>CM056833.1:18390591-18990591 GCA_029853015.1 Chelidonichthys spinosus
CAAACGCGCACTGGATAGATACTATCGTTTACAAGACATTGATCGTTGTCTTCCTACAAACGCATAACATCCTCACGATTCTTGCGCCCTGAGGATACCCCTCCAGTCGGGCAGGGGGCCGAGGCTCATCATGCTGGGGTCTCTACCACCTTTGCCAGGTGGAGTCTGCCTCCTGAAGTTCGGTAAAGTTGCGCTCTCCACGCTCCACGACTGAGCGCGCACGAGTGTGCCACTCATTATAGCGCATTTCCTCTGCGCTCTGGTGGTTTAAAAACGAGGATAAGTGTAACAAATATACGATGGCTTAATGGCTGTATGTATGTGTGTTGATGATATATGCAAATAAATAAGAAGAATATCTAGTTATTCCCGCTGTGTTTTACAGGGATCTAATGGAAAGTATTTATTGTATACTGTATTACATGCATGTATTACATGCCGTCTCTTCCTCCTGCGGTGACAGCGCTGATTCAATATTTCAAAATTATTTTGATTTAAGATACAAGTCAGATTTTAAAAGAAGGTGTTAACATGAAAAAAACTATCACTCATTTAAAGCGTCAAAAACATTGCTGGAGTTCATCATGATAACGCAGATCTAACGTATGATATGGAGTGTAATTAAATGTGTGCTAGTCATCAAAAATATATAGTTCTTCTCACGTTTACTAGTGATTCCTTTCCAGTCTCCAGAATGTGCGTACCGGTACGCATGCCTCAGAGTTTGCTTACGGGTACGGACACTTTCCAGTCAAGTTTGGTTTTTATAAATCACAACATTTGCGTGGAAAGTGGCGTACCCACGTTTCCAGCCCCGTTTTGTGCGTACGCAAGCTTTATAAATGAGGCCCCAGGTCTGGTGGATCGCGGAGATGTGGGGTGCCGGTAGTGCTGCAACCTGGTCCTGAAGTCCACCTGGATCCGATCGATCGTTGAAAATAAAAATAGCAGTGAGGACGATGTAGTGATCGTCTCATTATTGAAAATTATTTTTTTCTCAAGAAATGAGACGGCCACGGAATCCCCTTATTGCTGGAGGATTCGTTGGTTTTGTAAATTTTCGCAACGAATATGTATTAAAAAATAATTATCCTGGTAATTTCAGTATAAAATCCCACTTGTTCGGCGTGTTATGGAAGCGTTGTGATTGGATACGTGACAGCGAATCAGAATTGAGCTTCTCCAAGTCTGTGATTGGTTGCTATGGTGGCACATTTGTAACGCTGTGCCAGGTTGAGCGAGCGTAAAGACAAAGTTGAGCGCGCACAGAAGGGACAGATTGAGAGCGCGCATGCAGCGGTCTGCAGCGCAGCGAGCAAGAGTTTGAGAGAGGGCATGAGTAAAACTGAGTGAGAGTAATATATTTTTGCCTGCTCAAATGACATTATGTTTTGCTCGCCTATCATTTCTCTTCAAAATATCATTTCTGTGCTCGCAAAATATATTTTTCTGCGCTCAAAATCTCACATTGCTCCTTCATGAATGTGGCACAAATATAACGCCATAGTGGAGGGATCTCTTCAATATTCTCCGGTGAGTTTTTTCAAGTTGTGGCACCAAAAGACGAGGGTTGAGGTACAGTTCGAGTCTGTGAAATCCCTTCTCTGCAAGTGGTTCGAGTCCACTTGTTATTGATGTACAGTGCGAGTCTGTGCAAGGGTCGGCCAGCAGCTTGATCAACTGCTCTTTTCTGTTCGAGTCTGTTAAGTAGTAAGGTTTGGTAAAAACGTTGCTTGCGGACTAGTTCTGTTTTGAGGGATTTACAGCAACGTTTTCTTTGGTTGTCTTGAGATGTGCGTATAGATCCGCCAATATCGATATCCACTTTTACAAGAAATATTAATACTTTTATGACACAGACTCTCAAATTAATTTTATAGACATAAAAAGTGAATTATATTGAAGTCAGAGCAGCTGTTCTTATTTTCTCTTTTTAAGAGATTTTTTTCAAATGTGATTTGCACATATTTTCAGTTGACTTATTGATTTGCAGAGATTGTCTTTAATTGCTCTGATTAAAGAGAAAGTCTGATATTTGGCAGCTTGTTTAATTGTTATACAGGAGGTATAAAATACATTTCTCATAATCACATTCACAAGTTTCCATTGTAAAAGTCATCATTTTCATATACACATGTAATCATGTAACATCTAAAAGTATCGGTAACAGTATTAGTATCGGGATACCAGCCTTGGTATCACCTGGTATTGGATCGAAAGGAAAATAGTGGTATCGCACATCCCTATCTTCGAGTCTGTAGGACAGCCCAGTTAGCTGGCAGATTTGGCCACTGCCAGTTTTTGTTCACCCAGACGGGTCAAGTCCGTTCAGTAAATGGGTTATAAGCGCTTTTTTTCCTTAGAAGGGAGCCCATGGGTTACATTAGGTGACCAATATTGTAGAAGTAGGTGCCTTGCAACGACAAGGACTTTATTGTTTTTGTTTGCTGCTATAATTAGTGCTTTTTCGTCCGTTTTCCTCTCTAATTATCTTTTGCCTGTATGTCTGTGTGTAGTGGAGATTGGAGAAATATATTATAAGTAATATAAACTGTGAATAGGGACCTTGTGGTATCCCAAGGTCTCATCAACAGCGCTCCCCCTCTACCCTCTCTTCCTCGGCTGCAGGGGAGAGGGAGAGAGAGAATAGAAAGGGAAAAACCCTTTCCTCAAAAGTTTTTGTTGCCGTTTGTTTTTTAACCCAGCCTACGGACTGTTTTCAAAAACAAAAATCAATCAAACAATTGACATACTGGTTTAACCTTAACGAAAGCCTAAATTAAACGAGAGATGGGGTCAGCACAAAGCAAACGCGATAATGGCGTGGCTCTTAGCCCAAACCTCCAGTATATGATCACAAACTACGGTGAATCTTGCGTCGATCAATTAAAATTTTGGGTCACTGAGTGCGGTTTTCCCGATACAGGCAGTTTTAGTCTCAGACAATTGGAAATTCTAAAAATTAACCTCAATTAACCTTTAAAAGCTGATTGGGCTGCCTATGACAGCTGGTTGCAGGAAGCCAGATTGAGGGAAAAGAGACAACAGGCAGGCAGGGAAAGAACCCCCCCCCCCCCCCCCCCCCCCCCCCCGCCTTCTTTCAATGTCCAACTAGATGCGACCCTTGACCTCGACTCAGCTCCTAGGCCGCTAGGCCGGTTCGCCACAGGGACTGGCAGCCGCCCAACCCGCACAACAGCCACAGCAACCGCTGTATCCCCTCAACGACTTGGCCGCATTGGAGAGAGAGAGACCGGACCCCCAGACCACCTCAAGTGGACCGGCCCTCGTCAAGACAGTACGAGGGAAACTGCATGACCGGCCAAAGAGAAAACCCTGCCAGGCCAAACAGAAACAGCTGGGAAGGAAGAGACAATCAAGGCAGAGGGCATGGACGGAGGCCCAGGGGGCGCAACGGCAACGGTTATATCTGCGGGAGACCTGGAAATTGGCAAAACAATTGTCCGGAGCGTGGACAATGGCAGAACCGGAGGGCTGCCATTGTCATCTGGATCGGAGACAGACCCCAATCCCAACCATGGGACACGTGAGCACACCAGCACACCCACACAGCCTACACAAGACAATTTCAGTTCCATACTCAAGGCCATTGATCGCTTAGAAAACACACACACACACACACACACACACACACACACACACACACACACACACACACACACACACACACACACACACACACACACACACACACACACACACACACACACACACACACACACACACACACACACACACACACACACACACACACACCAGAAAACAGAAAACTTGACGGAATGTGTGCCTCACTAAACTCAGCTGCCTATCAGGATTTACCCACACTAACACTCACCGTTGCAGACACACCACTCACTTTTTTGGTAGATTCAGGAGCAACAGTTATACGACACACAGAGTTTAAAACAACACCTAAATTGAGCGACAGATGTGCAAAAACTATCGGGGCCTCGGGTACCTCTGTGACAGTATGATACACTGTCCCACTGAGACGTGTAGACAAGCTGAAGGGCAGTTTTAAACATACTTTTCTTTTGTCGAAATTATGTCCGATAAATCTCATGGCGAGAGACCTTATGTGTGTTTTAGGCATAAACATAAACTCAGGGCCAGAAGGCCTCACCATATAAATGTTTCACACAATCAAGCCTTTTTCACATCGTCTGGCACAGAAATAACAGAAATAATCAGTATCAGTGGCACCTCCCCGACTCAGACCTTGCTGCAATAACAAACACACTCACACACACAGCCGCACACACACACACTGATGTCATGAATAACACACACTTGTATTGTGCTGCACACGCCTCCACAGGGAAAGATGAACTATTTGAGCAAACATGGTTTGGACAGAACAGCTTGTATGATAACCTAAAACTGCTTTATCCGTATTGGGATGACGCACGATGTGTAATCTCTGTGTGCCTGTCTGATATTTTTCGTTTCAAGTGCCACAGTTCCCGTCTGTTTCCTTGATCAAAGGAGGGGAGTCACAAAACTTGGAACCTTGGCTAAAAAAATGCAGTGATGCAACCGAGTGGAGACAAACGGACGACCCCACCTCATCAGGAGTATCATGAGGGTTTAAAGGTGCACCGGGTTAAAATTCAAAAGTGATCGCTGCTCGGAGAACCATCGAAATTAAACTTCAAAACCTAAAGGTATCTCGCGCACCACACCTCATCCCTCCACACACAGAGATGATGGTCAATAATGTCAGTGACATCCCAGAGCTAAAACAGGTACTTCTGCAGGTGTTGGCACAAAACAAACATGATGTAGGGTTGATAAAGAATGCTGAACCCATTGTTTTCACTCCAAAATCCTCTTACAGGCCCTGGCAGCGGCAGCATCCACTAAGGAAAGCGGCTGTGGAGAGCATCAAACCGGTGTTTGAGGCTCTCCTCAAAGCAGGCATCATCGTCCCCTGCGAAAATTCACCGTTCGCACGCCGATATGCCCGGTGAGAAAGATTGGTCTAAATTACAGTTCGCCTGTAATCAGGTCACCTTTCTGGGACGTAGGGTTGCACGGTATACCGGTACTAATTGGGTACCGGGGTACTGAGGCATTTAAAATGGTACTATATTGCATTTGGACGGGACCGGTATTTGCAGCGCCGCCGGCAGTGCCCGCAACAGTGCGGCGAACTCGCCACATGACATCACCACGTTGTAACTACAGCTGAGAGGACGAGGAGCGAGCCGCAGATTGGGGAGATAAAAAGAAAAAGCCAGCAAGCTAACGGCGATGCACCACTGTGTAAACGGTGTTTAAAAACATGCATGGCTAATGGCGGAAACACCTCCGACTTAGCCAAACACTTAAAAGGACAAGCACCCAGACCTGCACACTGAGCTCAGGGAACGACAGGTCATTTACTCAGGAAAAAAAGCCACATTCAGTGCTAAAAGCAAGCGCCACCCCCCATCACTCTTAACAGAAGTAGCTCTGGAAGAAAAAAATAGAGCTGGTTTATTTATATTATTATATTTGATATTATATTATTGTATTTATATTTTCAGTGATTTTTAAAATGTTTGCTATACATGTAGCCATGCTGATTAACAATACATCTGAAGTGGTCCCTTATTTTTTTTTTCCAGAGCTGTAAAATGCATACATGCATTATTTTAAAATTGTGTGCATTAGAAAAGCTTGTCTTTGTGGTATTTTATTTTATTTACTGATTAATATGTTATTGTTCTAAGATTTTCTATTAAAATAAAGTCAGTAATGACATTATTTGCATTCTCTTTTTATTTGAAAAAGTATCGGAAAGTATCGAAAAGTACTGAAATACATGTTGGTACCGCTACGTATATCAAGATAGAGGGAAACGCTCTCCCAATCACGCATCTCTGCTATCCAAGAAATCCCAAAACCAGTCACAAAGAACCAGGTTATGAGCTTTCTTGGTATACTGTAGACAATGGAATAATGAAATCTCTTCCCCCAGACCTGACCTCCGGGAAACACCACCTGACAACCCCGACATGGAGCTCTTTGTGGACGGCTCAGCATCAAGGAACCTGGAAACAGGCCTTAACCAATTAGGGTTTGCAGTCACCACATTACATGAGACACTTTTGGCCGAGCCTCTCCCATCTAACTATTCAGCACAGGCTGCAGAGCTCGTGGCTCTGACTGAGGCATGCAAACTGGCTAGAGGTAAGACTGTCACTATTTTCACAGATAGCAGATATGTGTGGGGGGTTCGCCACTCTTTTGGACAAATTTGGGCCAATTGAGACTCTCACTGCATCTGGCAAACCCATCGCTCACCATAGACTGTTCACTTCCCTCCTTGATGCTTTGCTGCTGCCACGCCACATTGCCATATGCAAATGCAAAGCACACACACATAAAACAGACTACATTTCACAAGGAAACGCCCGTGCTGATGCTGCAGCCAAGGTCTTGCAGATCTAAACCGACCAAAACTACCCACAGTGGACGTCGCTCCGGTCACCTGGCTGGAACAGAACGCCTGGTACCGAGCTGTTGCTCTGGCCGCCCGAATTGGTGACGAATGAGAGTTGTTATGTCTGCGCCCAACTTCCCAATGGCGTTGGCACTCTGGCCGCTGAACATCTCTGAAACCATGGGGGTCATGGTGGCCTCCACTAAGCCTGTGGAATCGACAGATCAAATCATCAAAAACCTTGCTCCTTGGTTGGAGGTTTTGAGCATCAGCACTTTCAACTACAAGGGATCTGCAGTCAGTCGTTGAGACCAGTCTGGTGCGGGTCTTGTTATCTCGCCAGACTTTTGCCTTCTGTTGCCATTGTGCCGAGCCGGGAATATTTTCACACTCATTACAGTCACTACTACAGACCGCACAGGGCGAGACGCACGACAACACGTGTCTCACAAATCGAGAAGGGGCTCTCAGGAGTCCTCCCCTGGTGGGGGGCAGTCACCAATGCACATAAGATTGATGAAATATCCCTGGAGCTCGAAAATCTGACAGAACTCACAGCTGCCGGCTTTGCAGCATTGTCCCCTGTTGTCCAGGGCATCAGAAATCTGCAAAATAGAGTCGCCCTCGACTCGACCCTAGCCTCACAGGGAGGCATGTGCCATGTCATAGGGACAAAATGCTGTACCTTCGTGCCTGCAATGGGTGGACTGCAAGACAGAGGACAGGACGCTAGTGGGATGAGAGAAGGTGGACTGTTTTTACATCAATGATGCTTGGGGCTCAAACACAGTCAGTGTTGATGGAAAATGTTTCTCTGATGTATTTCTCATATTCTAGTAAGGCAGCAACCTCCACCTCTGAAAAGTCAAGCCAAAGCTGCTTTGACTTAAACGTACAGTCTCGTTGCTGACCATCAGGGGGCAACACCTCCGGTTGCAAAAGCCGCTATACCGAATAGTATAAAATGCAGAACTCAATATATATATATATATATATATATATAAAAATGACGATAAAGGATCCTTGAATCGTCTCAATTAGCTACCCACATGTTACTGTCTTTTTGAAGAAATGGAAAACCTTACAAATTCATGAGAGGGGTGTGAACTGATGTATTTTATATCTTAAAACAAAACGTTAAAATCTCTTAAGCTTGTGTTAACCACAGAGGTTATTTCAGGCATCTAACCAAAAGCCCAAACAAAAAAAATATTTGTGCATCAGCATTGATCCAAACTAAATCAGCAATAATGTTTTTCCCACTTCATTAAATCTTATCTCTTGACTTATATAAAGCAACTCTATCAGCTCAGGTTGGCAGATCGGAAGAAAAATAAATAATTAAAAAAAAAACTTGAATTTACGGACCAATCTGGTCTTCACTTTGAAATACTCCAGCCGTATCATTCATGGAAATAAATCCCACACTTACCACTGGAATATGCATGGACATGAATTGTTTTTTTAAGAGTGGCATTTAACAACATAAAGGGCCGTGCAACAGGAGTAATCCCAGCCAGCCATAAACCACAGAACAGTGTTGTATTGTAAATAAATAGGACATATTCCAAATTATGTAATGCATAACATCATACTTCAGGATATTTTCTTACGATTAATTTAGAATGTAAATGCAAAACTCTGATGTGGTGGTTCTCACTTCTCTCTTAAAAACTATAAAAAAGGCTCTCACCTATTTATGGTGAGTTTGATGTTCAGTTCCATATATATTTATTAATTACTTCGAGCTTGATGGTCAGTTCAACATTCATATCGCCTATTTATTTAGGTATTCATTACTAAGAGTTTGATGTTCATTGATTGAGATGAATTTCTTAATATATTTAGGTAGTATACTTTGAATTGTTGAGTTTAGCAACAGATATCCTTACAGATACAGTATTTTTGTACAGTCTGTAATAAAGTTAGAGATTGTTTGTTGAGATTCTGGACCTCTGGCTCAGCAGTACAGTCCATTAATGATCCTTAAATTCTAAGATACATTATTACAAACTATTACACAGAAATAATTCTGCCCAGGCTAAATAAATAAGAAAACATTTTTGATTAAAGATAAATAGCTTGTCCATGTGCTCCGAGCTTGACTTTTGTTCGAGTATATCTGTTTTTATGATTCAAGCATGTACAACATGCATGTTGTTTTGTTTATGTCATTTCTCCTAAACATTCTCGGTTAATTAACACATACAACATGGCTTGTACTTAAAGATGGAGTCTACGTTTTTTTACTTGAGCCAAACTTCAGCTCATAGTAGCCATCCGGTCGTTATGTCATGTCATGTCATGTAAAATGCATATTGTGACACCAGCACAGCTGGCAAGTCAATATGGATCTATGGACACCGATGAGTGGTTCAAACACCACATTCTGGACAAAGTTCTCCGTCTACACAAACAACGGAACGATGCTTTTCTGATTACACATCACAAACAACTGTATAAAAAGCCCTTCTAAAGACTGACAAATTGGTCAGACTCTTAAGGAGTATACCCCTATCTGGCCAGATAGTTTGCTCTGAAGCTGTATGTTGGTGATGCGGTCCGCTTGGACACCCTGTTTGCGAGGGCTTTGACTTATTAGACTTTGTCCGTTTACAGTCTGTCTGTAGCAACTGCTAGCCTCTTTTGGACTCTTTATAGAATAAATTACTAAAAGCTCTGTTAGGAGTGGTATTCTTATTTCTCATCAGGTAATCATAAACCGATTCCCACCACATTGGTAAGTCAGAAACTAATTGTAGATTTGGGTTTAGGCATTCTGTGAGTAGAGCTAGTTGTAACATTTAGTCTGAACAGCTACTACTTTACTTAGACGAGGACCTAACACTTGTTTCTATTTTTTAGCTCTTACTTTATCGGCAATGATATGTTGTGGCTTCTTTGTTTCTTTCTTTTGACAAATGTACTTATTGTAAGTCGCTTTGGACTAAAGCGCCTGTTAAATTACCTAAATGTAAATGTAAATACAAGTAGTGTCCTAATAAAGGAATTTCTTGCTACAGACCTTGGGATCATCTCCAAATTGTGCAAACTGGATGTCGTTGAGCAGGCTGCGTGCAGTCTTGATGATATCTTTGCACTTCTTTGGAGTTTCCTCCACTTTGCCTGCTAGGAAAAGGCAGCATCCTCCTGTCACCTACAGATACATGCACCAGGTGAGAAAAAATATGTATTCTTGTAAACTGCACAGAAAATTCTGTCACTGCAATATTTGAGAAATATATAGACGCTGTTATGGAAGATATGCAACAGATTAGAAGGTAGTCTTGGCAAGAAAGGCAGAAGGTGTCCAGCGCTTCCAAAACAACACAAACATTGCAGTAGTTAATTGTTGCAGTTCTGTATGAATAATAATTCTCAGAAAACATTACAAGCTCAAGGTTAAACTTACAGTATGTTTAGTGGAAAAAAAGTATATTGAGAATAGCTTGCGAAACAATATAGTGTTGCCATTTATCACAGTGGAGAAGTTTCATCATACACCCAACAAATGGTAGTACAGAGCAACGTCAGAGACGTCCAAGCCTAACATAGATAAAGAAAATATGGCACTTACATATCTAGGAAATTGCTTGAAGGAATGAAACATGTAGAAGCGGTGGAAGTAAACAATTCCAGTAGCCAGTGTGTCATAATGTCTTCAGCCATAGAGGTTAAGAAGACTGACAGGGAGATTTCAACAATTTAAACAGTTGTTATTTATCAATCAGTCTCAGGAAGGACCGTTTGACAGAGCCTAAAACTCTACGCACCACAACTCTGTCCTGCCAGTAGGGATGGGACTAGGATTTTATCATGAATCACAATAAAAAACACTCACAATAAGTCGATCGTGGTGAATTTTCATGATCAGTATAATTATAAATATCGTCAAAGTGACTTGAAAAAGCTGTCTAGCTTGTTATCATTTTCGACAGATGAACATACAGCCTAATTTAAAAATGATGATGCATTGGGGCATCATATGAGCATCTTGATCAATTGTTCTTCACTAAAAAAAAAGGATGTGCCTTATCTGTGACGCAATTCAAATATGTGTATCTTCACAAAAATAATAAATTGATCAATTGAAGTTTTAAGCATATTTGCTGATTATCAGGATAATATCATGAATTGCAATTATTTTGCGAGGATACTTGTGACGTGACATTTTCATATTATCCCATGACTAGTTGCTAGACTTCAAATTAGATTGGTCTTTCTTTGTCTATGGCCAGAATTTAAACCGCACTACTGCTGATGATGGGTAGCTGCCGTACCCTATACACTCGTTCGTTTTCGCCGTCTTTTACATGTGCACAGTGTAGACAGTAGCAAACACAAACCTGTCACATGAACCATCGGAAAACGTTGTTTCATACAACCCGTAGGTTAACTGGACTTTATGCCTTCCACAAAAGGATACAGCCCAAGCCTCGTGCCCACATCAAAGATGAACCGAGCCCCCTCTCTGCGGTACCGGGCCTCAGTGGCAGGGTCCAATCCCTCTGACTGAGATGGAGTATGGGCCAGGTCCTTCTTGTCCCAGTACCAGCATGGTTTGACGTGTTCCAGCTTGGCTGGGTCCTTCCTGTCCCAGAATATCAGGGGTTTGATGAGGTCCAGGGTGGACAGGTCCTGTGGCCAAGGTTGAATTTTCTTGTTGTGCTTTTGTGGAAGAAAGCTGCATTTAACAGATGCTACTAGCAACTATTACTGCATTTAACGTCACTGTAGACCAATGGCATTGACAGAACCATTTACCCAAAACCGCGACACAATTTCAACGAGCTAACCTGTGTTGCTTTAACACAATACTGACAGAATCAACAGCCGTAAAATGTCTACGAGCGAAATCCCATTGATGCATAAAAAGTGAAATATCTGTAGTTGTAGCCGTATACTCACTCCATCCAAACAAAGACCAGCGGAACACCGGAGTAGCATAAATGACTGACACATCTTTCAACCAATTATTGTAGCTAATATTACCATGTATGGGCATTTTAATCCTTCTAAAAGTAAACGTCCAATAGTAAGGCGTTGTGGGAGGGGAATAGTGAAATTTACATAAATCAACTGTTTCAACCGGCCGCTGTCGTGTTCCGTGTACGGTTCTACAACCAATCAGGATGCCAGAATACACTGCTGTCTTTGTGGGCGTAGTTCACGTCTGCTCCAATCACACGCGCGGATTCAGTCAAGTTTGGATTCAGTGCAGGAACAGATCTGCTGCTGCTGTCACTTAAAAAAGGTATGACTGAAACAGAGAAAATGTTTATCGTTTGGTTTCGTAAAGTTCTTACTTGGTATTGAGGGTCATTCATGAATTAGTGCTTTCGGTGTAGAGGCAGTTGTTTTTTTAAGCAAGGCAAGTTAGCGCGCCAGCCAATCCAGCAGATTAGCTGTCCATAAACTAAGACTCAGGCTGATCCGTTATCACTTGACAGCTTAGCAGCTAGCAGCTAGCCTTGTAATGTGTAGCCAGTGCAGCTAGTGTTGATGAATGAGCCCTGTACGTTACCCTGCCCCGCTATCGGCTCCAATTACGTCTCCGCTCGGATGGGCGTGATTCTTCAATGCTAGTAAGCTAACCTTAGCTGCTGGCCTTGAAAGGCTCCAAATGACCAGAGGGCTAACTACTAGTACTAACCCTAACTCTTGGGTGTAGGATAAAACCTTGGTAATATCTCACTTGTGTTATTTTAAAAATAAGCCGGACATAAACGTTCCCGTGTTAGACTATATTAAACGGTCCTCTACAAACCAATCTATTTCAGTTGTCAGTTTGCTGACATTTAACTTAACGTTAGCCACCGTTACATGCGGGTATTGCCAGAGAGAAGCTGGAAGTGGGACCGGAGGGCATGAGGGCAAATCACGCTGCTGTCATCAGTCAAGGATGTGTGAAGTATCCCCACGTTTAAAAAGCTTTATTCTAGTGTATTGTTCTTTCCTGTAGGTTTAACTATCTCAATTGAATTCTGTTCAGTTAGTATTGGACAGCAACATTAAGTTTTGTCAAAATGATTACAGTCAGTTACATGCGATTCGAACAAGTTTCTACTTTTGTACATATCTATCTGATTTTACAGGATTCAGAAAGGTTATGCAACCCATCTGTGGTTGTCTTCCCTTCCAGGCAGTCTCATTAAAAATCATCAATACTTTCATTTTGCTGCAGAGTGGTCTGACAGGAAGATCACTGGTCTTTTAAAGCAAATTTTACCTAGTGGTCTAACTGTGGAATTTCAACTTCTGTCATATCATCTTATGACTCCTTTCGCCCCCCCCCCAAATACATTTCCCATAGATTTATATTCATAAAGAGATGTCTGTTGATTAGCATTTTTAAAGTAAATCAACTTCCCAGTTCGAAAACATGAACAGCCTTTCTTTAGATCATTACATCCTAAAAGTTGTAAAATGCATATAGTCAAATCCAGATTAATTTTTCTTTCTCCCCAGAGGGTGAGAGGAAGGGTTAAAATACATGTTAGTGTGCTTGCTGTATGGGCCCTGCAGCCAATTTAGATATTTGTGTCTTTAGCGATGGGATATAGGATTTTATTGTGAATCGCGATTTAAAAAAAAAAAACACTCACAATGAGTTGATAAAGGTGAACGAGATAATCATAAATATCATCACTTGAAACAACTTGAAAATGTTTTCTAGCTGGGTGTCATGGAAGAAATACATAGAGCCTGATTTTAAAAAAAAATACAGGACCCAAAAATACATTTATTTATATATTTATGCGGGGAGACCTTATGATTTATGATCATCTTATTTTAAGATTGTATAGTTTTTAATGAAAAAGGAGGTTCACTAGCTGGCTTAGTTTCCATGCACAGCAGTGAATTTGAGAGTAAAGTGACCTGCAATGACTGAGAAATATATGAAAACTGCTATGGACATAACATACAACAGATTAGAGGGTAGTCTTGGCTAACTTCTGTCCAGTGCTTCCAAAACACATTGCAGCACCTAATTATTGTTCTGTATGAATCATTATTAGGAAAGCTCAAGGTTAAACTTACAGTATGTTTAACGGTGGAAAACGGATATTGATAGTAACTTGCAAAACAATGTAGTGTTGCCAGATATCACAGTAGAGAAGTTTCATCATTCACCCAACAAATGATTTCCAAGCCTAACATGGATAAAGGAAATACTGCACTTACATATCTTGGAAACTGCTTGAAGGAGTGAAACATGTAGAAGCGGTGGAAGTAAACAATTCCACTATAGCCAGTGTGTGATAGTGTCTTCAGCCATAGAGGTTAAGAAGACTGACAGGGTGAAGTTGAGAACCTGGATCGTTTTGTAGTAAATGTAAATCATGTAACGCATTCCATCTAAATTAGGACACTTAAATAATTTGCATTAAAATGGAAAAACAAATTTAATCTTGCAACATTTCACACCAAAAGTAACAGAACTGAACATGCATTCATGTATTTAATTTTTTCAAATACTACCTTCACTCATTGTATACACAATAAGCAATCCGTTTCTGTATCTGTGTAGCCTAACATTACATAAAGGGTAAGAACACATCAACATGCATGCCTTGCTTGACATTATCGCATACCCAGCCAGTATGATATGTTTGTTATAAGATAGATGGTAGTCAAGTTTAGCCATCAAAGATTAGACATTCTTTGCGTTGACGCAGCCTGACCTCACACATTGCTTTGTGTCTAAATTGATTGGTTGAGTGTTGGTGAGGTATTTTTAGGATGAGTCTGCCGATTGCATTTGTGCGTGCTGCTGTGACATTGATGGCATTAATTCTAAATATGCAACTCTTCAAAGCCAATATGGCAGTTTGTTGTCCTTTACAAATGAGATTGCCCACATACCTGAATCGAGATCACAATCTTATAACAATTAATTGTCCAGCCCTACTAACTGTCCAGCAGCAAACAGCATGTAGCTTTAGTTAGCCACCAGCTGGTGAATATAGTGGAGTATTTGGCAGGGAGTTGGTGGAAACCATATCAAAGCTAAAATGAGAGTGAATATTGTCCACTGTATTATAGGAAATTGTCAGTTTTTTGTGTTTTCATTATGACCCCCAAGTGACCAAAACAACTCATTCATGCAGGTTTAATAATGTTTGTAGAGCATTAAAATGTTATAGATCAACCATGGCCTTAAAACCACATTGGGTCATTCCGTGTCATTTCATCAAATTTCTGAAAATCTTCCCACCTGACCATCTCAGGATGTCCTGAAAAAATTCAAGTACAAAGACACACTTGTTTGAAGGGTAGTTTAGACAGTTTTTGGCATCATACTCTGAAAAGCCATTTTTAAACAGCAATATCTGGAAAACTATCTCACCTGTGGCCTTCAAAATTTTTACAGAGTATATATGTTACTAATACCCTCCAGACATGGAATATCAGGGGTGTAGCTCAATGATAACCTAGTATGGTAGGTACTTAAAATTAGGCCTTTTGAAATAAAGTAGTACATTTGAAGAGTGGCTGAGCTCCCATTTTTGCAGATAAAAAACTTCTATCACTTCTGCCTCTATCTCTGGTGTTAGCTTAAACATTTTACAAAATATGGTTTCTCTTAGATAGGTCCAAACTTACTTTTTTGAAAGATCATATTCTTGTTAAAATCATATTAAAACATCGGGAGGGTGTTTTGCCTCAATTTCTCGCAGTGATTTTTTAAAAATCCTGATAGTGGTGGGGTTTTTGTGGCTGTTTTTGGTACTGCATGTCTTATTATCCTACAAGTAAACATCACAGCAGAGCAATTCAAATGTGTTTTTTACCATTTACCAAAGACTTACATGTGACTAAATGCTACTGATAAATTTAGCTTCACGAAAACATTAAAATGTAGCACAGTTGTAGTTACAGAGGCAATAAGTCCTTGAATGTGAGATAAACATGCTGAAAGCAGCTTTTAATGTCTTATGAACAAATATAGCATAATATTGAAGACTGTACATTTTGTCATACTTTAAGTATATAAATTACACAACTAAATCAAATAATAATCTTAATTTGAGCATAAAGATTTTACATTACATTAGAAAAGTCTCCAAAGTTTCATATTGAATAAGAGTTTGCCTCTATGCTCACTATGAGACAATATGTGAGTTATGATCAGAAATGGTGAATAGGAAGTATCAGAGATGTTTCAGATCAAGATGAAGATGTACTGGTTCAGTTCATGCACCCACATAGCCCGGCCAAGAGTTTCTACTGGCCAAGAAGAGAAGATGTGCAATGTCCCACTGCAGCATAGAATTGCAAGATTTGACGTTCCCTCTACAGAAACTGGGCACATGTATGCCATCAAAAAAGATGAGCACAACAGAGCAGAGATGTACATTAGACAATTTCTAAACTGACTGCCAAATTAATGAATGTGACAAAGGAATTGGATGAAAAATGTGTGATCCCTCACAGTGAGCATAGAGACAAACTGTTATTCAATATCAAACTTTGGAGACTTTTGTACTGTAATGTAAAATCTTATGCTCAAATTAAGATTATTATTTGATTTGGTTGTGGTATTTATATACTTAAAGTATGACAAAATGTACAGTCTTCAATATTATGCTATTTTTGTTCATGGTTTAAGACATTAAAAGCTGCTTTCACCATGTTTAACTCACATTCAAGGACTTATTGCCTCTGTAACTACAACTGTCCTACATTTGAATGTTTTGTAAGGCTAAATTTATCAGTAGCATTTAAGGCACATGTAAGTCTTTGGTAAATGGTAAAAAACACATTTGAATTGCCCTCCTGTGATGTTTACTGGTAGGCTATTAGGACATGCAGTACCAAAACCAGCCACAAAAACCCCACCAATATCAGGATTTTAAAAACTCACTGCGACAAAATGAGGCAAAACACCCTCCTGATTTTTTAATATGATTTTAACAAGAATATGATCTTTCAAAAAAAGTAAGTTTGGACCTGATACGTGTTGTCAGTTTTTTGGAATATGACTCTGAAGTTTGGCAAAGATGTGTTAACTTCCATTTTTGAGCCTTAATATCTGTGAAACTTATAATCTAAGAGAGACCATATTTTGTAGAATCTTTAAGCTAACCCCAGAGATAGAGGCAGAAGTGATAGAAGTCTTTTATCTGTAAAAATGGGAGCTCAGCCACTCTTCAAATGTACTACTTTAATTCAACAAGCCTCATTTTAAGTACCTACCATACTAGGTTATCATTGAGCTACACCCCTGATATTCCATATCTGGAGGGTATTAGTAACATATATACTCTGTAAAAATTTTGAAGGCCACAGGTGAGATAGTTTTCCAGATATTGCTGTTTAAAAATGGCTTTTCAGAGTATGATGCCAAAAACTGTCTAAACTACCCTTCATTCAATGACGTTTCATGAGAAAACTGTTGACAGTAGAGACCTAATATTTTGATTTTGTCCTATTAACAAGTGTGTCTTTGTACTTACATTTTTTCAGGACATTCTAAGATGGTCAGGTGGGAGGCATTTGATGAAATGACACGGAATGACCCCATTCTATTGGATGATTAAAAGTCCAGTCAGGAGTAGCATTCATGATTTTAACCTGTGCTTGTGTGCCAGGAATATGGCCATCTCTCTTCTTGTTAATTCATTGGTTTTGAACCTGTGTGTGTGTGTGTGTCTGTCTGTCTGTCTGTCTGTCTGTGTGTCTGTGAGTGCAGCTGTACAGGGAGGAGGCATTCTTATTAGTCATGCTAAGGTTTGTAGGAAATTGAATTGATTTCCCATGTAAACTGGATATGACACTGATCTATTTAAAGATGTAATTTTGCTGGTGTGAAAGCCATAGGCCTAACACTGTATCTTGCTTTTCATAATGAAATGTCAGACCAGCACTAGGGATTTCCCGATCCAGCTTTTTGCACTTCCGATCCGATACCGTTATTGTAGCTTTTAGTATCGGCCGATACCGATACCGGACGATACAGATACCAGCCGATCCAAGCATGTATTAAAGATATTTACTTATTTTGTTGTCAGACTCAAGTTGAAAAGGGTTTTACTCTGGCGAGTCCACACCGGAAGAACTGCCCGACTCGCATCGGTAAATGAAGTCGGGCTACTTAACATGGCCGACTCGAACAACAACATGGGCGGTTCACACCTACGGAATTACAGCCAACGCCATACGTTCCGCCCTTGCGCGTATGTAATGTCTCCAAAACAACAGGCGGCGCTAATCTGTATTGTGGGCCAAAAAACACGAAAACCGGAAGATGCCGGTCCTCTCTAGACCATAACACAGAGCACGCTGTCCTTACCAGTCACTGTTGTCAGCAGAGTGAGGTTGTAGACTGTAGTTGTCATTACACTCTGAACGGAAAAATCTAAAATGTTGGATGATGTCGATACCTTCTTCGATTCCACTGTTTATCTGGTATGTTTACCATCGTCACTTCCGGGCTTCATTGATTCGCTAGTCAAGCTGCTAGCCTCCACCAATCGGAATGGTAAAAGAATGACCCACTCGAATGGCGGATTATACATTTGAGTCGGCTGAAATGAACGCCGACGTGGCCGATTCGAGCGACCACACCAAGTAGACTCATGTCACGGACGCCGACTCTCTCAAAGATGCCGATTTTCCGTCCGGTGTGAACTGGCTTTAAAGGCCCCCACACACCGCCCAGACGTCCAACTGCCTGATCCGACCATCTCTCCGCCCACTCTGTTGCCTCTCGTCTGACCCGTTCGGCAGAAAAGTTGCGTTGTACACACCGCTTCGACGTGCTTCCGACAACACAGCAGCGTGTACGTTCTGCGCTTGCGCGAGATGCAATAAGCCTCCTTAACAGCGGGTGGCGCTAGTCTCGTGCCAGTACTCCAAAACAGGAAAAGAGGAAATGACGGAACGGAGTGCAGATAAAAACAATGCACACACAGTCTTGGTTCAGTATTCGTTCGACTCGAGAAGACCTTTGTGGACTAAATACTTGGCATTTCTGGAAAGATGACTCTGGCTAGGGTGACACTCGCGTTGTGTGCTCTCGGGCTCATTATTTTACAAATACGTCGTCTCAGTAGGGAACGAGTAATAGAGTGGTGAAGTCCCGCCCCTCCATTTCCGGGACATGGGTCCTCAAAAGCAAAAAAATATCAATGCGATTCAATGGGTAGATACAAATTATTTTCTGGTCCCGTTTGAATTGTGCCATGGATTTCACATATGTTCTTTGTGATATTTAAAGAAAATTTTTCACGCAAAGAAGACGACAATTAAGCGCGAAGAGTTTTGATAAAGTTAGGTTTTGTGTGAGCCGCTTTGTGAACTACAGCTCCTCGCTGTTCTCGTCGCGAATGATATACGTCACCACCCGCCGAGTCCGAAGTCCGCCGAGATGGCTGTTTCTCTGCTCCACTTCACCGCTTTTTTCCAAGGGCAGAATAAAAGTATCGAAAGGGGGGAGAACCACTATAAGTCGGGTCATGTGGAGAGCCGAGGAGGGAAAAGGGCGATGACGTCACGTCACATACGCGACACAACATGTAGTCTTTATCATTGTGTTTTCTCAATGAATTTTAACTGAAGAATTGCACAATAAACGGTCAAACTCTTGACATGGAAAATTATAATTTAAGCCTATAAACAACATTTGTGTAATCCAAGGCATAACGACCGGGGGATCAGATAATAATTATTTTCCGTCCATTGAACACCATTCATTTTTTTCGCTCCGAAAGGACCCATGGCGCCGTTACTTCCTGCTTCCGCTTCGGCACTCTATACGGAGAAACCATCGTCACTTCCGCCCCGCCCACACACCGCCATTGGATACTCTGATTCGCTAGCACACCGCCAATCAGAGTATCCAATGGCTCAGACGTCCAACGGCCCACCTACTCAGACTTCGCATGCGAAGTCTGATCAGACAACGACCGCGCGGCTCCGAAAGACGTCCAACGGTTGGGCCGGTGTGTTCCTGCCTTAAGAACAACTAGCCAACTTAATTAGGTTAGTTTGAATAATCCACAATGGTTGGTAATGATAAGCTGACCTGTCTATTCTTAACAGGGTTAAATAAACACAAAATAGACTAAATAATAAATAGTCAATCTTGCCGCTTTACCATTTCGAATACTTGTAACTGTCGAGTAACAACGTTATTAATTTCGATCATAGAAACAAACGTTAGCAGCATAGACGTCAGAACTAGGGGTGCAGGGGGTGCGGCCATCCCATCAGCCTCCCGCGGCATCCGAGCGCTCTTTCACAGCCTTGCGCAGGTTGAAAACCTGGCTGCGCAACACAAGGAAGCAGGAAAGACTTACGTATTACGCTAATCATAACTCGGGGACACCGACTCACGGAGCTGCTCCCGGTCGGTCAGAGCGCAGCCGACCCCGGCAGTCACCGAGGATCAACACCTGAGTGGCGGCGGAGAGGCGGAGGCTCCACTTTTATGTCCGCATCATAACGCTTTTGGTGCGTGTTTAAAACAGTGGGTTTACTTCAAAACGCGAGCGTCAGAAGCTGTCAGAGCGTTTATGAACAGTGTTTTAGAGCTCCCCTAAATGTCTCAAAGCTTGACTTTATTGTGGCAAGTATTGCACTCCGCCTCTTCATCTTTTTCGTCTTTTAGAGTAAAATAATCCCACACAGCTGACATTTTTATCGATAACTTTAAATTCTTAGTGGGACATGCACAGACATGTCCGTCTTGTTGTTTAGGGGATGCTGGACAGGTCGCGAGGTGTGCGCTAGGTGTGCTGGAAAACATGAACCGGATTTGGGGGGAAAACAGAAAAAACTGGAATGGATTACCTACATTGGTGCGCTGGAAAACACGGACCGGAGTTTTGAAAAAAATCTAACAGGGCTGTAAACTAACTTTTTGGCTCACCTGCCATGGGGACCGGTAGATGAAAGAATCTACCGGCCAAGTAAATTTTTTACCGGCCAAATAATAAATTGCCTCTTTGTGTTGCATATATATTTGTTTCCGTACTTTTCATTGAGATAATAGTATTATAGAGCATTACATGCTTAGAAAAGAGGCCAACGTATTATTTAGAAAAACATTTTAATATTATTAATTGAATTTCATTCATTTCTTCTCAAACATTGCAAATTGAAAACTTTAACAGTGCAAAACTGTGATAAAGGAAACACTCATTAATTACTCATCAGAACTGAGACAGAGTGAGAGAGAGAGTGAGAGAGAGAGAGAGAGAGAGCGATACTGTTGAAATACGTATATTTGTTTATCTACTCTTCACATTTATTAAATGTATTTTCTCTTCCTGTTTCCCAGTGCGAGTTTAGATACACAAATATGATCGCATTTGTCAATCGCTGTATTTTATTTTGAAAATTGCTTTTATGTTGAAAATTGACCGGATTGTTTCGTGTTTCTTTGTGTGATTTACTGCCAGAATTGACGCGTTCGCTCGCGGCACGCCTGGTTGAAGGTGCGTGTCCACAGGCAGCGGTGTTTCCCCGCACCCCATTCATTGTCTATGTGAAAAGCCGTGCAATGCATTCTGGTAGCGTTGCGGCGAATGTCGAGAGACGGCGCGCGAGTTGGCTGCTCCTCATTTGCCTAAAGTTGAAGATGACTCTACTTTATGCTAATCAGAGGCGCCGGGCTCGACTCGCCGCCTCGGGAACGCTCGCAAAAATGTGTTGTTTGAAGGAGAGCGCCTGTCAATCATCCTCTAGTGGCAGCCCACCAAGCGTGCAATACTGGGAAGCGGCGCGTCCACACGCGTTTAAAATCGCCCCTGTGGACACGCACCATCACACTGGACGCGGGAGCGCCGTGAATAGACGCGTAGCGGAGCCTGCTTCCATTCGGCGCCCCTGTTAAGCTATGGTGTCGTTCACACTGGACGCGGAGCGCCGCGAATACGCGCGGCCCTCCCGCGCCGTGAAGCGATCGTTTCGGCGTCTGCTCTATTTTTTGCGCGTGCCGCGAGTGAACGTTTTCTGTCTCTCAGAGAGAGAAAACGGATAAATACAAGAAGTGTACAAACTTCTTGGTTACAGAAATATGGCGTATTAATTGTATGGGGTTTAATGGAAAAAATAGCTCTGAATGAACAACAGCTGAGCAGAAGCGCTTGTCGACCGCCGTGGAGAAATACGCGTCTGGTCTGAAGGGGGGGGGGGGTGCGCGGACCCCTTGCGATTCTCGGCGGCGCGCCGCGGCGCTTCCGCGTCCAGTGTGAACCAGGCGTTAAAGTTGAAGTCGATTCTACTTTATGCTAATCAGAGGCACCGCGCTAGACTCGCCGCCTCGGGAACGCTCGCGAGCGCTCGCAAAAAATTGTTGTTTAAAGGAGAGCGCCTGTCAATCATGCTCTTGTGGCAGCCGACCAAGCGTGCAATACTGGGGAAAACTGGGGAGCTACTTCAAGTGTGACACACAAGAAATCACCGGTTTAGCTTGACATTTGCTACCGTCATAATTTATCAGTTTACAGCTACTACAATGTTTTGTTATATCATGCATAATTTATTGCAAGAGCACGACCATCGGGACAAACATTTACCCGCCCCAGTGGCATGTATCCCTCCAAAATTAAGTCGCCAGGGGAATATTTTAGTTGCATTTGGCGAGTGGTGACCGCTAGTTTACAGCCCTGGATACAAAAATCGGATCGGAACATCCCTAACCAGCACTGATGTGCTGTCGAGACTTGTGTTAAGCCTTTGGACTGTTATAATGATTAAATTATTAAACATATTAGCCAAAGAAAACTTTTGCTTCATTTCCACTGCATGGTTCAGCTTGAGTTGGCAGTACTAGTAGGGCTCGGAATCGTCACTGATTTACGATTCATTTAGAGAGATTGGTTTCAGTACCAATTTTTCTCAGATATGAAATATTTTCATTGGTGCATTATTACAAATAATGTTTACATTAAAAATGTACCCCAAAACAGTAGGTTTAATGCAATGTTTATTTAATAGAGACACACACTACAGAAGTTGACAGATCAACTCTACAGCACAGTTCTAGGTGATAATTCAACATTTCAGCATCCACTATGAAGCATGTTACATGATGAGAGCGGTGATAGTCAGCTACCAATCTTGCTCTGGACGTCCAGCTATCGCTAAGAAAACTCTGCCGACTTAAGTCAAATATCAACGCCATGTTTCAGTCGGTCATACATGTGAGGGATATCCACTTCACTCATGTCAGTGAGTAGGTAACAAGTGTGGTTCCGGTATTTTAACAAGTTGTTAGAAGAATCGTTTTCATCAACACTGTATGGCCGTATGTACTAGGGCTGCAGCTATTGAATCGTTTTGTAATTGAGTAATCTACCGATTAATCCATTGATTAATCAAGTAATCACATACAAAAATAATAATCACAACATCGCTACAAATACAGTACGCTCTGGTAGGTTAAATCAGCTAACATCAATACGTTACCTTGTGTCGGCGATGCTTGGTGAACTAGCATTAACAACTGGATGTTTTCGGCTCAGAAGTTGTATCATTGGTGTTGTGCTGTTGAGTTACGCCAGCTCCACACCAGTAGATTGCACCAACAGCGACAGCGCAGATATTGTCAGGATGTAGAAAATCATTGAGAGAGCGCATTTTATGGTCGACGTGTAAATGTTAACACATTTTTGAGTATTTAAGTTATAAACGGGACACATTCTTTGATCTGCATGGAGGGACGATGTTCACAAAGATGGACAAACATGTTGGCTGCGTTCCCTCTTTTTGCAGCTACTTTGCATCCACATTTCTTACCTATTGGATAGGGCTAGGCAATATGGAAATAATTCTTGACACGATAATTTCTGTAAGTCAGTCGATATCGACATATATCACGATATAAATCTTTTTTCTTACAATTTTCTTTAAATTTCTGTCAGGTTTAATGGTTCCCTTTTTACTCCTAAATGGGATTGTGAAGATATGACAAGGTTGGTTTTGGTTTAAATATTATTTCTTATCTCTCTCTGTCTCTGGAGTTGAACATCACATAAACACTGTGGAACACTATAACACTGAATATCAAATAAATACAATGGCTAGTAATAAACACATTTTTTTTCGTAATTCTGACCAGTCAGAAGTTTCAAGTGTTACAGAACTACAAACTACCTCACTGTATCCTTTCCTTTGTATGCAACTTCAAATTCAAGCAGCTTTCAAATGTAAACGAAGGAGAACATAAAGGATTGCTTTTGTGATATCGCCGTGTGTCTTGTTTTTTTTTGTTTTTTTTTTACCGTAAGGCACGGCGCTGGTTATTAGCAAATGTTTACAGTATGATAACTATCCAATTTCATGCTGTGGTATCTTGTGACACCTGATATCGCTGCAACCCTGTCAAGTTGAAGAATGAAGTTACAATTTTGTTTGCAATAAAGTCTGGCAGATTTGAGGAGAACATGACGGTTGTTCCTTTGCAGGTCTAACATGATGAATTAAGGGTTTATTTCAACCATTCGGATTTGGTGGTTATTGGAGCCATGGAAAGAGCTTACCAAGATGGATTTCATGAGTTCTACTTAATTTATTTTGATTGTTTGATTAATTGAAGTGTGTTATTTGGTGAGGCAGAATTTGTGTTTCACAATGGAGTCCGGTTGCTCTGAGGAGAGCGTATTATTGTATGTTTTGTATGTGTAGAAATGATTGCACTTACCCGCTCTACCCCTGAGCAACAGCCGCCCCCATATTGTAAAGCTATTTTAGGCAAATTTGTGATATTCAGCTATATTAGGCCTGCAACTAACAATTTGTTTCATTATCAGCTAATCTGCTGACCAATTGGTCTATAAAATTCAGTAAAGAGGGCAAAATATCCGTCCCAGTTTCAAAAATCAAATAAAAAAATGTCATTCATACATTCAGTTTAATATGATGTAAAACAGACAAAATCAAAGTCTGAAAAGTGCATTTTCTGTCATTTGTGTAGGAAATATTACTTATATGATGAATCAACTATCACATTTTTTTTTTGTCAATTGACTAATTGATTAGTTGACGAACTGATGCAGTTCTACGCTATATTGATGAAATTCATATACCACATAGGACGTCAAATCTGACTTGCTCGTTATAACATGTGTGTTCTGACAGATGGAGAAGTAGAAAAAGAGAGGATGGTCTTTTCTCATACTTTGGAGGCATCTCTGGATACACCAGGGACAGCAATTTAGGTTAAAAAGTGTTACCTTAATGTGTCACCTGTGTTGCCTCTTCTATTCTGCTAGAACACTACATTTTCACCTAACATCTAACAGTAATTACTGTGTTTCTTCTCAGCCCAGTTGTCCAACGAGAACCATGGGGAAGAAGAGTCGAGTGAAGATTCAGAAGTCGGGCTCAGGAGCCAGTGTTGTCATTTCCCCCAAGGAGATGATGAACCTCATCTCCGACTTGTTGCAGAGTATGTTACTTTCAATTCTTTTACTTTCACAGTCTTTATGTAGGGACTTTTTTATCACCACGTTCAAGTGGTTACAGAGTTATCTAGATGGAACTGAAGGGACATTCAGATTTATTGTATTAGCATGTTGTGGATAAGGATGGTACAATACATCGGAGACCAAGGTGTCGTCTGTCATGCAGGGATGAAACGTCATAAAATTCACGTTTCCGTATGTACCTCGGTTTTTGGGTCCCAGTTCCGTACGTTTTCAGTACAAAAGTGAAAACAAAGAAAAAAATATTTTATTGTTCATTTAATTTGAAAATTATAAACATTCAGCAGTTGCTCATTGGCAGTTGTGTCATTCAAATACTGGCATATTGCCAATAAAAAATATATAAATAAAAAAATAAATCATTGAAACGTCTGTAATGTAATTGGGGATCAAGCAGCGAAGCTGCGAGACACCCTATAGTGATTCTATGTTTTCTTATTATTATTCCTCTGCCATTGAAGTCTATGGCAGCCCATAGAACGCTTTGGTAAAAAGTGCTGAAATTTGGCTGAAAGTTTCGGACCACTGTACTGACCACTCACACTCATTTACGGACCTCTAAACCCAGCCATCTAGCGCCACCAACGGGTCGAAATTTGGCCGAAAATTGAACCGCTTGGTCAAAAGTTATGAAATTCAGCGCACAGATTCGGGACTGTTCCATGAACTCTATGCCCAACACTCTAGCGCCACCAATGGGTGAAAGTTGGACATGCATTCCTGACGTGGACCTTGACTCGTGCATCTGATTTTCACAAGTGAGGTAGCGTTGTGATCCTTGGATCAACCCAAGTTCAATAATATATGGCTCGTCACTTTCGGCCATATTGGACCTCTGCCATATTGGATTATCTCAGAAAGCTTTAAAAATCTTCACAGGTCACAAAGTTCGTTCAATTCGCTTGAAACTTGACACTTATGATCTTAAGACCAATCCGCACAAAAGTTATTTCAAAGATTTTTCAATTTCAAGTTTATTCTCCTGTGAGAGATGCTTTGACTCAACATAACCAAACTTGGTACCTGGAGTCAAGACACTGTCCCAATCACTCACACCAATTTTCAGGCCTCTTCATTGAACGCTCTAGCGCCACCACTAGTTTAATGATTGACATGCATTTATGCTTGTAAATCCTTTGAAATGCATGCTGCTTACTTCGCTTACAACTCTGTGCTGCATAACGTCACAATCACTCACATCAATTTGTGTGCCATTGCATTGAACGCCCTAGCCCCACCATCAGTTCAATATTGGACATGCGTATTTGATTTTAAGTTCATTAAAGTGCATAGAGCGTACAATGCTTACAGCTCTTTGCTGCATAATCTTCCAATCACTCACATCATTGTGTGCCACTGCATTGAACGCTCTAGCGCCACCATCAGTTCAATATTGGACATGCGTATTTGCTTTTAAGTTCATTAAAGTGCGTACAGCTTACAATGCTTACAGCTCTTTGCTGCATACCTTTCCAATCACTCACATCATTTTTGTGCCTCTGCATTAAACCGCTCTAGCGCCACCATCAGTTAAAACTGGAAGTGAATCCATATCTCAGCAACACTTTCATGTATGGAAACCAAACTTGGTACATGGACTCGGGACCCCATCCTGAGGATGCTCAACAGATTTAGTGATTTTTGACCACTAGTTACCTATTAATGTTTGTTAATGCTTAACTAATGCTCAACTAATGCTATGATGTGACTGTCATTGTGAAACATTACCCAACAAAAACTTGGTATATTCTCAAAACCACCCTAATGATTCATGATTAAGAATTTACGACTAGGTGTGCAATAATAATCCACATTTTTCTGTATCAACCCCAAACTTGCTACATAGACTCATGATAGCTAGAAGTTTCAGCCCAGCAGCTCCGTAGCTCATTGCTGCTTGCAGCTATATTTGTAACTCAGTTTCCCTGAGGGATCAATAAAGTATTTCTGATTGTGTAATCCTCCATCATAAAACTCCAACCTGGTTGTAATTCCTGATCTGGGTTGTAACTCAAACTCGTCGCTCAGATGCAGTACACTGACTTAAATACACATGTGAAGGCAGCTCAAGCACTATAACATTAGTTACTTTTGCTTAGTGTGAATCTGCAGTGGGAGGAGCCTAAACATTTTTGTTAAACATCTCAAAAAACTCATTCAGGTGATGCTGTCATAAATGAAAGTCTGAAGTGTAACTGTTGGCACGTAGTTTGTGGTCCATTGAGTTAAATTAACCCAGCTAAGGGGGCTAAAACAACTAGTATGACACAACAACTAGTGTACTGCCTAAGCTTTCCGGGTAAGACTGACACTCCAGAATTTTTGTTCCGCATGTGTGGGACAAAACAGCTGGATGAAACACAAGGCGTACCAAAAGGATGAACATCCTGTATGGAAAATATCCCGTACAAATCTGTGTACGTTACACCCGGAGTGTCAAGTCTCTTGGCCAAGTCACGACAAGACTTTATCGCCTAATCTGACATAGCGACCATCATAACCACACTAAGATCCTCGATAACGATCATCACCTGCACATGTACACAGGGACCAACAAATGTGTGTGAATGCATTCACCCAATGTAGCAAACGCTTGTTCAGGTCTGCAATTAGTCTGCAGCCCGAAACAGCAGAGGTGACGGAAGCAGGAAGGATGATGGCTAAAGATCCTAGTAGAGCACACAGAAAGCAAGCCGAGATGTTTTGCATCCTTAACAGTTTTGTAGTGTTCTGCATCAGCTCTTAAAGCCAATGTCACTGTCATATCACATTGACTTGGCTTTCACCTGTACTGCTTCAAAATTTGAAGCTCTAGACGACACTGTAGACTTAGTCTTGATTAGCTAATTTTGGTGTCGTGTTTTAGATCCGTTATTTTCTTTTCTTCAGGTTAACATGTCATGGGTGATATGTGGGTGGGTTGTGTGGTTCATTTATAATGATAGAGTTAAGGTGTTAATGGCAAGCATGCTTCCCCAGAATGCAGCAGTGCAGCACCATCTGCTGGTAAAGAGTGGGAGGAGTACATCCAGATCAAAAGCCTGGTGGAGAAAATTCGCAAGAAACAAAAGGGTGAGTAAATGTTCATGTTGCTTTAAACGCAATACAGTTATATTGTATTGCGAAGAAGAAGAAATTGATGAACAATATTAGATTTCATGGCATTTTAGGGATCAGTTTAGGAGTGAAAATAATATTATTTGTTACCATTTTTGCTGTGTGTTTAGGTATGTCGATAGTGTTTGAAGGCAGCAGAGAGGACTACTTCTCAGATTTGATGTCCTGGGCTCAGGAAAATGGGGCGTCCTGTGATGGCTTCACAGTGGCCAACTTTGGAACAGAGGGCTACGGCTTGCGGGCCACCAGAGACATCAAGGTGAGTCAAAACCTTTTAGTTTCTCCAGTACTTAAGCCACTTCATTGACTCCCAGTGCAGTATAGAATCTCATCAATTGTGGTGCCCGCAGCCCCCAGAGTTTTACTCTTAAAATGGGAAGGATAGAATAAAACTATTCTATCCTTCCCATTTTTTTCCTGACTTTGTGAATCAAGCATTTGAAAGATGGGGATAGCTTAGAGTCTTAATGATTTTAAGACGACTGCTGATTTGTAGGGATGTGACGATAAATTATGTTTATCACAGATTGCGATAACAAAACACTCACAATAAGTTAATTTGAGTGAATTTCAAGATAATTGTGAATATCATCATGAGGGAATTGAAAAGGCTGCTATTGCTATAAGCTTCCAGTCAGTTTTGTCTTGTGCTCATTTCCTCAACCTGGCAACCCGTGTGAGCTTCATATCTGGGGAGGAGGGAGGGGAGACAACTCTCTCCAATATTTTCACTTTGTACTGTAGTACCCATTTGAAACACTAGAATGTTACATATTGTTCCTTGAATGTAATACAAGTTTCTTGTCCTAGTACACATGAATGAAGTTCCTGCCACCTGTTGTGGCAGATTAGCAGGCCTCGTTGCCTTAAATCTGACTAATGGTGTGTGTGTGTGTGTGTGTGTGTGTGTGTGTGTGTGTGTGTGTGTGTGTGTGTGTGTGTGTGTGTGTGTGTGTGTGTGTGTGTGTGTGTGTAGGCAGAGGAACTATTTCTGTGGATTCCCAGGAAGATGCTGATGACTGTGGAGTCGGCTCAGAACTCTGTACTGGGTAAGGACTTCTGATGATAAGTATATAACATAGAAATAAAACAGGAGTAGAACAGAAATTGTCCTTTTGATGGACTGGGGACATTGAAGCTTGTCTGTGATAAACACGGGTCACAGAGCAGTGCTGGCATCTGCTCCACTTCTGCAGAATGAGCGCATGAATAAGAATGTAACATTTTGAAGACGGGTTTCACATGCAACCCGCCACTGGGGGATTTAAAGCTCAGAACGTTGATCCGAGAAGACAGAAAGCCAATAGTTGCTCGCATGAGGCCACCATTGTATGCATAAACATGTTGTATATGATGCAGAGCAACGTCCCTTGTGCTTGAAGAGTCGTGTAAATGTACAAGTCAAGCAAAAGTTCACCTACCATTGTTGTTTTGGTGAGCTTGAGTTAATCGTGTTTCCGGCGCTTATTTAATACACTACCATCAACGCCAACGTGTTGCACGTCACGGCCTCTCTGGTTCCGCAAAGCCGTGCTGCTTTCATAAAAGGAGACACCATTGCGGCGAGAAAAGTTCTTTATTAACTGTGCAATTGCGGCATATCAAGGCCACTTCTTTCCGTGATTATAACGGAATTGCTTTGTAAAAATGCCTGGAGTCACAACTAAGAAGATAGCTAACTAGCTGGCTTTCCGCCAGCTAGCTAGCTACTAGGATTGGGCTGATTACGGTATACTGGAGTATTTAGAACCCTCAACAGATGCTCCACTTTCTATGATGCTGTATTGATGTGATGTTTTGTAGTGGACAGTGAGACCAGAGGTAGCTCTGTATGGTGTAACAGCCAACTGAGCTCAGAAAGATGGCAACCACCAACCACCCATCATCTCCATTCGTTACCATTGGTACCCGCTGTGTGTGATGTAACTAATTTCAGAGATTGCAAATTTCAAGCAAATTTGCATCATTGCAATTGTGCTGCACGGAAAACTTATGCCGCCTTTGGTCTGAACACACCTTTACACCTGCAGAGATGATTACGAATAATTTGTAGCAGAGCATAAAAGGAGAACAAATCTTATTAAGTTTGATTAAATTTCAACAGCATTTCAATTCATCAATGATCATTTAGAAAAGATGCTAAAAGCACAAAGTGGAGACTGTAATCACATTTTTAAACTTAGTGTAGCAAGTTTTAACCAAGACATCACCAAATCAGGGCTGCACGGTGGTGTAATGGGTAGCGCTGTTGCCTCACAGCAAGAGGGTTCCTGTGTCCCTTCTGTGTGGAGTTTGCATGTTCTCCCCGTGTGAGCATGGGTTCCTTCGGGTTCTTTGGAGTGCAGGGGGCACTCCTGACAACTTTCTATGACTCTGTGGTGGCATCAGCCATTTTCTATGGTGTAGTCTGCTGGAGCAGCAGCATCTCGGCAGCAGACAAGAAGAGACTTGACAAACTTATCAAGAAGGCCAGCTCCATCCTGGGATGCCCTCTTGACCCAGTGCAGGTGGTGGGAGAGAGCAGGTTGATGGACAAGCCGTCATCGCTGCTGGCGAAGGAGGCCCACCCCCTGCAGGTCACTATCACCGCACTAGTCAGCTCCTTCAGTGATACTTTACTTTACTTTATTTATAGAGCACTTTTCCTACATAGACATGTAACACAAAGTGCTTTACATACATAAAAAAGAAAATAGAAAAAACAATTACAAATAAAGCCCCTCCCTCCCACCCTCCATACTACACATGCGCACACGCCCGCCAAACACACACAAACATACACACACACCTGCACACTCTCACTACTGACAATAGGGAGACATGGCATGACACTGATGATTGAGGAAACGCTATCTTTGGGGCCATCCACACTGGGAGGAGTCGCAGGCTGTGCCACAGGGGGCACCAGTGCCCAGGCCCCCCGACCCCGACAGACAACAGTCAGCCGAGCCGAAGGGACCCAGGGACAGCGCCCCCAGCAGCAGCCCAGACACAGCTCCCAGTGTGGAAGACTGGAGTTAAAGCTGAAAACTAAAAGCATAAGATAGGGTTAAAAAACCATGAAAAAATAAGTAAATAGAGTGAACAGCTTAAAAGGATAAAAATATATAAGATAATAAAATAAAACAATACCAATGATAAGTAAAACAACTAAAATTATTTAAGATCAATATCATCTTAAAAGCAAGATAGAAGCAAAAATATAAAATAAGATAAAATCACATAAGAACGTAAGAAGAATTTAAAATACTAGTTAAAAGCCTGATTAAAAAGGTTTGTCTTTAACCTTCCTTTAAAAATATCAACTGTCTCTGCGGTCCTGAGGCTCTCCGGCAGGCTGTTCCACAGGTTGGGGCCATAGTAGCTAAATGCCACCTCACCATGGGTTTTAGTTCTAGGTTTTGGTATGGATAAAAGGCCGGTGCCGGAGGACCTCAGGGTCCACGAGGGTTGATATGGTAAAAGCAAGTCAGCTAAATAAGAGGGCGCAAGGCCATTAAGACATTTAAAAACTAGTAAAAGAACCTTAAAATCGATCCTGAAGCTGCCAATGCAGCGACGCTAAAACTGGTGTAATGTGCTCCAGCCCTCTGGTCCTTGTCAGCACACGTGCGGCTGAGTTCTGTAATGATTGGAGATTTAAAATACTCTTTTTGGAGTAGACCAGAGAGCAGGGCATTACAATAATCTAAACGACAGGAGATAAAAGCATGCATCAGCACCTCCGTACTGGCCTGAGAGAGAAATGGGCGGACCCTGGCTATGTTCTGAGGATGATAAAAACCTATTTTCGTCACATTTTTGATATGTGGAATAAAATTAAGCTGAGAGTCAAAAATCACGCCCAGATTTTTTACTGACTGTACTGGTTTAAGATCTTGTAGTTTTGGTAAAAGTTTCTCTCTCTGGCCTTCAGGACCTATAACTAAAACTCAGTCTTGTCCTAGTTGAGCTGTAGGAAATTCTCTGCCATCCATCACTTAATGTCTCAAATACAGTTATATAAAGTGCTGACTTGGTACTGTGGTTTTTCCTAAAACCAGACTGATGCTTCTCTAAAATGTTAATTCTGTTTAAAAAGTCGTTAACTTGGTTAAAAACCAGTTTATCTAAAATTTTACTTGAAAATGGTAAGTTAGATACAGGTCGGTAGTTAAAAACACTTGGATCTAAATTGCTCTTCTTCAGAAGGGGCTTCACCAACGCCGTTTTAAAGGCAGTGGGGAAGACACCTGTCTGAAGAGAGCAATTCATGATGTTTAAAAACTGTTCCTCGAAGAATGCATAAAACGATTTTAAAAGTGATGGGATCTGGGAATGGGGTGGGAATTGGGTTTACTTGGGAGAAAACTCGACCAAGTGTCCTTGCATCAACCAGGGCAAAACTCTCCAGTGTTACCTCAGGCAAGGACAACAGTTCAGTGTTAACAGATAAAACTTGATGGGATAAAAGGCAGGATCTGATGTCCTTGGTTTTGGTTCTGAAGTGTTCTGCAAAGTTCTCACAAAGATCATCTGTTGGTGTCTTTAAAACTTTATTAGAATTAGTGCCTGTTAAAATATCAAAAGTGGAGAAGAGGAACCGGGGGTTGTTTTTATTGATGGTGTTGAGTTGTGAGAAATGTGAAACTCGTGCCTTTTTGACTGTATTATTGTAGGTTTTGAGTTGTTGACGTAAAATCTTGTAATGAATTGTCAGTTTACTTTTCCTCCATCTTCTCTCGGCACTCCTCCATTTTCTTTTCAGTTCATTGATTTCAATGTTTTTCTCCACGGGGGTATAGGTTTTCTTTTTATTGTTTTAGTTATAGATTGATACACCCCAAGTGTGTGAAACAGAGGTATCGCAGGTCCTTCCTTCCTGCTGCTGTCAGACTCTACAATCAGCACTGCTCCCAATAGACCTCATTCTGCACTCTATACTTTATTGTGAATCGTATATAAAAACAAAATTAACTGCTGGTAATTTTTGTACAATATCATGTTTATATGTATATAACAAGTCTACTCTATTTCTATTCTATTTTTTAAATTTTTTAATTTATATTGTTAATTTTTGCTATTGTTATTATTACTATTGTGTTTCTTGTAACATACTGTCCTTTGGCTGCTGTGGCAAACAAATTTCCCCGTTGAGGGACAATAAAAGAATTCTGATTCTGATTCTTCCTCCCACAGTCCAAAAACATGCAGGATGGGGATAGGTTAATTAATAACTATTGTTAATTCTAAATTGCCCGTAGCTGTGAATGTGAGTGTGAATGGTTGTCTGTCTCTATATATCAGCCCTGTGACAGACTGGCATTCTGTCCAGGGTGTACCCTGCCTTCGCCCAATGACAGCTGGGATCGGCTCCAGCCCCCCACCCCCCTGCGGTGACCCTGAATACAGGATAAGCGGTAGACGATGGATCACCCAGTCAGTACCTAGGAGGTTGTTGCATGTCTAATCTCTCTTCAACCACAGAAGAGATTACTAAAACTTCGTCACTTTAGGAGTGGGCAACCTGAAAGACAGCAGTTTGACAAGATTTACAGTTGGTTCAAAGTAGCATTGTGCTATGCTGTTACTGATTCTAACCTCTATGTCGCAGGTCCTCTATACAGCCAGGACAGGATCTTACAAGCCATGGGCAATGTGACACTGGCTTTCCACCTGCTGTGTGAGCGTGCTGACCCCGCTTCGCCCTGGCTGCCGTACATCCGCAGTCTTCCTCAGGAGTACGAAACGCCGCTTTTCTACCAGCAGGAAGAGGTGGAGGTGCTGCTGGGCACACAGGCAGTGCAGGACGTCCTCAGCCAGTATAAAAACACGGCACGCCAGTATGCATACTTCTACAAACTGGTACAGGTAGGCAGATGCACTGAGCTCACAAACACAACTACTGTCTTATAGATACTGTTGCAAGGATCATTTATGTCATTGCACAACAAAACTTGTGCAAACAACTGTAACTGTACATTTGTAGTCACATTTGCTTCAAATAAGAAAATATACACACAAAACCCTCAAAACCTACATGTTGAGGATAAAGTTAGTAGGGGTGTGAATCTTTGGCTTCACTTCGATTCGATTACCTATACAGTAGTTGGCGATTCGATTCAAGGACGATTATTTTTTTGTTATAACGATTCGATTCGATTCTGTAAACCACGATTCGATTCAGTAACTTGTAACCAAAATTCTATATCCATGAAATAAACATGCAATAATGTGAGTGAGACTATTTGTATTCTTCTAAAAGGTGAAAAAATAACATATTTACTCTATAAAAAAAGTAAACCTGCATAATAATTTATGCTGAATACAAAAATGTAATTAAAATATGCTAGGTTATTTTTAACATTTTCAGTAGACTACATGCTGGCAGGGGAGAGAGTGTCTTAAACGTATTAAAACATAAATCATAAGTAAGAATCAAGATTAATCCGATTAAATGCATTTATATCGATTATTGGTGAAGCCAAAACGATTCATTCTATTTATTTATTGTAGCAGATCGATTAAGTAGAATCTATAGGACTGACAATCGATTCATCGATTAATCGAATGAATCGTTACACCTCTAAAAGTTAGGAATCTGACAGTCTGAGGGAAGAAGCTGCTCTGAATTCTGGTGGTACAGTAGCTGATTATAACGCCTGCCAGATAATACACAGTACAAATGTGCCAAATTTTTCACAACAGACATGTTGGCTCATTGCAGGTGGTACTAATAATGTTGATGATGGCTGTTTCTCCAAGTTGAGATGAAATGGATTGGACCGTTTTTGTATTTGTAAACAGCCGAGCCAAACTGGTGTCAGAAAATGACAGTTCTGTAGTAGCACTGTAACATGTGAGCACCAAAATCACAGAGAATATGGATCATCTGGACGTCTTCTTTGATTATTTCACTGGTTTTCCAGCAAGCGGGCTGTCTGACATTAATAACATAACTAATTGTTATCAATGTGGAATTATTGACATTTGTCAAATTAATTTTTGTGTTGCGGACCAACGTTTTTGGTCATTACATTGTAACACCAATAATATTATGTGTCGCAACTCGCAAGGCTAAGCTAAGTTTGTGCTCAGTCATAGTGTAAAGTAAATGTAATATCACGGATAGTTTGCTGGCTAAATGGTTTACATGCTACTTCACTTTATTGTTGCTCAGGTTTACCATTATAAAATAGCCTACAGAGAAAGTTACTAATTTATGGTTATAAACTACACATTGATGTATCATTGTTTGTGGTAAACAAGAGAAAACCAATATGAAATGAGCTGTAGAGAGAGACCAGAATTCAGGAGGATTTCATCAGTCCAGTCAGTTTGTTTAATGGCTGCATTTTATTTCAAAGGGTGTCTAAATTGACGGTATTCTATGAAGATCATCTGTTTTTATATTCATATTTTGACATCCTATGTAGGCCTTGCTTGGGGTTCCATTGAAATGGTGCACCACAGTGCCTATAACATTGTAGGGAAAACGCTGGACAATAAGATGCAGGTAACTTTGAGGGGAATCCATCTTTCCATGTTGCATCATAGTGACAACATTGACAATGGCTCTATTCTGTTGAAATGTCTCGCAAATGATGAGTGTGGCAGTGAGCCAATGTGAACAATACCAGGACTCTGAAACTGATGCAGCTAAATGGAATCCAGGCATAATTAGGTTTATTATTTATACCTGTGCTTTTTCTATTGTGACATATTCATGAAAAGACCTATACATTCACTTGTCCTGTCCAGCTGACATTTGCTGCTGTTGTGTGAGCTCTTTAGCACTTTCAATCTCCCACATTTCTGTGTTGAGCAGCAGTGATAAAGAATAGTTCAGTCGTGTGCCTGTAATACTCTTCCATGACCTGGAGGGGAGGCACTGATCCAGCCTAATAGATTTCAAAGAACAACGGTTGTGTTTGAGGAAACTCAGCAAGACTTGAAATCGGAAGAGGAAGTGAAGGCAGAGTTGAACTAACAGATGACTTGTGACTACTCCCTACTCAGTAACAAAGGAGTTCTATGTAAAGGACTATATATTTATATCTGCAAAATGAAAAAAACACTTTGGGGACACAACTCTGGTAATTTTCTCTGCTCTATAAATGCTCACTGCTGTCAGAAATTAAAACATGCCAGATCAATCTATGATAAATACAGGCATCCTGTTTTGTAATAAATACATATTGTAAGACATTTTGTTGAGTTGCCTCTTATCGAAATTATGCGAGTGAATTTAATTTCTCTTTTATATATATCCTATCTACCTCTGTCTGAATTATAACATTGAAATGTAGCTATCTAGCTAACTCAGGGACAATCAGTCACTTTCCTTTGTCCCTTCACAAACAATCACACAAAGACTTTTTCACTCCAATGTAAGTAATATGCCAACAAAATTGAATTATAACATTTAATGGAATAACATATAAAGACAGTGATTATGGTATATGATGAAATAGTGGTGAGCAGGCCCAGACAACAGCTATTGGGATAGTAATCTAGAAATATCATAATATTCCATTATTAATTGACAGGTCACCTTTGATCAGAACTCACCACAGTAAATTTTTTTTACAGATGCATCCTATTTGTCAGATGTTTTAATCAGATGGTCAACAGACAGGGACATTAATGTTTTGCTTGTAAAGATAACAGGCACTGTATTTTGCTGAATCTTTTCTTTTAGACACACATTTGTGTGTTTGATGAAATTTAAAAGGTACTGTAGTTACTCCTCTTTGAAAATTACTTTGCAGTGTAAGTTCAGCAGACTCCACTATGTGGCAGTGTTGCATTCTTAATAAACGTGAGTGAGCTAAAAGAAGAATCACAGTGCTTGATTTCTGACCCATTATTCTTTGTTTCATTGATCTAATGCTGTCCATTTGATTGATGTTGGTCGTTGTGTTAATCCACATTCTCTGGGTGCAATGGCAACTCTGTGTACTTAGTTAGTGTTGGAGCCCTGAAGGATCCCATAAAACCTGATTGCACAAATATAGAATTTTATTTAGGAGGCACAAGTGATTTTTGTAAATCTATTCCAACTGCTTTGGTTCAAATGAAAGTGACAACGGGTGCAATGGAGAGGTAAAACCAGGACAATTACCCAAAAGGGAATGGTTTTGCATCTGGTGGCTACAGACAATTGCTTTCTCCTTATTCTTCCTGACTGATTCTTCTGTAGTTTTGTGTTCTTCTAGTATCCTTGTCACTACTTGTAGCATGAGGTGGTAACTGCAGCCAGCCTAATCAGGTTGCACAGGGAGTCCAGCTCCTCCAGGATGGCACGTCCATACGTGCAGTCGCAAGAAGGTTTGCTGTGTGTCCCAGGCCAGTCTCAAGAGTATGGAGGAGATAGCAGGAGACTGGCTGTTACACAAGGCAAGCTGGATAGAGCCATAGAATGGCATCAACCCAGCAGCAGGACCGGTATCGGCTCCTTTGTGCGAAGAGGACCAGGAGGAGCACTGCCAGAGTCGAATGAAATTACCTCCACTAGGCTACTGGTGTGCATCTTTCTGACCAAACTGTCAGAAACAGACTCCATGAGTGGGACTTGTGCTCACAGCGCAGCACCGTGCAGCTTGATTGGCATTTGCCAGAGAACACTAGAATTGGCAGGTTCAGACTGAGCACATGTGACCGGCTGAAAGGGTCTGGTGACACCTTGTTGAAAGTAATGCTGTTTGTAAAATCAACCAGCATGACAGGTTTACCATAGGTCAGTGATGGTCTGGGGAGGCATATCTTGGAGGGTCACACAGACCTCAATATCATAGCCAACAGTACCCTGACTACCATTAGATACCTCTGATACTCTCAGAGAGATTGAAAGATCTTGCGTGAGTGCAGTGGAAACTCATGGTCCCCAAAATCCAAATCAGCATCTATGGGACGTTATGTATATGTGCATCTGCTGCGGCCATGTACCTCCACAGACTGTCCACACTGATGACCTGATCCAGGTCTGGGAGGAGATCCCAGGACACTATCATCCAACTCATCCGGAGCATGCCCAGATGTTGTTGGGACTTCATACAGGCACGCAGATGTCTAACACACTACTGAGTCACATGAGATGACTTGATAATATACATGCAAGCTGAATTTGAAAATTTTCGTTTATCAAGATCCTATCTGAGTTGTGATTTAAGTGTTCCCTTAATATATAAGTGCACCACATTTTCATTCATAATGGCCCATAAATGGCATTTGAAATATTGTACAGCACAGAAAAATATTGACTTTTTTGCTTGTAGTTATGCAAGTATAATTTCTATTGTGTAATTGTCTTTTGCTGAAGTGAGTCATTTGGGGATTTGGGCAACAAAGAGCTTAATTTCTCATGACCATATTCTAACAATATTTATATATATTTATTGAAAAATCAGTTTCAAAATGTATATAAAACAATAACATTAGTGTAGTGCATTGCTCCTTGTCTGAACAAATCTGAAAGCAAACTTACTAACTACATGCTTGCCAATTACTTATTTGAAAAGTTGGAAAGCAGTGTTGTGTTGAGAAATGGGATGAAATAGGTTTGTATTGCGAATCGCAATAAAAACAACAAAAAATAAGTTGATCGTGGTTATTTTCCATTATAAGGATAATCATTAATAAAGTCACGAGTGAGTCATTACTCACACTTTTGCATTGCCTCTTTATGGTCTATGTTGTATTATTATTATTTTTTGTATGGTCTCCATTTTGAATTCCATGGTAAATGCTAGATTGTGATTTTCATCTTGTTAATTGTCAAATTAATATATCTATTGACTCTGTGATTATTTCAGAAGTAGAACTTCTTCAGGTCCCTGTTGGTGCTACTAGGTGCTCCTGCATGGTCTTCTCGCAGGCCTGGAGGAGCACTGCACAGACATAAGGTCTCACAGCTAAACTTGATTTTACTATAATTACTGGGATGTGTCTCTTGTCTGCATACACCCTGAGGAAGGCACAAGCCGACACGCGTTGGTGTTTTTTAAAAACATTACCCACTAAAATAAAGGGTTTTTAACTTTTTCAAACTCACCTGAGTGCCTGTACTTTTTTTCTTTTTGATAGTCACGAGTGACTTGAACAAGCTGTGGAGCTCACTATAATGGTAGAGAAGTGGAAAAATAGAGCCTGATTTTAAAATACAGGAATTGTCATGTAGCAAAGAACCGACTCCCATACTGCTGTTTTTTTTTAAAACTTTATTTAACCTTTTTATTTATTATTTCCTAATTTCAGATGTTTTGCTTGTCTTGTATCTGTGAAACTGGGAGCAGGTCCGGTAAGTAAAAGAGATAATTATGAGTATTTAAAGGGTTATAAATATTCATAGAATAGATGTATAATCCATCGATAATGACCAGGGATCACCCTGGGATCAGGGAATCCTTAATCTGGTCTCAAGGGAATGCTGTTCACTCAGAATGCCAGTATTTATAAACTATTTTACACTCACGGGATGGACAGTGAAGGATAGTCCGAAAACGGCTTAATGGCTTGAGGCCCCTTAATGAGCAGCAACAACAAAAGGGTTTTACACACACAATAGTTGAAAGGGGCCTCATCAATGGATTAAAGATGGCTGTTCCGTGGGCTTCGTCCACTAGGAGCTCAGAGATTGAGTTCAAACAGAACTCCACATTTAGGTGAGACTTTTGGAAACCTGGTGGGATTTTGGCTTTGTCCCACTCTTCAGGCTTGTCCTTGTAGGTAGGCCTTTGTATTCAGGCTTCGAGCCCTTTGTTCTCCCACATGGTGAGGGTTCAACAGAAGTGATTCCAGTATGTTTTGGTGCCATTTTGCATTAAAAGCATATTATGATTATTGTATGGATAATATTGTAAATTGCAATTATTTTGTCCAGGAAAATCATCACATCCCTAGTTGTGTTGAGATTGTTGAATGAATCTGTTTTGGACAAATTTATGCAGAGGTGGTCATGATACTAGCCACTCAAAAGTATGAAATTTAAATTGATCGTGGTGAATTTCCATTATCAGGATAATTGTGAATATTGTGGCATGAGTGATTTGGAAAAAGCCGTCATGGTAGAGAAGTGAAAAATACCATAATAATAATCAGAAAGACGAGACTTGCACAATGTTGCTAATTTCTTTATTTTGACAGAGGTGGGAGTAAGTCACACATGTGCAAGTCTCAACTTTCAAGTCTTAAGCAATTCTCGAGTAAAGTCATGGCTTTGGTCAAGCAAGTCACAAGTCAAGTCATAGAATTATAATAAGCTGGAAGACAACCGTCTTAAAGTGCTGGACTTTTGTTTGCAACAAATATTTCAATATGTCGCAAAAAAACATTGCATCAAAAAATGAACTTGAATTAGTATGACTTCTGCTTGACAAGTCATTGCTGTCTTTGTTAATATGTAAATGATTGAAAATATGATTTTTTTCTGTTCGGATGTTTCCTGTTGCATGTGGGCGAACCTGGAAGCCAATCTAAACAAGTGACACACGCATCACTCCAGCAGTGTAGAACAGGCCCTTTTCACACTGCACCTTTCCGTTGATGGACCTCATTGACTTTGCATAGGCTTGCGTCACGTTTTGTTGAAATGAATTGTGGGTCCGCTCTGCTGCATTGCTTGCGTCGCTCGCGTGGGGAAAAAAAATAAAACAATTGAGAAAAGTTCAACTTTTCAGGTTTATAATAATAATTGTAATAATATTATAAAAATATGAATCATAATAGTAATGATCCTGACACCCCACTCGTGACGAGATGTGTGTGTCCTGTCCCCACATCTTTGAGACATCTCCTTTGTAACACACACAGACACTGTTCCCTCCTTGCGTAGCCGCTCGCTCTGCCCACCCTCCCTCCTCCTCAGATGACCGGGCTGGAAAATTAGCTTGTCACATTGGCTTTGAATTGAACTGACCTGAATGTACCTTCCTCAAAAACCCCTCTCGCTCTCTTTTTCTTCCCTCCCACACCCCTCATCCAATGCTGCCTCCTGTCCTCGGTCTGTCTGCTGTGTTGGATGTATGATTAACAGTCTCATATATGCTGATGTATACAGACAGGCACAACCACTATTGACATCCCCCCAAACACAGAGATGTGCCTCTTGCACTGACCAATCACACTATCTTGCCATTCCTCACCACCCTGACCAAAGGATCCAGCGGATTTTAAGACAGCTACCGTGAAGCCTCTTCTTAAAAAACCCACCCTAGACGCTACTGACATCCAAAGCTACAGACCTGTATCTCTTCTTTCATTCCTCTCTAAAACCTTGGAACGTGCCGCCTACAACCAACTGTCTCGCAGAACAACCTCCTAGACCCTAATCAATCAGGATTCAGGACTGCTCACTCCACTGAGACGGCCCTCCTCACAGTGACCGAGTCCCTGTGAGACGCCAGAGCCTCATCCCACTCCTCTGTTCTCATTCTCCTCGACCTATCTGCTGCATTCGACACAGTCAACCACCAAATCCTCCTCTCCACTCTGGCTGAACTTGGCATAACTGACTCTGCTCTCACCTGGTTTACATCATACCTGACAAATCGCACCTTTCAGGTCACATGGAATGGCTCTATGTCCAAACCCTGTTCTCTGGACACGGGTGTCCCTCAAGGCTCAGTATTAGGACTGCTTTTGTTCTCACTATACACCAGATCACTAGGTTCTGTTATCACATTGCATGGATTCTCCTACCATTGCTACGCAGATGACACCCAGCTGTTCCTCTCTTTTCCCCCAACCTCTGACTAGGGCTGTAACGATACACCAAACTCACGATTCGGTTTGTATCACGATTTTTGACCCACGGTTCGATACAAACTTCGATATTATTTTTTTTTTTTAATTAAACATTTGATTTATGTAAGATGCAGATTTGGCGTGGAGGGCGTGTCTATCTGATGGTCTGTTAACTGCACAGGTCCCTCACTCAACTTACTACAGAGAAATGTCCCACAAAACAACGTTGCAGAACCAAACTAAGGTAGCTAGTAACTGTAACTGGCTTTGGCAACGGGGAAACAAATACCGCAGCTGTACGTGGAGAAGCGTCCTTCCTCCTGCCTGTCCTACCGACTCCTCCTCACATTTCTGCCCGATAAACAGCGTCTGTCTCCGCCAAAAAAAACTTTAACTCACCGAGTGTTTATGATGAAAAAAAATCTCAGCGACGGTCAGCCCTCCGGACCGAGACTTCAGTGAACTTTAGCCTCCGTCGGGTTTTGAGTGACAGGGAGACTCCAGGGAAACCCCTTGAAAACGAACACACGTCATCATCATGACGTGTACCGGGATGTCTCTTAGTGCTGCTTTCTGTGAATTACACAGCGGTTCGTCTTTACTCCAGCGGTGCTTCGCTCCGTTTGAACGAACAACGGCGGAGAATTAATGAACGACCGCTGCGGTGTTAATGTGGTGTTACTTACAGCTCATAGTGCTGATCTGGACCGGAAGTTGTGTCGCGATTCTGCCTTCTTGTGGCTCGAGACAGGTTCGTGGATCTGAGTGTCGCGATTTCAGCTTCGATACATGTATCGTTACAGCCCTACCTCTGACACATTGCAACTCGCATCTCGGACTGTCTGGTTGACATCTCTGTATGGACAACTGCACATCACCTCAAGCTTAACCTGAATAAAACCGAACTCCTCTTCATCCCAGGGAAAGACTGCCCTCGCATGGACCTGTCGGTCACTGTCGAGGGCATCACAGTATTTCCGTCGTCAACTGCGAGGAACCTGGATGTAATCCTTGATGACCAACTATCCTCGCCCCCAACATCACTGCTGTGGCCCGATCCTGCAGATTTGCCCTCTACAATATCCGCAGGACCTTCATCATAAAGGATGCAACGCAACTCCTGGTCCAAGCATTGGTCATCTCCCGCCTTGACTACTGCAACTCTCTCCTGGCCGGACTCCCGGCCTCTGCGATTAAACCATTGCAGCGTATCCCGAACGCTGCAGCACGCCTTATCTTCAATCTACCCAAATTCTCCCATGTGACCCCCCTCCTCGGTGACCTCCACTGGCTCCCTGTTGCAGCACCCATCCAATTCAAGAAGATGGCACTGGCCTTCAGGGCCATCAATGGAACGGCAGCCCCATCTACCTTCAAACACTGGTCAAACCTCATGCCCCGAAGCGAGCACTTCGCTCCTCTACTTCAGCTGGCCGGCTGGTACCACCATCGCTGAAATCAAACAAATGTCGCTCAGCAAAGACTCTTCCCTGTTCTGGCGCCTCAGTGGTGGAACGAACTCCCGACTAATGTCAGGACAGCAGAGTCATTTGCCATCTTCCGAAAAAGGCTCAAGACTCACCTGTTCAGACTTCACCTCGACTCTACATAGCATGACCCACTAACACCCCCCCCTTACCTTTAGCACTCTGATCATAGCACTTTTGCTCTTAAGGTACTACTTTACTCAGATAAGGACCTAACTCTTGTTCTATTTTTAGCTCTTACTTTATCGGCAATGATACGTTGTGGTTTCTTTGTTTCCTGCTTTTGACAAATGTACTTATTGTAAGTCGCTTTGGACAAAAGTGTCTGCTAAAGTGACCTAAATTTAAATGTAAATAACGTCTAACTCGTGCTTGCAGATTCTAATGCTCATGGAAATGCATAGCTGTGTCAACTGGTATCCGGCTAAGCATCTCCAACATGCATGAAGGTTTGAAGGCCCGTTTATCACTGCTTGCAGCTCTTATTAGGGCCTGGAGAAGTGTGGCTCGTCCTCGCAGAGGGGGCCTCTCTTGGTGCTCGAGGCTTTGGTGAAGGGTCAGTTTCTGCCTTTCTCTGAAGGTGTTGACGTCGATCAACATGAACTCATTACCCTGTTGGTTAACCCCTGTTGCTTACTGCTTCATAGTGACCGCTAGGGGTGGGAATTGTTAAGTTTTTATCAATATCAATGCCATTGTCGATTCTGCCTATCGATCCAATTCCTTATCAATTCTCTTACCGATTCCTGAGTAGTTCAATAAATACTTATATACACTATAATAGGGGGTTTTAGCCCATAAATTAAAAATAAATAAAAAACGCACCTTGAATTTTTACACATTTTATTAACAAAAGCACTGCAAACCATTACAACGAAAGAGAAGCTCAACATAGAAAGTTGCACACACTTGTTTGGATTATGCTAGAAGTTATTTGAAGCTGCTTTGTCTATGAAATATGGATATTCTTTTGGGTAGTGTCTATGGGTGTTATTTTTATTTATTTTTTTGCCAGGAGTGGTCCTTTCCTCTCCCTGCCCTAAATATGTGTGTGTATATAGTGAATTTCTTCTGTGCCATTCATGTATTTAACTTTCCCTATCACTACAGTAACTTTTTGACCGTCATTTTCTCTGATTTGAACTCCTCTGTGTCTCCCGTTTGGGCAAACACGGCCAAGCGTAAATCAGGCTTTCATATTGGCTGTAAAAGCCGATAAGGGAGCCAATACGAGCGTCCGATGCATAAACGTAACTCTATATGTCACTAGCAAGATGGCGGATGAGAAGTTGATCGATATACATAAACAAACGGAGAAATGCGCCACGGAGACGAGGAGACATCTAGTCACATCTTTACAACTTTACGCATTCGTTTTGTTGTCAGAAATAAATCGCTCACTTGGACAAGCAGGGTACCGTTGTTTAGCCCCGTTTCTCTAGAGAGAAAAAAAATGTTTCTAGCGCAAACCATTACAGAGTTATGACGCTCTAAAGACAACATGATCTTATGTTGCGTTTACGCTACAATGGGTCTATGCCTCCACTGATTAAACACGGCAGCATTTTCATCGCGTTTGGTGAAATGTAGCCAGACTTTCGATCGCTTCCTCTTCTCCATGATGCTGCCTCGTTGTTTATAGGTTGTCGGCGCACGCAGGGTCGTCGCAGAGAGAGTGACGCAATGTACCGCAACGCAAAATTTCGAGTAAACCGGAAAACGTGGTGCGGAATTGTTAAGAAGAATCGATAACGTTGGAGGCGTACGATTCCGATGGAATTGGTGAGTTGGAGCCTGTTCTGAGTAGGAACCGGTTCTCAATTCCCACCCTTACTGACCGCAGCAGGGCTACACACATACATAAACTCTCTTTTGTTCTAGAAGAACTTTCAGGTTGAAGATTATAGCTGTAGGGACCTCACCATCAGGACTACACAATGCGGCCTACACTGAGTTCCAGAAGCCTTCACATGCGGTCAGAACAAAGGGATAAAGGGGATAAAGAACTACAACCGCCATTTTGGCTTTACTTCTCACAAAGGTGCGAAGTGCAACGTCACACAACTGGTGCCCTATTGGCCGACAACCACAGGTACCCCAGGGGGTCCCCGGGATTAGCCGTGAGGTATAAAGAATGCCGCCTTAAGAACTCTCTCTTCCATTGCAACACAACGTTGCAACAGGAGGTGAGCTCCTCCACCGCAGCACACCACTGCAACAGGAGGCGAACTTTTAACGTCTGCAGCGTTTCCTTTGTCTTAGGCCACAGTTTTCTCCCCGAACTCGCTGCACGAGCGACGGATTGTTTTCCCCCGTTTTCCGCGACTCACCCCTTTTCTTTTACTCGTTTTTGGATCCTGAGAGATCGCCACACCCACGCGATTATCTGTTTGCCTGCAGAAGAGGAACGAAAGGTTCCTTTATTTCAGCGACCAACAGGAAGGATAACCTCGCCCTGCTCCTGTCTGAAGTCAGCTGACTAAATCGCCAAGCCGTGCGATTCTATTGTTGCCCGCGGAAGGAAGGAACACAAACTGTTTTCTTCATTAGAGCTGATCAACAGGAGGGATAACTTTCGGCAAAAAAAAATGCGAAAGTTTCACCGTGTTTATCCATTTTTTCACCTCAAAGTAAGCTCAACACAGGCTGTGCTTTCACATGCTGCTTGTTTGGTGCAGCTGCTAAACAGCCCCCTCTCAAACAATGTCCGGCGGAGCGACGTTCCGCCGCTCTGTGTTCCCAACGTTCAGAAGCTACACACTCACTGGTATTGGGGTATATGAAAAATTCATATTATAAAAATGAACCGGTATACCGCCCAGCACTACAATGCCCTAATAAGATATGTTGGTAAAAGTTATAACTAGGATGAGAAACTGAATCCTGTGAGAAGGATCTCAAATATCGTAGCATTGTCTAGTGAAAGTATGTTTTCAATGGTCCCTGCTTATAACTTGAAGAATTCTTTAATTTGTATTTATATTTTGGTAAGATAGGGGCGGTGGAACAAAGTGAAATCGCACCATTGACATATCAGCTTATGAAGTGGATTTTGTGAACATGTTCGCAAACAGTTGCTTATTTATACAGTACATATGGGACTGTGAATCACCAAAGGCCCTACGGTAAAATATAATGATACTTGAGTCAGGAGGATACAATCTTATTGCTATGCAGCAAAATGTGTTTGTCAGTCAGGCAGACAGATTGAGCAGTAGGTCCTTAATATTGCACCCACGACCGCACCAGAAAAAGTGGGCTGAAGAAGCTGAAGGCCTGCAGGATATGAAAAAATATTGCATTTCGATATTTAAGCCAAATATCTCGATAGCTATACAATAGCAACAGCTAAAATTAAGCATTTCAAAAAAATAAAAATGCATAATTATATCAAATGGACCTAGTCAATGCAGTTATTTAAAAACATATTTTATTGATCACAACAGACCAATCACTGTCTTAATCTGCATTGGTGAAACATGTTGGTGGTACTGCCTTTCTTCGTCACGACTAGGCAGACCATACACAACTAGGGATGGGTATTATTAAGATATTAACAGTACTACTACTCCGACCGATACTCCTTATCAATCTTGATTTTAAAGGGATAGTTCGGAATTTTGGACATAAGACCTATTTTCCAAGTCATCCGGTGTGTTCGAGATGTCTGGAGACGTTTTCAAGAAATTTCATTCAGTTCTTCTAGTTGCCGAGTTTGCTTATGCTATAGCTAGCGCAAGTCAACGGTTCTTAGCTAGACAGGCATTAAAAACAGTCTTGCCCACTCCACAGTGCACCCAAGGCAAATCAATTAAAACACTAGACTGTCGATGTACATATCTGTGTTTATAGAATAATATTTGAAACAAAACTAACCTCCCATCGCATGAATCATCCATTTTTTAAATAACTAGTTTCTCAGCAGCAGCAGAACTTTACTTTGCTCCGTTCGGACTCAAAACTCTGAGTCGCGCAGCCCGAAATACTGCCCGTAAATAGGCAATCGAACAGGGCCAAACTGTCGGCACTTATACCCCCAAGGCTGTCTGAAAAGCCCTCGGAGCTCACTCAAACACCAGGCAGCCCACGGCCACGCGAAGCCACAATTACGCACCGCGAACCCGGAGAACGGTAAACCCTCAGACGTGTTGCGGGGATTCCCTCCGGTAAATAGACACATGAACACCGACGAATAGTCGGGCCTCGTACCCTCAGAGCTGGGCGAAAAAGCCCTTGGACTGCAGACCAACACCGGGCAGCGGGCGGCTCCACGAATCCACACATTCGAACTCTCCGTCGGATTCAAAACTCTAAGACACGCCGCCCGAAATACTGCCTGTTAATAGGCAATCAAACCGGGACGAATTGTCAGGACTCTTGCCCTCAGACCTGGGTGAAAAGCTCTTGGGCCTCAAGCAAACACCAGGCAGCCCACGGCCATGTGAACCCACAATTACGCACCTCAAACCCGGACCTCTGCGCCGTCCATAGAGCCGTAAACCCTTGGACGCGTTACGGGGGATTCCCTCCTGGCACCACCAGTCACCGTTTGTTCGGTCCCGGTTCTCAGCTCCAGCGGGGGGCTATCTCGGTCTCCACAGACGCTCGTTCACATTCTGCCCTTTGAGCATCCCTCTCGCGCAATTCTTCCTCTGTATATTCAGGCTCGTACAGGTACGGTTGGGTTTGGGTGGAAAAAAAATCTTCAAAAGTTTCAGTATATTCTCCAAAAGTGGCCATTTCTGTGAGATTGAAGAAACTAGCACTGCAGGCTACTCTGCGTCTGTAGCAATTACAGCAGGTGAACAAACCTATTATAGAATTGGTAACTTATAAGCGCTAGGTGATATCACTCCGCCGCTGCCATAGCCTACTAGGAAGTATGACATGCTGCTGCTGCTGAGACATAAATCCTTAAAAATGCAAGGTTGTTTTTATTTCAAACATTCTATCAACACATATGTACATCGATAGTCTGCCATTACAGTTGATTTTCCTCGGGTACACTGTGGAGTGGGAAAGACTGTTTTTAATGCCTGTCTAGCTAAGAACCATTGACTTGCGCTAGCCATAGCATAAGCGAACTCGGCAACTAGAAGAACTGAATGAATTTTCTTGAAAACGTCTCCAGACGTCTCGAACACACCGGCTCACTTGGAAAATTCTGAACTATCCCTTTAACAGTATTCTTATCTTGTTCTATATTCTTTTTTATAGAACAGAATTAACATTGCTTTATTTTTTTCATATGTACATAATTTAAACAATAATACTGGGTTTCGGTACACATCTGATTAAAATGGCGCCAGAGATCATATTTGTTGCCTTTTCTTTTATAATATGATGGAGGATATTGCTTCATGATATATTTCAGGCAAGATTGTATTCTGCTGCATCTCCCACTGCTGATGCGCTCACAGTTACAATGTTGATTAAAATCCAACCATCGCTGGCGAGCAATGAATCTGGATATGTTGGGTCATGAAGGATCCTTCACTTGGATCCACTGAATCCAGTAAAAGAAGGCTGCATTTCTGGACAGCATTTGAAGGAGTCTTTGAAATGTAACAGCTGTCTCAGCAGCTGTGCTGGATTGGGACACAACTATACAATTAATATATCACTCTAGAATAAATATAGTCAATATTTACATTGTCAATATGTAAATTAATATTTGATGTTTGTCAAAGGTCAATAGGGAAACATTTAAAGACAAAATAGAAAATTGTAAGCATTAAATGTCAAATGGTCGCAAATGGCTCTGGGTGGGTGGTTTTGGATTTAAATGGAGAAACCGATTGGATAGACACACACACACACACACCCTGTTTCAGGCTCAAAATGATGAGGCAGATTTATGATGGCTGCTGGCCACAACAAATTAAGTTGACAGTGATGTATGTGAGAGGGCAAGTGTCCACACACACACACACACACACATGCCCCAGCGATGGCCCCCTGCTACCAGTCCTTCTTGTAAGGCGTCCCTATCAGACAGCCTCCCTCCAGCATACCTGCATAATGAAATTCCTCATTCTGATTTGTGTTTCTTCCTTCTCTCTCCATTTTTCCTCTTGTCCACCTTCTTCCCTCAATCCCCAGACTCATCCAGCCGCCAGCAAACTGCCCCTGAAGGACAGCTTCACGTTTGAAGACTACAGGTGTGTGTGTGTGTGTGTGTGTGTGTGTGTGTGTTTTACATTGTTATACCATCTTCTCTTCTCTGTTCATCTTATTTTTCATCTTAAGTTTTTTAAGACCAGAAAGTTTCAGTTTGTAGTAGTGTAATTCAGTTTAGTGTGAAACCACTCGGTGAACTACATCTCTCGTCTCAAACAATATACATCACCAATGCGCCCATTAGCTTGGCCTGCTAGCTAACCAGCTGGTCAAAATCGTGCCAGTAACACACGACAAAAATTTGCTTGGCATTACATCCTGGTGTCAAACACACATGCATAGTAGCTTCAGCGAGATATTACTTATATTTTTATCTTTATAATTACGTATTTTCATGACATGATACATGACAAAATTAGACTGTGGAAGAAAAACTCTCCAGGTCCAATTCTGTGGCTGGTTCAAATGAGGTTTAATCACTGACAGTGGAGAAAAGAAATTCACAGTGTATCCATGAAGATCCATTCTCCCGAATGGCCTGGCCAAGGTGGATTTATACAGAACATTCAGGAGAACAAAAGGGAAGGTGTCATGAATGGATTTGCATTGAACCAACACATGTCTCTCTGCAGAGGAAGAGATATCTGTGGATGTCTACAAGGTGTGACTGACTCGGGACAGCTAGACAATGTCACTACAGGGTTCACCCTTCGGGCCTTGATCAATGTATGTGAGACAAAACGGAGACAGTTCAGTAAGAGGGAAAGATAAAAGAGTCTTTTCATCAAGATGGCAAGGGTTAAACACAATACAAAACAGCTCAGCAGGACATTTGATGTTCCGAGAGAAAGGAACATTATATGAGATACAAATAAGAATTGTAAGGGAACGCATTTTCTTCTACAAGAATTTATTGACTTGTAAAATGATCTGACAAATTTACGGCACATTTCAAACTGGATCAGAGAATAGTTTGTCTCTCCCCATTGACTACAGTACATATTTCTTCAGAAATGGTGGTCCACCAGAAGGGATGTGACTCAGTTATTGTCTTCACTCAATCAGAGCTGGCTGGAGGTTTTATAATATAACAATGTGGAGTTTGGTGCTCCACTTCACCGTCATGTTTGTAGTGTTCCCTGAATAATTCAAGTCCATGTTGCAAAGCTTGCATATTTCTTCTCCTCCTTGATATTATCAAATCAAAAAATGGGCTTATATAGTTCCTTTCATTCAAGATGAATTCTAGATGACTGTGTATTACAACGTCAGATGTTGTACTATGCACTTGTGGCTAGTGTTGTTTTTGGCGGCCTGTTTTACTTTTAGTTTTAGTCTTTGTCTCAAGCTACCATTTTAGTTTTTATTAGTTTTAGTCATGTTCATACTATTTTTAGTCTAGTCAAGTTTCAGCATCTTGATGTGGCACACCTGTGAGGTGGGATGGATTATCTCAGCAAAGCAGAAGTGCTCACTATCACACATTTAGACTGATTTGTGAACAATGTTTGAGAGAAATTGTAATATTGTGTATCTGGAATGAATTTTAGATCTTTTAGTCCATCTCATGAAAAATGGGAGCAAAAACAAAAGTGTTGTGTTTATATTTTTGTTGAGTGTAGTAAGCAAAATATTACCATAACTGGTGGAGAAAACAAAACACAACACCAAAGTAGTAATTAAAGTTCTCCATTCAGCTAAATTCTCTCATGCAAAACAAGAGAAAGTGGTGCTCCTTTCCCTCTCCATCTTCCTACCTCTTCTTTTCCTCTTTTTCTGCTCTGTTTGCCCCCCACTCTGCTTTTCATCTTACCTCCTTCCCTCTGATTGTATGTGACAGGTGGGCAGTGTCCTCTGTGATGACCCGGCAGAACCAGATCCCTACTGAAGATGGCAGCCGGATTACTCAGGCCCTAATCCCCCTCTGGGACATGTGTAACCACACAAATGGACTGGTAAAGTTTTTGTCTCGCACCCATACACACTTGCATCAGAGGCTGGAGAGGGTCATGCTTTTAATCATAAGAACACACTGAACCCTAAGTAGCTCCCTTGGAGTTTCAGCCCACTGCTCCTCAAGGGGCGTTCACACCAAACTTAATTTTTTTGCGCAAGCAAAGTCAATGCAAAGATGCAAATTCCCGCCTGGACACTTTGGGCGTGGCCAATGATGTGAATGTAGAAATAATTAAACTAACACAAAAATTTGCCTGTGACGCTCTCATGCGAAAGCCAATCAGCATTGAGATTCTCCTTTATTTGTCAATCGTCACTGAATCAGAAATGGAGACAAAACATTTCATCGCGGTATGTGGTCTTCCAGACCTCAACAACAGTATCTTACATTTCATACAGAGACTGAACAGATCTATGAGTACAAACCAGAGACTGTCTATGGTTCAAACAACAAGGCCGTATTTATGCAGAGACGTTATTTTAAGTGTTTATGGAGAAGCTACAGTGTTAGTGTATAGCCTAGCTCTGATCGATCCGAACGGCATTCAGAAAACACGCATTTTAGAAGTTATTTGCTTGGTCTTGCAGACGGAAATAATGCCCTGACACCAATCCGACGGCCGATCGTCATCAGAAAAGGCAGTAGGACAAAAAAAAAAAAAAGAAAACCAGAAATGAAGGAATATCTCAAAACACAGAGTTTGCATTGTTGAGGAGAACGGTTGTTGTTGTCATTACGTATTACTTAGAAAAATCTAAAATTTAAGTACTTAGAAAAAGCTAAGTACTTAGAAAAATCTAAGTAATACGATAGATAGGGATAAGAAGATACTGGTAGTGAATTTGATGGCCAAAAAGTAGTCTTTGTAAACGTGAAAGAGGCAGGGTACTGTCCACACATTTCGATTAAAAAGGCAATGTTTCGAACCTGCGGTCTCTTTCCTGTCTTTCACACTTTTGCCCTTTGTCCTACACATACAAACAAATGGGAGAAGAAAAATTCTTACTAGATATATTCATTTTCACACCAATTTGACGCCAGCTTAATTGCAATAATTTGTGTCCGCCACAGCAAACGGCAACGGCCTCTCCTCCATCATGCTGATAAGTTGCTCCTCTATGCCGTCAATCCACAGAGTCATGATCCAAAAATCCAATACCAAAATCCAAGAAAATTCCAATAGTAATCGAAATGATTGAGTGTGTTGCCATCGTCTGCGCTTTATCTGGTTTGTTTACCATCGCCACATCCGGTCTTCTTGTTCACTGATTCGCTAGTCAAGGGCTAGCACTCCACCAATCAGATTGGTCAGACTGAATGACTACAAAAGAACAACGACGGCTTTGACTCGTGTCACCGACACCGGCAGACTGTTCGGCGGCCGATAATCGTCTTGGTGTGTCAGGGACTTTAACAAACATTGACTTCAGACTTTTTACTAATTGTCGTCATTTGTAATTTAATCGCAACAAAATTCTTTGATTTGGATGCATACTGCTGTAGTAAACCAGGTGGTATGTGGCTTGCTGTCCATAGTGAATACAGCTCAATTAAATTCACAGAGCACCCTTGGGTGACGTTATGAACTCAGACAGGATGCTGTTTGATTAGCCGGTGTATCTGGGACTTCCACAACATGTACAAAGCAGATATAGTGGTTATTTCGGCCGTGATTAATGAAACATTGTCGGTGTCTACACAGAGGTAAGCCCCCCCCCTCCTCCTCTATGGCGTGACCAGCCCGGGCGACGTGAATAAACACAACCGATCCCACAAACTAACACAGCTGATCCTGCGGCTAAGTGATGCAATTTGCAATCACCTTAATGCTTAGAATTTGTGAAATGCAGAGGTCAAATTGTGTGTATATATATCACAATTGAAATTAAGTTTAAAAATGTTTTTATTGAGCGCACTTAAAGGTTGAATCTGCAAAAGTCGTTTTTGATCCGCAGATCACCACCGGCTACAACCTGGAGGATGATCGCTGTGAATGTGTGGCACTGCACGACTACAAGGAGAACGAACAGGTGAAGACGCTATTATTATTGCTGTTGATGTTAGCAGCAGTAAACTCTCCCATGGTTGCTTAAACCCCTACAAACAAAGGGCATGACCTCATCTGGCTTTTGGTTTGAAGCTCTTAACAAAGTTAGTTTACAGAGAGGTAGTAAAGTTATTATAGTAGCTAATTGCAAGTCTGCGGTATGAGCTGTCGATCACAAGGTAGTCATGCCCTAAATCGTACCTTGCTGTATTGTCTATTTGACTCTGAATGGAACCATAATTTACTTAATGTACAGCATGCTGTATTGAAGAAGAAAACAAGCGATTGAGACCATAAGCTCATGATTGAAGCATGATGTTCATTTAGTAAATTATAGTCAAATTTAGAGTCAAATAGATCATAAAGCAGGGTATGCTTTGGGGGGCCCTACCGTGTGATTGAGAGGTTTCTACCACAGTGTTGCCACCATCCCTACTGTGGCCTCGCAACGATTGCTACCTGGATGTCAATGCAATTACTTACTAAGATTATTTTACCACTAAGCTGTAAAGTTTACCTTGAATGATGATGCTAACTTTACCAGCTTCTCATCAGAAGCAAGATGCAGTAAGGTTGCTGCTCAGCTGCCCTCAAATATGATCACATCCTTCACTGGTGACAAAAATTCCAAGATGGCAATGGCCAGAATCCAAGATGATGATGACCAAAATCCATCCATTGTCTACCGCTTATCCTGTATTCAGGGTCGCAGGGGGGGGCTGGAGCCTATCCCAGCTGATGATGACCAAAATGCAGAACAGAATACATTTTTATGAAAAAGAAATGCACTCAAAATAGAGGTGCAATGATTCATTCGATGAATCGATTGTCAGTCCTATCGATTCAATTAAATCGATCTGCTAAAATAAATAAATAGAATGAATTGTTTTGGCTTCACCAATAATCAATATAAATGCATTTAATCGTACTAATCGCGACTCTTGATTATGATTAATGTTTTAATACGTTTAAGACACTCTCTCCCCTGCCAGCATGTCTATTGAAAAATGTTAAAAATAACTGAGCATTAAATTTTTGTATTCAGCATAAAATATTATGCAGGACTACTTTTTTATAGAATAAATATGTTAAATAAGTAATTCTGTGGTCTGTTTATTTTTTTCACCTTTCAGAAGAATACAGATAGTCTCACTCGCATTTTTGCATGTTTATTTCAAGGCAAGGCAACTTTATTTGTATAGCACATTTCATACACAAGGCAGACTCAAAGTGCTTCAGATCATACAACAAAGTGAAAAAAAATAGAAGAATTAAAAGAAAATAAAGGCAAAATTAAAAATTCATTACAGAAAGAAAAGGAGAATAAAAACATATTTGCAATAATTAAAAAAATTTAGCAGACATTAAAAAATGAAAAGATTTAGCAGAAAGCTATGGTGAACATAAAGGTTTTCAGTCTAGTTTTAAAAGTGTTCAGAGTTACGTCTTCAGGAAGTTTATTCCAGCTATTTGTTGCATAGTGACTAAATGATGCTCTCCCGTGATTGTTGTTTACTCTGGGAATCACTAACAGATCGGTCTCAGAAGATCTTAGTGGTCTAGAAGTCTTATGTAGTGGGAGCATATCAGTGATATACTTCGGTCCTAGACCATGTAGTGATTTATATGTGAGCAGGAAGATTTTGAAATCAATCCTCTGACATACAGGGAGCCAATGTAAGGATTTAAGAATTGGTGTAATGTGCTCACAATTTTTTGGTCTAGCTGCAGCGTTCTGAACAAGCTGTAGCTGCCTGACAGTTTTTTTTTTCGGAAGACCTGCAAGGAGACCATTACAGTAGTCTAGCCGACTAGTAATAAAGGCATTTACAAGTTTTTCTAAGTCTTGAGCTGACATGAGCCCTCTAAGTCTTGCTACATTTTTGAGGTGATAGTAGGCTGATTTTTTTACTGATTTAATGTGACTGTCGAAATGTAAATCAGAATCCATAATAACCCCAAGATTTCTGGCTTTGTTTGAGGTTTTCAGGGACAGAGAGTGAAGGTGTTGAATTACTTTAAACCTTTCTTTTTTAGCACCAAAAATTACAATTATCTCAGTTTTGTCCTCATTTAGTTGTAGGAAGTTTTGGCACATCCAGTCTTTGACTTGCTCAATGCACTGGCACAGAAGATCTATGGGGCGATAGTCGTTTGGTGATAGTGCTACATAGATTTGGGTGTCATCGGCATAGCAATGGTGGTCAATGTTATTATTTTGCATGATTTGTCCTAGTGGGAGCATGTAGATGTTGAATAAAGTCGGCCCCAAGATTGAACCTTGGGGGACTCCACACATTACATTGGTAGGTTCTGATACAAAGTCGCCAATGGAAACAAAATAGTTCCTATCTTGTAGATATGACTTGAACCAGCTTAAAGGAAAAGTTCGGAATTTTGGACATAGGACCTCATTTACAACTTACCCGAGGTGATATAGGTCGGTGGAGACCGTTTTCAGCACAATTGGTCCAGTCCTTGTAGTTGCACAAGTCACTGTTGCTAAACTGGTGTTGAAGTCAACGGTAACATCCAGCCTGTCTCTAAAAACAGCTTTAACTGCTCCGCAGAACACCCGAGACAAATGTATTATAATGTCGGACTATCGATGTACATGTCAGTGTTGGTAGAATAATTAAAAAAATTAAACCAACCTTGCATGGCATTGGAATAGCTTATACTTTGTTCCCTGTTGTTGCTAAGGCTACGCCAGCGGCGGATTGATATCTCCAGGCCAGTGAGGCTACAGAGGAAGACGGTTTCGGTTTCGCTGACAATCACGCAAGTTTATTCAGCTGCTGTCAGTCCTATGCTAGCGGGAAGGAATCAGGATAACAGGAGACTATGGCCACTGCCAGCTATGCTGAGATTTCGGAGTTTGAGGACGACGCTGCTACGAGTACTAGCTGTCACGACTGTAGGACGCTTAGGTTTCGTTTTTACGCACTACTACTAGCACGCAAAGTAAAATTCCGCTGCTGCTGAGAAACTAGTCCCTCAAAATGTTTTATCATTGAAAATGCAAGGTTGGTTTAATTTCTAAAATTATTTTACCAACACTGACATGTACATCGATAGTCTGACGTCATAATACATTTGTCTCGGGTGTTCTGCGGAGCAGTTAAAGCTGTTTTTAGTGACAGGCTGGATGTTACCGTTGACTTGCGCTAGCTCAACACCAGTTTAGCAACAGTGACTTGTGCAACTATAAGGACTGGACCAATTGTGCTGAAAACGGTCTCCACCGACCTATATCACCTCGGGTAAGTTGGAAATGAGGGCCTATGTCCAAAATTCCGAACTTTTCCTTTAAGACTGTGCCTGAGAGAGCCCCACCCAGTTTTTCCAACCTGTCCAAAAGTATTGAGTGGTCGACAGTGTCAAATGCAGCACTGAGGTCTAATAGCATTAATATTGAAGTTTTGCCAGAGTCTGCGTTAAGACGGATGTCATTTACAACTTTAATAGGTGCTATCAAAAAGTCGAAATCCTGACTGGAAGTTGTTGTGGCAGCCAGTTGAAGCCAGGAAGTGATTTAGTTGTTGGAGGACAACTTTCTCAATTATTTTACTTATGAAGGGTAGATTTGAAATTGGTCTGTAGTTGTTGATAATAGAGGCATCTAGGCTCCGCTTTTTTAGAAGAGGTTAAATGACTGCAGTTTTGAAGGCCTTTGGGAAATTGCCTGATTGAATTGCAATACGTCTATTGATAGGCAGTCAAAAACATTCTTAAAAAAGTTGGTAGGTAAAGCATCAAGGTAGCAGCTGGATGATTTTAGATTTGTCACCGTTTCCACTAGAGTTTTAGAGTCTATGGCATTAAAGCTTGCCATCATTGCTGTGTTACTTTTGCCTGAACAGGGGGGTGATCCAACTTTTTTGTTTGAGATATTGATGGCGCGTCTGATGCCTTCAATTTTATTAGTATAAAAGAATGCAAACTCATTGCATTTCTGCGTGGAATGGAGTTTAGCTGGTATTTGTGTTGGGGGGTTGGTCAGTCTGTCAACAGTTGCAAATAGGGTTTTCACCTTATTAGTGTTGTTGTTTATGATATTGGAGAACAATGTTTCTCTCGCACTTTGTAAGACTAAGTTGTAGGCCCGGAGGCTCTCTTTATAGATGTCATGGTGAATATGAAGTTTAGTACTCCGCCAGATTCGTTCAGCCTTCCTGCACTCTCTTCTTTGGGCTGTCACAACAGCAGCTTTTCTCCAGGGTGCCTTTTGCTTACCAGAAATTGTTTTAACCGTAGTAGGTGCAATGACATCTATGACATTCAGAATTTTGGAATTAAAGATGTTTACAAGATCATCAGCATGACATGGGTTTAGAGGTGGTAACGAGGAGATGGCATTTTTAAAGAGTACATTGGCATGTTCATTGATGTACCGCTTTTTGACCTTATTTGATTCTGTTTGTGTGTCAGGAATGAAAGAAATATTAAAGAAAACACAGAAGTGATCAGACAATGAAGGATCAGTCACAAAAACATCAAAAACATGTAGACCTTTTGTGATAATCAGGTCCAGGGTGTGTCCCTTACAATGAGTAGCCTCTTTCACATGTTGAGAAAGGTCAAATGTATCTAGAATATTAAAAAGTTATTTTGCACCCTTGTCATTCAAATCATCAATATGAAAATTAAAGTCACCGGTTATAACTAGGCAGTCAAAATCAGTGGAGATGCTAGACAATAATTCAGTACAATCATCGAAAAAATTCGATGAATATTTAGGTGGCCTGTAAATAATTAACAGGAGAACTCTGGGAGAGCATTTCAACACAGCACAAAGGTACTCAAATGATGGAAAAACACCAAGTGACATCTGTTTCCCCTGAAATGTATTTTTAAATATAGCAGCAACCCCTCCACCTCTTTTGCCAGATCTACAAACATCAATAAAATTATAGTTGGGGGGTGCTGTCTCGATCAGAATGCTTGCACTGTTATTTTGTTCTAGCCATGTTTCAGTTAAAAACATAAAATCAAGTTTAAAAGTGGTAATAAAATCATTGACTAAAAATGATTTGTTATTAAGAGACCTGAGAGAACAGGAATGAGATTGTTTTGGTTAGCTGTGTGCTCAAGTTTCCCAATGTTTACTCTCTTAGTAGTCACAACAGGAATGCAGAAGGTGCCATGTTTTGATGTAAGCAACCTTGGGTCCAGCTGATAATGCGGTCTACTGCTGAACCCTTTTCTGTCTCAGTAATTTTCAGGGCTGCTGTCAGGGTGGGGAGGGGGTGGCCATAAGGGGGGGGGGGGGGGGGGGGGGGGAGTGAGCAGTGTCACAGCTGGGATGAACTGCTGGAGGTGGATGTTGACGCTGCAGTCTTGGGAGAGGGGGTCCTGGGTTTTGGTGACTTAATTGCAGCCTTGGGAGAGGGGGTCTGAGTAGGGCAGGGGGTAGGTGGGGGTAGTTCCTTCATGGATATAGAATTTTAGTTACAAGTTACTGAATCAAATCATGGTTTACAGAATCAAATGGAATCGTTAAATAAAAAAATTGTCCTTGAATCGAATCGCCAACTACTGTATCATTAATCAAATCGAATTGCTGTGAAGCCAAAGATTCACACCCCTAACTCAAAATAACAACAACATCAGAGACTTTAAGGAAACATGGTCCCATTTCTTGTCCGGATTTGGGCTTGGTTAATACGCACACACGTGCAGTGTGTTGCAACATATATATGCTACTCGCGCACTAATTGATGACACTTTCACATCATTTCAATGCATAGCACGCTCCGCTAACATGCGTATATTGCCACAAGACTAAATAAAAGGAGTGAAAGCTAAGCGAAGGCCTTTCTTTGAGTCAAAGGGTTAAAGGGTGCTGTTTATTATTTAGATCTTTAAAAGACATCAAGACAATTGATGATAATGGTGTTGATGCTGATGCTGTATTCTTTCCTGTAGATCTACATCTTCTATGGCACGAGATCCAATGCCGAGTTTGTCATCCACAATGGCTTCTTCTTCCAAGACAACGCTCACGACCGAGTGAAGATCAAGCTGGGCGTCAGCAAGAGTGAACGCCTGTACGCCATGAAGGCCGAAGTGCTGGCACGAGCCGGCATCCCAGCGTACGTCCAACCCTTATCTTTTCTCTCAAGCTTGTCAAGGACAAACATCTTTTCTTTCTACTTATATACAAATACACTGTCTGCTCTCATACGTGTCTGAATCTGCAAACTCAGCAAGAATTCTACAGCTTTTAATATGGGTCAAGGAGAGCTCCAGGCTCATCACTAACTCTGCACCTTTCATGTAGCTTCGGTGCGTTTTGTCTCTTAACAGTAGATATTTCAACCAATTAGGCCTCCCCTATGGCGTAATTGAAACACATAAATGTTGCTTCGGGTTTCTTTTCTTTTTTTCCCTCCCCGACCCCACCAAGTATCAATTTGCCTCCGCCCCAACACTTTAATCACCAAGAAGCTTAATCATTTTATCATTAGCCCCTTAATTGTATGCAGCATTCCCTGCTTGGCATTTTTAATCAGACACCTTTTAATCTCTTATTGATGACAGACTAAATCTCAACAGTGGAAATTAAATACACAACAATCACCTTTGTTGCTGTGGTACTCTATTAAACTGACAGATATGCTCGTGGATCATTTTCAAAGGAAACATCTCATTGAGATGTTGAGCAGCTGCTATCATCAGACTTTTTTTCACAATGTGGAAATCGCTCCTTTTACCGCTACTTCATTTTTGTATGATGAGTGGAATTAAGTGGACGCATTCGACTATTCTCGTTTTCAAATTTGTAATTATCTCTTCTCGCTAAATCTTCAAACACACGCCACACATTAGAGAATAGCTGAGTTCACTTTACTGAACTGGATGCTTTTTTGTTGGAGCAGTGGACAGAGGATAATTTAATAGCAGTGGGGAGGTGGCTCTAATGTATTTATGCGGTGTAATAATGTCGACCCTATGCTACTGATCGCCACATCGATCACTTTGCTGAACTATGGGGAAAATAAGGTCCGCTACCAAACTAAATCATTATGCAACATTATGTTCGCGAGTGGATTTTACTGACTCCTGGATCACACTTGTTTCATATTTTTTCCATCACACTATTGATTTTCACAATGCTGAGGATTCAAACAACAACATTATTATTCTTTACTTTACTTAGACACAAGAGTTTGATCTGATAGAATTCGATAACGTGAACGCAGGCAGAAAATCAAGCTTATATGTTTAAAAGCTTCAAATTAGTTGTTTCTTTTTACAGATCCCTGCCTAGATGATATAAAATATAGCCGACTGTTATTATTGTATATTATTATTATTTTTCTTTCGTATCTTCATGCATCTCATTTCAAAAGATAATTTAAAGAAACATCACCTTATTTGCATCCATGTTCAGTTTGAACTCGCCATAAGAAAGCAAGTAAGCCCATTTCCCAAAATGTTGAAGGGTCTCTCTGCAGTTTTGTGCTCCTGTGATTTCAGAATGTTTATCAATGACTTATTGTGCTATATGAGTAGTTTCTCATAAAACAGGCTTTATATATATATATATATATATATATGGGACATTTTGCTTTTCATGGATGTGATTGATTTATTACTAATATGTTGGTTTGTGTTCTGTTTAGGTCCTGTATCTTTGCTCTTCACTGTAACGAACCCCCCATTTCAGCCCAACTCCTAGCCTTCCTCAGAGTCTTCTGCATGACGGAGGGTAAGACAAATATGCACACACACACACAGCAGTAGGACATTCTCTGTCAAATCTCAAAGCCACAACGTGAACATGCTGCGATTGCATACAGAATCAATGCAAAGTATACATGAATTTGCGCCAGGTGGTGCTATGGATTTACGACTTGTGCAAGAAATTCACGTGGCGCATTCAGAAATGGAGTAAAGAAATATTGTATCCCGTGTCTGTGGTCACCCAGATATCTACAAAGGATCCTCATGTTATTAAAGAGACCAGACCAAATTATGTGTAGAAATGTATTTAGAAACCATTGACTGTCTGTGATGCAAAAAACAACATAGTTGCCATATTTATGTCTGACGTTTTTGCAAATCACCGTCATTGACGTTATTTCAGCATCATTTTTATCTGTGTATTGCAATTAAATCACAGCTAAATTGTTTATTTTAGGTTCATCCAGCTGTACTAAACAGCTGACGTGTGTCTTGCTTGATATAGTGAATACAGCTTTGTGAAATCCACTGAGCACCTCTGGAAGATGTTATGAACTCAGATAGGATGGTGTTTGGTTTCTGGGACTTCTTAACATGAACAAAGCAGCAATAGTAGTTATTTTATCCATGATTGATGAAACCTACATGGAGGTTAGCCCTGTCTCCTCTCCGGTGGGTCGAGCATCAGTACCGCAAATAAACACAAATGAGCCTGCGGAGTAATGCGAGGCAAAATTTTGCTTCGCGATTAGTGTGAATACAGCTTAAACCAAATCACTCCATACTTCAAATCACCTCTTCTGGACCATCATCAAGCGACTGCTTCTTCCACACATCAGTGGAGGGGAAGAGACTGAGAGGAGATGGAGGAGAGAGAGAGTGGAAGAGACTGAGAGGTGGTGTTGCAAAGAGGGGGGAGGAGACTGAGAGGAGGTGGAGGAGAGAGAGGGGAACAGACCGAGAGGTGGTGGCGGAGCGAGGGGGGGCTGAGAGGAGGTGGAGGAGAGAGAGAGAGAGAGGGGGAAGAGACCGAGAGGTGGTGGCGGAACGAGGGGGGGCTGAGAGGGGTTGGAGGAGAGAGAGGGGAAGAGACTGAGAGGTGGTGGTGCAGAGAGGGGGGGAGGAGACTGAGAGGAGGTGGAGGAGAGAGAGAGAGGGGAAGAGACTGAGAGGTGGTGGTGGAGAGGGGGGGAAGGAGAGAGATGGGAGGCGCAATGCCTGTCCTTTCCAAAGCTGGTTAATTGATCAAGGCAGGTCACCAGATGTGTGGAGGGAGCAACCCACCAGGGGATTCATAATATTCATCGGCATGTATGCAGAATGGCGTTGGTGTCATAAATCCCCAACCACACAAGGCCACATTTTCCTCCGTCTCAGGACTCGCCTTCAGGCTGGTCCCCACTTGATATATTAGTCACATTTTTTGCTGAATGTTAATTTTTAAAATGGCCCCAACGCATTTTGGATGTGTGCGTTGAGGGTGTTCTCAACTCTTCAATGCGTGTGTTTGAATCAACATCTCAACAGATGTGACATGATGTATTATGTGCCTACACGACCAGGAAGCTGCTGTTTCCCTCTTTTGCATAGACCAGAGCTCCCACCAAACTATGTGGACTTTGCTGGTCACTTAGTGGGTGAATGGGGGTAGTGTTGAAGATGGAGGGCAAACGAGTGCTGTTCATTTGCATTTGCATAGCCTGCTGCCCAAGCTGCAGCCAAGTCAGAAGTTTCCCCTTGAGAAATTGTTTCGGCTACAATCTGGGCTTATTCTCTTTTGATCGACGGTGCTATTGTGTTTGTTTGTGGCTTGCTAAACCTTCATTATCAGTAACTATGAGCTATTTATGTTTCCTCTTTTCTAAACCCATAATTATGCACTTTGATTTGGAAACCTCTCTTTACATTTCACATAGTCAGTTAATCATTTATATATTCAATGGATTAATCAATAGAAAAATAATCATTAGTGTTAAGTCTTCCTTGAGTATAGATATGGCCTTAAACAACTACAAGGAACTTTCATTAGGGTTCCAGCCCTGTAGGGCCAGAACTCTATTAAGTTTGTGTCGGTTTGTTATTATTACGGTTGTAGCCCCGAAGGATGTGATTCATGATCATGTTGAACCACATGTGTAATACTATGTTGAAATCCCTCACTAGGGGGCAGCAGTAGTTCAAACATGTACATGGGCTTGTCCAAACATCACCAAGATGCTGGATATTTAATTTTTTAAACTTTAAACTTTGTTTTAATTTCAGCAACTCACACAATCCTATTTGCATTTTTTTTTACAATATCAACTTTGTATGCATTTGTAGATAATTTGACAAATAGGATACAACTAAAAGAAATACAATACTTAAGTCCAGTTTGAAATGTTAATGGTATAAATTGGACAAATGCACAATAGAAAACAGGAGACCAAGAAAATAAATAATTACATACAAAAAAATAATAAAATAAAAAAATCATCATCCAGCATGGGTGATGGTTAGGGTTGCACATCTCTTTGTGATAAACGATTCGATATGCATCTAGATACACAGGTTACGATTCGATTCAAAAACGATATCCTTTTATTACAGTTCGATTCGAATCGATTCCATACAGTGTAAGAACGATACGAATTGATTCTACGGTTAATATTTGTTGTAGATATTTTATAAAATAAATAAGCCAATTCTATTAAGTGACAGTACAATAGTTTCTTTTCATATATGTAAAATACCACATATCCCCAAGCATTGTGGCTGTATGGCACTGGCAAAAAACAAAACAGAACAACAAAATCACATGTCAATGTATTTATTTTTAGACATGGACCAAAAAAAAGTCTAGCTGAATCATTGGATGGCGGTCACAGGACAGTGTCGTGGACGCTACCCGTGCTGCGGGCGCAAGTTGAGACACAAACGATTGACATTCAAAGCCATCCGTCTCTCACGTGCGGTCGTGGAGTGCCTGCGGTCACACGGCAGCGTCACAGCCTCCTACCTGTGCTGCGCCCGTCTCTCCACCTCCACCTCCTCCATTTTCCATGTTGTCCCTTGTTTATCACTCATACCAGCTAGGCAGCTACGGCGTTTCGCGGGCAGCTTCAGCTCTTGTGTTTTAGAGACGCTGGTGTAATTCCGCCAACCGCTTCAAAGTCTCGCGATACCCGATCCATGACTCTATAACTGATTCATCTAGGAATTCATTGATCATTCGTATTGATTGAGGAGGCTGCTACCGATGCAGACGTATCTCTCACTTGTTGAACCAAATATCCGGTCGCATCAGTTTATTGTTTACAACCCTAGTGATGGTATGGGGAGGCATGTCACACAGACCTCTATGTCATTGTCAACAGTACCCTGACTGTGGGTGGGATGGAAACCTCGGAGCGATTGTCAGACCTTACATCGATGCAGTGGGCCCTGGGTTCCTCCAGGTGCAGGAAAATGCCCGGCCCATCTGGCCAAAGTACAGTATGTAGGCAGGTCCTGGATGACAAATGCATTGATGCCATTGACTGTCTCTCACCTCCCTCTGACCTAAATCCAATTGAGCACCTATGGATGCATCGGTGCATCTGTCGCCACCAAGTACCGCCACAGACTCGCCCAGGAGCTCACTGATGGGAGACCCCCAGGACACCAACGCATCAGAAGCATGCCCAGATGTAGTCAGGATTGCATACAGGCACTCGCGACCAAGGTCTCACGTGTGATTTAAGTGTAGAGTCAGAGTGTGTTAATTATTTTGACCAAGAACAATCTCCTTCTGCTCCCTCTAACTGACGAGCTTTGCCTATGAAAATTTAAACATATGCTCTTCATATAAAAAAAATTTTGTCTGATGACACAGGGAATTGGACAGGCATTAAGAATATACAGAAATAGTCAGACTTCTCACTGATTGATTCTCAATTGCTTAAGTAAGTCATATAGAGGGATCAGTATTTAATTGAGACAGTTTCATCACAGCTGAAGGTTCCTTGTAATCACTTTAAAGAGAGCACATTAACCAGTAAACAGCTAAATGTTTCATTGTACACTAGATTTGATGCTTTTGCCCAAGTTGCGCTAATCTGCTGCTGGTGATTTTTGACATTTTAACCAGTGAAAACAACAGACACCACTGCCACTATTAAGGCAGTTTTTTTCATGTCGCTGTAACGCTTGCCCCTGGGTCTTTGGGGACTTTGAAATTGTATTGACTCTGGAAATCTTGAGCGTATTCTAGTCCTGCTCAATGTGTTTAGTGTCCTGAGATGACTTCTGTTGTGATATGACACTATAAATAAAATTGAATTGAATTGTATGCAACCTGATTGCCATTTGCCAATAAAAAAAATAGGAGGGAGGTAATTAGTAAATCTGACAAAGCTGTATTCACTGTGTCAAGCAAGACGCATGACAAGGATGCTGAAATAACTACATGACGATGATTAGTAAAAAGTCTGAAGTCATGATTTTTTAGGTCTGTTTGCAAGACAACAAGCAGACAACTTTTAAAATACTAGTTTTCTGAATGGAGTGTGGATTGATGGCATTTAGGCTATGCTTACATTGTAGCTGCACCATCAACACTTAAAATAACATCAAGACATAAATACTGCAGCAACGTTGTTGTTTGTACCATAAACAGTCTATGGCCTCTGGTTCCTTGACATACATTTCTACCCATAGTTTGTTCTGTTTTCTGACCAAATATGAGCTGAGTTGGATGCATTTTGGATGAGGTCTAATTCTTTGCTGCTTATTTCAGAGTTGTTTTATTTAATGGTAAGAAAAAACCAGCTGCCTTCCTGTGGGGTCACACAGTTTTATAGTTGTGCTTTTGTTTCTTTTGAAATGATGCTAACATGTACTTCATTTTCAGAGGAACTGAAGGATTACCTGCTCGGAGATCGCGCAATCAATAAGATCTTCACCCTGGGCAACACTGAGTTCCCCGTCAGCTGGGAGAACGAGATCAAGTTGTGGACTTTCCTTGAAACCAGAGCTGCTCTGCTCCTGAAGACCTACAAGACCACCTCACAAGTCAGTTGGCTGGAATTTAAGTTAGAGAGTGCAGTAGAGTTCAAACAAGTCACAAAGGTTTTATACATCTTCTGAATTGCTTTTTCTTTCTTTCTTGTTTCACACCTGGCCTGGTCTCTTCAAGGAGGACCGCTCCATGCTTGAGATGACCGATCTATCTTCCCATTCTCGCGTTGCGATCCGGCTTCGCCTGGCTGAGAAGCAGATTCTAGAGAAGGCGTCAGCCAGTGGAAAAGCCAAACGCCTGCACTTCGAGGGGAAGCTAGCAGATGGCGCACCGTTGCCTCGGTACGAGGAAAGCGATATCGCTTTGCTGGAGAATACCGACGCAGATGCAAGGCTTCCTATCATCCTACGCAAGCTGGAGGAGGAGGAAGAAGGCCTGGAGATCCCGGTGGAGGAGGACAGTCACCTCCTGAATGGGGGGAAGGCTGTGTATGGTATGGATATGAAGGCTAATGGGGAGCCAGCACAGGAGGAGACTCAGGAGAAGGTCAGCAAAGATGTTAATTCAGCTTTGGACTCGATTGGAAGTTCAATCCAGAAGGGTCCAAGGGAAGTGGCTGACCTAAGTGTCAGTCGAACTGGAGATAATCCCAAAGAGAAGAGTGAATAAATGATTTTCACTTACTGCCACAGCCCATGCTATTTATGTATTTTTGTGTCTGTTATATGACTCAGAAATATAGAAGCTGAAAAAAATGATCTAAGTTCATCCAGTGTGGCTTTTCATAGTTGTCCGCTGCTGAACTGAAAATGCTGCCAATGTGTCCCCCAGCCTTCTGTGCAGAATAGCTTTTGACAAAAATGAGCTTCTTTTTTTTAAGTTTGAAAATTAGGTTTACATTGAAACAGCTGGAGGTTTCCAGCATAGGAAGAAAGCAAATGGGTGACACCATGAACTGGTTTCCTTAGTAAGGTAAATTGTTAGGTGAAGAGAAAAAAACAAAATGGAGTTGGATGAATGTTATTTCTACAAAGCCAAAATGTCTCTAATCTTGTGAATTGGTTGGTTTATTGCTGCAGTTTGTCTCCATATATGTCCAATATGTTTTGAGTTGACAATCGTATTCTCTAGTGCATTTTCGTTTCTGCTATTGAGTTCAGCCCATCACTGCCCTCTATTCCATTTTTTCTGGGTAAAATAATTTCAAGTAAAACATAAAATGATGAGCCTACACTTGTTTTAAATTGATGGTTACTATTCTGGTTCGGTAAACAGGTCAAATTGAAAGACAGGTTGTTGTTTTCTTAATGACAAATGTTGTTATTATCAGCAAATTGTATATTTAGGTCATTACGCAGTTGCAGCCCTTAAAAAGAGATTTAGAATTATGTTTTATCGTGTGTTTGAAAAGGAATATTTATGAATGTACTCAGTTTACGTTGCAGTGATTATCTGCGGATGTCACCAACAGGGAGTAATGAGTGACCCTGTGATCACTGAGAAAGCCATATGCACCACTGAGGATTCACTGAGACAGAAGACGGTACCAGTTTATGACAGTTGGAAGCTTTTTTTGTTCAACTGAATTTAAACATGAAGCTTGTATGAAAAACACAGAAGCACTGTCTGTAGGTTATTTTTCTCTTCAGTTAGTTTTAACAACTCTTAACTCTGTGCACTGATACAATGAGCCACTACTGACTGAATCCCTGACACTCAAAAAATGTTCAATTTTGGCCATAATTCTTATCAAACTACATTTTGTCTGTGTTTTTTGGATACTTCCACTTTCACCCATTAACATCAAACACTTATTTGCTTGTGAATAAGGGAAGTGAAATGAAATTACCAAAAAGCTGAAATGTCCATTAACATTTGTGCTCAAACGACAGTTAGGGGGACACAGTTTTGTTTATAGTGGTACTGTACGTGGCAGGGTAGCAATACATGATTGATATAGTTTGACAAAATAATCTCGAATCAGAGTCCCCACGCTTTTTTGCTTTTGACCACATTTCTCAGTCTTCATTAGAACATGGAGTTGTTGGAAGGGATGGGACGATATAGGATTTTATGGTGGAAGGTGTTAAACAAACACTCACAAAGAGTTGATTGATAATCATAAATATTGACACATGATTGAAGTGAAAAAGCTGTCTAGCTGGCTATAATGGAGAAGTGAAAAATTGAGCCTAATTTGAAGAAAAATAATTAGGCCTCCATGAATTATCAGAAAGATACTATTTTATTTCTAGATTATTTCTTATTTGTCCTTTTACGATCTTCACAAAAAACTATTTGTTCTATCTGTGATGCAATAAAGGTGTTTCTTGACAAAATGTGAGGTAAAATGATTCAAGTATGTTGCTGCCATTTCGGGATAATATTGGGAGTCGCAATAATTTTGGCCAGGATAATGATGAAATTAAATCTTCATATCGTCCCACACCCACTTGTTGATTAAGGTATATTCACATAACCATGGTACGGTGATGACAAGCAATTGTATATCAAGGCGTCGGTGGTTACAGTCATCAGTGGAAAAGACCCCGAGTCCACTCGCATTTAGTCATTGTAGGCTGTAAACAATAGAAATAAAATAGGAGTAAAAGGGACGTTGCAATTAAAATCCACGTAGCAGGATGGTCAGAGTGGAGGCCAATGTTGTAGCAGGACAACTTTGTTCACATAATTTTTTGCACTAAGTGAAACATTAAAGAAGCGAAATTGGCAAATGAGCTAGCTAGTAAGCAAGAATGCTTATTCTGTCATTCTTTAATGCTTCACTGGTTAGAGAAAATGAGCTGAGCAGCAGGCCTGTGAACAGAAGCAGAGCAGGGTCTATGGTCCTTCCACCTGACTCCCCACCGCTCTGAGAAGGGCAAGATAGCTAGCTAGCTACTATGCTAGCTAGCTAGCTAGCTAACGAGTGGCCAGCTGGTTAGTTAGCTAGCTTGCTTATTCTGTCCTTTAATGCTACACTGGTTACAGAAAATGAGACGAGCAGCAGGCCGGGGAACAGAGGCTGAGTCTAAAGGGGTATTCACACCAAATGCAAGTTTGGTTACAGGATCAGTTATATTTATTAATGTGATCATTTGTCTTTATATCTTTATCAGCATCGCTCAGACTGGACACACTGCAGAGGAGGGGACAATGACGATGTGTGGGGTGAAAAATTTCACCTCATTTGTATCTGCGCGACCATTCACGTCTTTGCATTGACTTTAATGTAATTTGGTCATGTGAATAATTTGCTTTGCATTTGGTATTAATGCCCCGTTACAGTCCATCCACCTTACATACACTCCAGAGCTGTTGGCATCACTTTACAGCCCCGCTGATGTGCGTTGTTGCCATAACGACTAACAACAATCTCCATTTTCGTTTGTACTAGTCACATGACCACTGAAACAGTTAAATACCGTTCTACTCATGTGCTATTTCTATGCTGAAAATTTACAGTTTGTCTCAAAATACCTAAACACAAAGCTGCGATGTGTCTGTTCGCTGCTGGATTGCAAAATAGTTCTGAACCAGACGGCGTTCCAAAATCCTCTTCTGCCGCCGTCCAGTATTACTTAGTGTTCTTCTAACTGAGCTGACAGTAACCAACCAGGAGAGAGAATTTTATATTTTTTTCCACATTTCTTCAACTGTATGGAAATGTAATATTTTCATATTACAAATGATCAACAAAGGCATTAAAATATGAGCGTTACTGAGAAATCACTAGACCCATTTAGGCTGATGTCCTAATTTCCCCTCACTCTGACTTTGACCCCTTCTCAGTCCTCTTCCCAATCAGGGTCACAGTCAGTGGATGATTCGAGAAAGAGGCATCTTTGAACAGAGACTTGGGTTACCATCTCCAACCATATGCAGCAAGGTGTCAACTTCTGATTCTTTTGAATAGTGAAGCCAAAGATAAAGTGCCTTAAACATTATCTCTACTGGCCATCAGGGGGCAACATCTCAAAATAAGTGATAGTATAGAAGAAAGTGACCCTAATTCCGACTTGATTTATTAGAGTAAACATGAGTTTATGATTTTAATAACTGGTTGCAAGTCCTCTTCAATACAGCATGATGTTCATGTTAATTATGGTCCCATTTAGAGTCAAATATACCATAGAGCAGGGTATGCTTTATGGCGTGGCTACCTTGTGGTGGATGGGTGACCACCGTGGTGTCGCTACAAAGGCCTCGGTACCATCACTAGCATTGCAATTAGCTACTATGATTAACACTTAGCTGTAAAGATTACCTTGAATTATGAAGCTAACTTTGTTAACTGCTTCAAACCAGAAGCCAGATGGAGTAAAGTTGCTGCTCGGGGAGCCGCTCTGCTGCTTGTGTTCATCAGATCCGTCACTTCCTTCACTGGTTAGAGAAGTTCCAAGATGGCCACAGCCAAAATGCCGAACTCGAGGCTTCAAAACCGTAGTCCCCAACCCAACGGGTGAGGTCACGATAACTACAGTGCCTTGAAAAAGTATTCATACCCCTTGAACTTTTTCACATTTTGTCACTCTACAACCACAAACTTAAATGTATTTTATTGAGATTGTATATGATAGACCAACACAAAGTAACACATAATTGTGAAGTGGAACGAAAATGATACATGGTTTACAAAAATTTAAGCAAATAAAAATCTGAAAAGTGTGGTGTGCATTTGTATTCAGCACCCCTGGGTTAATACTTTGTAGAGCCACCTTTCGCTGCAATTACAGCTGCAAGTCTTTTGGGGTATGTCTCTATCAGCTTTGCACATCTAGAGACTGAAATTTTTGCCCATTCTTCTTTGCAAAATAGCTCAAGCTCAGCCAGATTGGATGGAGAGCGTCTGTGAACAGAAACTTTCAAGTCTTGCCACAGATGCTCAATGGGATTTAGGTCTGGACTTTGACTGGGCCATTCTCCCACCTGAGCTGTGGATTTCTGCAACTCCTCCAGAGTGACCATGGGCCTCTTGGCAGCTTCTCTCACCAGTGCTCTCCTCGCTCGGTCTGTCAGTTTAGGTGGACGGCCATGTCTTGGTAGGTTAACAGTTGTGGCATACTTCTTCCATATTTGGATGATGGCTTGAACAGTGCTCCTTGAGATGTTCAAAGCTTTGGATATTTTTTTATAACCTAACCCTGCTTTAAACTTCTCCACAACTTTTTCCCTGGCCTGTCTGGTGAGTTCCTTGGTCTTCATGATGCTCTTTGTTGACTAGTGTTCTCTAACAAAGCACTGAGGCCTTCACAGAACAGTTGTATTTTATACTGATACTAAATTACACACAGGTGGACTCTATTAACTAATTAGGTGACTTCTGAAGGCAACTGATTGCACTGCATTTTATTTAGGGGTATCAGAGTAGAGGGGGCTGAATACAAATGCACACCACACTTTTCAGATTTTTATTTGCTTAAATTTTTGTAAACCATGTATCATTTCCGTTCCACTTCACAATTATGTGTTACTTTGTGTTGGTCTATCACATAAAATCTCAATAAAATACATTTAAGTTTGTGGTTGTAGAGTGACAAAATGTGAAAAAGTTCAAGGGGTATGAATACTTTTTCAAGGAACTGTACGTCCACTTCTTATATACAGTCTATGTATGCAGCCACCTGATGTTGTGATAAAAGTGCCATATTTACTGTAGCTCACATGATGACATCTAGAGCAAACTTAGGAAAACTAAGCAAACTCCATTTGCTGATGAAGATAGTGACATGTGGTTGAAAGCCCCAGTAAAAAGTGTACCCCTTAGTTCAGATTATCTTGAAAAATTAGTTTTGATTGTCTCGAATGAGCTTTAACACTCTTGACTGGTAAATACTTCACAACTACAGTAGAATATGTAGTTCAATTGTATACCGGGTGGAACACAACAGACTGGTTATGCCCTGGTCTTATCTTACATAAGTTCCTTAGATAAACAGGTTAAACGTGCCTTGATGTCCACTGTCTCTACAGTGGAGAAGGTGGGTAAAATGTTGTCGCTGAAAGAAATGAAGAAATTATAAAATAAAAAATAAGACTTTCTTTTGTGGCTGTCGACAAAACTGCTGCTCATGACTGTTGGTTAAAGTTTCTCTCTATCTAGTAAACCATTTTGAATTGTTTGAACGTTGAGTGAATAATGCTACTGCTGTTCTTAAATGGAGGCAAGTTCAATTGAAACACAATTTTTTTTTTAAATACATTTTAATGTGGTGCAATGAGTGAACACAGATTTTAAATGTCTCTTTTTATGAACAAATAATGTTTCAATGGCCATTCTTTCGGAATCTCGCCCTTCTGTAATTGGGGAGAAAATGGACAGTTGTATTCCTGCAATCAGAACCAAGCTATGATTACACTGATTGCATACATATTACCTTTTAGGTGGTCTCTCTGCTCTCAAAATACTGTGTAAGGTAGCAGAAATAGCTTTGTTGCATCCTATTTTCATTTTTAAACTAGTCAATATCCGTTATTTTTTTTATTTTTTTTGCAACAAAAAGACTAACTGATTTTTAATATAGTTGCTGTTCATTTCATCTAATCAATGAATTAACTAATTGTAGTGGGAGTTACATGGTGAAACTAACCTAGCTTTATGCTACGCGAGGCTGCTGGCTCCAGCTCATTACTTAATGCACAGACCTGAGAGTGTTATTGATCTTCTCATCTCTCCATTTTTTTCGACATTGTAGGCCCTTTGGTAGTTCTGTTAATTTTCTTTCGGAATATCTCAACAATTGGATATAAAGTGTTACAACTGTCCCTGGTCTCCCTTACTTGATATTTTCTCTCAGATATTACTTTTGGCTTTTAGCTTTTTATGTGCTATGTGAATTAACCTTGACTTTGGCCTGGTGATTTACACTCAACCCAAAATGTGAGTTGGTTTCACTCCAAGTTAACCCGTATGGTGGTAGTGAACTATCACTGCCATGTGGTATGATTAATATGACCAAAATGAGGTTTGGTTTACCTTAGGTCAGATGTTTATGACCACTTTGTACAACATGATGCTCTTGTTTTGTATCACATTTGATGTGTCACTTTGTCTTTCTGTGGGCCGAGCACTTTCCATCACAAATCTGTATTTTTTATGCAATGATGTACTTTTAACAGCCTTATTGGTAACATCCAGTCTGTTTGCTGCTTTTTTGAAAAAAACCTCTGTACCATTTTGTGTGTGTGTGCGTGCGTGCGTGCGTGCGTGCCTGTGTGCGTGCCTGTGTGTGTGCATGTGTGCGTGCATGTGTGCATGCACCAGTATGCCGAACCGGACTCACCATTTCACCATTTGCAGTCATTCTGCATTTCTGTCAGCATAAAACACCCTGTAATGAGTGTATCGTAAAATTGAAGCTGATAAGGAAACATAACCTTACGTTTTCCGAGATTAAACTTCATCTTACTTCTCACCTCTTGTGTGTCATGTTGTTTTTAAACCTTAATCTTTGAATCTTCCATCTATTATTCCTCTCCGTTCTCCTTTTGACGGGGGTGGAAAAGGTTTATCTCATGTATTTGCCCCTTCTCTGCCCCCTGGCCCTATTACCAATTTATAAAAGAAACATTGTCTTGAATCATTTAATTCACAGCAATTAAATTTTGAAATGCCCCATTCATAATGCATGGGTCTCTAAGATAAAACCCCTTTTAATCCTTGAATATATTATTATAATGGGCATTGGGGTGGGCAGTGGAGAGAGAGGCATGTCCAGTATTGTTAGTACACGCTGTGTCACTACTGGGACCAGCACTCCCAAGTAATCCTGCCCTATGAATTATTAACTGCCATCCATATTAATAAACAATGGCAGGAGTCACGGTTGTGCCCGGCTCATAGTGGGACGGCACCATTGTCATGCAAGTGTTTACTGGTGTAATGTGGTCATTTTCAGGAAAAAAGTATTATTAAATTATACAATTGTAATATTATTACTAAAATATATTATAAAATATATTATCAAATAAAATGTTGGGAAAGTCTTGAAGTTGTATTTTGAGAAAAATCATATCTTACACAATTTGTAACAACAGAAAAAGTCATAATGTGACAAAAGTTGTAATATTTAGAATATTAAGTCATAATTTCAGGAAAAATCAGGATATTAACAGAAAAAGTCAGTCATATTGAGGATTAAGTTGTATTATTTCAAGTCAAGTCAATCAAGTCAGGTCACGATATGATAACAGGCTTATTAGAGATGAACTTTGTCTCACCTGGAAGTTAGACGAGATCAGGTGCAGGAGGGGGGACTAAAAGCTGCCATCCATTCAGTTTCCAGCATCCTTCAGAGAATTTACAGAAAGTCATAGAAATAGTTACATCCTGTTAGATGTGATCTGGAGGCGACCTGTAGGTTGTAACATTTGGATTATTTATAATGGTAAATATATGTTGAAATGTGTGTTTTATTCTATCATTATTTTGTTCTTTTTATATCAGCATCTTTAAGCATGTTGTAATTGCCAGTTTTGATAAGGGCTACGTAAATAACCTGTTTTATTATTTTTAACAATGCAAGATATGTTTGCTAAAAGATTAAACCTTCATTGCACAACATCCTTGTTCATTTATAATCACACAGAAAATTTGCATCTTTGACTAAACGTGGTGTTTGTTGTCAAAACTAAGAGCCAATCTGCTCTTAGATGAGGCGACAGCCCGGCGTTTCCCTTAATGCAGTCGGTTGAGAGCAACTGTGGCGCCTGGCTTGAGAAACTGCAGCCACCAGGATCTTGTGAGGTTATCGTTACTCACGTGTGCATGACGTCAGATCAGGTCAGACACAAACCTAACCAGGATGCATTGTGTGGCTATCACCAGTGATCGATACTGCGCTTCTCCAATGAGACTAGTGTTTCCCACACAATTAAATTTCAGCCAGACAACTCATGTTTAGAATGTTTATTGTAGCAACAGAACATAGTTTGAGTTTGGCGTCTAGGCAATCATCACGCCCCATATGTGATTACAAAGAGATGATGGGAAGTGATGATGACTAAATATCTTAACCCCCCGGAGGCTGCAGGTGGATGCTGGGGAGGTGGTAGCAGCAAGCAGACAGCAATACTGACATGGCAGCGGTGGCGCTGGCAGCCAAAAAATGGGGGAAATGGGAAGTGTCGAAGCTTAAATAGGCTGCCAAATAGGGAGGATGTGAAGGAAGAATATTATTGGTGTATGAGGTATGTCACATGAGTATGACAGAGCAGCACGTGTTGTCCGCCTGAACTAGCTCGCAGGCTTCGCTCCATTTAATACAATTTTATTTATAGTGTTATATCACTACAGAATTATCTCAGTTACACATTGAGCAGGACTAGAACACGCTCATGATTTTCAAAGTACCAACATGACCCAGGAGCAAGCATTTCAGTGAGACAGTGGCAAGAAAAACTGCCTTAACAGGCTTTTAGGCAGAAATCTCGAGCAGACTGCATTTGCTGTTGGTAATATAGTAGTAGTACTAGTAGTAGTATTTAAAGAAGTAGTAGTATTTCGGAAAACCAAAAAGACAGAACGTTTAAAAAAAACACGGGACACAAGAGGCAGGGAACATCAAAATCAAATAGGAAATGATGGTGGGCTAAGATACCAGCGGTAACTTTGCTTGTTTACATAGTGTAACAGACTGTTCTGTGTTTACGTAATTGGAGAAATGTGTCCCATGTAGAGTTGCCGTAGAGCTGCCGTAAAGTGTGTGGCTGTCGTATTCTTGTTGTGAAAATTAACATGTGAGCCATTGCTGTTCACTTCATCCCGTGTCTAAGGCCACGTTCACACCGCAGGTCTTAATGCACAATTCCGATTTATGGCTCAAATCCGATTTTTTTGTTTGGCTGTTCACATTACCTCTTTAAATGCGGCCTGTCTACGGATTGCTGTGTGAACAGCTCACGCTCCTGAAGTGACCCGCATGCGCAGTTGATCATTGATGACATCACGCCACAGCGGTGTTTACGGAAGCGACCATGGCAACGGCAACCGGTAACGTGGGACTGTATGGCTTCATGCTAAAAACAGTGTGTGGCGGCAGCCGGCAAATTTGTGAGCGGGTGATTGCACGAAGGAGGAAGAGGAGAAAGAAAATTCACATTTTAATGATGTCTCTATGCGGAGCAATAGCGGCAACGTCTACTGGCCGCCTGCTTCGCTGCTGTCCTCCATGTTTGTTTTGGCTCCCGCCCGCTTTTCAATCAACTTTATTTGTCATTCTGACGGTCAGAATGACGTCAAAGTCGCATTAAATGCGTCCTGGCTGTTCAGACTGCGCTCGCATTCAAAAAAATCCGATACGTATCCGATTCAGTACCACATTTAAATGTGGCCTGAATCTGATTAGAAAATGTCAGATTCAATGCGACTTGTGCTGTTCACATTGTCAAAAGCAAATCAGATATGGGTCACATATGAGCGAAAAAATCAGATTCAGGTCACTTGTAACTGCGGTGTGAACGTAGCCTAAGTGGTTCTTACTCCATGACATACACCCTGTCAAGAACACAAGGAAGCTTGGTTACAATAGCAACGACAAACATCCGGTCAAGCAACTTGTTGACGTCATCTATGACAAATGAAAGCTACCGCTAGCCCAAAAAGAACCCAACAATAACCTTCACCCTTAACAAGATGGTGTCACACGTTGTGATGTATTAATTAGAGAAAATTAAATGCATATATTCATGTTAAGTTAGCTAGCATAAATGCTGGTTGTCAGCATCGTAATAGAGTAGCAAATTTGCGATTTTATAAATTACCTCGCAAATTTGCGACTTTATTTCTTTTAATATTGCCCACTTCTCTCAGCTCCATTTCCCCCCCACAGTGGCCCTGTATGCCGTCATACAAACAAGCAATGAGTTCTATGTTTAGTTTTTTTTTTTTTTTTTTTTTTTTTAGATTTTATTTTTTTATTCTTTTTTATTTTTTTGGGAGGGGGCAGGGTAATATATCAGGGTAATTGGGAGGGGGCAGGGTAATCGATTTTAAGGTTCTTTTACTCGTTTTTAAATGTCTTAACGGCCTTGCGCCCTCTTATTTAGCTGACCTGCTTTTACCATATCAACCCTCGCGGACCCAGAGGTCCTCCGGCACTGGCCTTTTATCCATACCAAAACCCAGAACTAAAACCCATGGTGAGGCGGCATTTAGCTACTATGGCCCCCACCTGTGGAACAGCCTGCCAGAGAGCCTCAGGACCGCAGAGACAGTTGATATTTTTAAAGGAAGGTTAAAGACACACCTTTTTAATCAGGCTTTTAACTAGTATTTTAAATTCTTCTTAACGTTCTTATGTGATTTTATCTTATTTTATATTTTTGCTTTTATCTTGTTTTTAGATGATATTGATCTTAAATAATTTTAGTTGTTTTACTTATCATTGGTATTGTTTTATGTTATTATCTTTATTATCTTTTATTAAGCTGGTCACTTATTTTTTCATGTGTTTTAGTTTTTAGCTTTAACTCCAGTGTTTCCTCAGGGGGGTCTTCCACACTGGGAGCTGTGTCTGGGCTGCTGCTGGGGGCGCTGTCCCTGGGTCCCTTCGGCTCGGCTGACTGTTGTCTGTCGGTGTCGGGGGGCCTGGGCACTGGTGCCCCCTGTGGCACAGCCTGCGACTCCTCCCAGTGTGGATGGCCCCAAAGATAGCGTTTCCTCAATCATCAGTGTCATGCCATGTCTCCCTATTGTCAGTAGTGAGAGTGTGTAGGTGTGTGTGTTTGTGTGTGTGTGCGTGTGTAGTATGGAGGGTGGGAGGGAGGGGCTTTATTTGTAATTGTTTTTTCTTTTCTTTTTTGATGTGTAAAGCACTTTGTGTTACATGTTCATGTATGAAAGGTGCTCTATAAATAAAGTGAAGTTGAAGTTGAAGTTGAATAGAGGGAGTAGGCAAAGTAGAGTCCAGGCGAACTCTGAACAACAGTTCTGAGTCTCTTGCGGAAGATGGGAAGCGACTCTGCGGTCCTTACATCAGCAGGGAGCTCATTCACCATTGTGGCACGAGGATGAAGAGTTGTGACTTGGCTGTGCGACCTTTGCTTGCTCTTAGCGATGGTGGTACCAGCCGGCCAGCCAAGGTGGTTGAGTGCTCTAGCTGGGGTGTGAGGTGACTAGTGCTTAGCCTTAGAGGTAGGTCGGGGCAGTTCCGTTAACAGCCTTGTAGGTCAGTACCAGGGATGCAAACAATTAATCGATTAATTGTCGAGAAGAAATTACTCGATTAAAATAAATTAATTGCAATTAATTGCGTTTTGAACCCGTAATTCCCCACCAGTCCACGTGAGGGCGCGCTTGACGCCAGACGTACTTGCCGCACATGCGCGAACACAAGCGAAGCAGGGCTCTGACGACAACAACAAGACGAGCAGCGTTTCCCACACATTGACAAGGCACCGCCATAGTCTAATTTAGGCCGCCATAGTCTCAATGTTCGCCCAAAATTATTTTGATTCCGCTTCCGCAGCGCTTATTATAAGGGGAAATCCTTGCAGCTGGTTTGGCTCATCAACGTGCTGTTTTCCCCCGTTGCCATGGCAAGGCGTCCCCCGCGCCGACCCCCCCTCAGCTGGCGAGTTTGACGGCGCGTATAGCCCCGTTCACATACGTCGCTACTCGCCCGTCATTTACATTACATTTAGGTCATTTAGCAGACGCTTTTGTCCAAAGCGACTTACAATAAGTACATTTGTCAAAAGAAGGAAACAAAGAAACCACAACGTATCATTGCTGATAAAGTAAGAGCTAAAAAATAGAACAAGTGTTAGGTCCTCATCTGAGTAAACTAGTACTTCAAGAGCAACAGTGCTACGATCAGAGTGCTATAGGTAAGGGGGGGGGTGTTAGTGGGTCATGCTATGTAGAGTCAAGGTGAAGTCTGAACAGGTGAGTCTTTGCCTTTTTCGGAAAATGGCAAATGACTCTGCTGTCCTGACATTGGTCGGGACTTCGTTCCACCACTGAGGCGCCAGAACAGAGAAGAGTCTGGACTTTGTTGAGCGACATTTGTTTGATTTCAGCAATGGTGGTACCAGCCGGCCAGCTGAAGTAGAGGAGCGAAGTGCTCGCTTCGGGGCATGAGGTTTGACCAGTGTTTGAAGGTAGATAGGTGCTGTTCCATTGATGGCCCTGAAGGCCAGTGTCATCGTCTTGAATTGGATGCGAGCTGCAACAGGGAGCCAGTGGAGGTCACGGAGAAGGGGTTCACATTGCAGAATTTGGGTAGATTGAAGATAAGGCGTGCTGCAGCGTTCTGGATATGCTGCAATGGTTTAATCGCAGAGGCCGGGAGTCCGGCCAGGAGAGAGTTGCAGTAGTCAAGGCGGGAGATGACCAGCGCTTGGACCAAGAGTTGCGTTGCATCCTTTGTGAGGAAGGTCCGAATCCTGCGGATATTGTAGAGGGCAAATCTGCAGGATCAGGCCACAGCAGTGATGTTGGGGGTGCAGGATAGTTGGTCATCGAGGATTACACCCAGGTTCCTCGCAGTTGACGGCGGCAATACTGTGATGCCCTCGACAGTGACCGACAAGTCCATGCGAGGGCAGTCTTTCCCTGGGATGAAGAGGAGTTCGGTTTTATTCAGGTTAAGCTTGAGGTGATGTGCAGGTGTCCAGACAGAGATGTCAGCCAGACAGTCCGAGATGCGAGTTGCAATGTGAGTGTCAGAGGACGGGGGAAGAGAGAGGAACAGCTGGGTGTCATCTGCGTAGCAATGGTAGGAGAATCCATGCGATGTGATAACAGAACCTAGTGATCTGGTGTATAGTGAGAACAGAAGCGGTCCTAATACTGAGCCTTGAGGGACACCCGTATCCAGAGAACAGGGTTTGGACATAGAGCCATTCCATGTGACCTGAAAGGTGCGATTTGTCAGGTATGATGTAAACCAGGTGAGAGCAGAGTCAGTTATGCCAAGTTCAGCCGGAGTGGAGAGGAGGATTTGGTGGATGACTGTGTCGAAATCAGCAGACAGGTCGAGGAGAATGAGAACGGAGGAGTGGGATGAGGCTCTGGCGTCTCGCAGGGACTCGGTCACTGTGAGGAGGGCCGTCTCAGTGGAGTGAGCAGTCCTGAATCCTGATTGATTAGGATCTAGGAGGTTGTTCCGCGAGGCTCAAGACTCACCTGTTCAGACTTCACCTTGACTCTACATAGCATGACCCACTAACACCCTCCCTCCACACCCCCCCCCCCCCCCAAAAAAAAAACAAAAAAACAAAAAACCCTTACCTATAGCACTCTGATCTTAGCACTGTTGCTCTTGAAGTACTACTTTACTCAGATGAGGACCTAACACTTACTGCATCGGCAATGATACGTCGTGGTTTCTTTGTTTCCTTCTTTTGACAAATGTACTTATTGTAAGTCGCTTTGGACAAAAGCGTCTGCTAAATGACCTAAAAGTAAATGTAAATGTAGATACAGGTCTGTAGTTTTGGATGTCAGTAGCGTCTAGGGTGGGTTTTTTAAGGAGAGGCTTCACGGTAGCTTTTTTTAAAATCCGCTGGAATGACACCTGAGGTGAGGGAGGAGTTGATCAGGGTGGTGAGGAATGGCAAGATGTCATGTGAGATGTCCTGGAGAAGAGAGAAGGGAATCGGGTCGAGGGAGCAGGTGGTGGCACGGTTAGATGTAACAAGTGCGTGAACGTCCGTCACTCACTTTCTCGCTGAATTCTATTCGCTGCTACATTCCGATTGGTACTCACTTCACTCGCATCGCAGAAAGTTAAAGTTATTTTCTCTCCGTACCCGCCCACATCGCATCGCCTGTCCACAGTCCGCTAGAACACATTCACATTCATTGACAGTTGTCGCTCAGAGATGGGCGAGTGGCGACGTATGTAAACGAGGCTTCAGTCAAAACCAATACACCAAGGAAGGCTGAGGAATAGTCACCCACTTATATTATTATTATTATTATTATTATTAATTAAAATGATAGTCATAATAATATTAATAATAATAGTCATAATAAACTAATAGTATAGGCTCAGCACTGTGTTTTAGTCATTTTTTCTTGAATGCTTAAACTCCTCAACCCCATTTAATATGTCAACATTTGGATCAGAACCAGCAGTTTGTAAGAAATTGGTTAGGAAACGATATGTCATATTTGGTTCTCAAAATTCCTCAAATTAATGCATTAAAATGAAATTATTCAAAATATGATTAGCATTTTTCTTTATATCATAAGGAAGATAGCATTTTATGTTATGTATACAGTAGATAGAACCTATTCAGAGGGAAATTCAGCTTCTCAGAAGAATTGCCGCTTATCAATTAATCGATCATCGATCGATAAGATGAAACAACTATCGATTAATGAATTACTCGATAATTTTCATCCCTAGTCAGTACCATCATCTTGAGAGATGAAAGAGAGGAATAGTTGAGTGTCGTCTGCGTAGCAGTGATAGGAGAAACCATGAAATGTAATTACAGTGCTAAAGATCTAGTGTACAGGGAGAACAAAAGTAGTCCTAATGCTGAACCTTTGGGGACGCTGGTGTCAAGGGAGCAGGGTTCGGACAACGATCCATTCCATGTGACCTGGTATGGCCAAGTTCAGCGAGAGTGGCGAGGAGGATCTGGTGGTTCACTGTATTGAATGCCGCAGGATGTCATTCAAGATGGCTTGAAAAAGGGAAGAAGGGTTAAGGATGCAGGTTTTCAGTCTTTGCAGTGGCTACAAAGCAGAAGCAGTTGGTTTGCTTTCATATTTTTATTCTTATTGGGGGAATGAGTCCTTTGTCTGCCAGTCCTTGACTGCTTGGTCTCTAATAATCTGTGTTAGAGAATGACACTATCTGCGAATGATTAACAGTGGATAATCTCCCCTTGCAATAATATAGTATTTAGTATCATGAATGCCTCTGCACAAATTTTGTCCAAAACTGATGCATTGAAATTAATTCCAATGTAAGTGTGTAGTATTTTATTAACACAACACTGTCAATCTATAGTGTGAAAATTCAGCAGCCACATCCTTTTGAGGATGCCACCATCATGGTCTATCGTCCTTTGAAAACCGTCAAGGCCGAACTCTGGACTCTGAAATGAGCCGCTCAGAGGATTTCCTGTTTGCACCTTTGCCGCTCCTGTCACCTAGCAGATACATTTGACAAGAAAGAGCATAGACGAGGAAACTAATGTTATCAGCTTGGAATGGAGTCACAGATCATATTTGATTGTTTTTTATCTTATGTGATGGGGGGATATGCTTCATGATATTTCAAGCTTAGAGTGTATTCTGCTGCTGATCCCCTCGTCAACGCCTTTGTTGACTGTCAAATCAATCATCACTGGTGCACAAAGAATCATGTGATTGAAATTGGGCTGAAGAAAAAAAGTTTGCTTGCTCATTTTAGGAGAAGTGGGTTCCTTCAGTCCTTTGCAAGCAGGAGGCTCTGAAATCTGAATGAAATCTGAGATTTACATAGTATGTAATACATTCTCGGAATTTATTACATAGTATGTAATACATTCTTGGAATTTAATATGTGAAACAGAAATATCTGTTTCAATAGTTAATACTACGTCAGTAGCTCTAGACGTTGCTTATTCACATGGATCTGTTTAATTCATGTGTCCACTATGAAAAAAGATCCTAATTGACTTTCCATTGACATTTTTTACAGTGAGCAACACAAAAAAATAAATATAAAAATAGAACATTTTTGTCACTGTATATGAAACCAAGATTGCATTTTGGGACTATTTCACACTCTGAACTTATTCATTAGCCGTTCAGTTAACAGACACAAAATCACCAATCTCACTAATACCCTTTTACATAAGTTCCAAAAACTTTCAATAAAAGGTATATGAATTGTACAAATATCCCACAGATTGATTTTCACGCTCATGGTAAACACGCGTCTTCTCTGCAGAAAGGCCCAGTGCCTTCCCCTAGCTGTCCTCCTCCCTCCAGAACATGATTAACTATGATCCAAAACTCTAAGAAGCTCATAATAAGAAGGACCATTTATTATTGAAGAGGTGGGCGGATGGGAGAGAGATGGAGGAGTCGCTTTTCTGGTGTGAGAGGTCTTCATCACAGAGGAAATGAAGGGACAAAGGATAACGGGCAGAGTAGACAGATAAAATAAAGATAGGAAGAGGAGTAGGAGGAGCATGGCCTCCCTCATCTGCCTGAACTAACTCCTCAAGTGCGTGTGATGGTTATGAAGTGAGCAGCTGGCATTGGTTGCTCTTTAACATTTAAACAGGGGAAGTGATACGTACAACAGCAGCAGCACTCTACTGGGAAAAGACAAGGAGATGTTTGATGATTAATTTCATTATCTGTGAAGATGATATGCAATGGGGTCAAACAAACAGGACTTTCACCCAGGAGACTCTTCGTGCCCCATGTGAAACAAAGTCAACATTGACTTATTTTACCTCACTTTGTTACGTAACTTCTGAACTTTACTAATAACAGTTACACAACGAACAGTTATGTAACCCAAATCACAATCTTTTTCTAAGCTCAACCAAGTCTTTTTTGTCCGTAAAATTTAAGCAAGTAGATTTTTTGCGTAAGTAAAACTAAAAAGCTCAAACTTTTACATTTAGCAGAAGTAGAAAAACAAACACTTTAAAAATAAATTCCATTTCAAAGTGACCAAACTCAGATTCCCTTAATGCAACAAACTAGCCTAATTCCAAAGCAAACCTTGGGCAGGGGGCTGCACGGTGGTGTAGTGAGAAGCACTCACAGAAAGGGGGTCTCGGGTTTGATTCCTGGGTCGGGTTTGGAAGTCAAAGTGTAAGTTACTCAAAGAAATACGTTACATCCATCCTGCAACACCTTCACTGGCTCCCAATAAACAGCATACCCACTTCAAGATCCTCCTCATCATTTACAAAGCTCTCAATAATCTGATCAATAAAATGTATTATTATTATTGTTGTTATTATTACTATTGGATTAGAATTGGGTGATAATGTTTTGCTACATGATTTACAACCAGTCAAACCAAAAAAGGGAATAGGGAGTTAAAAGTAGCAATAGAAAACTAGAAGAACTACTAGAAAACTGAGTGAACTGAAAGAGTTAGAGTTTTATTAAAAATACTTGTGTCCCCCCCACCTTTGAAATCAAAATTTCGTCCTTGATGTCAGCCATGATATTGCCAGCATTATTCAGAGACAAAAGTCACAAATTTACAAGATTACTAAGTCGCAAATTTACAAGAAAAGTTGCACATTTACAACATTATAAAGTAATATATTAAGAGTAATAACTCAAGCGATTGTAGGGACACAGGTTGACAGATTTTACAGGTGGAGTAGGTGATTTTATTCAGAAACACTTTCTGTTATAATGCTTAAAATCCTCATTACATACCAATAGCAATGAGTATAGTAAATGTATTCTGTGGCCGTGGCAGGACATTAAAAACCACGTCCAATCAAAAAAGTCGAGCTGCAGAAAATAATTGGATGCCTTGCCTGTCTGTAAACTTTTTCGGTTCAATGATGTGTTCAAAGTCAAAGTTTCTGGGTTTTTTCTAAATAACCTAATGAACCTTTAAGTTCTTTTTATCCGCTCTTTTATCCACACTTTTTCCGCGTCTTAGATGTCCGTGTTCCCGGTCCCTTCGGCGGCCTACTGTGGAGTAAAACACGTCTTGTTAATCAACCCAGATGACCTGCAGCTGCGTCGATCAGCTGACGCTGCTTCTGTGAGCTTTCCCCATACACCTCTCTCTACTGCAGCCAGATGCCGCATCACGGCCACCTCCACAACTTTAAAAAGGAAATACTTGTGATTTTAGCTCTGAATTACCATATTATCATAAGCATGATAATATGCTTTGAAGAGACATTGCCTTGAATTGGTCCTTTTATCACCTCATACAAGTCAGTATGTTGTTTTCTTCTGAATAGTCATCGAAGAAATGTGTGACTTTATAATCTCATACATTTTTTACTTTTTCTCGTAAATTTTTTTTTTTTTTTAATCTACAATGGCTCTCATACATAGCCATGGTTTATTAAATAAAAAATAACCAGCAGGATTTTTACACTTTGATTTAAATTGACATTAACTAAACATTTTAGTTGTACACTGTTAGAAATTACCAGCATTTCACAATAATTAACAGTATTATTTTACAGTAATTTGTTGTATTTAAGTTCCACTGTAATATCCCAATGAATACCTGTTAAAACTACAGTATCGTCATCCTCTAATTTTACAGTAAAATCCTGCAATCAAAAACCCCTGTTATATCAAAACAAGGTCTGTAATATCACAGCAACACAGTAAATAAATGCAAGGATTTTTACAGCATTCAACAGTATTATTACAGTGAAATACTGTATTGAACTATACCCTGGGAAGTCACATGACATAACCGAACTTGGTTTGAACTGAAGGCGCGGCGGTTTCCCTCTTCTCATCCTGGCTGAATGGAGAAGGTGAGCAGCATGCATAACTGTTTGCAGCACTTACACCCATGTTATTTAATATGATGATAATATTTACTTTGAACGTTATTCGCATGACCAGTTCATATTTTGTTAGCAAGTGCCCAAAATTGTTGAACGTTCTCTCACAGCATTTGCTAATAGCAGTAGTAATAATACTAGCTAGCAAACGGCTGCTAGCACGATTAGCAACGATTTGCTACGTGAGATAAGAACAATAAGATGAGAGAGAAATATGAAGCAAAACGAACGGGAAAGGAAGTGAAAACGTTAGTATTCAATATCGCTACGTGTACTTTTCAATGTGTTTTGTTCGGCCATGTAGCTCAGGTTTGATTTGAAGCTGAACTGGTCAGTAGCGGTATAATTCACATTATAGTACAGGCTTCCAACTCAATGATTGTCTTGAGGTCTAAATTGCTGACAATGGAGGTACCTGAGGCTAGCCTGGTGAGACCATCCTGATCTTGCGAACTCATCTATAAATCTATTTAAAACTGAAACTATCTTTGCTTATTAACAGGTGCTTCCTGGGCATCAATCCTGGAAGAGGCTCAAAGACCAAGAAGCGGACAACAATGAACCCTCATGCGAAAGCCCTTTTGAGGAAACCTTTTGACTTTGAGTGGGCATTATAGACAGGTTGTTGACTCGCAAGTTTCTGCACAATTTCTCTGCATTTTAAGATGGCTTTGGAAAGTTTGACTAGGAAGTTGAATTTCTTGAATTCTTGAATTTCTTGACATTTGCTGTATGTTGAAAAATATTTATTTGTTAATAAATATGCCGTTGGGCTAACATTGACTTGACCTCAGAGTTGTTTGTTGGGGGGTAAATGGAAGCTTCATCTGCATTACTTTCACAGAAAATGACTGGCCAATTTTAGCATGACTTCCACAGTATACATTGTAAATTCACAGTAAATTACTGTCAACTTGTGCATTACTTTCACACTACACGCTGTAAAAGTACAGAGCCTTGTTGTAATGATGTACAGCAAAAGGTTGTAATTCCCCAGTAATGTACTGTAATATCACAGTAATTGCTTTGCCATAGAAGCTGTAAAGTTACAGTATACAGTTGTGCTTTTACAGCAATGCATTGTAATATCACAGATTCAGATTGCTGTGACTAAATTCACAGTATATTGCTGTAATCCTTACTGTGAAAGTCATGCAAAATGTATCTAATAATTTATTGTGAATTCACAGTGAAAAATGTTGCAGTGTATGGGACCATTTAGAGCTCCACAACTGCTAAGGGGTTCACTACAACAGCGACAACAGATTTTCTTCTCTCTTCAATCAGATAGAGAATTAAAGTTTTTTTTAAAGAGGTACCCCATGGAGAATCTAATTACTGGCAGTGCTACAAAGCAATGTTTTTATGAGCGGGTCCCTGTTGTGGTTTGTACTTGCATGATGCAATCAGCTGATGTGTGTGTATGTGTATGTGTGTGATACTGACACATATTGCTGGTTACACCCCATTCCTGATCAACAGTTAGTAGACTTTATATGCCACTACATATGCTACTAGCTTGCAAACATGAATGTTCAAGTATAATATTTGTTGTGAATGTTACTTTGTTTCTTTACAAGAACACCCCCAATAGGTTTCTTTAAACTTCATTGTGTATATAATTGTATTTTGAACTAATTTAAACCTAAAAGTTGTTAATTGAATACACATTACATCCTTGTATTACTATTATTTCACTTAATTCTCATCTAAATTCTAATCCTGAACTATATTTAATCTTGAAGGCTAGTATAGACCCTTTGCCAGCCGACATCATCAAAAATATGTTTCCGCAACGGGTGTAGCGTTTTACCCAAGCCAACCCAGACTAGTAACAAGCTTTAAATGAATACAGTTATCAGCATCTAAATGTCTAGTTGTTATATGTCTGGTCGTCAGAATCAATATTCCAATAACGCACCCAAGTTCTACAGAATGCAGACAAGATCACAACCATTTCAGAGTTTAAGTTTAACCATTGAACTTGATAACTGATGCCTTTCTGCTGACTTTTCCGTTGTTGCTCATAGTAACTTACTTAAATGGTTGGCAGGCATAGATAATAAACACAGATGAAGGCCCAAAGACCAGGGGCCCGTTTCACAAAGCAGGTTCAACAAACTCTGAACCTAACCCTGTACTCTGAGTTGACCAACTCTGAGATGGGCAACTCTGAGTTTTCAGTTTCAGAACAGCGGTTTTGAATTAGTTTAGTCAACTCTGAGTATGTAAACTCTGAGTTACGTGCGTGCCTGCCGACTCTATAAAGCCATCATCAATGGAGCTCCGAAATGTAAAGATTTTTATTCAAATATTTAAAATGCAAAATGAGTGATTACATTATACTCCATTTATTACCTTGTATGATTTACTACCTCTGACCAATGAACAATATTTGTCCTTTATTGTTAAATCCATGCTATTGTGTGTTACTAAGTTACAGCCATGTGCCACTTACACCACTTCTGTGGACATTAATACTCCAGAACGCCCAGCACCTCCTGCTTGATCATTCAAGGTAATGTTACTTGGATCTAGTATCGACATTTCTAACTCAGTATTTTGTTTTGATTCTATGAATCTACATCACCACAATAAATAATAATAATAATGATAACAAATTACATTTGTATAGCCCTTTGTGTCTGAAGCAGATCTCAAAGTGCTCATCACACATGATGTTGTATCTATTCATTTTCAGGTGACATGACGAAGCCCTCTGGATGGCTTATATCCATCGAGGGACATGTCGTGATGGGCCCACACCCTTTGTTTTTACACGGAGTAGCTGCTTTCTTCAGCAGCTATTAAGTCTTCAACCTTGAGTATCCTGGCGCTGGATCGTCGACGCTGGAGTTCATTCAAAGGTATTGTATAAAGATCTCTTTTAACCTTGTAATTCACATTATAGTACAGGCTTCCAACTCAATGATTGTCTTGAGGTCTAAATTGCTGACAATGGAGGTACCTGAGGCTAGCCTGGTGAGACCATCCTGATCTTGCGAACTCATCTATAAATCTATTTAAAACTGAAACTATCTTTGCTTATTAACAGGTGCTTCCTGGGCATCAATCCTGGAAGAGGCTCAAAGACCAAGAAGCGGGCAACAATGAACCCTCATGCGAAAGCCCTTTTGAGGAAACCTTTTGACTTTGAGTGAGCATTATAGACAGGTTGTTGACTCGCAAGTTTCTGCACAATTTCTCTGCATTTTAAGATGGCTTTGGAAAGTTTGACTAGGAAGTTGAATTTCTTGAATTCTTGAATTTCTTGACATTTGCTGTATGTTGAAAAATATTTATTTGTTAATAAATATGCCGTTGGGCTAACATTGACTTGACCTCAGAGTTGTTTGTTGGGGGGTAAATGGAAGCTTCATCTGCATTACTTTCACAGAAAATGACTGGCCAATTTTAGCATGACTTCCACAGTATACATTGTAAATTCACAGTAAATTACTGTCAACTTGTGCATTACTTTCACACTACACGCTGTAAAAGTACAGAGCCTTGTTGTAATGATGTACAGCAAAAGGTTGTAATTCCCCAGTAATGTACTGTAATATCACAGTAATTGCTTTGCCATAGAAGCTGTAAAGTTACAGTATACAGTTGTGCTTTTACAGCAATGCATTGTAATATCACAGATTCAGATTGCTGTGACTAAATTCACAGTATATTGCTGTAATCCTTACTGTGAAAGTCATGCAAAATGTATCTAATAATTTATTGTGAATTCACAGTGAAAAATGTTGCAGTGTATGGGACCATTTAGAGCTCCACAACTGCTAAGGGGTTCACTACAACAGCGACAACAGATTTTCTTCTCTCTTCAATCAGATAGAGAATTAAAGTTTTTTTTAAAGAGGTACCCCATGGAGAATCTAATTACTGGCAGTGCTACAAAGCAATGTTTTTATGAGCGGGTCCCTGTTGTGGTTTGTACTTGCATGATGCAATCAGCTGATGTGTGTGTATGTGTATGTGTGTGATACTGACACATATTGCTGGTTACACCCCATTCCTGATCAACAGTTAGTAGACTTTATATGCCACTACATATGCTACTAGCTTGCAAACATGAATGTTCAAGTATAATATTTGTTGTGAATGTTACTTTGTTTCTTTACAAGAACACCCCCAATAGGTTTCTTTAAACTTCATTGTGTATATAATTGTATTTTGAACTAATTTAAACCTAAAAGTTGTTAATTGAATACACATTACATCCTTGTATTACTATTATTTCACTTAATTCTCATCTAAATTCTAATCCTGAACTATATTTAATCTTGAAGGCTAGTATAGACCCTTTGCCAGCCGACATCATCAAAAATATGTTTCCGCAACGGGTGTAGCGTTTTACCCAAGCCAACCCAGACTAGTAACAAGCTTTAAATGAATACAGTTATCAGCATCTAAATGTCTAGTTGTTATATGTCTGGTCGTCAGAATCAATATTCCAATAACGCACCCAAGTTCTACAGAATGCAGACAAGATCACAACCATTTCAGAGTTTAAGTTTAACCATTGAACTTGATAACTGATGCCTTTCTGCTGACTTTTCCGTTGTTGCTCATAGTAACTTACTTAAATGGTTGGCAGGCATAGATAATAAACACAGATGAAGGCCCAAAGACCAGGGGCCCGTTTCACAAAGCAGGTTCAACAAACTCTGAACCTAACCCTGTACTCTGAGTTGACCAACTCTGAGATGGGCAACTCTGAGTTTTCAGTTTCAGAACAGCGGTTTTGAATTAGTTTAGTCAACTCTGAGTATGTAAACTCTGAGTTACGTGCGTGCCTGCCGACTCTATAAAGCCATCATCAATGGAGCTCCGATACTACGATTCATCATGGCAACGGGGAGAGCGTCATTAGATATTAGTGAGTGTTTATGTAGAAAACGAGCTCATCCTGAGAAAGCGGAGCAATGTAACTGCAGCAAAGTAGCAATAGTTGGCGTGGCAGACAATTACTGCCCGATCTAATGTATATAACTGAATGAAACAGTCTATTGATCTAAAGGTGATAAGTCATTATTTTCAAATTTGCACAGCGATACTCTGGTGTAATGGTTAGCAATGCCGCCCACGGCGCAGGCGACAGGTGTTCAACTCCTGTAATTCATAAAGTATCGCACTGAATGAATTATCATTTTCATTGGGTGTAATCCCCCCAGGCACAGAAAGAAAGTGGCGTCAGTTGAAAATTAAGCATAAGAATATTGCACAAATACGTTGACTAAGGCATATGATTTTAATCATATTTCACATATTAAACAGTAAATATAAGCAGGTATTTCAACACAGGAATGTACTTAAACATTTCATAAATCTACCGTTCGCAAAAACACTACCTCCGCAAAGAATCTGGTTGCGGATTATGTCCACGATATGAAATGTTGAAAATGTCGGAGAATATTGTTTAGATAATATCTAATGATTGGAAGGAAAGGTAATCAAAATTGTCTCCCGACGCAAAGCTGCTAGAATCACTTTTATTTCCATATCGATTAGGTTGGAAAGGATGGCACATTTTTTCAGAGTTGGTTCAGATTCCGGAAAAAGGCGGAGACATGTAGGGAGAAACTCAGGGTTTGTTGAAGCAAACCTGCTAGCTAGCAGGTTAGGTTAACGGAGTATGTTACCCGGGTAACTGACTCAGATTTATGCTGAACTGGCTTTGTGAAACCCTCATTTCAGCGTTAACTAACTCAAGGTTTTCACTAAACCTGCTTTCAAGGATGTCTAATGGCTGCATGCTATTAACGTGTTGTCTACCACTGGAATGTTTGTGTTTGCCAATTTCAATTTCAATAAAGGCAAAGCTCTGAATTGTGTTAGATGTTCTGTACATGACCACAGATCTAGGATCTGGCCACTAAATATTGAGCCACTTGCTAATGTATTCTACCCACTCACTAATAGTGTGGAAAGTCTATTTGTTTAGGTTGTATTCGCCATCTTGAATGTAAATGTTCTTTCAAAAATGCACATTCTGATGTACACAATTGCCAAACTGCGCACACACACTAACGTACGTCCATTAATTTAATTTTAGTCTGAAACCACAGACTGTAGAAGTGGATGTCCTCATCATCACGTCACCCATTGGTTTGTGGACTACGGTTTTGAAGCCTCAAGTTTGGCATTTTGGCAGTCACCATCTTGGATTTACTGCAACGGAGGAGCGACAGGTGGATCACAAGAACACAAGCAGCAGAGCGGCAACCTTACTGTATCTTGCTCCATCTGGCTTCTGGTGGGAAGCTGTTAAAAGTTAGTTTCCAAAATTCAAGGGCGAACTTTACAGCTTAGTTTTAAAATCATCTTAGCTCGATGGTAGTGAGGCCTTGGTAGCAACCTGTCAATCACAAGGTAGTCTCACCCTAAGTGTTTCCAACTGTATGGTCTATTTAACTCTAAATGGACTATCATTTACTAAATTAACATCAGGCTGTATTGAAAAAGGATTGAAACTAGTGATATAGACCATAAACTAATGTTTACAATGCTCAAATAAGCCAGCCCTTTCAAGAAGCTGTGTGAGACTGGTACAGTAGTTCAACATCACACACATGAACATACACTGGAGCACTGCAGCCTCCCATTCCTGGCTCAATCTGCTCTTCCACCTCTGCAGGTAAAGTTTAATTTTTAATCTTGTTTAGCCGACTGGAACTAGTATTTTGCTGTATCATTTTTTTTACACAATAAGGAAGGAGGGCATGAACAGTGAGAGTGAATATAAAGAAGAATAAAAACGGAATGAAGAAGACAGGTTCATAGAGAACAGTACAAGAAGAAACAAGAGGGAAGATAAAGGGACATGTGCTCAACCCAGCTGAACATATGCAAATGTCATGCTGATAGGGACACATAAATCCTGTGTGTGTGTGTGTGTGTGTGTGTGTGTTTGTGTGTGCATGCATATATGTGGTCTATCCCGCCCCGTACCCACGCACCCACTCTGATATAAAACACACTATAATGGACAGTAAAAACCAGGATTTCACATCTTTCCTCCTCTCCTCTACTTTCCTTGTCCTTTCTTATTCTTCTGCCCGCTTGTAATCTGACATAGAAACAAAAGATGGATAGAGGGGAAAAAAAACGGAGAACAGAAATGGAAAGTTGTGTCCAGCTTCATCTGATTTAAATCGAATAGCCTTCTTTCTTTCTTTTCTTTCTCCATCTCTTCGCAAGGAGAGGGAATATCATTCTTTATTCACCAGGTCAAAGAGGGAACAATTAAGTGCGGAGGCTGCTGGGGGTCGCCGACAGGTGATGAATGGCCAGGCCAGCTGCAACTGACAATATGCAGACAAGCCAGATCATTTGCAAATGGATCCAGCGGGATGGATGTGTGTGTGTGTGTGTGTGTGTGTGTGTGTGTGTGTCGGGGGGTGGGGGGCAAAGTCGGGGGGCAGCCAAAGTGGGAGAGGACAGAAGAGGGGGGGAGTTAACCCTTTCCAGGATCATTCCTCACCAAGGAGAAGAGGGAGGAGGTGCAGGATATGGCCACCAGAGAGGCTTATTTGTTAGAGCTTCCAGACACCATGCTGCCCTGGGGAATGCTGCAGTCCAGCTAGCATGGAAGCATCATCACATCACTGTGCCGACAAACAACCTTATACACAATTCACTGTGACAGAGTGAAAGTTGCTCTTATTACACAACAGAGCTGCCGAGTGTGGCGAAACACACGCAAATCACCAGCTCAAACGCCACGCCTTTTATTTCTCACACCGAAAATCTGAAACATAATGAAATATGTACATACGTGCGCTACGGGACATTCTTTTTGCCTTTCTGCACGCTGCACACACATTGGTCTAACGCACACGTGCAACATCCTTGGCAGTCCAATACCTTAACGCACACGTGTAACATCCTTGGCAGTCTGGTTGAAGCTGGAAGAATGGCTTTGAGCTTAATGAGCCTTGCAACTGCAGCAGAAAGTACAGTCGGTAACAACCTCATTTTTGATCATTCAAATTAAGTGTTTTATAATTCTAGAATAATTCTTCAATGTTGTGAGACAGAGCGCGCTGGCACAGGTTTTTATTTAATTCAGACCACGCTCATAACTTTTTTTTGCCTTTATTTATGGAGAGGGCAGCATGAGAGTGAAAGGGGGACAGAGAGGGGGATGACACACCGGACGGGCCCGAACCCAGGGCCGCTGCAGTGAGGACTTAGAATCTCACGTCCATAATTCTAAACATGTTTTTTGTTTTATCATTCAAATGCTTCTGACGCTTCATTGTTAATAATTTCATGTTCCAATGATTTAAAAAAAAAAAAATGAAGGAGATAGTAGAGGAAACAGTAACAGGGAACACTCAGAGAGCTTTTAGTGGGTTATGGAGGTATAGTTTTGAAGTGGTCAACCAAATGGCATCAACCATCATTAAATGCACCACCAGCTCCTACTATTGGTGCTCTGTGTCTACAATTGTGCCCGCACCAAACAATATCATGTATAATAAATGAGGCAGTGGCGCCACATTTTAGAAAGGAATTGGTTATGAAGATGAGAGGAAATCCTTTCACAGTGATCACAGGTGGATCGAACAATTCCAGCATCCATTTTTGAATGGATATTATAATTTACAGAACACACAGGTTTTTGTATATGTATGGATATGTGCACCACCAGTAGGCGTAGCTGTGACACAGCTGAAGTGATCAATCAAAGATGAATGAGGTCTTGCAAAAACATGCCATACTATGAGGAAACTGTCTGTCCATTGATAATGTGCATGTCAATACATCCATCGATCCATCATCAAACGCTTATCCTGTATTCAGGGTCGCGGGGGGCTGGAGCCGATCCCAGCTGACATTGTCCGAAGGCAGGGTACAGCCTGGACAGGACGCCAGTCTATCACAGGGCCGACATGTAGAGACAAACAACCATTCACACTCACATTCACACCTACAGGACATTTAGAGTCATCAATGAACCTATCCCCATTCTGCATGGCTCTGGACTGTTGGAGGAAGCTGGAGAACCTGGAGAGAACCCACGCTTACAAGGGGAGAACATGCAAACTAAGCAAAGAAGAAACCTGAACCCGAACCTGGACTCGAACCCAGGTGAGGGTGCTTGCTGTGAGGCAACAGTGCTAACCACTACACCACCTTGCAAACTTTTCATTTCTAATTTCCAAGTCAGCCTTATTTTTGAATCGGAATAATGGGCAGGAAAACAAACATGCAAACAGACAAACAAACAAACAACAAAATACTGAGATGACGATTCACACGGGATGAGTATTATTATCAGACGACCATGGTGTTTACTGAAATATGGTAGGTCATTGCACTGGAATTTTTACTTGGATCTTTACTTTTTACAAAGCATACCCTACGTTTTAGTCTATTTGACTCTTAATGTGACCATAATTTACAAATGAACATTATGCTGTATTGAAGAAGACCTGAAAATACAGACCATAAACTCATGTCTACAATGCTCACTGAAGTAATAATTCAAGGGGGAAGTAGAGTCATTTTGTCATAGACTTCCATGCAATCAGATTTATTTTTACAATTGGAAAAGTCACACCCTGATTTCAGCGTTTCACTTTCAGACCTGAAAGTCGCTGCATGGTTGGGAGGGTGTTTATCATTTTAAACTTTCATTGATTTCCTACTCAAGCTTTTTTCTCTACTTTCTTTATTCACCTCTATCCTTCCTTCCTCTCTCTCTCTCTCTCTCTCTCTCTCTCTCTCTCTCTCTCTCTCTCTCTCTCTCTCTTACACACACACACACACACACACACACACACACAGGAATAAAGTCATAAATGTGTGGATCTCTGTGTGGCTCAGGAGGTAGTATGACTTAGTATAAGCCAGACTGTACATATAGAGTCTGGGTAATGTTAGAAACCTTCTTTCATTGTTTGCTCTAGTTCTGTGAGTCTACAGACGCTAGCGGGGGCAAAGTCGGGGGGCAGCCAAAGTGGGAGAGGACAGAAGAGGGGGGGAGTTAACCCTTTCCAGGATCATTCCTCACCAAGGAGAAGAGGGAGGAGGTGCAGGATATGGCCACCAGAGAGGCTTATTTGTTAGAGCTTCCAGACACCATGCTGCCCTGGGGAATGCTGCAGTCCAGCTAGCATGGAAGCATCATCACATCACTGTGCCGACAAACAACCTTATACACAATTCACTGTGACAGAGTGAAAGTTGCTCTTATTACACAACAGAGCTGCCGAGTGTGGCGAAACACACGCAAATCACCAGCTCAAACGCCACGCCTTTTATTTCTCACACCGAAAATCTGAAACATAATGAAATATGTACATACGTGCGCTTGCTTACTGGCCGTCACTGTTCACATGGTGAACGGGACATTCTTTTTGCCTTTCTGCACGCTGCACACACATTGGTCTAACGCACACGTGCAACATCCTTGGCAGTCCAATACCTTAACGCACACGTGCAACATCCTTGGCAGTCTGGTTGAAGCTGGAAGAATGGCTTTGAGCTGAATGAGCCTTGCAACTGCAGCAGAAAGTACAGTCGGTAACAACCTCATTTTTGATCATTCAAATTAAGTGTTTTATAATTCTAGAATAATTCTTCAATGTTGTGAGACAGAGTGCGCTGGCACAGGTTTTTATTTAATTCAGACCACGCTCATAACTTTTTTTTGCCTTTATTTATGGAGAGGGCAGCATGAGAGTGAAAGGGGGACAGAGAGGGGGATGACACACCGGACGGGCCCGAACCCAGGGCCGCTGCAGTGAGGACTTAGAATCTCACGTCCATAATTCTAAACATGTTTTTTGTTTTATCATTCAAATGCTTCTGACGCTTCATTGTTAATAATTTCATGTTCCAATGATTTAAAAAAAAAAAAATGAAGGAGATAGTAGAGGAAACAGTGGAGGAAACAGTAACAGGGAACACTCAGAGAGCTTTTAGTGGGTTATGGAGGTATAGTTTTGAAGTGGTCAACCAAATGGCATCAACCATCATTAAATGCACCACCAGCTCCTACTATTGGTGCTCTGTGTCTACAATTGTGCCCGCACCAAACAATATCATGTATAATAAATGAGGCAGTGGCGCCACATTTTAGAAAGGAATTGGTTATGAAGATGAGAGGAAATCCTTTCACAGTGATCACAGGTGGATCGAACAATTCCAGCATCCATTTTTGAATGGATATTATAATTTACAGAACACACAGGTTTTTGTATATGTATGGATATGTGCACCACCAGTAGGCGTAGCTGTGACACAGCTGAAGTGATCAATCAAAGATGAATGAGGTCTTGCAAAAACATGCCATACTATGAGGAAACTGTCTGTCCATTGATAATGTGCATGTCAATACATCCATCGATCCATCATCAAACGCTTATCCTGTATTCAGGGTCGCGGGGGGCTGGAGCCGATCCCAGCTGACATTGTCCGAAGGCAGGGTACAGCCTGGACAGGACGCCAGTCTATCACAGGGCCGACATGTAGAGACAAACAACCATTCACACTCACATTCACACCTACAGGACATTTAGAGTCATCAATGAACCTATCCCCATTCTGCATGGCTCTGGACTGTTGGAGGAAGCTGGAGAACCTGGAGAGAACCCACGCTTACAAGGGGAGAACATGCAAACTAAGCAAAGAAGAAACCTGAACCCGAACCTGGACTCGAACCCAGGTGAGGGTGCTTGCTGTGAGGCAACAGTGCTAACCACTACACCACCTTGCAAACTTTTCATTTCTAATTTCCAAGTCAGCCTTATTTTTGAATCGGAATAATGGGCAGGAAAACAAACATGCAAACAGACAAACAAACAAACAACAAAATACTGAGATGACGATTCACACGGGATGAGTATTATTATCAGACGACCATGGTGTTTACTGAAATATGGTAGGTCATTGCACTGGAATTTTTACTTGGATCTTTACTTTTTACAAAGCATACCCTACGTTTTAGTCTATTTGACTCTTAATGTGACCATAATTTACAAATGAACATTATGCTGTATTGAAGAAGACCTGAAAATACAGACCATAAACTCATGTCTACAATGCTCACTGAAGTAATAATTCAAGGGGGAAGTAGAGTCATTTTGTCATAGACTTCCATGCAATCAGATTTATTTTTACAATTGGAAAAGTCACACCCTGATTTCAGCGTTTCACTTTCAGACCTGAAAGTCGCTGCATGGTTGGGAGGGTGTTTATCATTTTAAACTTTCATTGATTTCCTACTCAAGCTTTTTTCTCTACTTTCTTTATTCACCTCTATCCTTCCTTCCTCTCTCTCTCTCTCTCTCTCTCTCTCTCTCTCTCTCTCTCTCTCTCTCTCTCACACACACACACACACACACACACACACACACACACACACACACACACAGGAATAAAGTCATAAATGTGTGGATCTCTGTGTGGCTCAGGAGGTAGTATGACTTAGTATAAGCCAGACTGTACATATAGAGTCTGGGTAATGTTGGAAACCTTCTTTCATTGTTTGCTCTAGTTCTGTGAGTCTACAGACGCTAGCATTTTTGCTTTAATCATTCTTTAGTATACATGTTATTTCATTTCCCCTTTAGGTAATATCATTGGGGACTATAACCTTAATTTTCATAGTTCTGCTCATAAACATTTCCTCAGAGTCTGACGATGACAATGCCATGTGTTTCCTGATTCCTGTTTAATGGACCTGCATTTATGTAACGCTTTTCCAGTCTTCCGACCACTCAAAGTGCTTTATACTACATTTCATTCATCCATCACTTCACACACACATTCAAACACTGATGGCAGAAGCTGCCATATAAGGTGCCTCCTGCTTATCAGGATCTAATGTAATAGTCTTCCACGGCACGCACACACTCTCCCTTCCACACCGATGGCTTCAAGGGCAATTTGGGGATTAGTATCTTGCCCAAGGACAATTGGCATGAAGGACTGGAAGAGCTGAGGGTTGAACCGCTGATCTACAGATTGGAGGCAGTTTCAGCAGTTAAAGCACAGCAATAACGTCTGAGCAATAACTTCTTGAAACTTGTGCATTTGATTCCAGAGATGAAATCAGAAGTGACATGCCTGCTTTCGTGGATTTATTTAAAATCCATAACATTATTGCAATGGTTTTGTTACTCGTCCTTTGAAACAGTCAATTGCTTATTCAGAACCGTGCTGCTTGATTTTAACCAAAACAAAAACGAGAGCGTATCGTTGTTTTTAACTACACTATCCCGATATCTTTTCGAATATATTTTACAAGGTACAAGTGTGTGAGGGCTGAGTGGAGGGCGGTGGAGACATGGACCTGTTGGCTCTGTATGTTAACTGGTGAGGGTCCAGGCTGGCTGGGATGTTGTTTCGTGCTGGAGAACCAGCTTCTCAAGCCCGGAATGAGAGTGTTGTTTTTAAAGCTCTAATGGTTTGGGAGCAGCCTAAATGCAGACTTTTTAAAATGGTAAATGGCCTCATATAGCGCTTTACAACAATGACTGACATTCACCCATTCATTCACACATTCACACACAGACGGCAGAGTCAACCACGCAGGGCAACAACCAGCTCATCAGGAGCAATTAGAGTGAGGTGACTTGCTCAGGGACCCCAGGCACTCAGCTAGGAGGAGCCGGGGATCGAGCCGGGGATCGAGCCGGCAATCTTGCGGTTGCCAGCCAACCCGCTCTACGTCCTGAGCTAAACCCCCCTTTAATTGCATTTATATATTTTAGCATCTTCTATTTTTCTAAAAAATAAAATCTACTGATTTGTACATGGACACAAACTCCTTTTCTCATAGACTTCCATAAAATCAGACTTCTTTTTGCAACGAGAGGAGCTGCCCTGAAGGCCAGTAAGAGAATACAGGTTTACGGCTCTTCTGCATTAATTTCACTTTTCAGAACTGAGTTGCTGCCTGATTCAAACCCATGAGTCTGCTTGCATGATGCTGCTGTTTTCTATGCACACCTAGAACCTGCCCAATCGTCATAGAAGTAGCCCAATTTCATAGAATATTAAATGAAGCTCATTAAATATGAGTTACATTTCATTTTCATTTTTCATTACCAATGAATATGAGAAATAGCTTTCCAGAAATTCATGCCAGAAGAAATTGCAACTATTGTGAACAGTATTAAAAGTGTTTATTATCAGGCCATAGCGATGCACAGAGTGACATCCCTTTCCTTCGACCTGCTACTTCCTACCCCACCCCCTCAAACCTCCACCTCTCTGGTCTTTCTCGTGGTTATGGTGTAATGGCCTGTCAGGAGATGCTGCTGAGAGGGCTGAGAGATGACAAAATCAGCTCCAATCAGACCTGATCCCCTCACACACACACACGGGCATGGCGGTGTGCTGACCACTGAGCGGTGAAGAGGCCCGGTGTCTGTGTCCCACCTCATCTTCATCAGACCCCCAGCCCTGACCCAGAATCCTCCAGACCTGCTGCCCAGCTCCCTGTGTGTGTGTGTGTGTGTGTGTGTGTGTGTGTGTTTGCGCTTCCTCTGACCACATTCATGATTACCGTTGTTACTGGCTGCTCAGGTGGACAGTGTGTGTGTGTGTGTGTGTGTGTGAGAGAGAGAGAGAGAGAGAGTGACATGATGGCTTTTGGCACGGTGGGCTCTCCTGCCCTGTAGCCTGACTGTCAGGCCAAATATCTCAAAGAGGAGAGGGATGAAGGGATGGAAAGAAGACGGAGGGATGGAGGAGAAAGTAAAGGGAGATGAAAAATAACAAGTTCACTGTAAAGTCATAGAAGGCATTACGCTCCTCCCTTTGTACCTTACTGTCCAAGTTTCTCGATCAGAGAACCTCAACAATCGGTCTCTGAAGCCTTCACATTCACAAATCACTCTTTCTCATGTTTTCTTCATCTTCTTTTCCCTCCTCCTCCTCTTCTCCCCCATTTGACTTGGTTTATTGGGGACCTGATGTGTTGTTGCCTTATTTCATCACTTGAATACTTCACATATTCCAGCCAGGTCTCACTGCAGTTTGTGAAATAGTCACAAAATGAAATTTATTGTTTTCATGTACAGGGACACAAATTGTCAATTTTGTCATGCCTCTCAGCACGAAAGCAATGTCAATTGAAAGTTAATGAGAATCCTTGAATTGGGTGAATGCATGGTGGCTGTGGCTTAGAGGTAGAGTGAGTCGTCCTTCAATCAGCAGACTGGCGGTTTGAATCACGGCTCCTCCCGTCTACATGCCGAAGTGTCCTTGGGCAAGATACTGAACCCACAATTGCCACCGATCCCCCCCATCGGCGTGTGAATGAGTTAGATCCTGATGTGCAGGCGGCTCCTCTGCCATCAGTGTATGAAAGTGTGTGTGAACGGGTAAAAGTGACTGAATGTAGTGTGAAGCTCCTTGAGTAGCTAGTTAGCTAGAAAAGTGCTATATAAATGCAGGTCCATTTGCCATTTACATGAATTAAACACTATGACTATGTAACATCCAGAGCTAGTGACTTACTATCAAATATTGAGAAAGACTAGTAATGGTGGGGGGGTGGGAAGGTGTTCATGCTATTCACTTGGGCCATGTAGAGGTGGCCTGTCCACACCTCTTACCCAATGCATGTTGGGATGGGCTCAAGCCTCTGAGATTGTTAAAGTCAAAAATATGATTTGCCTTCAACGTCACTGTGATGTTTCATCTTCACATTCACCTGCTCAAGTTCACCTTAAATCTCAATTTTTACACCTTGCTGTACCTACAGGAATTTGTGACATCACAATTTTGGAAGTTAATCTGAGTCCAGTATAATACCTTACACGGTGCGTCTCCAAGTCACGTACACTTGGAATGGATTTTGGAATAAGAGAAATATTGAGTCCAACTGCTAAATTAACTTTTTTACTTGAAAAACAGTCACATATTAATAGACTTAGACTTAGAAAAAATAATTTAAAGAATTGCTAACTAAATTATTTAACTTATTTGGTGGAAAATCAATATCAAACAGATTATTATCATGAATTAGTGTTTTCATATATTCCAAAAGTCTTTAAACCTGCATTTACTGATTAATTTAAGTCCAACATTCTTTCTCTTCTTTATGATTTTGGTCTCAGCCAACCCCCAAGGGAAATGTCAGTCTCTTTAGCTGCTATCTGGTACACTATGTTCACCAGCTAGTCTTTAACTAATTATCTGCTGTTTGCTGCTGAACAGGTTGTGTAGAGTGGATACATATTTATCTGTACATTAATCACTACCAGATACAGTATATTGCCAAAGGTATTCACTCACCCATCCAAATAATTGAAATCAGGTGTTCCAATCACTTCCACGGCCACAGGTGTATAAAAGCAAGCACCTAGGCATGCAGACAGTTTCTACAAACATTTGTGAAAGAATGGGTCGTTCTCAGGAGCTCAGTGAATTCCAGCGTGGTACTGTGGTAATGTGATAGGACGCCACCTGTGCAACAAGTCCATTTGTGAAAAAAGTCAACTGTCAGTGGGATTATAACAAAGTGGAAGCGATTGGGAACGACAGCAACTCAGCCACGAAGTGGTAGGCCACGTAAAATGACGGAGCGAGATCAACGGATGCTGAGGCTCATAGTGCGCAGAGGTCGCCAACTTTATGCAGTCAATTGCTACAAACCTCCAAATTTCATGTGGCCTTCAGATTAGCTCAAGAACAGTGCTTAGAGAGCTTCATGGAATGGGTTTCCATGGCCGAGCAGCTACATCCAAGCCTCACATCAGCAACTGCAATGCAAAGCGTTGGATGCAGTGGTGTAAAGCACACCAACACTGGACTCTAGAGCAGTGGAGGTGCGTTCTCTGGAGTGACGAATCACGCTTCTACATCTGGCAATCTGATGGACGAGTCTGGGTTTGGTGGTTGCTAGGAGAACGGTACTTTTCTGACTGCATTGTGCCACGTGTAAAATTTGGTGGAGGAGGGGTTATAGTGTGGGGTTGTTTTTCAGGAGCTGGGCTTGGCCCCTTAGTTCCAGTGAAAGGAACTCTGAATGCTTCAGCATACCAAGAGATGTTGGACAATTCCACTCTCCCAACTTTGTGGAACAGTTTGGGGATGGCTCCTTCCTGTTCCAACATGATGGCAAGGTCCATAAAGACATGGATGAGAGAGTTTGGTGTGGATGAACTTGACTGGCCTGCACAGAGTCCTGACCTCCACTCGATAGAACATCTTTGGGATGAATTAGAATGGAGACAGAGAGCCAGGCCTTACCGTCCAACATCAGTGCGTGACCTCACAAATACACTTCTGGAAGAATGTTCAAAAATTCCCATAAACACACTCCTAAACCTTGTGGAAAGCCTTCCCAGAAGAGTTGAAGCTGTTATAGCTGCAAAGGGTGGACCGACGTCATATTAAACCCTATGGATTAATTAAGAATCTGATGTCATGAGTCTAGGCAGGTGAGCGAATACTTTTGGTAATATAGTGCACATTAAATACTGACCACATTCACATGCAAACTATGCAGTTTTTCACCCGTATTCCTAAAAAGACAATATTCCTACTAATCTCCTTACGTGGCTGATGAAAATTAATTTTCCACAAGTATTACTGTTAACATGCAGCTGTGCATATTCTGTTGATGTAACGTTCTCCTTCCCTATTCTTACAACATCATCTGGTCCCATTTGAGGAGCTCTCTGCCACATCCTTATCACCAGTGGTGATGAATCCCATGTCATACTTTGCTGCGTTTCACAGGTTTGACATGCTCTAAAATCTCATTCATCACCTGGAACATGACATTTAGATAAATTGTCAAAATCAGTTTTTGGCAAAGTTTTCTAGCGGTGGTGGAGTTGTGGTGGACTTGTTGTGACGGACTTGTTGGGCCGTGTGAACACAGATTCCTTATTTCATTCTTTCAGCTACCTTCTTGAAGAGGTTGGCATTTTGATATTCATATCCAAAACCCTGTTGTTATTGAAGTCCTTCATAATGATGATTAAAAGTTTCTCCTTCATTTCTCTTGACCATGCATCTCTACTCCAGCTTTACAAACTGTCGGCTAGTTGGTTTGTGTCCAAAAGACAGAGCTGGACGTAATCAGGAAATAATATGATGTAATATACATACATTGATTACATTTATTGCATGGGGCATGGAACCTCAAGTAAGTACAATAATATATTGTAGAAATGTAATTAAATAATTTCGATAATAAATATTAACATAGATCATAATAGTGGGACATCTGTATAAAAGCAGTATAAAGGTATCATCATTATCACTAGTAGGGACAGGTAGTGGACAGAAAACTCAACATGTTCAGTATGACTACAGAGTGACCAGAAGAGGGCAGTGGAGGACAGTTCACGAGGCATAGCTGCTTACTATTTTCTACTCTACTGTGAGGACTAAAATGATTTAAAAAGGTATTTAAATAACACATTTATCCATCAGAATCTACCATATCTACGTGGGGAAAAAATGAATGTGCAATATTTGCTTCAAAATATGTTGACTGTTGCCACACTTAAGAAGTGCTACAAGCTCTGAATGTTTCTGATTGATTACTTCTGTAAGAGTTTGTTATCTTTTGATTATCCATCTCATTTTCTTGTAAAATGTAAATTAAGCTTATTTTGATTTGACAGAGAGAGATAGAGAGAGAGAGAGAAGTAGAGAGAGAGAAGTAGCTGCTTCTCACTCAGACAGAACGTCAAACTATGATGCTCCACTATGTATTTGTACACACTATCAGTACACACATGGTTCATGGTGAGAAAATATATCGGAAATATTACTAACTTAAATCCAAAAATAACTCAACACTTTAGGACATGAACACAGAAAAATCATGAAAATCCTGTGTTTGAAAATACGAGAGAATTAATGTGATCCAGCTAGTGAAGTACTTTTAACTGAATTAAAAGTGACACTTTATACTGTATATATCTACCGAATTCACAATATGAATAATATATTACAAATCCAACTACAGTATAACAAATAAAATAGGATAAAATCGACTTGATTTCTTTCAGTGAAAGTACATTTGTATAGAAGTGATTCTATCCAAGTGTTGCTTTGCACTTATGAATATGAATATATGAAGTGATATAGAAGTAAACATACAGACATCATCAACACGTTCTTATGGCAACACATCAACTCCTTCAGCTTGGTCATTTCTGTAATGCTTTGCATTCCCCTCTAAACTTTATTACATGTCAGTGAGGGCGTGTGACTATAAACGTGTTACATGCACGGTGTCTTTTCAAAATAAAATTCTGTGTTAGACGCCAAGGAGACCTGACCAAGCTGATTCTTTGACGCCTTACAGTAAGGACCTGTTGCTCTGTGCTCCTTTTAAGGCCCTGTCTTGTAAAAGTCATGACATGATTGACGTGACAGCTGAAAGGATTCAATTTGAACAAATTCAATTTAGATTTTCTGGACTATTATTTTTCGAGTTGGACCGTTTTTTTTTTATAAATTGGGCGCATTCTAAATGATAACTCTCTTTGCAGAGTTCACTAACGAGGTGACATCACCTCAATCGTCTGTTTTCCAGCAGCTGATTCACTTTTTGCACTGTTCTTCCAGGAAACACATTTTAACAGTTTCACCACTCCTCTGCTGAACAACTTAATTGCTACTTGATTTTTTTAAATTAAACCTTTTTTTTTAAATATAATTATTACTTGAAGCTTGGCAATATTTTCTTAGACATATGGCGATAAAGCATATTTCATTGGAAATTGAGAGGGAGGAGAGAGAGAGAAAGAGAGGGAGAGATGATGGATGGGCTTGGCTCAGGAGTCAGTCGTGGTTCAGCCAGATAACAGCTGAACACCAGTGACTTTGTGTGTGTGTGCGTGTGTGTTGTCTAACATTTTGACAAATCCTTTTTTCAGCATTGAGTCTTACTTTGACGTCATCTCACACCCTGTGTTAAACTGCATGCTTCACTCACTGACAAGATAATGCCGTTATGTTAAATAATGGTTTCCAGCATTCAAACCCCAAATCTTGCATTGCACGTTCAAACTGTGCTGCTTTCATTTAAGTTATCTCCAGAAAATCTGTCATCTTTGTGAGACTGAGTATCGTATTTTTTCCACTGTGATCAACTGACTCCAAAGAACAAACTCGTATGAGTTTTCATGTTTGAGTTTGGACCGGACGACAACCTACAGGTCTGAAAAGTGAAACCAAGCTGAAGTGCTTAAACTTGCATTCTCTCTGCTGGCCATCAGATGGCGACTCCTCTGGTTGTAAAAATAGTCTGATTGCATGGAAGTCTATGAGAATGTGACCCTACTTCTCACTTGATTTATTGTCTCAGTAAACATTGTAAACATGAGTTTATGGTTACTGCTACTGTCGCTACCAAGATTATTTGAACATTTAGATGGAAAGTTGACTTGAATTATAATAACTTTGTTAACAGCTTCACATCAGAAGCCAGGCAGATCCAGTAAGGTTGCCGCTCTGCCGCTTGTGTTCATCAAATCCACCCAAACAAAAATGCCAAAGGCTTCAAAACTGTAATCCACAAACCAGAGTGACGTCATGATGACTATATCCATTTCTTATATAGAGTCTTTGGTTTGGACAGCAAAATCATTTTCTGCTATCATCAATGAATCATGAAGCCTCTCAGAAAGGAGGTAGTTTCTTGTGTGATTTGGCACTGGATCTACATTGTGGGGTGAGACCGCCAAAATTCATGTCTGCACTGGGAAAAAAGGACATGAGTTTCTTTGAAACAAAAGTTTGGACTTGCTGCTCTTTCTCTGGGTTTAGGATGAGCGTCTGCGGACAGAGATCATTGTGGTTAACGCAGAGCTTTGACAGCCTTGAGTTCTTCTTTCAGATGTCGGCATTTGCATGTGTGTTTATGTGTGCATTCCCTCACTCGTTTGTTTGCTTCCCCGTCCTCCTGGGACTCTGATGGAAGTAGGCCTGCCATCCGGCTGCCAAGCTAACCTGATTTAGTCTTACTCTGCTGCTATTTTTCTCTCACACAACAATTATGTTTGGCACAGTGGCCGGTTGTCTCCAGGCTCATAAACTGGTCCGGGTGGACAACCTGCTTTAGATGTCATTTAGCCTGCAGGCAACACAGCACTGGCCATCACAAGACTGCTGTTTTAACTGTGTTTAGACTTCGGGGTGTCTGCTTCCAATTCAAAGTTCAGATTTTTGCTGTTAATGTGACGGATACAGTTTGTTTTCACCCTCTGGAGTTAGTTTTTATCCTTTATTTTAGTATATACATGTCTTAAATGTACATGCCTCAATTTACTCCCATTGGATTTTTATATGGATGTCAACAAAATGATCTTGAAAATTGACTTGATGGCATTTTATGCTTAATGCTGTGTTCACACCAAAAGCAAGGCGAATGGTTTGCGTCGCGCTATACCACATGACTGAGCCGAATACAAGAAATGTGCCTGATTCGAGTATTTGTGCAAATTTAAATATTTCAACTTGAGCAAGTAATGCGCGTGACACTGTGAATGCCTATCAGCTTTGAGATCCTCCTCCTGTCGTCCTGACGTTGCTGAATCATAAATTGAGGAAACAAAAGCTCTACCATATTACCTCATGTTAGTACAGAGACCAGATCCAACTATGTGTGGAAAGGCATGTGTATAAACCCCAAAACCACAAAATCAGCTGAGCACCTCTGGTTGTGTTATATTAACCAGAGGTTGTGAACTCAGAGACGACAGCGTTTGGTTTGTAACATTTTGAGACTATTTGCAAACTGCCGATATTCAGATATTCTCTGTTCTTGCGTAAGAGTTCCGGGTCATTTCTGTGGAATTATATTGAAAACATATTGCTTCTAAGGAATGGAAAACCTTACTTACTTTTCTTTTACAAATGTATTCCAATTTTAGAACAAGTTCATCAAATATTTCACTGGCCTTTTCACACAGTTGTTAAAAGGCTCATAGCATTTAGTGAGTGTGTCTCCAGGTTTCATTTCATATTTAAAAACGAACATGAAGGTATCGCAGAGCTAGTCTGCTCATCTATACTCTCTAATTGAAGGCAAAGTTAATTAGGAGCTACACTTTGAGTGGAGAGCACATCCTTTTTTCATGTTTCCTTTCTCTGCCTCATTATATGAGACTCTGAATAATGACCAACATATACATTAACCGCTGCTATAATTGTGGTGGAATTAATTTTTTTCTGAAAATATATCTCTTTGAAAAAAGAAGAGGAAGAGAGAAAAAAACAAGAGCATGAGAGAGTAAAAGGTCTTGAAGTGTTTGTGTGTGTGAGTGCGTGTGTTGGTAATGAGAACTCAGTGCTGCTGCTAACTTGCTCTAAATAAATCTATCATTAGCATTTTCCCTTTAAAAGGAATAATTTCAACTTTGATATCCGTAATTGTGCTTAAGGGCTTCGGTGCTTCTCCGCTGGCCCTCAAACGCTCGCTCTTCCACCCATGCGGAGACTATCACAGCAGCGTTTTATTCACTTAACACTTCAAATTACAACCTGTAATAATGAGCCTCGCGGAATAGTATTTTTAATAAAAAATAGCAACCCCAAAAAAGAATCGATTCTGGGTATGTGAAGTGTTGAAATTAGCCTGTAAAATCTAGCAAACATAAAAATTTGGGCCAATGGTGTGTTTTTATATGAAGGTTTTTTTCTGGATTGATTGATTTTTTTTATTACGCATTGATTTGTGGGAGCAAGAACCTCAGCAAGAAAAGTTATCAGAAACGCACGAAAACTTCTATTTGATCTTTGGATTTGGAGAAACTTTCCTCACCTTTTCATAACCTCATTGATTTTCCCAGATATGCCAGGAATATTTTTGACTCACTTTTGGCTCCAAGGCAAGTTATATAGTATAGTAATATCATGTTTTTTTTTTTTAAGGAAGTGTCCTTGAATGGCACAGAACATAGAATGTAAACAGAATTTACCATTTTAAGGTTGAAGGAAATGCTCGGAACTTTGACGGAAAAGGTACTGGTCTTTTTCTGCCACAACATCATCTGTTTTTCTTACAGTGCACACACACACACACACACAGACACACACGCACACACACTCTCCCGGTGACTCTGAGGGGGCTTGTTAACTGCATGTGACAGTGACTGACCAATAGAGGGTGGTGTTGCATTGCGGGTCTGACGACAGAGGGTCATCGTTTTCAACTGGGAGCAAGTGCAGAGCTCATCCCATCAACACCTGCCTTTCTAATCTGGTTTTCATTACTGATGACTGGATTAAAAAAAACAATCAGCCCTTTAATGGATGATGCTGACATTAAGACTCGATGGCTGCTGTTAAAGAGGACTTGTCAGCTGCTCCTTGATAAACAGGAGCTGTTAAAAGTTTCAAAATAATGAGTCTCTTTGATGCATCTTAAAATAACAGCTAAATATTTTAACATAATGTTAAATACACTTCTCTGTAATTCTGTTTTAAGAAGACTTTGTCTCCGAGCAAAAACTTTTCTTTGTTTCGAGAAAACAATCTCACCACAACGGCCCTTCTGGAGCATTCAACCACATCACATGATCTTCATCGGCTACATGCTGCTGCTTTCAAGGTCAAGAATGAGAAGAAAAGTACTCAGAACAAAACTCCACATGCTGATGAAGCTCATGAGATATGATTGAAAGCCATTGAACATATATTTCAGGAACTCACCTTTTAACCTCAGATGATATTCTTCCTGATTAGGACAAAAAGAGTTCCACTTCATTTTCAGGAGATTTCAGCCAAATGTCATGGTTTTCATCAGTATATGGGGTTTACAAAATGTTGCAGTTAATAGTGTATTTATCAGATGCATCTCTTCCCAGAATACTGGCTGACAGCCTGGCCTTAGACTACAAAATGTCCATATGCTTCAATATAGACTAAATATATCATTTCCATCATAGCTTCTCTGAAAGTTGTGAACTCATTCTGCAGATTTGTTTCTCTCCACATCCTGTTTTATCTCCCAGAATGAATAAACATCAATATTTGCAGTTTAGTGGTGAACAGTTGTTGGGAAAGTGATCTTAAAACTCTAAAGGACACCTCCACGTCCCTCTAATTAAAACTTAACCGCCCAGCCGAGGCGATGTGCATAGGAGGGGGAGGAAAAGGGGGCTTATTTAGCATTAACATAAAAACAAACAGCCGCATATATATATGCAAATGAAGGTAGGGCAAAAGCAGGATGCCGGGAGCCATCCGCCATAACTCACGCTGATGGCCTTTAAGTGAGAAATCGCCTTCAAAAAATGTCCAATAAGAAAGTGAGAATGATGCACTTGGCGCCCATCTGACTAATGAGCCAATCAGGTTGCAAGGACAAAGAGCACATCCGGGTTGAGATGTTGGCCTGGAGTGTCACTTGGCAGAGAATGCACTCATGATTCCACAACAGTAGGGATTTAGGGTCCTGCGATGATATCAAAAATCGGTCCAAAAAGGCAACATAACATCTTAAAGAAAGGCGCGTGCTGCAATAAGAAATGATTTACAGCGTACTGTAACATCAGCTCCAGCGCACGGCGGTGTGAACCTGCGTTTTCGAGGCATCCCTGCTTTTTGTGTGTGGATTGAATAAAAACGACACCGAAGACTTCCCCTCTCCCTCCGTCCGTCCAACGAGCCGCTGAAAGCAGCTTTAATCCCATATCTTCATGAGAAAAACAAACAAACAAGCACAAAAAAACAAAAAACACACTGGCACTGAGTCGCGTCTTTAAAATGACAATGATTTACATTTCAACATAATGCTCTCTGTCGGCTGTTATTGTGACAAAGTGTTGCATGTATCCCTCCCAAATGGAGGTGGGTGTTCTGTTATGCGCACGACAAAGACGTTTGGACGAACCTGCCATCCTCTCCTTTTTTCTTGTAAATGAGCATGGGAAATCTATTTATGTCCTCCTACAGTATGCGGCTGAAATAAGGGGAGGCTTAATGGGAAAGAGCCGAGATGAGCCCCCGTGAAGATATATAGAGGGAAAGAAAGAGAGAATGAAACAGAGAACGGAGGAGAGAAGCGGCGGCACTCGAGGCGATGCGGGAAAAGTAGCGAGAAGTCCAAACACAAAGCGAGTGAGGGATCGGGGAAAGAAAGGCGTTGTCGCCGGATGATCCGCCACTCTGACAACACCTGGCCCAGGAACAAACTAGCGGCTTGTCTCCATGCGAGGTATAGGGAGGAATAGAAAAAAAACCCGAGGCCTGTGCGCCCCCCACCCCCACCCCCACCCTACCTTTTTTCTTCTTTGAGCCATGGGGTTGAGGATGGAGATGGAGCGACAAAGTTGAGGCATGCAGATGAAGAAGAGAGGGGAGGAGAAAAAAAATCTTGAGTTTTGGAATGTGATAGCAGCTAATCCAGCTCAGATGCGCCGCTGTTGGGATGAAGGGGTTGGCAGCTGTAGTCTAGTCAAGGCTGACTGGCCTCTAGTTCACTCCTCTGCTTTAAAAAAACAAACAAAAAAAAAAAAAAACTGATGTTCCTCTAATCTAAATGTGAGTTTGGTGGGGTTTCATCATCAACTTTCTGTTTTCACACAAACGCACGCACACACGCACACTCCGTAAGTCATCACATTTTACTTTTCATTCTCCTTCCCGTCTCCCAAAAGGCACGTGGAAATCACCGTACGCGTGTCTCTTTTGAAACAGTGGAAAGGCAGCCTGCAGAGACGCTGCTTTCTGCCGCCAAACCAGTTCTCCATCATCAGCCCGCATCCACAACCTAACACACGCACGCGCTCGCACAGTGTGCTAACCAGACATCACCTACGTGTAATGGTTTGGTTGTGCAGCACCGTTTTCCTCTCGTGCTCCGTTTTTAATTCTCAATTTATTTTGAAATGCCTTCAATGCCAAACCTTTCTGACTGGAAATCTCTGCTCTCCTTCATTCCCATTTGTGTGCACCTGTGTGCAGCGACTCTTCATTTTCTGACGTAACTACTCACTAATAAATATGATAAATCAATTCAGCGTGTATTCACAAACTACAAGCTCCACACACACACACACACACACACACACACACACACACACACACACACACACACACACACACACACACACACACACACACACACAGGTTGTTATCATTAAATTATTTGAATATGGATGAATATGGGTGAAATGTGTGTGTGATCCATAAATAAGTGTAAGCGCATATCTAGGCCAGCACTTAGAATATGTCGTATAAAAATACAGCCAGCTATATGAATTAAATCTGTAATGGAGCATACAGGCCTATTGTGGTCGTATAGAATCACGTGGAATCAATCAGTTGGTCAAAAAGATCCTAAAATAATTAATAATTATTCATGTTGTGCTTATTTAAATGACAAAACGAGTAAATGCATTATAAAAGAGTCTATTAGGTGATAGAGGTGTCTGCACACGCACGTGTAAAAAGGGGTTCGAAGGGTCAAGTGATACTCAAATGATGAGTTTATATAATATTTAATTATCAGCTAATTTTACTCTCCAGCAAAGTGTAAGAGTGGTGCACGATACAAGCCTGCGTGCATTAAACATGGGAATGCGGGCTCGTGCAAAGTGTCCAGCATCCCGTGGACGAGATACGGAAGCCCCTCAGGTCACAATTTAACCGAAATAAATCCCATTCTAATAGTGATGGGACACCGGCGGAGATGACTTAAGCGACTCTGACCACTGCTGCCGTGCGCGCCACACGCCCGAGTGAGTGTGAGCGCGCGTGTGTGTGTCAGTGTGTGTGTCGGTGTGTGTGAAAGCCACCACTAGTCGCCCCCAGTGCTCTTCAGTCTCCACTCTCCCTTCTCACCGCAGACTGAACGTCACGTCCGCACTTGAACTTGAGTTTTCTCCCATTGTAGAAGCCAGAGAGCCGCACAGAGCCGCACAGAGCCGCACACAGCCCGGGGATGCGGGACTCTGCAGCTCACACAAAGAGAAACGAGGCTGGCAGTCTGTCCTCAAACCAGCACTGGACTTTGACTTAAAGAGTTAAAAGTCTAACCCACCCGCCTTTGCTGGCAGTGCCCGTGCAGCAGAAGAAGTGCCCACCACTTGGCGACACCCCGAGAAGTACCGAGAAGGAAAGGATTCCTATTTTCACACGTTAATTGGCGTCATTTCACCTGTTTCCTCCGGACAGGGACGCGCGGTGTCCAGGGTGGCCGGAGAGTGGACACAGGTAGTGACTGTCCATCAGGAGGGGTGTCCGCCGACCTCCCGCGGCTTGCCGCGTCTATCTCTCCAGTCCCGGTCCGCTCCGCACCTTTCTCCGCTCTCCTCTGACAGATGGTGTGAAAGCGGCGGAAGGCAGAGCCGGACTAATCCCCCTCCCTCACCACCAGAAGGGAGGCGCGCCACCACTTTGGCACTGAACTCCGACCGACCGCCCGGCCGCCCAGCGCTGCGCCACGGCCGGTAACCGCAGAGCGCAGGAGCCGCTGCTCGCTGGAGGGAGAGCCGCCGCGCAGGGGGGGCAGTTCAAAGGCCACTTTTCGGGGCCAGAGCAGAGCGGTCAGTTTTGGTGGTGGCCAGCGAGCGGCCGGTTTTGGGGCCAATTTGCGGCCGATAAACAGGAGCAGCAGGAGGAGAAGGAGAGCCGACCCTTCAAGCGCCGCTCTCCGGGCGATGCCAGTGTAAATGCCACGGCGATGTCCCGACGCAAGCAGGGGAACCCGCAGCACCTGTCCCAGAGAGATATAACACGTAAGTATACCTGCAAATATTCACATTATTATAGTAGACAATTAGCTTCTCCTTTTCCTCTAAGTAGTCATTCTGAGAAGTTGAATGGATTTGTTTATGGATGATCGGTGCGTAAAAAAAGAACATTTTCAGTTTTGGAGCAGAAAGTTTGTCGAAGTGCGTCCTAGAGGCCACTTCTTTCCACTGTTGGTTTATTGACAAAATCAGATAAAGGCCTCCATGTTCTTAAGTGATTATTACGGTCTATAAATAGCCTGCTATTATTAGAGCAAATTTACACATCGAGCAGAGGGAGGAAAAAAGTCTGCCTGTGTCTTTGACTTTTTCATGTAAAAGCCGCCCTGAGATCCGCACAGCAGTTAATAGAGACACCGCTTCTTCATTATTCCGCTTTTTTGTTTTAATTCAATTATAAGCAGCGCTGCCTTTAAGGAGAAAATTAAACTTCATTTTCAGTCGGCAATAAAAAAAAAAAATACTCCATCAATTTAAATCAGTTAATACTTTTTTCCACACCCTTAATAAGCAGATATGAGCATATTCAACACGAGCTCTGTTATATTCCTTTTACATGGACACGCAAAACTAAGTCAGTTGTGATTTCGTGTATTTCATTCTTTTTCATCTTTGCATTTAAAGAAAAGGGCAGATACTTTATTTGCCACTCTAAAGTTATTTCGTGTGGCAGCTGCCGAACAGGAAACTGCTGAAATGAAATAAAACAAACAGATGATATTCTTCTCTCGTCTCGGAGGTTTAACACGTCGACGTTCTTTTCTTTCTCTGCAGTTTATTGAATCTTTGATGGACACTTTACTGCCTCGTGCCAGCCTCTTTAATTAGTTGGTCCCGCTCGATGTTTTTCCTGCTGCACGGAGGCAAAGCTTATACTTTGTAATATTAATGCTCGGTTTGGATTATTTAATACCCTGCACGCCTTGACAGCGAAAGATTCTGGGCTTCTCTCCCCACGGCACTTTTACGCAGAGTGCAATAGTTGATGCCATTTATGGGCAGAATGCGTTCAAATGAAGTCGTTCTAATTGTGCGGAGGATGAATTTGATATTTTAGAGAGAGAAAATTAACTTTTCTTTTGTCATGTGTCGAACCTTAAATTACGCAAACGATTCAAACAGGAAGCGCATCGTTTTCTTCCCTCCGTATTTAACGCAAACACTTTCATGTTTTTGGCGCTGACACTTTTGACACTAAACTTTTCAACAGTGAAACGTTTTTAGTTTTTTTTTTAGTTTTTTAGTTTTTCAGCTGCAGATGTGGCTGCTGCGTTCAGACTTTGTGCAGGATCAGAAAGACACTCTTAGAGACGAAAAGCGAGTGTTGTTGATTTCCAAGATGTGCAGTGATGAGTCCGACCCATACAGGAGGAAGTGTCGATTAAATCAGATGCTGCTCAGTATTACAGTGTTGCATTTTGGTGGAATGTTGCTGCTCTCTTATAGGTTCAGCTCGAGGTTATTTTGGGAGACTTTCTAATCACTTTCAATGTATCGCTGTGCACTTCAGCGTCTCAGTGCATCTAATATAACACCCATATTTACAGTGGAGACCGAGCGTAGTTGCCCAGGTTTTTGGGCCACACTGCCTGTCTGTCTGTAGGTTCCCTTCTCTGCTGTGAGGCCTGGCGTTTTCCAGCAGGACAACACACGTGGCTCAGATGTTAAATCGTCTTTTGACAAGTACAGATTTGATTTCTTAACAGTGCTAGAACGTGTGTGTGTGGCAGCTCGCAGGCATGCCTGCAAGCGTGTAGAAATGTCAAGGTCAAGAAATGTGAAAGGTCACATCGGGCATGCTTGCAAAGAGTCCCAGTATGTATGCAAACAGATAAAAAAGACAGTCGGATGGACAGGTAACAGATCCGGAGACGTGGAAAGACGAGAGAGCGCTAGTAAATCAGCTTCCTGTTTGAACAAAGCTCATTTTGTGTGTGTGTGTGTTTGTGTGTTTGTGTGTGTGTCCACAGAGCAGGTCTGACCTGTCTGTCTATCTGATTTATCACCATTCAGGCTGCAGCACGGTGCTATACATTCCATAATTTATGTTTAAGAGATGCTTGCCGATTTAGTATGCTTGAATACACACACATATACACACACGCACACACAGATTCATATATGTAGGGTTGATGGACCCCCCCCCCCCCCCCCAAATGCACACTCCCCCCTCACTAAAAATCCGCATAATTCTTCTGTCGGGTCATAAAATCCATCTGACTTGTGTTTTAATCAGAGCTTTTTTTTAAACACACACACATATATATATATATATGGATTTTGTTTCATCATCACAGTTCAAAAAAATATATAATTGTGAATGAATTCTAGATTTCAGAGGAAGAACAACAAGCGTGTCTCCACCTCTTTTGTTTTTCGGTGAAGTGTTAGGTGAGGTTAGACTGATTATTTTAGAGGTTAAATTGTTGATTTTTGCACTTTGGTAGGGCCTCAGTTAAAGTGCAATACACAAAATATCAGCGACATGGAAGCTCCACTTTTCACACTTTCCGTTTGTCTCCAAACTTAAAATAATTCTCAAATCCATCTGCTTTTGTTTCCATCTTTGTTGTGTGATTAGAACAGATTTGAAAAGGAGGGAAATCAATAAGGGACCATGGTTTGAACGTGCTATTCAATGCAAATGTAATGTTAAAATTGAACAATTCATCCTTAGAGAGACACGGAGAGGTGAATCTGTATATATTTTGTGTTTGCCAGGCAGATTTGGTGTGGGTTTTGGCATCGCCACGCCGAGACAGTTTACACCCAAAGGTGCAGACGCGCCTTCTGCTTCTCATTCACTGCAAATAACCCCAGCTTTCCTCCGAGAGGCTGATTTAGTGTGAAGAGACGCAAACAGGACGAGTAGCTGCAAACACACACACACACACACACACACACACACACACACAAGGAGAGAAAGAGAGAGAGAGCTGCGTGTAAATTGCAGTCGCCCACTTGAGATGCATGTTTCCCTTTGGCTTGTCAAATAGCTTCTGCACCCTGCTGGGACTAAGTCTTTGTTAGAGAGAGACATAGAGAGAGAGAGAGAGAGAGAGAGAGAGAGAGAGAGAGAGAGAGAGAGAGAGAGAGAGAGAGAGAGAGAGAGAGAGAGAGAGAGAGAGAGAGAGAGACATAGATGCAGTGAAGTATTCTGGAGATGAGGTGTTTTTAAAACAACGAGTCCTACAAAATGTCACAAATGATTGTAATGAATACTTAATGATATTCCTAATGGTCATGTCATTCATTATTTGAACTAAATGTTATCTGTGGTTTTAGAGCTTTATAGGGTCGCTTCACTCAAATGAACAAAGCATATTTTATGAGAGATTATTCATTGAAATCAAAGGAACAGTCCCTGTGGAAACTTTTGACATTGTGTATTATAGAGAGCAAGCCTTCCTGGACATTTTTAATGTGTGGGCATCACAAATATAATTTTATTCACCACAATAAGTGAGAAAATATATCCAATTTTCTCCAGTGTGTGTGGATTATCCTGTAAATGCCAGTTATTCTTATTTCTGGTTTCGTTTTTTCATAAATGTTCTTACAGATGCAATTTTTATTAGTGTGTGTGTGTGTGTGTGTGTGTGTGTGTGTGTACAGGACGAGGGTTTCCAGTTATCAAAGAGCATGCCTTAACTCATTTTGTTGATCAGCAGGCTGCACAGTCTCCCACTACAGATACTACATAACACACACACACACACACACACACACACACACACACACACACATCTCTCTCTCTCTCTCCCTCTTTCTTTCATAGCCTGCATACCAGAGTGTTGGTTTGCTCAGCTGAAGCTTGGTGAGCTGTCTGTCTGTCGACACTCGCCTGTCAAAGCCCCCCCCCCCCCCCCCCCCCCACACACACACACACAGTCTCTCTCTTTCCTAGCTCTCCTTCGTCTCCCCCAGTGTCTCTCCCTGTCTTCCTGCTAGGGGGAGCTCTCAGGCTGTCATTGCTGTGCTGGCTCCACCAATGAGAGTGTGTGTGTGTGTGGTGTGTGTGTGTGTGTATGTGCGTGTGTGTGTGTGTGCTTGTGTGTGTGTGTGTGTGTGTATGTGTGTGTTAATCAGACAACATCCGCGCTGAAAGACCACATTCACCTCTTAACTGCCAAAACCTGCACACTCTGTATGTGTGTGTGTGTGTGTTAACATAGGAAGGTTCTAGATATGGATCATACTACATATTTCCTTTATTTTGAGCTAATCTTTATCTTTCTTTCGTTTTTCGTGTTTATTTTGCTTTATTTTTGTTATCTGGTATTTGTTTCATAATCAGAAAGTTATCTCAGTTTTCCTTTTAGTTTTTTAAACTGCTTTGACAGTGTTGTGTGTGCTGAAGTGCAACACTTTAAATGAACTCTTTAAATTATCTAAAAATAAATCAGCGTTTTACATACTGTTTATTACTAAGCAAAATCCTAATATATGAAAAACTTCTTACAATACAATTCATTCATTTCATAGTCATCTGAAAGGAATTGTACGCTTTTATTGTTGGGGATGGAGGACAACAGTTGCTCTGCAGCTTTTTGTGGTGTGTTTCTGAGGAGCGCTTCATTCCTTCCACAGCACCTCCCGGGCAGGTGGCTCTGTGCTCACTCAAACATTCAATCCCTTTGCTCGTCTGAACTCTCTGTCACTCTCTATGTTGTCATATTAGTGCAACTAACACCACATTCAGATTGAAACTCATCTTTTGGAATTATTTGCACGTTTGTGTTTGAAGAGATCCATGTCTCCTTGAGGCCGTGATCCAGACCGGGACCACAGAAGGGGATTTACCTTGTGATGAACGTGAATTAGCTTTGAGGTAAACAGATTTTCATTTGAAATCAGGTCAAATCTGAAAATAGGCTGCGAGTCGTAGCGGCGGAACATTAATTCCCAAACATTACTGCCTTTAATTGCTCTACTTAATTGTTCTACTCCAGAAATACTCTGACTGTAGTCGCCGTGATGTATCTGCTGTGAAACCTTATACTTTCAGGCATTTTTGTTCCTGTATTTGGAAAGTTGACAATATAGGTGTAAAGAAATAACAAGGAAACAAAGACTCTTAGACTCAAAGACTTTACAAAGACTCAAAGTCGTGATGTTGCCATTACACCTTAAACGCTGACATCCTAAACCCCCAGACTGGGTATCAAAAGTAACTAATTTTAGTAAAACCTGTTCAATTTCATTTTTACAAAAGGGAACACACAGTGACTGCCTAAATAATGACTTAACACAACTCAGTACCTTGTAATCTTTTACTCCTAACAAGTTTTTCAAAACTGACTTTGTATGACTTCCTGTTCAGACAGCGAACATTGTTACTGAGAGTGTTCTGAAGCTCCGTCTTCACTCTGTGGTGGCGGATCATTTTGAGTTTCCTGCACACTAAAAAAAAAAAAAAATTAGATTTTTAAATAATCATCAGTAATGTTGATATAATGATTAAACCAAATAAGCAGCTAGAAAATTTAGTTCAGAAAACGACATCACTTGTAACAATACTGTAATGCAGCATTCAAAAACAGGAACACCATGTTACGACATTATGACTAGGGACGGGACGATGTAGGATTGTATCATGCAATAAAAATCTCCTTATGATTTATGATTATCGTAATTGTTTGTAATTAAGATTATTATTTTTTTTTTACTGAAAAAGGATGTTCACTAAAAAAAGATGCGTATCTTATATGTGACCCAATAAAAAAGCTTGTTTCTTAACTAAATGGAAAGGGATTTCAGTATGTACCAGTGACATTTTAAAGGATATTTTGATGATTATCAAGATATCGGGAACTACAACTATCTTGTAGTCCCATGCCTAATTACAATTATCAAATTATAAGACAATACTTTCAGATATCACAATATTGATATAATATCAATACATTTATTTCCATAGGATACATCATGTATGTACATTTGTACAAACTGTTTGAGTTTTCACTTTGCAGTAGTGTTAATGCTGCCAGTGATCAGCTCTACAATCTGCTTTTATTTTTAAAATATTTGGATGATTTCAGAAGCCAAATAAAAACCAACAAACAAAAATTCTAAAAAATAAAAGTAATATTTGGTTTTCCCCTGCAGATTTTGGGTTTTGATGATAGTGATAGTGACGCAATTGTTGGTGCGCTGACAAGTGTGTTTGCGTGCATACGGAACCATCCGTTTCTCTGTGAAATGTGTGGCTATTGCTTCGTGGGCGACTAATGACTGTGATGCGTGTGCTTGTTGAGAGTGTGTGATGATTGTCATGTGTGTGTGCTGTGCAGTCTCACCCACATACATTTAATCTTGATTCCAATCCGTTGCATGTGTAAATGTGTTGAGTCGAGGAAACGGTAAAAAAAAAACGAAACCCTACCAGTCCGTTTTTATAGCTTTCATCACGTCTTTTATCCTTAACTGGCAGAGCCGTTCTCGTTTTGAATTTACCGTCTTCCATCAGTCAAAGGTTTTCGATGCTTGTAAAAGAAAAAAAGTTGGATCATTAAAAATTCGGTTGAAGAGCGGGGAAACAAATATTTGAGAAGCAGATTGCTGCTAATATGCTACCCCATTTGTGTGTGTGAATATGATGTGGCGGTGTTGTGGGAGCGTGACGGGTCTAGATGGATTAACAGCACATTTACAGTGATAAAGAGAGGAAGCTGAACCTCTGAAACTTCTCCCTGACGATGAGAATTCATCGCGGTGTTATGGCCTAAATGTGAGCCAAACGCCATATTCAAGCTCTCCTAATGCTTGTTGGACTGCAGATACCGTTATTTTTGAGATATTCATTTTTAGACGTTTCGTTTCCTTTGATTTATTTTTTTTTTTGTTCTTCTTCAGCCGTTGTTAACTTAAATCCTATTAGTGCTCTCGCCTGACTCACCCAAAGCCTTATTAGGTAAATCAGGCCAAAGTGACGCTTCCTCCGTTACATCTGTCATTTGCATAAACACACGCCGTCGACATCATTGGCATGCAGTAATTATTGGAGAAGGAACCACAAACGCAAAACCAAAAACCCTCCTGGAACTGGCTGTGATCATATAGGTATATTTATATCAGAAGAAGCAATTTGACTCTGTTCTTGTGCATCTCTCAGAATGAACAGTACTTAACTGAAATAGAAAGCTAGGATCAAAGAAGTAAGAGAAATAATATTAGAAAAAATAAGAAATTAAATGCAATATCCCAGTCAAGTGTTCTGTAAACTGTAAAGAAATAGTGCAGACAGATTACATGATTATGTCGGTATGTAAGAATGAAATTGTGCATTACAAATGATAAAATTATTAGTATTTTCAGCAGCAGATTTTCTGATGCATGGGACAAAATCAAAATTTCACCTCATGATTATCCTGCAACCATAGTTTTAATTCTTGATATTATCCTGATCATCATCAACATATGCTTAAAACTCTTAAAATGGCACTGAAAAATACTGGAATCACTTCATATTTTGTTAAGAAAGAAATATTTTTCTTGCACATCATTTCTTTTTTGTGAAAAACAATCAGAATTGTATCTAAGAAGGTCATAAATCATAAGATTTCCCTGCATTTATACATTGGAAAACATTTATTTTGTATCCTGTATTTTTAAAATCAGGTTCTATTTGTCTATCGTGATAACAAGATAGACAACATTTTCATGTTGTTAGTGGGATATTTATGTTTATGCAGATAATAGAACCTCACCATGATCAACTTATTGTGAGTGTTTTTTATCGTGATCTTGCCTGTCATTTCAAAAGGATCAGACCCTGTCGTAGTTGATCAGTAAATCTTCACATACAGAAAGTCAGCTGTGTATTTGAGTCTTTTCTGTTATCATATTATGATAATCATTCATCTCTGTGATGAAGTTTTTGCAGGGGTCAATGTAACAGTGGAGTATGTTTGTTCCAGGTCAGCTCACTGGCTTTATTCTCTCTAATGTTTATTACTGGAGATATCCATTCTCTGTACATCACTGTTCATTTCAGTAGTGGAGGACAGATGGCTGCAGCCACAAACACACTCACACATACACACACACACACACACACACACACACACACACACACACACACAACATTTTACAACACACGAATCATGCAGTACAAACATGCAACACATGCGGACAGAGCGGTGAGGTTGATCTGTGGAAATGTGGGCTGACAGAGCTCACATACTGTACACCTGCTCACACACTTGCTTCCTGTCACCGTAGCAACAAAAATAAATAAGTATAGCATAGAAATATTCAACCAAAGGTGTGTATACATGTGTATACATTTCTGGTACACACTGTGTTTATTAAATTTATTTTGACACATTTTCCCAACCTTTTTTTTTTTTTTGAAAAGTGGAAAAACTGGAAAAGTGTGGTTGAATTGTTCAGATCCAAACTAAAGCTTTAACCTGCTATATGCGGTCACACAACACAGTCTCACAGCCGCTTGTGAAATAATCACGAAATGCAATCTATTGGATTCATGTACAGGGGCACAAATGTCTCTCTGAAGGAAAACAATGTGGAAAGGGTGCAAGGGCTTGTGTGAATTGCAAGCTCGTACTGACACGGCTCAACAATCGCTCAGTGCGTCTTCCTCGTATTCATACTGGCACATGTTGTGAAGTTGTTCTCTCACCAGTATCTTCTTCTCTACATTGAATTGTGGGTCGTAATCCAACATTGAGTGTATCTCACACAAGCTCCTTTATCTCCCTGCTACCTGGTTACAAAGTCGAATCAGAAGCAGCCAGAGGACTTTTGGTCAATGGGATGCAACAAAGAGAACATGTGTTCCTTGTGCTGAGAGAGGGTGCTTCTTATTGAGACTCTTGAACTCGATATTACTGGCTAGCTCCACCCGGGCCACTTAAGTAAACTGGAAGCAGCAGGACATTCAAAACAAGTGAACCCAGAACCTGCTTAGAGAGTTGATTTGATATCAAGACGTGATATCAAATGAATTGAATTGAATTACATAAACCCAGCAACTTCACAGTCTTGTAGTGTTTTTACGTACAGTTTTAACATGAATAGCAGTGACCAGCGGTTTAAACAGGCAGGCTGAGCTCTCCTAAAGTATACACTGATGCACACAAGATGTGTTGAAGACAGAAGAATCCTCTGCTAATTAAGTGAAGTCAGAATTAGACTGGTATGGACCTTTAAGGGGTCAAAACCCAAAAGGGTCAGTAACCATTGATATGCATGCTGGCAGCAGTAACAAAAGTGTGGTTTAAGTGGTAATGAGTAACTGATAATTTATGATTATTACATAACAAAAATTCTCTATTATACTACAGTACACATTATATATGTTATATTTCATAATTACAGATAACTGGCTAGTTTTTAAAATGGTGTTTTATATGGGGGTAGCCCCTCAGTTTATGAAAACAATATGAACCCATAGCAGATTGAAGATTAGGCAGATTTGAAGCCAAGTGGGGCTAATTGTTGCCTGTCAGACTTTGACTAGCAGTACTGTCGTCATCATTTGCTCCTAGTTGTTAGAAGTAAATATTTATTTTAAAGAAAATTTTAACTGTGGTCACCATGAACGATGTGGATTATCTTCTACAGCAGAACGTTGATGAGATTTAACCCCTGTGTGCCCACTCGATGTTGTTTTAAACTAAATCACTGTTAAAATAATCAGATTGAATGTTAAGTGGTTCTTTTTCGATTCCCATGTGAGTTGGTGAGGACAAGAGCAAGTGTTCAAGCATCTTTATGAGAGGATTACCAAACATGAAAGCAGCAGGAAAACGTGGTAAAATCTGGCAAACATAGCTACCCAAATTGACAATGCATACAAATGGGGGAGTTGAGCAGTATAGCAGAGATCTGAGGAGAATAGGTATGGGCCTTAGCAGTTTATCAGTTAATAAACTGTGGAAAATATGAAATAGCCCATCATGTGAAATTGTAATATTGGGGCCCTAGTTTCGTAGACCAGGCGCAGTCAGCTCTCAGCGCACCTGTGCCACGCCGGCGGGGTGTGTCCACCTGGACTTTGCAAGTTTTGTGCACCGCGCAGGCTCGCGCAGGCACACATCCCGTCACTCCCCCCCGCGCAAGTGGGAAAGAGGGAGGAGAAGAAGGCGTGAGTGGGAGACGAGGAGGAGACGAGGCGTGGACTGGGATTAATACAGCCGATTCAGATCTTCACCAATCAAATGAGCTCCTCTCCTCACCTTTAATGCGTTAGGGGAGGTTCAGTGCAAGGTCCGTCACTTGACAACCCGTTGACAGAAGCAGCGCCGCCACTCCCACCACGCGCATCACGCGCTGTGCGCGCGTATCATAATAATAACAATGCCAATATTATAAAAAACAGGAGAAAGAGAGGGAGATGTTTTGGTCCGAGAGGCTGAGTTTCCGTTACGCGTGCCATCCGCCTTTGATCTGACGTCACATGTGACGAGACAACCTATATAGATATAAATTCACGTGTTGATTCAATTAGTTGCATTAAATAGTGTTTGTTGTGATTATTTATTGCATTTAAATGTGCCTGGCACTGTGGAAACCTGCCTGTGAGGTCTCGGTGACGTGTTCGCACAGCGCGCCGTCAGCCAAACTTCCACTCCGCCAGCTGTGATTCGCCTTGAATGAATGGACTTTATCTACGCCTTGCGCCTTGCGCCGAGAGTAGACCAGGTTGGAGCTGGTGAGCTTTCAGCGCAGTCTCGGCGAGGCTTTTTGCCACGAAACTTCCGCTACGCCAAGCTGAATCTGTGACGCCTCCCCCTGCTGCGCCGCCACACCTATCTTGGCGCAGGCGATCCACCAAACTGCCAAACTGACCGCGTGCAAGGCTGCACGGGTCGAAACTTGCATTACGCCGGCTCCGCCACCCTGCGCCGCTCTGCGCTGCGCCACGAAACTAGGGCCCATTGTGTCATTTTCTTTTGCATCTGTCCAAAGTAGTTGTTGCTCCACCATTTTCACATAAAAGACCACTGTACATTTGTAAGGTATAGAGGAACGGCTGCCATATGTGTAGTGTGAAAACAGAGGGTTTTCAAAGCAGACCGAAAGTAGGTATATGGTGAGGTGGGCTGCTCCATCTGGACTCCTCATCTACATCCCAAATCTGTTTGCATTTTTAATGTGAAGACTGAGACAAATGGCCAACCTGCTGCTCATAGATCATCTTGTATTACAGAAAGTTGTTGTTGTTGTTGTTGATGATGATGTCTTTTCCTGTTTCCCTCTGGGGTCACTTATTCTCTCTGTCCTCTTCCAGACCTCCTCAGTCCTTCACTTTGGTTCCTTCAAGGTATAATCTAAACCATGATTTATAGCCTGCTCATAAAAGCTTAAACTATAGAAAGAAAATTGGCGTGGAAGGGACATTCTCATTAAAATCAACGTAGCGGGATGGTCAGAGTGGATGGTTCATTCTCATGTGTACCATATTGACCGTTGAAGTGGTATAAAGTAAACCTAAAGTAAAATAAAAACCTAAATTCCCTGTATTTTTACAGCAATATCAACAACAATTAATTAATTAATATCAATTGTCCTGGGAGACATGGATGAGTGAGTTGGAAGATACAGAGACCTGTAGTGATGGGCTCGAATTAGACATTGCTCTGTTTTAAGCCAGTTTTAATCCAGTTCGCTAACGTCCAGATGTGAAATGTCTCTTCTGTTTTTCTGTACAGCGGAGATAGAGCTCCCAGATGGCAGCCTGCTCTCCGACTCTCTATCCCTCCATCCCCTCCGCCTGCCCTCTCACCCACTTGGCCTTCCTCCCCACCCGCTCGACGCCAGTCTGGTCCACGCCCTGCCACCCGGCCTCCACGCCGACCACGACCTGCTGACCTGCGGCCAGTGCCAGATGACCTTCCCGCTGGGCGACATCCTCCTCTTCATTGAGCACAAAAAGAAGCAGTGCCAAACACCACTGATTCCTAATGGCTGCTATGACAAAATGAGCGACCAGGGAGGAGGAGGAGGAGGGAGTCCGACTCTGCAGAGCCTTCATCACCATGCACAGCGGCGGGAGCTCAGGAAGGTGGTGGAGCCGGTGGAGATAGGCATCCAGGTGACACCAGAGGAGGAGGAGGATGAGATGGGAAGAGGTGAGAGGAGAGGGAGGACACCCATCAAAGGAATTTGCCCCAAGCAGGAAAACACACCAGCAGGTAATCATGAGGAACACACACACCCTTGAAAGAAATAGTTCACCCTAAATACATACAACTTTTTTATTTTTGACCAAATATGTAACCACACATACATAAATGACCTTTTGTGGAGGTATCCTGTTGAGACGTACCCCATCCTTTCAAGCAAGAGAGAGAGAGAGAGAGAGAGAGAGAAAGAGAGAGAGAGAGAGAGAGAGAGAGAGAGAGAGAGAGAGAGATGAGAGTTGTTCATTTCATTAGAGGGGGAGAGGACAACAGAGTGAGGGAGTGCAGAGAAAGAGGGGAGAGACAGGCACATTACCCACTCAAAGCCCTAAACCCCCTCAAGGACTCGGCTAGTTGAAACAAATTGTGCAAAACGTGACAGAGAGACTCACCCCGACTTTCGTGGAGAAATCCAGCTTAAGCCATCTGCTTAAAAAGGTGAAAAGCTCATTAAAATTCAAATAAGCAAAGGAGGAAGAAAAAAAAATGCGATGAGAGGAGAAGGAGGAGGGAAAGAAAACAGAGACTGAGGGATTAAAAAGAGGCTAGTTTCTCCCCCATTCAGAGGGGTAAAGAAGCAGTTTAGCAGGAGAGCAGCTGCAGGGGGAAGACTACCAGCAGTTATCTCTCAACCCAGTCAAGGCGCTCAAAGGAAGCCAGAGGGGAAGAGCAGAATATTCCAGAACTCCTCTCAGTCATCCTGACTTCTTAGAGGTCACTGCTTGTAGAACCAGAACGACAGCAGGTACTCGCCAACGACCAGCAGGTGCTAAAATGACTCACAAGGCGACGGCGCAATACCAACTTGAGAAAGACTGAAGCACTTTGAAAAAGAAAACTAGGCTACTATAGTTTGATAGTTTTAGAAAACAGTAGATGCGACATTACGTCATAATAATGGGAGGGACGTTTTCGGCTGTTCAACAATTATGATATTGTTCTCTTGGGGCTATAATCAACAAATTCACCCAAAGGTAGACACAGTTGTCTTATGCTCATTACCTCGAAAACAGTATTGGTGTGTTGGGAGAAAAAAAACGAGGATGAAGACAACATAAGGCCCTTTCCACTTAGGTTCCAATTACAGCAAGTTTAAAACTGGAACCAGGTAAGATGGCCACCATATGGTTCGATCCTGGAATGGCAAGTCATTAGAACATGTCTACTGTTTTAGATCAATGAAAAAATACATTAAATCAGAGTTGACCGGATATTCATATCCTAATTCATGTAGCAGGATGGTCAGAACAGCGGCCATTTTAATGTATACCATGACCGTTTCTGTACAAATTAAACTGACTCCCAGCAAGCAACTAGAGCATATCTGAACAAAGCTATCGCATTCGTTTCAACAAAATAAACCAACCGAGAGTAGAGGTTCTCGACACAATTGCTCCATGGAGCATTTTTTGGGGGTGAGAATTCAACCGATCAACAAAAAAGATTTAATGTAAAGCAGACTACTACACTGTGGCAACAGTTGATGCATTACTTTTACCTCTCATTTACATCCAGGGTTTAGCTCAGGTTTAGCTAGCGGTCATCATGAAGCTAGCATTGTGTATACACACTGTCGAAAATGATCAATTCTTTGATTTTTCTGGGGGGGGGGGTTAACAAAAATGTAATCACGTATACTACTTCCTGATGTTTTAGGAAATTCAAACACCCAGAAAAATTCTGAACAATCACAAAACAGTTTGCAAGCATTAGGCATTTAGGGCCTTTCCATTTTTGTTGTCCGAATAGCAGTCTGAACACAAATCAAACTAGAGCCTGACCGAGAAAGGATTTTGAAGTCCGATTTATATATATATTATTTCAGAAACGCGTAACAAAACATTAACAGATTTCTATAACATTAGTTATTTGTAGTTATATAAAACTTCAAGTCCTTTGAACAAAAACACAATAACCAAACACAAAGTTACCAGTATTAAAAGACTTGCTAAGCTTCATAAATATAACTTCGAACAAGACTGGAGACAAAACGGACTACCAGTAGAATGAATAAAAATGAGATTTTGTGTCTATTTGAACCTATAAAATACTAGGTTCATTTATTGAAAAAGTCTCCCCTTTGGCTCCGCAGCTGCAATATTAAATTGTCCTAATTTGTATGGCTCTTTTCTAGGGGCGCAAGGTTCTAGTGCAACATGTATATTAATATTTCCGCCCTGAACCGGAACAAAGCAACTAACTACAGGTCCTTAGTGATGTGAGGTTTTACAGTAATGACTGAACAACCTAATGCTTCATCTTTTCACATTTGACTTGCCTCTCCAAAGCAAGTCAAACACATTTGAAGCACCTTTTAAACACAAAGGCAATTGGAGATGTTTGCAGAAGGAGTAAAAATACAAAATGTAGACATAATAAATCAATTGCCTGCTTTGACTCACTACTTCTAGCTATCCTGCTATACTTAGATGACTGAGAAAGGATTCAAAGATGAAGAAACACTAATCCCAGGTTTAATGAAAAAAGATAGCTAAGAGGAAATTAAATACATTTAACGTACAGAACAGCCGAATCTCATTCCCAGGGATCGTTATTGGGATAATCATGAATATCATCATGAGTGAATTTGAAAAAGCTGTCTCGCTCATTATCATGGTAGACAAATGAAAAATAGAAGGAAAAAGAGGTAGAGCCTGATTTTAAAATGTATTTATTCTTATTTATTCAGGGAGATCTTATGATTAACAACAATCTTATTTATCATGTTTCATTGTTTCACATCACTAAAAATTATGTCCGTAATAAACTAAAGAAATTTCAGCCCAAATCGCAACTTTTGTTCTAAGTCACAAAGGTGAGAGTCCTGACCAAGTATGTCAGTAACGGTACAAGATACTTATAAAAAAAGGAATATAAGCATTGGGGAAGTTTCTGCGCAGTGACACTGCATTCATTTAATGAATGTGTAATATAATTACATTTTTTGACGAATAAATAAAAATGTATGCCTGACATATCCATCTCAACCAATCAGTAAGAAGAAGACCACAAATAGTTTGCCTTTCACTTGGCTAAAGAAAAAAAACTCAATTGCCAACTTTGAGGGAAATGTGAGCCACATAAGGAATTGCACTCATAGGTAAAACGCCTGTTTCCCTATTTAGAGCGTTGGTGCTCCTCTGGCCGTGTCAGCCTGCAGTTTAGCCTGCGCTGTAAAACACTGTATGTGGGCCTGAACTTCATCAATATTTTACCAGGCTGTTCCAACTCTGTTGCTGCAGACATCACCACCTGAATCTCTCAAAGCATGGCACTCAGGTCTGCAACTGCACTACAATTTTACATTTAAAACTTAAATCTGAGCGGTTGGAGGGTTGCAAATACCTCTTACACAAGCCCAGATTGTCTGCAGAGCTGTGTACCCCCCAAAACCCTCCCCCCTTTAAACGCTTGCTTGCTTGCAATATATCTAACTGTAGTCCTCCTGGCAAATTAACTCCACATGTGCAGCGATAGAGGACTCGAAATTGTAATTGCACAATATTTCCTCATAACAGAACGTGCAATAATTTTCACATTAAAAGCAAAAACATATTAGCGGCTCAATTGGACGTGCACTGCGGCAACTGTAAACTATATTGCTGCAATAACATTTTTATGTTTCAAAATTACCCTCGGTATTTCACAATTTCCACATGAAATATGGCCAACTAGCACCTTATTAACATGAGGAGAGGACAGGGGGGTTTATTAATGGAGCTGGAATTTAATTTGGTGAGAACATGCTCAGCCCTGCTCACAGTCAACAGGGAATTGAAGTATTGCAGGTGAAATTTTCTTTTTGTAAGTCAGACCGAGCTTTTCCTCTAATAGATTTTACACCTTTCATTGAAAGAGGGAGGAAAGAAGGAAGAGAGAAGGAGCGAAGGAAAAGTCACCAGGGAGTTTGAGTGTCAGCTCAGAACACACAACTGGTGACGCTGCTTGGGAACTGGCTCCCAGCACGTCACACTACTCCTTTTTCTCTAGCTGTTCACTTCCTTTTGTTCACCAATATTATTCACACACATATCCACACACACATGGCGGTTTGACACTGTGATTTAGAGAAATGTTTTACTATTGGGTAAAGACATACAGTGAATGATTAAAATTTGTGCCCTTTATACAGTATAATTCAACTGCTCTCCTTATGTTCCTAAACAAACTACAGTAAACTACATTGTGTAATAAGTTTAGAAGGAAACATTCTGTCATGGATTCCAATTTCTCTTGACATATCACATCACAAGACCTCATGAGTGCACGTAGGGAGGGAGGAGGTCTGTGTGGTGGACGGGTAAAAAAAAAAACAGGACTTTCACCTGGAAACTGATTTTAGTGTCCCGTTAGAACCAAATACTTTTGGTACCTAAACATACAGTAACCATATTGTTTTGTTGTTTCTTTAAGTAGTTTTAATCCAAACCATATTTTTACTAAATGTAACCAAGAAACATAACTTCATGTAGTTTTCCACACGTTGGCACAAAGTGCGACCATTTGGATAAAAAAAAAAAATCTGTCTCCCTGAAAACGTAATTGAGATTACAGTTGAGTTGTATGGGAATGTGATATTGTCAGAGACAGGGTTGGCTGAAAACTGCAGGCACTGTACAGTTCATGTCCTGTATGTTCCAGTGGTTTTGTTAACAAAACCTACTTTTATTGTGTTTTTGTTATGCACACCATACCATAATGCGTTTTACTAAACCTTCCCGAGTAGCTTTATGCATAAACCTAACGATGTAGTTTGGTTGTATGTTTACTTTCATTTTGAGCGTTAACCACGTGTTTCAGACTGTTTCAGACCATTTTGTACAGAAAAAATAAAACGTTTCCCTTGAGAATTGAGAGTGCACTTTAGTTATATCTGAACATAATTTTTGGAGGAGACAGTAGCAAATAGAAACATCAAACGGTACCATTTTACTAGTTTATCTTATATTTTCGACTGTGGTTAAAAGTGCTACAACATGTGTGATTTTGCTCAGCTCTTCTGGACAAAAATGATAGATGTCAGCTGCCACTGTGTCTTGCCAAGGGAGGAAACATAACAGAGAATATCTGAAAGCACCATCTTATGACACAAACACCCTCCCTTCAGGCTAGCTTTCATCTCACAAATCCATATCTGGGGAAAAGTGTATGCAAACATCCACCTGGACCTCCATCCAGCTCCTGGTATCATCCTCCCCTCCTCTCCAATGGATTCCCCTTTCTGTTCTGGTGTGACACCATCACCTCGTCCACATCACAAGGAATGTCTTCACTGGTTCCCCTTCATGCTACAAAGACTGCTCAGCCAGCTTTCAAAAAACATGATGTCGGACCGAATTACATCCATGTAAACTGGTATCAAGTGGGAGAACAGTGTATTGTAGTCAGTAGCAGAACGTTTGATTCATAGTAAAACTGTCGAGAGATGTTATCATTTGGCGAAGCAACCAGTCTCATGTTCCTCATCTAACATAAATAGCTACCGTCACTAATATCAACCAGTTTGACCGGTTTGCTCAAGTGCACCTGGTTTTTGGGTCTGGGGATTAGAACAGGCAACCTTCTGGTCATGCAGCCTCAATTCAGGTGAAATAGACCTTGAGGGAGGGGAAACCCTGACAGTTTGGATGAGGGAAAAGAGATGGAAACGTATCATTTCTACTTTAAGGCGCACATACACACATCCACGTAGGGCACACGTATCAGCGAGGAGTGTTTAACACCACCTGACATGGAGCTGTGCAGCCCTTAAAGCCTGTCAACAAGGGTTTAATTCAGACGTTGAACCAAGTGTAGTTGGAGTGGAGAGGAACACACACACATGCATAAAGGGGCGTGTAGTTTTGACAAGCTCAAATATGATGACACCATTTTAATCTGACAGAGCCATTTGACAGGCGGTGTGTGTGTGTGTGTGTGTGTGTGTGTGTGTGTGTGTGTGTGTGCACGTGTGAGAGCCAGCTGTATCTAGCTTTACCTCGATGATCACTGAATGTTACTCGCAAGAGTTTGACCGCAGGATCAGGATTTTGTTTATTTGCATCACTAGCTTTAGATGTGCCACAGAGGAGGCGGGGTTTACCTCCATGTATACGCCAACTAGGTTTCAGCAATCATGGCTGAAATAACCACTATTGCTGCTACATGTTGTGAATAGATACACCGAAACATCATCATATCATCCAGAGGTGCTCGGTGAATTTCTCCAAGCTGTATTCAACTTTTCAACTATACTTTTAAAAATCTTTCATGCCTATTAAAATGCATCAGGACTGTATGTGTGTGTGTGTGTGTGTGTGTGTGAGCAAACAGCCAAACTAGCCAAATCACAAAGGATACGGAGGGTGTGTGTGTGTGTGTGTGTGTGTGAGAGAGAGAGAGAGAGAAAGAGAGAGAGAGAGAATGTGAGACATGTCACGTGTCATTCATGCGGCTTGGTGCCAATTCATGTCTATGCACTGACTTTGTATGCAATACTGCTGTGCGAAAAAATCCTTGTAAACACACTGTAACAACTGCTTCTTCTGTTGAGTTTTGTTTTTTTAACTTTTTTTTTCCAGTTCATTCTCTGAGTAATTCACACATTGATAGTTTGTTGTACCGAGGCAAGGACACATCATCACACACACACACACACACACACACACACACAAACTTTAAGTCGATTAGACAGAATAATTAACATAAATGATTTCAAACAGGATGTGCGATATGTAGAGTAAGACACAAGAAAATCACATTATTATTACACATTATGAAAAAAAAATGGCAGATATAACTCTTATGTAAAGATTATGAACACGGATACCCCCCCCCCCCCACACACACACACACACACAGACCTTCAATAAATTGAGCACAGTGGTGTGTCCCTAAAATATTTGCGTATTTATCTTCAAAAAGTCCACAAAGACTTAACAAAGCTGGTTGAGTGTGTTTGTGTGTGTGTGTTATAACGGTCTGTACTTTAGAAGCATTACACTGCCTGCTGCTCTTGTTTTTTTATTTTGCGTTGTTTCAATAATGCTGGGAGGCCTCTTGGATGGAGCACCGGCCTTTTTGAAGTGGTAATTACCCTGGTTTGTATCGCTGCTCTCTCTCTCTCTCTCTCTCTCTCTCTCTCTCTCTCTCTCTCTCTCTCTCTCTCTCACCCTCCGTATCCTTTGTGATTTGGCTAGCTTGGTTGTATGTTCACACACACACACACACTACAGTCCTGATGCATTTTAATAGGCATGAAAGATGCGGACAGACACGAGCACACACATCAAGCCATGAGGAAACTACACTTGCTGATCTTTAGAATTGTATTCAGGCACTTTGTTTAACAGTTGAGATCTATGGCTTTTACAGTTAAATAACAAAAAAAGATTTGTATATGTATTTTTAGAAGTATAGTTTAAGTTTAGGTGTTGTATGCACCCAGGCAACAACCTCTGCTTTTGAAAAGTGAAGCCAAGCTGAAGTGCCTTAAAGAGACAGTTCTCCCATATAGTGGTGAAATTGTATTTTGCATTCAAACGAATAATGCTCTCTAGCGCATCGCTTTGTTGCAACTACGGTAGCCGTTATGTACCAAGGACTTACTGTCCAATGTTAATACAGATAAGAAATTCTTTGCTTACAAAGATTAATCCGATTATTGGCATAAGTAATTATACACTTTTGAGGACATATTTATGAATGAAGATATTGATTTTAACTCATAAATTACCTTAAACGTTACACACTTTCCCTTTAAAGTTGCATTATCTCTTGTTGCAAAAGGAAGTCTGATTGCATGGAAGTGTATGAGAAAATGACCCTACTTCTCACTTGATGTATTATCTCAGTAAACATTGTTAACATGCGTTTGTGGTCTCAATCACTAAAGAGGATATACTAGGGGGCGTGGCTACCTTGTGACAGATTGCTACTGTGGCTTCGCTACTGTCGCCACAATGCTTCCAATGCAATTAGTGACTAAGATTACTTAGCTGTAAAGTTTAATTGAATTATGGAAGTTACTTTGAAAAAATAATGCTTTTATTTCCAGCTGGAAAATGCTCCATTGTTTATGTTTCTGCCGGTGAAGCCGACTACACGCGACCGTCCGTGAAGGTGAACCTACATCACCCCCCGACAAAAATAGTAACGCACCGTGTATTTGGATAAGTAACTTTAATCTGACTACTGGTTTGGCAATAGTAGCGCGTTAGACTACTCGTTACTGAAAAAAGCAGTCCGACTACAGTAACACGTTACTAAGTAGCGCGTTAGTGGCATCACTGGCCTCAACGCATTCGCATGTGTGCAATCTCCTTTCCTCTCCTCCCTCCGACCATTTCTTCTACCTTTCCTCTGTAAATCCCAAATATTGGATACAAACCAGACACAGAGAGCAAAAGAGCTGAGACATGAAGGCTGGAAAAGACACAGAATGCCCGGGATGGAAAGACATACATAGACACACGGAGAGGCGAGAGTTTTTGCCATTAATAGAGCATACAAAGGCAAATCGGCATCTTATGCGCTCCTTAGCATTTTCAAAATCCCTTTTTGCAATTTTCGCCTCATCGCCTCTCTCTGCCACGTTAATCACTTTGCATGCACTCATTTAAATATTAAAATTGTCTTTAATCATCAAAGCCAGTGAGCATCATGCATATTCATATCAACCCCCCCGTCCCCGTCCCTCCATCCCGTGGATCTCAGGTTCATTACTCTGCCGCGCAGCCATTAGCCACTTCTCTAATCACACAGTTTACACACACAGACTAGTCCATGTATGCACACGCACATACATTGACGCAGCTAGCCACCAGCGCTAACCAGTGCTAATCCGCTAACTAGACTTGAAATGCACAGGCATCCCTCCAGTCAAAACTGCGTGAGCAGACTTGTCTTCCATCCCGGCTGCTAGATGGCTGGAGCTGCGAGTATTTGTCAAGAGGCTGGATGAAACCCTAATTTGCATAATGACTTTGTAGTTCTGCATTAATAAAATTTGCATATGAAGCCGTGTTAATTACTCCTGATCAGCCTTTTTTGCATTCATGCATGGTAATTTTCGGCGACTTGCGAAAATTGATGTCCTGGCGTCAGGGATGAGATTGAGAGGGTCCGTGTGTGTGTGTATGTGTGTGTGAAGGAGGATGAAGACAGGGTACAGATGATGAAGATGGGGTTGTGGAGATGGGAGGGAGGGGTGTCATTGCTTTTATAAAATCTCATGTAATTGTTGAGAGTAAAAGGAGGCTTTTCAGTAAACACACACACACACACACATTCACACACACACTCACAGAAGCTGGCTGCCAGCCATTTGTGAATCTATTGTTAATTCTCAGTTTTTCATTTCAAACAGTTGAGGCTTTCGCTTCTCAAACTGATGGCTTTGACAAAATTGGATAATATTCACAGCATTTTAATTTTGCTTCTAATAAGCATGTTTTCTTCTTGGACATACCTACTTTTTGTTGTCGTCATTGTTGTTGTTATTGTGTGTGTTCAACACAATCAACAGCAGTTTGTGAAATAGTCCCAAAATGCAATCTATCAGTGCCTTTGTTGTTGAAATCAAACTAAGACGTTTCGTTGTCTAAACGGTTTTGTTACTTAAACTACGCTGGTTTTGTTTCACATATAGATTTTTGGTCCAACCGTGATATTTTCTTAAACCCTGACTAAGAGGTTTTGTTGTCTCGACCAAATGTTGGTTTTGTAGCGTAATATCGTTCAGAATGGCAGAAAAGAAAACGCGGTTCAGGCACGAAGATACTTCCAAATGAAATACATTAGTTTAATAGTCATGCTGAGCAACATGAAAAAAGAAAAAGTTCTGTCCATGTCCACAAACCACACGATTTCTATTTCGTGACTGTTTCACAAAATGCCATGAGAATATTTTGCTGTGTTAGAATTGTGGTGGAAAATGGTGCCATAGCAGATTTCTTGGACTTTTTTTTTTTATAAATCCACCCTAAATAGAGCCACCTGTGATGTGTCACCCTCAGAGGGCCCTGAACCCCACTTTGAGAACCACTTGGTTCAGCAGCTACTGAGACATGACGTCTACTTTTCTGCTTAGTTTTTAATAGCTTTTTCCCTTTGATGAAAATGGCATCTTAGTGAGCGAAGGTTGATTTTAGAAGCTTTTCGTTTATTTAAAGATTTCCCTCAAGGAACAGCTCATTTGAATTCCCCACAGGGACGATCAGGTTAAACAAACCTCCTGCTAAAAACCAGTTAGAGTTTCTTCATGGTCCCTCTGGAGTTCGGGCTTTTTATTCATGACATTTTCGTTGGCTTTTTTGCTTGTGGTTTGGCACGCAGTTTTTGAATGTATGTGTCATGTGTGTTTTTCTCCAAATGTGAAAAAAAATCTACAGCGAAACGGAGTGCTCTGGTGAAAAGGAGAGAAAATGTGTGTATTTATCTTGGTGGTCTCTGATTCATTCGAATGCAACGACAGAATTAAAGCCAGAAGCTATTAGCAGCGTGGAGAGTCCGGGGCGCCAGCCAACGCCAAGACATTTCCAACAGGATGGACATGAATCACAGGCAGTCATGGGTAAAGATTTTTTTAATGGTGATGAACAAATGACGATTCTTCTTTGTTTGTTTGTTTTCTCTCCACTTTTTTAGTGGTGAGAGCCCATGAGAGTTTTCTGTTCTGCTCTTCTGCCCAACCGATCACCTGTCACTCAGAGAGTCTTTTCCGTTTAAGTTCTGTCTGTGGTTTTTAAATAAGATCAGCCGTTGAAGCTCTTGCTGCTCGTACTAATCATCTTTCTAGTCTGTTAACTTATTAACGGTCTGTGGGAGTCAGTTGGTAAAATGTTTTTACAAAAAAAGGAAAATTCTTTTTTTCTTTTTTTCTTTTGATTTGGGCCATGTAGGAGCCAACGTCCAGTGTTGTTTTTTGCTTTTAAAGGTAACTGAGTGAAATGAGCTAGACTTATATAAGTGTCTGTCATGATAAAAGCTGGGGGAATTCTCTAAATAGTAAGGGAAGGTGCTTCAATGTTTCCTTTCTTATCTCCTTTAAGCAACTCTTTGACTGCACTGATCTCTAAGTACATTTTAGTAAAAACAATCTAACAAAACAAACACAAAACTACATTGTAAATTCTGTTGTGGATTATGTTTGCTCTCAACCTATTCCCAATTATTGTCAAATGAGTCCATGGAAGAATGTATAGGGAGGAAGTCTGTGTTGCATGGGTGAAAAAACACAGGACTTTCACCCAGGAGACTGATGTTAGTGTCCCGTTAGAACAGTAGTTTTGTTGCTATTTTTTCTTCTTCTTCAGGTTCATAGTCATTTTAAGTGGTTAAGTTTTTAGTGTTTTTACTAAATCTCATCCACTCCCCCACCATAGGTAGTCTTTCTCAATATTTAATACTAGGTGGCGAGGTCTGGACATTGCATTGTCACATGGATCCATTTACTTTTTGTGTCCACTATGAAAGGATCCTGATAAACTTTCCATTGGTATTGTTTTTGTGTTGTGAGCCAAGCAAAATATTGAAAATCTGTATCCCTGTACATGAAACAATAGATTGGACTTTGTGACTATTCACAAACTGCCACGACACCCACACTTGCTTCTAATTTTATCGTCCAACGACATCCTGTTGATATTCAGTAAGGTATTATATCACATGTCAGTTGGATTTTGCGTTACATAAACCCAAAGTTGACTTGCTGTTGTTCTTATTGAGGTTTTCACTTTGCTCTCTATGTAGGATGGGGAACCGTGAACACCTAAAAATCACTTTCCCTAAACCTGATGTGAAGTGCCATCAGAGGCGTAATGATTGCTGTGATGGAAGTGTAATCTCTGAATAAACTATAGGTTCAATAATCCCTCTGTTGATGGGTGAGGCTTTCATATTGGCTTTTGTGACTCCAAGATATCAGATCAGGCGATAAATTGCGAGGTGTAGTTTGTTTCCAATTGTGTCCCTGAGCCAGGAGCTGTTGTCAGGCAGGTAGTGTGTGAAAGTGAATAAAGAGGAGAAAGGCTGATTGGGGCACTTTGTGGAGGTGACAATGGCTGGATGCAGAGCTACACTTCCCTCAGCATTCATTGAGACTCACTGCTGATGATATTTCAGTACACAGTCCTCCAGGAAAGGCTGCGCCCCGTACTCACTCTGAATGGCCCTGTACGCTATGTAGGTTGCGGGCTTGTGTGTTTACAGAGAAACTAGTCCTGCTTCTGCTGTGTGTGTGTGTGTGTGTGTGTGTGTGTGTGTGTTATGTGTTTTGTGTGTGTGTGTGTGTCAAACAGTGTTTTCTGTGTACCAACCTATATTTCTGTGTCAGTTTGGAGCATGTTCTTGTCGGTTTGTGTACACTGCAATTTTTATTGAAGCAAATTTGTAACGTGTGTATGTTGAATGGTTTCTGGACATGGACAACTGATTTCTGATCATCTTATTCAAAATTATTGGTTTGGTTTTCACACAAATGGATGTTCACAAAATGCATGCATGTTTCTCTGATACATACCACACAAGATGACCCATACATAATCTTATTTTATTATTTTGAAGTTCCACTTCGAATGGAATAAATTAAAGGAGATTCAGTAAATCCAGCAGTGCAGCAACAAACTTTCAGCATCAAAGATGGAGACACAAATTTAAACATGAATTTTCTTGTGTGCAAACATGACTACATGCTGCGTCCTGTATGAATTAGGGTTGCAGTACTCCACATGAAGACATCAAGCTCCCGTGTCACGTTCAGTACAACTGGCCTGGGATTGGCTGTTAAAAATGTTTGGCATGCTGGTCATCGCCAATAATCTGTAGCAGCTCTTTTGCCCCTTTTTTATCAACTGGGATTATCTGGTGCCTTCCAGCATAACTCCCTGACTTTTCTGAATTAACTCCTGAATTGTGCTCCATGTTGCTGGGATTTTCTGCGGTGTCCCTGCTGATTCTCAGAGATGAGGCCGTGCTTTGTCTTGTCTCCTTTGCCATCTATAAGGATGCAGCCGTTCCTCGTGTCATCTATCAACCAGACACTGGTGGCCCTCACTACAAATCTGCATACAAGATTTGATTCTGCGAAACACACGCTCCACCTTTAGAAATAGCCAGTTCGTACAGTGATGTCAATGCTTCCAAAACCTCTTTGGATGAAACAGACGTAGCACTTGACTAAAAATAACTTGACAATATTGTCAGTGCACAATAGCTTGGCCGCACGGACAGGATGGGATTACCACAGTGTTTTGCTGCGTTGGGGGGACTCATTACTGCCCCTCTCCTCTACAATGGGCTGTTGGCGTTTAGCACCGGCCAAATCACCACTTAACAAAAGCTAATTTCTCACTTGGTTAAACTGGGAAGGATTAGGGGCCCTGTGACGGCGCAATCCATGTTTGGTGAAGAGTGAGGGATGGAGGGATGTTAGGAAAGGATTTAAACGTCAATTACAAGGGACTGAGGGCTTTTGTGTGTCCGCGGCGAAGGTGGGACACTGAGCTTTAGCAACTTCGCTGAAAATATTTACAGCCTTGTCGCACACGTGCATGTGTGTGTGTAGGTGCATGCAGCCGAGGGTGGCATAGCCTGACGAATACATGTTGATCCCCTTGTTTAGGAGGGTTTAAATCTCCCTGGTTTCCCATACTAACAGCACTCGAGGAAGGACGACTCACAATCAAAGCTTATGACACAACAGCAATTTAAACCCTTCCTGTTTGTGTCATGTCATGGAAACGGCAGATGTTTTGGTATTACATATAAGCTCCCATCCTTTAAAACCCCTAAAAATACCTTAAAGTCAGGCTGAAACACCATTTCAGGTGGGATATAAACTTGGGAGTAATTTGATTTGCTGGTCAAAAAGACTGACTGAAAAAACTCACTACCTTCTCCAGCTCTGATTGATTGATGGATGGATGTCATGAAATGAGTGGTTAGAATTGGTTGCTAGCTGATGAAAGCATATGTCACATTTTGTTTTCCATGAAGAAAGGGATATTGGATTTTGATATTAAAACACAAATACACGCATATATTGTTAAGTAGGTGAATAATATGGGGTTAAAATGTAATTTCTTCATTTCAGTTAGTGTTAAAACCTATTTTTAAGCTTAAAACCCATAATGCAGGGTGCAGTACCACCCTGTATCTCATTTAAACCCCTTTGCCGTGTTGGAAAGTCACTTGTGTTTCAAGCATCCCTTTCCACCTCCTTTAGCATCCTCACAACAAAGCTGTAGCCTTTCCTGCCTCTTGAAATCCCGCGTAAAGCCCTTAACCACCTCTTAAAACCTTTGAGCACCACCGCTTCACCGCTGCAGCCTGACGAACTTTCACTGGCTTCTCCATCTACCCAATATTTAGCAAATTCTGCTGTCTTCAGTACTCATAGACATCTATTTATTTGGTGTGAGGGACATTCTTGGTGGCGATCCAGTAAAACCAGAGGAGCATATTTCACTCCCAACCAGATTTTTTGCATCTCTTATCTCCTGGAGACTTTTGAGGGAAGAAGAGCGGGATAAGGAGGGGGTTAGATTTCCCCCCTGAACACCAAACCCTTTCGTTTGTATCAAAGCTTTGCCTCACCCCCGCTGACACCCCTGAATTATTCACTTAGAGGAAAAGATAAACAAAGCTTGCTAGCTACAGTTGTTCTATTGATTTCTCTGGGCAACATCAGAGATAACAAAAAGAGGGCCGGTGGAGAGGAGCTGCGCTGCTGATATCTCTTTTTTTTTCATCTGTAAATAAATCAATAACATGCATAGTTTTTTCTCCTGAGAAAGCAAGCTGTGTCCTGTTTCCCAGGAAAGCAAATAGTGCATTTAAATTATATCTACTTTTTTATTTAAGTAGTTAGAGCATGTGTCTGCGGACCCACGGCCTTGGCATGTGGGAACAATCTTTTATACCTTTAGTGAGGCTACATTTGCCCGTCGCCGGGGTAATTTGCCTTTCGGAGTGAGGTTGGAGGTAAACAATGCTGGCTGGAGGCCAACGACTGGCAGTGTAGCCCCTCTGATTAGAAACAGGCAGATCCTCCTCCTACTTTATGCGCTGGGAAAGATGGAGCGATGGAGTTTTAACATTAAAGCTGCTCTTAACTTTGTGTGTTGCATTACTGAGTGTAGGGTAACAGAGAACATATTCACCCCCATCTCAGCTTGTGCACAACACCCCGCAAAATTTTGGCCCATTTACCAACACTCCAGCCAACCACAGGATCCCTTAACTGCCCCTTTGGCGCCACTTGAAGGCTTGCAGATAAAACGCATACCTGGGAGGAAATTGCAGGTTGGCGGGTGCAGTGTTTTCTCTCTCCCTGTCTAAGGCTGCTTAATCACCAGAGGGTCTCTCCATTGTTTTTGTGCCCCCCGTCCCACAGCATATTATTATGTCATCAAGATGCTTAGGTACACTGCGGTAGGATGGGACACCCACGAAGGCATTCACGACAGCCGCAGGATCCGAAATGTTTTCTTCCTCTGCCCAGCTGCGATTGGTCAGTGGATGAAGTGTGACCGGCTGCCAGCAGGCCTTGGCCCTTGGCGGGCCCTCCTGTCATGGATGCCAACGCAGTACCACCATCTGCCTGGCTGTGGTGAAGAGTCTCGCTAGCAAGGGAAATCAGATCAGTGCATCATGGGAAGCTGGATGTGACTGCAACATCGAGACAAAACACTCACGGAAACAGTCGAGCGGAGCATGTCCAGTAGTGGATGCCTTGACCTAAATGGTCAGGATTGTCTAATGAGCAGGCGTGTGTGTGTGTGTGTGTGTGTGTGGATTGATTGATGGATGTACATCATGATATTTTGTAAATGTTTCGGCATGTATTATTAAATAGTGGGTGATGTCATATAAAAAGGTATTTTTTCATTCCAACTTGACCTTAAAGACACATTTTAAGCTTAAAACCCTAAAGGATGCAGTATCACCCTTTACCCCATACAAACCTGTTTTAAGCCTGATCATTTGTCACCTATTTGTTTAACAAAAGGTAAAAAATTATAAACATAAATAATGCAAACATAATCTAATCAAGTAGTCAGAGGCATCCAGGAACAAAACGTAGAAACTAAAAGTAAGTCAGCACTCCTTGGTGTCTGACACTCATTTAGCATGTGAGCTTTTGTATGTGAAGCACCCGCCAGCCGCATTATGGGTAGAGCAACTGATGTGGTGTAAAGAGAGAGAAAATCCACACAGAGAAGGACGGTGGGGAGGTGGACGGGTCAAACAAACACAGGACGTTCATCCAAGAGCCTGCTGTTAGTCCCCTGTCAAACTACAAGTAAAGGTAGTCAGGGCCCAGGAACCAAATCTGGCCCTCGCTTCCTTGGGTTGAAATGCAGGCAAAGTCCCTCTGTTAAAAAAAGTTGAAAACTGGCTGCGAGAGGTGAACCCCGAAACCAGTCAGGCCAAAACACTTAACTTATTTCCAAGAGATGAGTTGAAAGCATTCTTTCCCCACACTAACTCATCATCTGTCTTCCTCCTACTTTCTGCTCACGTCTTTGTTGTGTTTGGCTGCTGTGTGACTGCTGAGCTCTGACTGAGCCTCTCTCCTTAAGGGAGTCATGTCCTCATATGACAAAGAGGTTTCACCAGTTTTTCTCGTTCCTCTTTGTCTCCTTCCTTTTGCAGCCTTCGCGCTTACCTCCCATTCTGCAACTTTTGATTTCAAACCTGCAGAGGACACGGGACACTGCATTTCATAGTAGCGTGCTCTGAATTATCCTGCAGCACCAGCGCTTGTGTCTTCATGCCCCTGCATGTCGGAGACATGTCTGCATGTTGTTTCGTGTCCCAGGGTACGGCTGCAGAGTGTGGCATGTGTTACAGTGTACTTACAGTTTGGGTATATCGGTAAGGCGTTTACTGTCTTACTGACTTTCTTTTCTTTCTGATTATGTGACAATGGAGCCGTTGTTTAAAACAAATAAAAGTGGTGTATTTCTCCTTTAAGAGATGGGGCTGCCTTGACTAGACTATGCTCCAGACTGTGTGTGTGTTTGTGTGTGCGTGTGTGTGTGTGTGTGCGTGTGTGTGAGTGATGGTATGGGGCTCAGAAAATGAAAACAGATTGGAGTGGTTATGGGAGCAGGCCTGCTTCCAGTTATTGTGGAGACAGCGAGTGCAAGGACCTCCCTTACTTTTCTCCCTTCCCTCCTCTCTTCTTTGAAAAAAAGTTGAGAATTTCATATTTTTTTCCACCCACAGTCATGCCTGAGAATTAACAGTAGCAACAGGAAAATAAATTGTACACAAATTCAAATAACAACAGACTATGAATAGAAACCTGGAAAATATGGATGTGGTTTGGCTGTAGGTCATTGTAGTAGTTGAGGTGATTATGCACCAGTGTTAATGCTCACATGCAGCCGTTGACCACTGTTAGCTCTGACCACATAATGACAGCTCGTCTACATGTCGCATTTGTTGACAGTTGTATAGCAGGCAACAATAAAAGTTGCATGTGTGAAAGTGCCTCGTTAATCTTGGTGGAAGACAGACTGTCTGAAGACCTTTAGCAACTCTCCTACTACTACTACTCTCCTACTGCACTGTCCTCTAAGTACAGTAATGTTGCTGAAAACAGCATGCTCTCCAAGAAATTACCTTCCCACACAACTAAACTACATTATTAATTACAGTTCGAGGGAAATGTAATATGTCCTGCGTAAGTAAACACATGGTTTATTTAGTGTCCCGTTAGAAAGTTTTGTTGTGCCTCTTTTTTTCCCCCTTTTTATTGTAATTTTATGTCAAACCATGATTTTTTGTTTTTCTGTTCGTTAACTACGTGTTGTTGAGTTGTATGAGAACATTATTTTGTAGGAGACAGGGTTGGATGAAAAGCTTAGCTGCAGGCAGATATATGGAAGGATCTCCAGTCAGTGATCATAACCATGGCAATGACCACTAATACAAACATCTGGGAACATTACAAAAAGTCAGATGAGGCAAAAAACACAAGATGATGAGACGGGTTATTATAAACCTCCGGGTTAGCCCAATTCAGAAATGGCAAATAGCAGAATCCACTGTCTGACTTTGGACTTGCTATAGTTCTGCACACAAGTATTACCTATGTTATGGGTGCACATTACTTCCAAATGTATTGGCATTATATATGCCAATGCATATATAATGCCATATAACTAGAAATGGGAAGACAAAGGATGTCATTACGATAGAAAAAAAATCCATTTCCATTATCGGCATAATCGTGAATATCGTCGTGAGTGTCTTGAAAAGACTGTCTAGCTCGCTATTGTGGTAGACATGTGGCGTCCACTGTCCTGCCTGCAGGTTTATAGTTCCGCCTTGGCGTCCCTGTTCCTGCCTGCAGGTACATCATTTTGCTGTTGTGTCTTCCTGTTCCTGCTGCCTTCCCAGAGCTCTCCAGTTGTCCATGCCTTATAAGGGCTTCACGCTCAGACCTGTCCCCTCATCGGATCCATGCCCTCCTCTAACCTCCATCTGATCTGGATCTGCTCGTCCTCCCCCACCCCCAAGCCCCCTCTCCCTCCCTGCACTTACTTCTCACTGCTATTTCTGTATAAACAAGTGGAGTCTGACCATAACACTCAGACCCCAGGCTACACTCCTTCATCCCCCCTCCCTCCCCACTTCACCTCTTTTTCTACCCCTTTCTACATCTCTCTCCTAAGGTAAAGTCAGTCAACTCCAATATGTCTTCTTTTATCCTGTCCTTTTATTGGGAGGATGATGTTTAAATAGCTGCTAAACATTATAGTAAAGATCTCTGAAAGTTGGAAAGGTGAAGCTGATCAGAGGGCATACTATTTGAATTCATTAACTAGAGAGAGAGAGAGAGGGAGGGAGGGGGGGAAGAAAGAGCAGAGAGAGAAAGAAAGACGTCTTGTCTTCTTGACACTGGTGTCAGGCGGTGCTGTAATACATCTTATTCAGGCAGGAGGAGCACTGCTACATCATCGTCTGGGACGGGATTTGGCATGTACATGTGTGTGTGTTCCAGGAGACTCCCACTTGGCAGTGTAAAATTTGGACAAGCTGTATGTATGTGGAGCGAGGGAGGGAGATGATTTGGACGGGACAGGCGGCAGGGAGACACAGAGGAGGGGGTTGGGGGAGTGGGGGTGGACCAGGCCAACTCTTCACCTGACAACATGTCATTGACTAAACATCAAAAGACAAAAACACTCAGAGTGTCTACAGAGGAGCTGTCCCTGCAGGATGGTACTGTAAACACTGACTCAGTATGCCCTATAAGGGATTGATCACCTTTGGCTGTTCACACCTAACACAAAGCAAATTGGTCAATCCCAATGCAAAGACGTGAACGACGCAAAGAAAGCATCACAAATAGGCGTCATTCATGCAAGTTCAAATATTTCTCGCGCTTAACACTATACTGTATAAAGGCAGGTGTTGTGTTTTGCTGTGTGTGCAAATACTCACAGAATATCCCACCAAAACATTCTGTTAGAAGAAGAACTTCAGCATTAGATACTGTACAATAAAGTCAAATATGAAATGAGTTTAGGTCATGGTCACCTGTCCCAACCAAATCATATCCATGATATTTTAGTATTTTAAATGTAAAAACATTCATTTAGGATGTAAAAAAAACAACAACCTGTCACCAGGCCATGTGGCTGCTACAGAGCCCTCCCTACAATCATCCCCCTCACATACATGTCGCCTACACACACACACACACACACACACACACACACCCCAGGTGCAGTGGTGCGAGCCAGTGTGTGGGATTAGCTAGTATGCTCTGGCACTCTCCTCTGATAATCCCTCTAATTTGTGAACAGGGCAGACACACGCTCACTGCGGCAGTTTGTTTTGGATTGCTCTCAACTTCTGATTCTGACTGCAGCACTAAGGAGGTCTTGTTTCTTGACGTGGTTCCTCTTCTTCCTCCTCAATGAGCTAAATGCATTCTAATTTGGTTATGATCAGCCTTCCTTTAAAACCCCTCTCTTTCTTGTCTCGTCTCGACTGTCAGGACACACACTCTCACACACACTTTTCAGATGAAATTTTAGCAGAAGCAAGTTAAGTGGATGTCCATCAACTGCACTGAAAAAGAAAGACATTTCCATATAAATTCTCAAATATATTAGAGTGTTTTTGTTTTATTCACACATGACACCTTTTGTTCAAATTTGAGTAATTTGCATACAAATCTAAATGAGATTATTTTCTTCCCCTCTGGATCAGAGGAGCTCCCGGTTCACTTTGCCCGTCTACTCAGCGTAAACAAGAAGATTTATACTTTTCAGCTAGTGCGTAAAGAAGCACACACAACTCTTCAGTCGACCACATTCCTTTTTTCAAAACCAAATATTGAATTTTCCATTCAGCTTTTCACTTTCAACACATAATAATTCAGAAAAAGGAAAAAAAAAAAACTCTATGGGAACCCATCTCATGGCATGTCGGTTGACAGCAACAGCCTGCGTAGCAGCAACAGTTTGGGGTTTGCCTCTTGGTCTTTGGCCAACAGCATCTGTGGAGAGCTGAGATGACTCAGTTTCCCCAGAAGGAGTTTTTTAGTCTGGGCCCAGCAAAGCTTCGGGAGCTGTGAAGTAGCTGCAGTGAATCAGTGACTCAGAAGCGGCAGATACTGACTCAAGATCCTCGTTTCCATACAGTTAGGGCGATTTAATTAAAGCTGCTGCTGTGTGGTCCTGTAGTGATTTTAGTCGCAAGCTATTAAAGACAATTTAAAAAGCCTGTTGGATGACGTGAAAGCCCTGCTCTCAAACCACTTCATTCAAAACTAACAGACTGCTTAAAAAATACTGGGAACTCGGCGCCAAATGAGCTCTGCTTTTTGAAATTATCTCATTAGAAGGAGACACACAGACTTCTTAACTCTCCGCAGACACAAAAGAAAACAGTTCCTCTTGTATGTACTGTGGCACGGATGTCCAGAATAGACACTTGTCAGAACGTGTATTGTCTGAAAAGACACACACACACACACACACACACACATTTAAGTTACATGTATTTGTTGTTTTCCTATGATGATAAACAAGACGAAGATGCGTATTTGTATGTGTGTCTGTGTGTGGCTGGAGGTGGGGAGGCTTGGGCACCTTTAGATCATACACATGTTAATGACACTGCTGGTTTAACAATGCAAAAAAAAAAAAGAAACGTGACACAAGGCCAAGAGGGGAACAAACAGAGAGAGAGAGAGAGAGAGAAAGAGAGAGAGAGACTGTTCCCTTGGCTCATGTCAGCTTTGTTCTGTTTGTAAATTCCTCTGCGTTGACATTGCTCAGCTCACATGCAGACCTGCTGTCCTGCTCCGCTTCCGGTATGCAAACCAGGTCAAGTCTGGGATTGGATTTGATCAGGATAAAAACCACTTACAATAAATTGATCGTGGTAAATTTCCATGATCAGGATACAGCTATCGTCAGGAGTGATTTTTAAACAGAATTTTGTTTTACATGTATTTATCCTTTTTATGCAGGGAGACCTTATGATTTATGATCATCTGTGCAGTATTACAAAAAATGAATTCCCCCAAAAAATGGAAAGTGATTTTAGTGCCATTTTAAGATTTTTTGATGATTATGAAAATTGCATATATTTTGGCCAGGATAATCGGACATGACATGTTTATATCATTGCATGTCTAGTCAGGTCTCTAATCCACTTGTGATGAGGGGGGGGGGGGGGGGATGAAGGTTGAAGGTAGGAGTACTGTACTTTGACAAGCAAAAGGGATGAATGAGAGAGAAATAAGAACCAATGTACCATTTTAATATGAATGAATTTTCAGTATTTTTAAAGTGTTTTGCCCATATTTTTTCTATGGAGTTTCATGTTACAGTGGAGATGAATCAGGATTCAAACTGTGGTCATTGTATATATATATATATATATGAATCATTTTACTGGGGAAAACAAATTAAATCTCACACAAACATCAACTTTTACTTTTAGTTTCACACAGGACACTAACAGCGGTCTCCTGGGTTAAAGCACTGTGTTTGTTTGACCCGTCACTTCCGCTCCCTGTGTGGACTCTCTTTCTCTCTTTTTACTACGTCTGATGCTCTACCCATAATGCAGAAGGTGGCTTCATCACATGCAAATGCTAAATCAGTGACATACAGATCATTATGCATGTGTTGACATGCATGTGGTTGGATGTACAGTATGTAAAAAATGTTAATAATACTGTCATAATTACTATCTAACTATATCCACTGGATGACAGATTTAGGTTCAACACTTAAAAAGTATGAAGGCAATCATTTTAAAATAAATCCTTAAACTACAAGAGCTTCAAGCAGCGAGCTACAGGTGTATCACTCTACTTGAGCCTCTATGTTTAAAGAACCATTGGATGAAATTCACTTAATAATAATAAAAGAGACATAAATACAATGAGTATTACAGTACAAAGAGTGAAACTGTTATTTGAATGCAAAAGAAGTGGAGTTAAAGACTAACACTGCTCATGGTTTCTCCCGGTCCCCTCTCAGTGTTTGTCTTTCCCCGGCCACAGACGAAAATGATGTATGTAATAACGGACGGCACTCCGTTCGACACTCGCTACATTAATCGCACACTACGGCGATCTGCGCTCCCTCTGTAATTGCACAGATTTGCCACCCTCTCTAATCCTCTCTCTTCTTCCCTCCCTCATCTGTAATAGCTGTGATTTAATTTAGCTATTTAACCTGCAATTCCAGCAATATTTATTGAGGAGCGGGGGTGAGGGAGGGGTGTGTGTGTGATTGGACCATTAGCTGCCCCAGATGAATACACTGAGATGAAACTGAACGCTGCTAACTGCCAGTTGACCTTCACACTGATTTCTAGCCGTTCCCTCTCTTCCCTTTTTTATTAGCCACAGCCGCAGTAATTATGGTAAATTGAATCATAGTGAAGACTGGAATCAGTCAGTAATGAGGGTTTTATACTGTGTGAAACCAAACCAGGGACAGAATAACTGAAAGCACGTGCTGCTGAAGGACCGGGGGACGCGAGCAACATCTAACATATCAAGATAGGAGTGTATTCATGACAAAACACACCAATCAGAATGCAACGGTAGTATTTATAATGTCATATTCTTACACACTTCAACAACATGTTATCACATTTACCTCATATGTATGTTTTTTTTAAAGTGGAGCTTAAACATAATTTCGAGTATCTGAAATCATGAATTAGATTTTTTCTTGCAATCTTTTAATGGATTTGTGCAAATGATATCAATTAACAAACTAATGATTCTTTTATGTATAGAGTCACCTCTGAATTGAAACATTTAACAAATAGTAAATGTTGCATACATTAGCACGAGTAAAGGGATACTTAATGGCTCTATGTTAAAATAATGTTCACAGATGCATACAAATGCTTCGTTACCACTAATCCCTGAAGCCGCAGTCTAAACTTTGGACTGGAGATATAGATTTCAGATATATAGATATAGCAAGAGATATAGATAGCAAGATAAAATTTCACAATACTGGAAGAGAAAACAGACTTTGTCTATTTTTGACCCAAAAGAAACAATGTTTAAAGTCTACAAGATACAGAAGTATATAAATCAATTCATTGATCCTAATTTCAAATTAATTGTATAATGTAAACTCATCAATAGCTTCTCATACCCCTAATGCTACCTGCTAGCTAGCTAAAGGCTGCAATGTCTTGCATGAGCATTGTTTTTTTCCACTCATTCTTTGTCTGATACATTTTCTGCTATTTATTGTCTTCTTTTTCATTTCATTCCACAATTCTCAGATAGAACCGTAAATCCATGCCTTCATTTTAATAGAAAATAGCCTTCTCTAGTGTTTTTGATTACACCTTTGCTTTTAAAATGCCTACTGTGAAGTAAAATGTTTACACAGTGCAATGCAAGATCATGCTGCGTTATATTGTCTAAAATAAATTCCTAGTGAGAGTAAATAAGAGGGAAATTAGACTGATTTCAGGCAAGTTGCATTGGACTGAGCTTTGCTTTTGCTTACATTTAATTCCACATATTTTTTTTATCACCGTTATAACCTTAAATGCACATATTTATCTCAATGGAAAACAGCCATCACTAGTGTTTTTGATTGCAGCTTTGCTTTTAAAATGTCTGCTGGGGGGAAAGAAGGTTTACAGGGTGCAATGCAAGAAAGAATAATCTGTCAACTGACAGCGTTGAGTGAGGAGTTTTAACGATTCAGAGCAGGTATTAACACAAACACACATTAAAAAAACAATGCTGCCTGCTGAGTATTAATGTTTCATATTTGTTCCCAATATTTGTTAGAGAGAAAGCTGGATCAGAAACAAAAGTGCCCCCCCCCCCCACACACACACACACACACACACACACACACACACACAACACACACACACTCACTCTCATACACACACAAACACACACTAACCCTTACTATAAATACACATAGATCGTAATAAAAATGTGTGTGAGAACACAGCAGAAAGTATCTCTGCAGATGCCGAGGAAGGAGTGCGTTTTCTCATATAGTCACACACACACACACACACACACACTCCATAAAACATGGTGTCATGTGATGAGCAGCTCTCTCTCTCTCTCGCTCTCTCTCTCTCTCTCTCTCTCTCTCCATCTCTCTCTGTTTTTTCATATGGAAATAGGAAATAATGGGGTGATTAAATAGAGTCGTATATTAAAGTACAGCTGACATTAGAATTAGCATAATGTGCTCTCGCCTCGGGCTGCATACTTTATTTGCCATCTGCGTTGGACTCCCATCCCCCGGGAGGGCACACACGCACACACACACATACGCACGCATACACACACACACACACACACGCGTGCACGCACACACACACACTTCCCCCAAACAAAAACCACGCTCCCTCCACTGAGGCTACAGAGAAATGGCTTTTCAGTGCAGAAAACACTTACTCTTCGTCTCAAACAAACACACACACACACACACACACACGCACACACACAAACACTTCTGCTCTTAATTGTTGGGAAGAAATGAACATTGACGTCCCCTCCCCCCCAATGACTTCTGTCGGCAGACGAGAAGTTGAGCTGAAAGACGAGGATGGAGGGAGGATCTGGTCTCTCTCTCGTGGATCAATGGGAGGAGGGATGTTTCTTTTCTGGAGTTTTCAGGGTCTGAAGAATCAGGCGTGAAACAGATTGTGTGTGTGTGTGTGTGAGAAAGGTGCAGACAAAAGCTGGGGCATGCGGAGCTGTTATTTTCATTCTACGTGTGTGTGTGTGTGTGTGTGTGTGTGTGTGTGAATGTCCTGTCTACTATAATTAAGTCTAAAGGCTCAAAAAGACTGTTGAGGTGAACAGCTGTTCCGCCTCTTGCCTGCCCTCCTTAACACACACACACACACACACATACACAGGCGATAGGTGTTAAAGTTTCATGTCAGAGTGAAATTATTGATTTAGTGGTGGTGAAATTCTTACATTAAAGGAACATTTGAAGTGTTATATATTTTCTATTTCCTATGTGCAAACATGGGATTTCAAACACTCTATCCACGATTATATTTTTATAATTTTTTACTGTTCCTTATTTATTATATCTTTACTGTTAATATTTTTCATACATGAATTATTGGCATTTTCAAATGTATTTAAATAATTTCATAGCAAACATTGTTTGGACATCTTTGAAAAACAATACAATTTATTTAGTTGGTTATATTTATTTTACATTTAATTTGTATGCATTGTTCCAGACAGACACTTCAGTGATACTGAGACATGTTCATAAACAAAATTAAATAGAATTTGCTTCCCAATCTCATATAAACACATCTACATATAACAACGATATAAGTATACAGCATACATTTCTGTATTTGTGTGTGTGTGTGTGTGTGTAGCTGCCAGAAAAAGCCATGAGCATGTACACACACACACACACACACACACACACACACATACTAATAAGTGGAACAATTACATCAGCATATGTTTCCCCAAGTATCTGAAATTAGTGTACTAGGTCAAGACAGCAAGCTTTCATTTAATAAACACGCGAGCAAGAGCAAGAGCACAATTACCACTCTGTGTGTGTGTGTGTGTGTGTGTGTGTGTGTGTGTGTGCAATCCCTGTAGGAGTGCTCCTCAGCCTGTTTAGTGTCCTTTATTCGTGGATCTGGCTTGGTAGTGCCCTGGTGATAACAAGTCCCTTTTGAATTGCGAGAACCTGTGTGTATTACATGAAAGCACTTGCATTAATTAGTTGTTAAAAGTACAAACCAGAGCAAATCATATTGATTTGTGTTTTTTTTACTTGTGATTCCAACTTGATTGACAACATTTTTGCCAATATTGATGTCAATATTCCAGGTTCTCCTTTGCCACGGAATTTGTAAAAAAAAACCTCACTTATAAAGGGTGATAAAGGGATTTATATACCATTATTTGAAAGCTGTTTCTTGCCGTTTCTTGTCTTACACTGTAATAAAACCAGATATTGTTCTTGCAGAAAATTACCAGTACCTTTTCTGTTAAATTTACGGGCATATTTACAGAAGATTTACAGAATATCCTCTGTACCACACACTTCTGTTAAACCTATAACTGGAAAATGTATGGATTTACAGTATATGGTCTCTACCATTCAGAAACACTTCCATCACAGAATAAATTACACACAAAAAATGAATTACACTTTCAAACTTAGTCTAAAAAGTCTTAAAATGAGTCTGCAAAATATTCCTGGTCATATTAAAATGGTCAATTGTTCCATAAATTTACAAACCTTTCTTAGGGTGTATATGCCATCATCATCACTTTGCTCTCAAATAAGAGGATCAACTCCATGCCACCAGTGTGTATTGGACGCCATATTTCTGAATACACTTGTTTATTTTTCTTGCTCACTTCAGATTTTTTTTCTTTCCTTCCCAGCTCTGACTTTGGTTTGCTGGTGTGTGATTAGTCTTTCTTAAATACTTCTTAACTTACATCCTTCATCTTCACCAATATGAGTTTGGCGTCTGCCAAACATACAGACAGCTCGGAGGGGTTTCCAGCTTTTACAAATAATTCACTCAGCATGCACACCTCGAGTACACACACACACACACACATACACACACACACACAGTCACACACTGTAATAAGACAGCAGTTTGTAGTGAGAGATTCACTTGCTACTACATGAGAGATAAATCACCTCTTAAAGGGATCCAGTTTGAGCCAATCCAGTGTTACCTTAAAAATGCACTTATCCAAAGTGTGATAAGTATGTAGCATTTGTGTGATTACACAATGAACCAATGCATTCCTGTAGTATTAGGCCGCATATAAAGCACACACACTTACTTCACTGCTTATCATCCAAGAAAAGTTCAGACACCGCAAATGATTTATTTAAAAAGCATTACTCTTTATGATGATTTGATTTGTGAATGATGTTGGATGTTGACCTAATAATCTGAAAACAATTAAAAATCTATGTTTCATTACAGATGTGCTTGTTCATAACTGACATCTCTCTGAAATTTTATAAATGAGTTTTCAGCTGAAATATTTAATGCATTTAATTTGTCTGTGTTGCAGGTGGCAGGGATGAGCCTTCCAGCTATATATGTACCACATGTAAGCAGCCCTTCCCCAGCGCCTGGTTCCTGCTACAGCATGCTCAGAACACCCACGGCATTCGCATTTACCTAGAGTCCAACCCCTCCAGCACAGCCCTCACACCACGCATGACTATGCCTCCACCCATAGGCAACGATTCCATTCCGCAGTCCCCACTCAGCAACTTTCTTGGGGACAGCAACCCCTTCCACCTCCTGAGAATGACGGGCCCATTGCTCCGCGAGCCTCCCCCAGGCTTCATGGAGAACCGTCTCCCCAACACGCCTCCATTCATCAGCCCTCCTCCCCGCCACCACCTGGATCCCCATCGGCTGGAACGCCTTAGCGTAGAGGAAATGGGTCTCATCTCACAGCATCCCAGTGCCTTTGAGAGGGTGATGCGGCTAACGCCCATGGCCATGGAGTCCCAGTCTATGGACTTCTCCAGGCGGTTACGTGAATTGGCGGGAAACAACAACAACACCACACCACCGTTGTCACCCAGCAGGGCCAACCCTATGCACCGACTACTAAACCCCAACCCCTTCCAGCCTGGGCCAAAATCACCTTTTCTGAGCACCCCCCCCTTACCGCCGATGCCCCCAAACAGCACCACCCCTCCCCAGACACAGAACAAGGTCAAGTCCTGTGAGTTCTGCGGTAAGACCTTCAAATTCCAGAGCAATTTGGTGGTGCATCGACGCAGCCATACAGGAGAAAAACCATACAAGTGCCAGCTGTGTGACCATGCCTGCTCTCAGGCAAGCAAGCTGAAGCGCCACATGAAGACCCACATGCACAAGGCTGGATCCCTGACGGGGCGCTCAGATGATGGACTGTCCACCACAAGCTCCCCAGAGCCAGGCACCAGTGATGTCACAGGTGAGGGCATGAAGAATCGTGATGGGGACTTCCAGGGGGAAGGCAATGAGGAAGAAGAAGAAGAAGAGGAAGAGGAGGAACTCGAGAATGAGAGCCGACCAGAATCCAACTTCAGCATGGAGTCTGAGTTCTACCGCAATAGGGAGAATGGCTCAAAACTGCCCTTAGAAGAAAAGTCATCACTCACCCTTGAGAAGATGGTGGAAAGCGGGGGGCTCAACTCTATACAACAGTACAATAATTTGATAGTTGACAATCGTAAAAGAATGCCCTTCTCTAAGAGGGGCTCGGATGGCCAGCGGGACACTGGGGATGAGGACTCAGTGGTTGGCGAGATGGACCACCACCAGCAGGTAGAGAGGACAACCATTAATGGCCGGAACTGTGGCTCCGGTGACTCTTTCTCAGGCCTGTTTCCACGTAAGCCTACCCCTATAACTAGCCCCAGCCTGTCACACTCCTCAAATAAGAGGATCAAGATTGAGAAGGACTTGGACATTCCCCCAGCACCCCATATCCCCTCTGAAAACGTCTACTCTCAGTGGTTAGTGGGCTATGCTGCTTCACGCCACTTCATCAAAGACCCTTTTCTCGGCTTCACTGACTCCAGACAATCGCCCTTCGGCACCTCTTCTGAGCACTCGTCTGAGAACGGCAGCCTGCGGTTCTCAACACCTCCAGGCGACCTGCTGGATGGAGGCCTGTCAGGCCGCAGCGGCACCGCCAGCGGAGGCAGTACGCCTCATCTGGGTGGAGGCCGGCCTAGCTCCAAGGATAGCAGGAGGTGCGACACCTGCGAATACTGCGGCAAGGTGTTCAAGAACTGTAGCAACCTGACGGTGCACCGGCGCAGTCACACTGGCGAGAGGCCCTACAAGTGTGAGCTGTGCAACTATGCCTGCGCCCAGAGCTCCAAGCTCACACGCCACATGAAGACACATGGCCAGCATGGTAAGGAGGTCTACCGCTGTGACATTTGCCAAATGCCCTTCAGCGTGTACAGCACTCTGGAAAAACATATGAAAAAGTGGCATGGAGAACATTTGATGACCAATGAGGTCAAAATTGAACAAGCAGAGAGAACCTAAACTACTTCTCAGTTTCTGTACTCTGCACCACACTTTGACTTAAAAAAAATACACAAATGGGGTAGCTGGACACTCTTTTACTGAAATGTTAATTTTTGATTTATTTTTGTGTTTTTAAGAAACTGCCAACTGAGAAAAAATACGTGAAAACAGAGATCTTAACACCAATTGAAGCTGTCTTAACTGCCTCATTTGGGGTTCCTTTTTAAACAATCAGTCAGTTGAGTTATTACATATGTGGAGCCTTTAACTGTGCAATAATTTCTGTATTTATTGGATTTTGTATTTTGGCATGTGCAGGTACTTATTATTTCAGCATTTTTTTTTACAACTTTTTTTACTTTGATTTCCGTTACTCTGTTAAACCCACATGGTATCCTGAGAGTTTTTTAGAAGACAAAAGTCATTTTAAGTAATCTTTCTTTGGCCGCTGCTTGTAGGAAATTGTATATTAAGCTAAACTTGTGATTTCTTGAAGAGAAGCTGAATTTAATCTTCAATTTGAAAGTGGCGTTTACTGAGAATGCTAGAATTAGTCTATTTTGTGTGATGACGATACGCGGACAACAATCCTTAGGCATTGTGTGAACTGAGTCTAAATCATGATGATATAATTGGATATGTAGCACTGAGCGTCTTATTTGACAATACATCCAAAATCAAAGAGGATCCCAAGATTCATAAACCCTGTCTGCTCCTGAGAACATCATTACCAGCCAAAAGAAAACAGATTACAGATAAGGCAGCTGCTCAGTACCAAGCCCTGACAACGCTACAACAACCATCTCTCCACCTTCCCTCCATCTTACCGAAATTCATACATCCATGTATTATATTTTGCATGAAGCCATATGAGCTAGGCTATGTTCTTTATTTGGAGTAAACTGAGCATTTAGCCATGCAATATGAGAAAGCATAGGAATAGATAGAAGAGAGAGCGAGCTCAGGGACATCTCAGGGTGAGCTTTACCCATTCAATTCCTATGCTTCCAGAAGCATTTCATTTCATAATATGCTGAAATAATTGGGGACAGTTGTGTCCTCTATAGCATCCCTTAATGCCCCCCCCCCCCCCCCCCAACCAATTCAAACTGGTTATAGCATCTTGTCCGATTCTATTGTCAAAATGTTACAATAATTAACTCCCCTATGCATTTTCGTAGTAATACAGTAAAGTTTGACTGATATTGTTGTTTTTTGAAAAGTTTTTTTTTTTTTTGGCTCTTTTGCCTTTATTCAGAGAGGACAGCGTGAGAGTGAGAGGGGGGAGAGAGAGGGGGACGACACGCAGAAAGGGCCGCCGGTCGGAGTCTCGGTACACGGGGCGCCAACTCTACCCACTGAGCAATCCGGCGCCCCTTGACTGGTATTGTTAAAGTGATTCTATAATTGTATGATCTGATCTTCATGAATAGGAGTCCTTCAAAGTTTCACTCTTAGTTGTGGGACAGTTTTGAGTAGAAGAGGACATTTTTGTGCTGAATTAGTAATAGTAAGACAAACAGCATCAGTTTGCTCCATCGCCCCTTTATTCATTTAAACATCACGAACCAAGTTTTTTTTAGGGCCCATTCACCTTCATAGTGGATTTTCTTTTTAAAATCATATCTGATTGGCTGTCAATGTATAAATTTAAGCTCTTAACAAAAGATCTACACTTTATGATTTTTCCATCTGACGCACACACTCTCTCACACACACACACACACACACACGTACAGAGCTGGACAAAAAAGGTACTAAAGGGTCTAGAGCTTGGGATCACCTGACGCTGAAGTGCCCAGGGTTGTAAGGCTAGGCTTTTTTAATTCTGGCACTATAAATTATTAAGAAAAGTATATACATGAATGCATTTTTTTAATTATTTGGGAGAGTTTTTGTACTGCCATTCAATTTGACAAGAGTGTGCCTTGAAAATGATCTTCCTATTTATTGTCTCAGACAAATGCAACACTTTTATGAAGTATCAAATTGAACGCAAACAAAATAAAATTGTGTTAACTTGTAATTTGACATTTCAACAGAAATATTTAAATCAATAAAAATGAAACAATTCTGAGTTTGGATTGAGGAGTACTCAGCACAACATCATTGTGTCTGTGTGTGTATATATATATATGTATGGATATGTACATATAAAGGCACATATAGATATATATCAAATTCCTCACTCATAAGGACAAGAGTCTGTCCCGCAACAGAAAATTCCAGGAGAGGAAAAAAATCACACAAAAAGTCAAGGAAGAGACTCAACAAAAATCAGGAAATGCAGAAACTAAAAAAAGAATTTAGTGCACTCTGTCTTAAAATAAGTTTACAGTATTGAAACAAGTACAAGGGTAAAATAATATTTGTGTGTATGTGTGTTTTAAACAAACAAGTATTTTTTTTCCAGGTTTGCTTATAAAGTTTCTCTGAATGCCATAGTGGCGATGTGTATATTGTTTTCTTTTTTCTTTATTTTTTTGGTGACGGGGTTTTAGTATATATATAAATATATATGAATATATATTACATTTTTCTTGTTTACTGTAAAAGTATACCAGTATTTGTAATATTGGAGAATGCCTGGGCATTTTATAAAAATAGAAAAAAGGTTGTTTTTATTTTTTATTTTGCAGTCCAATTTAAATTGTGGGTCTCTTAAACTGTTTTTGTCACTGTAACTGTAAAAGTCTTCAGTTTTAGTAACTTTTATTCTGCCTTGGGTGTAATGAAATAAAAAAAATAAACAAATTAAAAAATGACTGAGCTGTAACAAACTTGGATTTGGAGTTGGGATGCCTGTTTGGGTAGGGGTGGGGGGTGGCGGGGGGTGGGGTGGGGGTGGGGGTGAGAAAGTCAGTCCTGCTTTTCAGGAAGAACACACTGAGAATCCTGACTTGTATCTATTTTTTCTTCTTCTGGAATGGATTCTTCATGGATGGTTTGAAATACATGTGTAGGCACTTGCTGTCTTTCCTAAGGAGCTTGTCTTTTCTTTTTTCTTTTTTGGTGTCCTTTCATGAATAGAGTACTCTGAGTACTGCGGGACGTTTTGCTCTTAAATCGGGTGACTTCATGCCAATGACAACATACAACTCACAGGCTGCCACAAGCTATTTTTCCTCCGATTGGGTGGAGATAAGTCACCTGATGAATTTGTACTGTTGGAATGAATCATGTTGTACAGAAGGGGATCAAAAGGTTGTTTAACAGCCTTTGAGTGTCAAAAACACAGTCAATGTTTTGTTTACCGCTCCATTGGTTGTACATAGTTTTCTATGAATATTTTCATTTTGTTTTACCTTTTTTTCCAATTTTATTTGTGATGTCTTACTGGCACTGGCAGTCACTTCCTGTGTCTGGGATTTGGGGATTTATTCTGTTTGACCTTTGTGACCTCCATGTCAGTTTTCCGGCACATGCCTCCCCCGTTGATATTCTCGGCATGAGAACAGAGCACAAATACAAGCTGTTACAATTTTTCATCCTCTTGCTTGTTTGTCTCATTTCCTTTGAGCTGGTCAGTCAGAAAGGGACCACGGTAACACGCTGATGGACGTGGACCTTAAATATTATTTAAGCACCTTTAAATTCTGAAAACATATGGACTCCCAAGACATGTACTGCTACTGACACAAAACCCACAATCATATGAACACCTGCTAATTAAAGTAGTGCCGAGATGACAAAGAAGAATACAATTCCATTTCTTTAATGCTTTTATACAAACTCACAGAACATGCTTGGGGCGCAGATAAAGCGACTGAACCTCCTCTCTGAAGGAAGCATAAGCTGATTCCAGTAAGGTTGCATTTCTGATGACAGTAAACTTTTCTGATACTGTCTTCTTTTCTGTTTTCACTGGCTCTCCCATCAGGTCCTCCAATCAAAATAAAATCAACTTCACATTGTCAGCTACAGATTTCCTCATGTTTATATTTAAAAATAATAATAAAAAAAATGAGCAGTGTTGGGGTGCAGCTGAGAAAAATGTCATTTTGATATGTAATCCTGTTCAAATAAAGCAAACGGGAGGGGCTGGGGCTTTTGGAATAGAGATGTAATAATGTTTGTGATGTCACTTTATTCAAATACATGACCTGACTCTTAAAGGCTGCTGCTTGTGTTCTCTATGATGCCACCGAGATGCAGCCAGAAATTGGCTGGTTACAGTAAACATGACATGAGACTCCAGCTGTCTACTTCTCCTTTTTTTAAGTGCACTGCACAACAAATAATAATAATAATAATAATAATAATAATAATAATAATAACAATAATACATAAATAAACACTTAAGTCCACAGTAAAATGCTTTGCACAGTATTGACCATCAGCCATTCAAAACAGCACAAGTTACTGTTTTCCTGTGTAGGACTATAGTAAATCTTCTGCATGGTGCTGTTTTAAACAGGACACTTATAAATAACTTTTATTTTGCAGTATAGTTACGACCTAAGTAGCTTTATAGATATATTATAGGAATGCCTATATTTGAATTCCTATAATTAAGTTTGAAACCTTCAGTCAAAACATGTCGAATGCTTTGCATTTATGGCTTCCTCTTGAAGAGCCTAAATCACGTACAAAAAATGTCAGTGAGGCCCTGGTACTTTAAGCTATAATTGGATTTTATGTCCATTTGGGTCATTATAAATTCAATCCAAAAACGGGGGCACTTCCAGGACATGAGGACAGACCTCTGTAGGGGCGTCTGTGGTATTCTCCCTCAGGAGGATTCTATCACCTTATTTACATTTAAATATACGTTTGTTAATTAATAAATACATTTAGTGTGCACTACAAAACTATTAGATGTTTAATTTTCGGGTTTGAATTGTTGAAATATTAGTTGTTAGTAATGAACATTATATCAAATAGAAACAGAATATTTCACAACTGCTATCACATTTATTTATTAGGGTTGGAAAAACAGTTATTAGATTTATTTATGTTAATAGAGGCGGAATGTAGCTAAGTACAATATACTTGAGCATATCCATTTTATGCAAATACACACTTTTACTCGAGACACGCCATAATGTAGCGTAATGTAATGCAAGCTCTGCCGTTTCTCCTCTACTCTTCAATCCCTTCGTCACATCACAATGTTAATATTTGTTGTGTTGGATATTTCATATTGGATGTATGTTTTAATTCCCTATAATGAAATCTAAAAGCGAAACAGACCTTCTGGGACCTGCCACAATTTGCTTTTATTCTTATAATAATCAAACTGCATTGTGCGGTTCTTGTCTTGTTGTGTAATCAGAGAGGCCGTGACGTGTACAACATCAGTGTGGATGGTAGTAAGACGCATTAAATAAGTGTCGGAAATACGATTATATCTAGCACACTAAAACAACAAGGTGACATTTTGCTCGTCATGCATTTTCCCACAACTTTTCTGTACATCATATACAGCATGCTGATGCATACAATGGTGGGTTCGTGCGAGCATCTACCAGCTTTCTATCTTCTTCGGATCAATAATCTGAGCTTGTTTTATCTCTTATGGGATGTCACGCAAATAACGCATCTTCAAAACGTCACCTTCTGTTCCAGCTTTCTGACCCTCCCCGTTCACAAAGAGGCTGTCTCACCTCGTTATTGGCCTCCGTTGCCGGAACCATTCTGACACAACTTTCCGTCTCAGAACCTTTTACGACGACAGACCTTCATTGAAAACATTTCTTAAATAACATTTCTTGAATTTTCTGATACTTTTAAGTCCAATAAACTTCAACATACCCATGTAACTACATTCTGTGTTCCTTTTTGACACCTCTAGTACCTGAGAAAAACAGTCTCCCCCTCTAGTTATTCAGCTCATTCAAATCACTGTGAACATACTTATCAGCCACAGCAGCTGTCTTTTCCTCATTGGCTGTGTCCATCAACAGTGCACCACTTCTGACGTGCTACTTACTAAACAATTGATAACACATTTCTCAATATCTTCACATAGTCAGCACAAGTAAAACAAAAAGTAAATGTTGACTAAACTATGGATCAGTTGGCACAAAATATATTCATATTTCAAAGTGCTTGAACTGTTTGGTTTCTCAGACTCAACCACCAAAACGTCTCCCTCCACCTCAAAAGCTATGCTTTGAGAAATTATATTGTCTAGAAGAAGAGATCATTTATTGTTTCTTAGCTCTACACTTCTATGACTTTGAATGACAGTGTTAACAATGACAATACAAAAATCGACATTGATTACAGCAGAGTTTACCAAAACTAACCAAAACCTCTTAGTTAAATTTAGGGAAAATATCATGGTTGGGCTTAAACTAACAATGTACAGTTAAGTTTAGGCAACCAAACCAACGTTAAGTTGACTTTTGGACTGTGTATTATTTCATTTAATCTTTATTATTAGGCTATTGCCATGGTATTACCGAGCTGAGCACTACCAAAGTATCTGTTATTTAATTATTTAGTATAAAACAATATTCCATTGCAACAAGAACCAGCATTGTGTATTGAATAGGTTATGAAGTGTCAGAAATAAATCAGAAATGCTGCATTTAGCTTTAATTGACTTTGTTTTTGACACTTTTTTTGCGGAGGGTAAATCCAAGTGCACAAAATGAAACCAAAGAACGTCTAGTGGTGAAATAGACTGCTGCAGCCTGACTGATTTTCAAGGATGGAATCATAGATATAATCAACCCAATCATGTACCATCACGGATGCAAACACTTGATGTGCCTTACTGTTGTTTCTTAAATGTTTTCACTGTTTCCCACACACGGACTAAAGATAAATTAAAAGTTAATTGCAAAGTGAAATAAATAATACTTCTGTTATACTTATTATATACTCTGGTGAAGCTAAGCTGAATATAATAGATAGCAGTCTATATTAGTAATAGTAATTTGTATTACACATCAACTTTGTCGTGCTGACTGTGAAGACATTTTGAAAATAGTAAACTCAAAAAAAGAATACACATGTAAGCAAATTAGTGGCCTAAAATAAGGTCAATAACTCTCTCATCACCTGCTTTAACATTTCAGATTCGTTTCTCCTGTTTTGATTTCATTTAATCTTTTCATTTTCACAGCGGAGGAGGAAAAGAAAACCAAATCCAGACCTACAATTAGTCTGTAGGGAGGCAGGAGTGCCGAGTCGGACGGACCAGGGCGAGTTGTGATTTGGCTTGAGTTTCAAGGCAAATGGGTAATTAAGGCTTTTCCCTGGCCAGCCTGCACTTTGAAGTCCCCTACAGGGGGGATTATCCCAGCCAGGAGAAAGAAAGTGAGAGTGAAATAATGAGACCCAATAAGAAGGGGGGAGACATTGAGAAAATAAAGAGTAAAGCCTCTCACAAAAAATAAGTAAAAAAAAAATCACAAGTATTTCATTTTAAAGAAGCTAAAATGATGAACCAGATGGATGGATAGATTTCTGTTGCAGGTAAAACAACATCCCAAAAACTTTTAAATACATATTAAAATAATGATGTTAATATTAGTGGATTAGTTGATTCATCATCTGAACAGAAAATGAATGAGCAATTTATTAAAAGGGGAAGTTTTGAACCAAACATGTCAAAAATTATCTGGTTACAGCTTCAGTTTCGATTCCAAATGATGTTTGCTTGTCTTAATACTTTCTTTTGTTTTAGACTGTTGGACAAACTATATGAAGGTGTTATCTTAGACATATTTCAGACAAAACTATTCATCAAGATAATGATTAATAAAACTCATTGGTTGCTTTTCGTCCTTTTAAATGCCAGTAATGTTCATTATTATTTCATCATAAAAGATGACCATGTGTAGTGACAGAGTTGCAATCATTTTGTAATTGTAATAAACTATGCTCATTTGTTCGTTTAAATCATAGTTGATCCACAGAGCTGCAGCACAACTGCAGTCTGAACATTTGACGAGGATATCCTCTCTGCCACCACTTCATTATTATTAGCCCTGCAACCTGCTTTTATTTCCACACAACCTTAAAGTGTGTGCGTGTGTGTGTGTGTGTGTGTGTGTGTGTGTGTCTGTCTGTGTGTGTGAAGGGGGGTTGGATTAAGTCAGACAGACACCTCTGGTTATTCAGAGGTATGGAATTATTTCAATACCCTGACTAGCTGTCAGTCCTCGCTGCGCCTCCTTCCCTCCTCATTAAAAAAAAGAAGCAACTTCAAATGACTTAAGCTGCTGGTCGTCAGCGCCAAAGCCACACTGGTGACAGGTACAGTACGGTCTTAAGCCTTCAAGATCAACGCTGCTATTCTCCCTGACAAAATCCTGCCGTGGGGCTCCTCCCCGACTGGAAGGCAGAGGAACGAATGAGGAAGGTGGAGGAGACAGAGGAGAAGGGGTCAGATGGGGAGGTGTCATAGTGTCAGGAGGTAACGCTGGGAGGAAGGGGATAGCGGGGCCGGTGCCGAGGCATGTCATTAATGCAAAGGATTCACGGCCAATCAGGGAGGACTCCCTCGGCGTGGCTGGTAATTATTAGCATTATCATTCACCAGCCTTGTCCCTGTCCAATTGATTGACATGCCTGTTTCATGGCTCTTTCCAAAAAAGCCATCACGCTCCTCCGTCTCTACCTCCTCTCCACTCAGTTTCCCCCATTAAACTAATCCTTGTAAGACTTTTACTTAAGGAATACAAGGTAACTGATTGTTAGTTGAATGCTGCTCCATACATGTAGCGACTCGTCTCGACCCTTTGTTTCCCTTTGTATCTGCATATTGTTTCTCCACAAAGCCTCCTATTGCCGTTTCTGAAATAAATACACCTCGGCGACAAAGCAGGCGCCATCTATTTATTTCAACTCACAATCACGGCCACTTATACAATTACACAGATGTAGTTTGTCATTATCTGAATGAATCAAAGCTTGAGTCTGTGGGAGAGAACAAGCAAAACAGTGAAGAGAAAGTTAAATGCGATGATTTCTGCACCGCAGCAAACTTAAGATTGTGGCATCGTATGTGTTTTATTCCCTTTTTTTAATGCCAGCGAAGAGACAAGCGGGTGAGTCCCATAAAAGAGACGGAGGGGAAGAGAAAGAAGGAGATAGAGGGAAGTAGTGCATTCGCGGTGGAAGTACTGAATGTGCTGTATAAGAGGTGCGTGGCGTCTTTTTGATATTCAGATTCGCCTGCCTACACACGGCATTATGACACATTTGGATGATCGCATTGTAGGATTAACGGGCCTGCCTTGTCATTTTCAACAACAATGCAGCGATTTAGGGATGCTATTTCTCACACCGCGCTCCGCATTAACGCCCGGCCCAAAGATTTACATAAATCTTTGTCTTAAGATGAAAGCGGAGTGTGGCTTGAGACAATGAAGTTAAGCTTTGGAAACAGGAGAGAGAAGAGAGGAAGAAGAGCCGTCACCAGGCGTCGGTGGCGGAGGGATGAAGCGATGGAAAGGAGGGAGGGAGGGAGGGAGGAAAGTTTGAGGATAAATCAACCAGTAGTCATGCTGATTTGATGAAATGTGCCCTCCCCCTTTCATCGTTGGCATCCATATATTAGAAATAATAAAGAGGAGTGAATATGGAAAGAGGAGAAAGTTGCATTTCCATATCCAAGAGCTGTTGGTGGTTGAGATGGGGTGATGAAGGTGATGAATGCATGTGGTATTTAGGTTTGTTGAATGAAAGGCTTCATCGTAGAAATTCTGGCTTTCTAACCACCCTTCCTGTCTTCCAGTCTCTGTCCTCTAATCTCCTGGCCTGCAGCAGTCATTGGGAAAAGTGCCCCAGATTGCGCCTCCCCCTTTGCCTTGATTTAATTAATTCTGGCTGATTGGGAATCCAGCGAAAAAAACGAAAAAAACAGAGATAGGATCTGACCGGCGTCGACTGTGGTGTTATCAGGCCGCAAAGTCTGGTTCTGAAAAGTGAAGCCAAACTGAAGTGCCCAAATATTGCGTTCTCTCTGCTGGCCATCAGGGGGCAAAGAAGTGTCGTAAAGAAGTTCTTGCATGGAAGTTCTTGAGAAAATTACCCTACTTCTCACTTGATTTATTATCTCAGTAAACATTGTAAATATGTGTTCAGTGGTAGTTCCAGCTTGTATGGCGCCCTGGGCGAACACCTCCTGAAGAGTGTGATATAGCAGGAAACCAAACGCCATCCTGTCTTAGTTCATTCCATGATCCAGAGGTGAATTTCATCAAGCTGTATTCACCGTATCTAGCAAGACACACATCAGCTGGTTTACCGCAGCTGGATGAACCCAAAATAGCTGTGATTTAATTGCAATAAACATAAAAAGGATGTTGACATACCTACATAATCAGGGTAATTCTTAAAAAGGCTGAAGCCATGCTTGCTTTCTAAATGGAGTTTGGATTGATGGGTGATGGGTATGAAGCTCTATCATAGAGCTCTGTGTGACAACAGACACAGGATACCAGATTTGTTTCCTCCATTTATGATTCAGTGAAGACAGTCAATTTGCCTCTATTAGCCTCTTTGCATTAACTTTGTATGAAAATCACGCTGCATGAAGAAATCGCTTTGCGTTTGTTGTGAACACAGAATAAGGTTTTTACCAGCACTGCTCTGCTACTTCATGTAGTCTTTTACAATGAGAACTCTTCTTCAGTGTTTAGTGTAGATGTACCAGGTACCCATCAACACACACACACACACACACACACACACACACACACCTGCTCATGTCAACAACTGTCACCCTCCTTTTCCTTTTCCAGACCCATCTGTCTCGTTTAGATTGCTTCTTTCTATCATTCTGCATTATTTCGCTCCTCTGTCTCTGCTAATCTCTCTCGCCCATCTATTCTTCCAGCCTCAATCCCAGTATGGGACAAACCTCCTCCTTTTTGTATCCGCCCACACCATGCCTCTATGCCCCCACTTCCTCTTGGCACCCCCTCTCCTCCACCAACACCTCCAGCCTTTCTCTAATAAAATAGACCAATGTAGTTGGAGTGACGTCCCACCTTGAAACAGCGGGGAGGTTATTTACATCAGCGACTGAACGCCTCAATCAGTCAGCCATGACGAGCAGAGTGAGGCTTATCAGATAACAGAGAGAGAGAGAGAGAGATACCATGTAAGCTAAGAAAAAGGGGGGAAGATGATGTTTGAGAATCTTTTCTCTTCTTTGGTTGTCTTCTTATGTCCTCCTCTCCTCATATAATTTCCATCCATTTTTCCTATTCCTATTGTCTCCTGTCGTTGTTTTCCATTAATTTCCCTTCATCTCCTCTCTGCATCTCATCTTTTTTTCCTTGCCTTCTATTATTTCCTATTGAATTCCTATCCTCGTGTGTCCCCTCTCTCTTGAATTCCATCACCTTCCCTAATGTCTCTTGTCTTCTTTCTTTCCTCTCATCCCGTCTTGTCCCACCTTGTCTTCCCTTCTGCCTTTTCCTTGCCTGCCCTTCCTTCCTTTTATTTCATCTTGTCACATCTCCTTCTTTCCTTTCCTTCTCTTTCATCTCCTCTCATCTCTTATCACCACATCTTCTTTTTTTCCCCTCTATTGTCCTGCATGTCCACACTATAAAGACCATACATTTGTAATGTGTCCAGGCAGGTAGCATCTACCCTAACAAACAAAGATGATTGCTTTTGGGGTGACTTGTTCCCACTCCAGTAATTAAGACCAAATAGCTCTAGCCTCTTCCAGGTTGGATTCACCCATGTTGAAACTCTGAAAAAGAATCTCGGAAACTTTATTGATCTACCACTCGGGAATTCCATTTTACTTAACCAGCACACCAGAGATTATAATCTCGAATTTCTTTTCAAAATAGAAAAAGGGAGAAAAAACAAGGTGATATCCCTTAAAATGAGACGAGAGGTTTCATGGTTTTTCATGTTCATCACACACACATGTTTTTCCGTGTGGGCTACCACAGCATCAATGTTTATATGTGAACTAACAAGGCAATATGAAAAGACTGTAAAAAGGCCTTAGCCTGCCAGCTAGACATATACAACACACAAACACACACACTGAGACCCACACAATACCACAATACATGCTACTGTCTACCCATTCCCCATCTCTAGTACCAGCCAAGCCCCTAAGGCAAAAAACACACACTTCACATACTGTACATGCATTCATGTGTGCATATTTGGCGGAAGATTCCTCAAACATCTACTGGCTTGTTAATGCAGGATGTTTTTACCATATTCCAGGACTGGTTACTGAGAAGGTCATTCTTTCCATTTAACCCCCACTTTAGCCTGGTCTCATTCCTAACAAATACCACTCTTTTGTCACGCCGCTTACCGATGGATAAGGCACAATTTAGTGTTTGTATGAGACGCAGATGAGTCAAAAAACACAGGCTTTTTACCCAGGATATTGCTGTTCATAAACTGTATGAAACTGTACTGTACTGAAAAAGTGCATAACAATCACAGTTATTTTAAGCCAAACCACAATTTCTTTTAACAAAAACTAAATAAGTAGTTAAGTTGCCGAGAGGTCCTGACCAAAAATCCAGGAATGAGAACGAGTTGGATGCTTATATTATCATCACATGGTGTGATACGTCAGCAGAGGAGTCAACACGGTGAATCAATCAGTGAATCTTCTGCTTTAACGAAATTGACCCATACTCTGTAGCCCGACTAAGTGGGTGAATCCGCTTGCTTGAGTCCCAAGAAACTTAGAGCACTGATACTGGAGTGGGTTAGACAGCCACAGCACAAATCATGATTTTAAAATGTACATTTTTTGACATATTGTGAACATTTTTGACAAAAGGCCATGTTTCTATTTATACTGTATGTTTGTGAATGTTCCAGAAATGAAACAAGATGGAAATGCAGTGTTACTCAAGTCAACCTTTCAAAACTGACACCACAATGAGCGTTGGAGCTCTGACCAATTTAAGTTATTTGACACATTGAATCAGAATAATTAATTAATCCCTCTGGAAATTGTATAGCTGCAATTGTTCCATAAGAGTTAGAAAGAAAGAAAGAAAGAAAGAAAAGAAAGAAAAAGAAAGAAAGAAAGAATCATATGCTCATAATTAAGAGCCATTGGAGTGAGAAGATGTTATATACACAGCTGTGCTGTAGTCAGTGTTAACATCAGTATGCCAGTATACATTGGTTATATATAAAATAACTATGATAACATGTTTCAACATTTAATTTGGCTGATTGGAATGCCAATTCTTTTACTTGTTTTTCGCCATTTTGGAAGGCAATTAACACTTTGGTCCAAGTTAAAATACCTCAACAACTACTTCTTGTTGTGCCAAAATATTATATTGTACACAGAGCATCACAATTTAACAGGCTGGCTGCAATGCAATTTGCTATAGATACAGTATTTTCCATATTTAAAGTTTGTATCGAGGGGTCATAAATGGGGACATGCATTTTTGTTTCAGGTATCAAAAATGAATTGTAAAAAACATTTTAATATTAAATAAGCATTCGTATAATGAGAGTGGTTTGCATATAAATACTCTGCAACTCAAAAACTGGACTGATTGACCTTATGAGGGCGCTCTGATTAAATGTCACAATTTTCAACGCAAATGTGATCTCAGGCAGCTGCTTAGATTTGGACTGGGACTGATGGTATATTTTGGAATAGAGCTCTGACGTTTCAGACATTCCACTGATTGGCTTGGCAGGGGGTGCCTTAATTAAAGGTCAAAATACAAAACTTTTAAAGACAGAAATGCTATGTCACACAAACTTAAAGAGATGATTCATCTTGATTGGCCCACAGGGTGCCTACATCATCTGGGGGAAATAACAGTCTTTAAACTTCATATTGCATAATGGGCGCTTCCAAAGTGTTAAAGAAAACAAAAAAAGATGATAATTTATGTATAACTCATTGACATCTATGATGATCTACCTATTGTAGAAAAATCCCTGCAGCTTACTTTTGTCATTTTGTGACAATCACACTCACTTTGCTGCACTAGAGGAACACAGCAGTGTGTCAAACTATGAGACGTAGAATGATGGTTTTTCCCATGGAGAGATAAGAGACCTTCTGTGTGGAGGTGGGCATGGTGGTGCAGCATCTGGCTGCAGGAGAGAGAGGTGTGTGGAGATGACTCATAGAAGAATGAGATAAGTGCGCTGTGCGGTGATGCAAGGTCGCCCGACGCTGCAGACAGGAAGGGGGAACCAACAGAGCTTTCTCAGGGGGGCTTGGCAGCCTCCCGCGTTACCCTCCATGGAAGATTTTCCACTTGAACAGACTTGTGATGATACAGTACACTCTGCCTTTGACCATGTGATGACAGTGTTGGTGCCAAAAAGGCTCATTTGAACCCAATGGCCAGTCACATGGCGTATGATAAAACACTTAACCTGATAATGGCCCATTTCTATTGGCCAGGCATTCAGGGAGGTGTGCAGTGCTGGTGTGCTTCTTGCCCCGAATGCCCAGGGTGCACCCATTCTGCACATATTGCAATTCTTACCATGTGGTAGGCATTACGGAGCTCCAAGTTGGAGAAGACAGTGACATTGTCACGGTTCTGCCAGGACAGTGGGAGGGATTTCTGTTTCTGTGTTGTGTGTTTTCCCTTGTCTGTCTTTCCCCTCCTTTTTCCCTCTCACTCTTCAGCCACTCTGGGGGGTGTGGCCGGTGGGCGTGCCGGCAGCAGAGGACCAAGCGGGCACACCTGATGCCAATCATCAAATCACCAGCAGACTATTTAAACCTGGCTTCCTCATCACTCCGGCGCCAGATTATTTCGTCCCTACTAAGGACTCCAGCGTTCTTCCGCTGGACTCATCCCTGTCTGCCAGTCCACCTGCTTGCTCGTAACCTCAGCAGACCTCTGCTAACCAGCGCGAACGGACACGTCACCCGCACCAGCCTGCTGCACCATTCACTTCTGGTTACAAATAAACATCTTAAACCTGCCTTCTGCCTCTGGTCTCTCAGTCCGGGTCCAATAGACAAAACCTAACAGAATAATCTGGCCAACTGGACCCGGCTGAGACCGAGCACCTCCGCCACGCCTTGTCGGCTCAAGGAGTCATGGTGGGTCACCATGAGCAGGCGCTCCACGAGGTCATGGAGGCGCTTCGAGGACTCACCGCCCACATCACCCAGCTGGGCACCCGCCTGGACCAAGTCTGCAACCCGCTGATGTAACGGGTGTGTCTCTTCTCTTAATGTTTGTGATGCACATCCGTTAACCTCTCTATATTCTGCGTTGTGTTCTTGGTGTAGAGATGATAGAAAAGGGACTCAGGTCGTAATCTCCACAGGTTGTTTATTCAACAGGACTAGAACAGGATCTGCATGATGAGTAAAATGAAAACAGGACTGTGACATGGCGTTCACAAGAGACACAGCAGGCCCCTGCTCTCAGTGGGCACAGCGCAGACTGAGAGCGTCCAGGTGTCTGGGTCAAACAGACGGCAAACTCTTAAAGAAACAGTAACGATTTAATGTCTCTCGACCAAACTACAAAATAAGAGTGAAAATAAATAAAACTGATCTCCTTCAGTATACAATCAGGATTTTGGTGAGATTTCAAAATAAAAATAAAGGTACATTTCAACCTGGTTACATTCACCCCTCCTGAAATCCAACAACATCCTGATTTGTTAAGATGTCTTTTCAGGACTGCAAAAACGTCTAATACTGACACAAACTGGCACAAGTGAAAAGAAGGACCTAGTCCACATTATCAACTTAGAAGTTACCTCAGATACAAGGATCAGGAAAGAAAGAGGGTGATCAAATCTCAGAATTCCCTTAGTTAAATGCGACGCCTGATACGCCACACAACACTTGGCCCAAAAAAATGTCTATAGACACTTGCAGATTCAAAACTTAACCCTTAAAAGTGGAGTCTGAACCATAGACTCTATCAGTCTATTCACTGATTTCACCAACCTCCCTGCACGTGTTCTAACACGGCCATCGGCCCTAGTGTGTGTGCATGGGTCAATGGGAACTGAGACATCCGCACCTGATGAGAGTGGCATATCTGTGCGCGGTGGAAGTGAGATGGTTGGGCTGTTAACAATGGCACCAGCAGGACTAGACACTGAACCAGACTGGATCCGCTCTTCTGAATCAGCCGATTCAGACTCAGGTGAGTCAGCAGAGGGCGAGACATCAAGCCCTTCTCCATCCCTGAACAGAGCCGACAGATCCTGTGTATTGTCATCCTGAGTCAGTTCTTTCAACATTGAAGTAATTCCATCACCATCGTCTTCCTGATCGGACTCCTCACTGATGAACGACTGATCAGAGGCACAGGTGTCCTCAACTAGATCCGTCCCAGAGAGAGGTAGAAAGTTGACCTCCAGCAAAAGATTCCTGTGCACCACTTTTGTGTGACCAGCCGCATCCCGAATCTTGTAGACATGAATATCTGGATTCACTCCAACAACTGTGTACACCCCGTCCTCCCATTTGTCGGCCAATTTCCTCTTTCCACGTTCACTCTTATTCGCCACCAAGACACGATCTCCCACAGACAAGTAGGTGCCCTTGATGCGCTTGTTGTACTGCCGAGCTTGATGTTGCTGCTCATTGGAAGAATGTCTCTGGGCGATCTCCATTGCACTTTTCAAACAAGAGAGCAAGGACTGCACATATGAGTCATAGTCAACAACATCAGAGTCGTCCAGAACAGGCTCAAACATAAGGTCCACGGGCAGGCGAGGGACACGCCCGAACATCAAAAAGAAGGGGGCGTAACCCGTAGTCTCATGGACAGTGGCGTTGTAAGCAAATGTGAGGGTCTGGATCTGTTGTGGCCATCGATGCTTTTCTTTGAGAGGAAGGGTACGGAGCATACTACCCAGGGTGCGATTGAATCGCTCTGTCCCGCCATTGCCCATAGGGTGGTAGGCTGTTGTGTGGGATTTGGCGACACCAGCCAAACGGAGAAGCTCTGCGATTAACTTGCTCTCGAAATTGGTGCCCTGGTCGGAATGTAGTCGGACAGGAAAACCATAAACACAGAACACATTATCCCAGAGCTTTCTGGCGACCTGCTGCGCTGTTTGATTGGCACAAGGAAAAGCATGGGCGAGTTTGGTAAAGTGGTCGGTGACCACCAGGACATCGACAGACCGCTGCTTGCTGTCCTCTGCCGACCAAAAATCTATGCACACCAGCTCCATTGGTGCTGAGCTCTTGATGCTTTCCAATGGTGCACGAGCAGCAGGTTCAGGCGACTTTCCAACCACACACCTCTGACAACTCTTGACATAAGCCCTTACATCACTCTCCATGTTGGGCCAATAAAATCGCTGCCTAGCAAGTGAGAGAGTCCGGTCCTGACCCTGATGACCAGCCAGGTCATGGATGCCCGACAACGCTTTGACCCTCAGGCTCTCAGGCAACACGTACTGGAATCTTTTCTGCTTGGACACAGGATCTTTCATGACCCTGTACAGGACACCATCACGGACCACCAACCTGTCCCATTGCTTAAACAACCTGAGGACTTTAGAATCAGCACCATGCTTTTCGCGTCTTGATGGTCGCTTTTTGGCAGCAACGAATGGTATCACTTTAGAGATGTTGGGATCCTGCTTCTGACTCAGCTGGAGCTCCTGAGCAGAAAACACAGGCAAAGTGTCCAGACCAGTCGGTTGCTGTTGGACATGCTGGACCAAACAGAGTGCCCTGGACTCAGCTGCATCAAACCAGTCACAGTGAGCCTGGCAAAGAGCCTGGATTTCTGTTGCATCACACACTGTCCTGGGGGACGGGTGGTCTCCTGACCTGCAGGCTTGAGATAGACAGCTGGCTCTGAAAACGTCCTGCACAGAATCCCCTTCAACCCCATTGGCTTCCTGAACCAAGGTAGAGTATGGCTCTTTCAGTAGTCTCTGGCTGACAGACTTGGCAAATGGATCGCGGCTCAGAGCGTCAGCCACAACATTTTTCTTCCCAGGTAGGTGTTTAAGGTCAAAGGAGTAGGATGCGAGCTTAGACACCCATCTGATTTCGCAGGCGTCAAGCTTTGGCTTCGTCAGCAGGTATGTAAGCGGATTATTATCCGTCCAGATGGTGAAGCTACGGCCTTTCAGCCAGTGGCTGAATTTTTCGCACACGCTCCACTTCAAAGCCATAAACTCGCAAAAGCCACGGGTCTGGCCTTGGTTTCCCCTTGGGGCACTTGAGATAGAACCGCCCCAAGTCCGTCCAACGACGCATCAACTGACAGAACAAACGGCTCATTAAAGTCTGGATGAGCAAGCACAACACATTGCAACAACATGGTTTTCAACTGCTCAAAAGCGTCACAACATTCCACTGTCCAATCTGCCGGGGTAAGTTTACGGTAAGTGCCTTGAGACTTCTTAACTTTCGCAGAATTTCCTCGTCTTTTCTGTCCAGCTGTTAGAGCAAACAGTGGCTTTGCAATAGCTGAACAGCGTGGGATGAAATGCTGGTAGTAGAATACCATACCAAGAAAAGATTTGATTCTTCGGACAGAGGGTGTACACTCATCAACCTCCATGAGATCCCGTACAGTCATCTTGGTGATGACTTCCACCTTGTCGGGATCGACTGACACGCCCTCACCATCGATGACATGGCCAAGGAATCTGACTCGCTTCTGCAGGAAATGACATTTTTTAGGAGCCAATTTCAGATTATTCTCCCGCAACCTCTGAAACACTAGCCGGAGTCTGGACAAGGCCTCATCCTCTGACGGTGCAAAGACAAGAAGGTCGTCAAGGTAACACAGGAGTTTTGAGAAGTTCATGTCTCCAAAGATTCCGATCATCATCCTCATGAAAGACGCAGGACTGTTGCACAATCCCTGCGGCATGCGGTTGTACTCATGCAGTCCCATGGGGGTCGTGAAAGCCGTGTACTTCTTGTCGTCCTCGTGAAGCGGGATGTTAAAGAAGCCCGAAGTGAGGTCCATTGTGCTAAAAAGACAGTTGCCACCGAGAGCGGCCAGACAATCGGACTGGTGTGGTAAGGGGTGAGCGTCCTTTAAAGTTCTGGCGTTCAGCCACCTGAAGTCGGTGCAAATCCGCACCCCACCGTCTTTCTTCCACACCATCACCAGAGGTGAAGCATATTCACTTGAGGATTTCCTAATGATACCTTTTTCCTCCATGTCACCAAGAACCTGCCTCAGCTTCTGATAATGCGCCGGAGGAACTCTTCGGTACGGCAAGCGAAAAGGACGGTCGTCAGTGAGACGAATACGGTGCACGTATCCCCTGACCTCACCACAGTCCAAAGAATGTCTCGAAAAAATGTCCTGATATTCAGATATCAACTGTGTGAGCTGTGACTTACAAGCTGCACTGACCTGACAGGAGTCTATATTGATGTCACTCAGCCCCAACTCTGACAAACTCTTGTCCAAGTGAACAGCAGAAGAGACACTGGATGGGGCACCAGAAAGCTGACTGTCTGTGCTAGTGTGTTGTGTCTCTGCATCTGATTGCGGTTTCCCAGAAGCAGCTTGTATGCCCTGGAAAACGTCCAAATCCTCAATTGCCGCACAAGGAAACACATCAGCCAATTTACAATTCCTTTTCAGTGTGACTGCTTTTTCAGACGGGTTCACAACTGTCAACGGCACCCACCTATCACCCCAGAGAGGCGTGACAAGACGACCCACTAAAACACCTCGTGGCATGGCTTTGGAGTTGGTCGGCTCTACAACAACTGTGCTGCCTGGTGACATAGGTGTATTTGCCGGGAGCCTACCCCAAACCAAGTGTTCGTGTTTTGGCAAGAGTGTTACTGCTTGGGTGAGTTTAACAGTGCCTATTTTGTCAGGAACCTCACATCCTCTCCAGCACTCAACATTGGTGAACATCGACAAAAACTGCTCAACATCAGAATCAGGTTGATACCCATGTTTGGATGCAATGTGCCAGTAGTCGCTATCGCTCTTCATGACATGAATGATATGCTTGATGACATTTGAACCCAGGATGAGGTCGTCACGCTGGCCAGGGACCACCAAGGTAGGTACAACACAATGAGCACCATAAATCTGCATTTCTAACTCATAAAACCCCTCAGGTTGAGTCTGCAAACCCCCACAGCCTATCAGAACAACATTCTCTTCAGGGTGCTGTCTCTCGGGCAAAACACCAGCAGACCTGAGTTTCTCCACAGCAAGCTCACTGATGCTACACGCCATAGAACCAGAGTCCAACATCCCTTTAAGCTCCACGCTGTGGTTGACAAGAACAGGAGCATAGAACAGTTCACTGAAGGCTTGAATTTTCTGAGTGGCTTGAATGACAATTTTGGTCCCTTTTGGAGCCTTTGCACAGCGGTCCTCATATAACCAAGCAAGATCAGATGTGTCAGAGAGGGATTCATTCAATTCACCTACACCGCCCCCCTCCAGGTGCAGGTGCTCTAGTTTAACTGTTGGTTCTGTCCACCAGCACTGTTGTCAGGTTGGAAGCGGCGCTGGCTAGCCTGCTGAGGACAGTCCTTCTTCCAATGACCAGGGGTTAAGCACTTCAAGCACCTGTTCTCCCTCCTGCAATGAGACACAGTGGAGTGAGCAGAAGCCCCACAAACCCTGCACACCTTCCGGAGAGAGTGAGGCACTGCGGCTCGGGAGCCAAAGTCAGGTATGAAGTTAGCTGGCACTTGTGTCTGTTGTGTGACCAGTCGATCTAACAAAGTCACCAAACTCTTCATGCAGTCATTATTAACACAAGAAACAGTTGAGGGTACTGAAAGTGGCACAGATTGCACAGTAACATTAGGGACAGGTGTATTGTCAACCTTAGAAACTTGACACTGTGACTGAACTTTGTGCTCTACTGTACTTGGTTTAGTTGGTCTCATGACTGCAGCTCGAGTCTTCCTCTCCTGCATGTGTTCATCCAGTCTCTCTTGAATCTCACAAGCTGACCATTTCTCCGCAGACTTGTACTTGAAAACACTGGCAAGAGATTGGTCTGGGCAGTGCTTGATAAACATCATGCTAACTTCATGGCTTGGGTCATCAATGCTACGGCCTTGCCTTCTCAGACATTCATCTGCCACATCCACAGTCTTATTTAGCCTGATCCAATACTCCATGGCATCTTCACCTGGTGCAGGTAGTGTGTTATAAAAATCTGCCAGCGGCATGTTGGAGTATGTCAGTTCGCTAAAGTGTTGTTTCAGAATGTCAAAAATCATGTGTGGGTCTGTAGTGTGGTTAATAGAAGTGTTGTTACGCAGCTTTATCCTTACTACATCCCCTGCTTTGCCCATAAGCCTTGCCAAAATTTCTTGTGATTGCTCATGAACAGGAATCTTTCTTTTCTTTAAATACAGAGTCATCAGATTTTCCCACTCATGAACTGTGAATCTGTCTGAGCCATCACCCCTGAATATAGGAGGCTCTTTTGCATCTGATTGCATGACAAACTTGACATTAGACTGTGACATGTCTGAGGATTTGTCAGGAGTGTCTGTACTGATTGTGTTCCTGTCATGCTGTAGCTGAGCTGCAATTGACTCTCCTAGCTTTGCAGCTAACTGTGTGATGAGAGAGCCCAAGTCTGGGTCCTGCTCGACATGGCTTGGCCTGGCACGATCTACATACTGTGTTGAGGTAAGTTGTGGCATGTCTAATGCACTGACTCTGAGCCCCGGTGTCCTGGTCTCTGAAGGCTGCCTGGCAAACCCCCTCCCCACACCAAACTGGAACTCAAAAGAGTCACGCCCAACATCATCACCTTCCCCCTCAACAAAAAATGTCTCACCGCCCTCTGCCATGGTACTTTCACTTCATACACACAAACAAAAAAAATATCTGGTAAAGATATCAAATCAGTCAGAGTGGTTAAATCAAAATAGCAGAAAAAACAGATAATCACATCAATCAACAGTTTCAAAACAATAAATCAACCTCTAGGCGCTGTTATGTTGACACAGGCCATTTTCCACATCTTTCTTTCTTATCTTTTTTTTTTTTTTTTGTCCTTTAATTTTTTCCTGTCTCAGAATCTTAGTCCATGTAAATCCAAAAGAAACTGTCCGCTGGGCATAGTCCGTGGAAATACCTGAGTACCATGAAAGGTAAGTGACTGCAGCCTCCCTCGGCGGACGAGCTGATGTCGAACTTCTGACCAATCCTTAAAAGGTCACGGCACCATTGTAACGGGTGTGTCTCTTCTCTTAATGTTTGTGATGCACATCCGTTAACCTCTCTATATTCTGCGTTGTGTTCTTGGTGTAGAGATGATAGAAAAGGGACTCAGGTCGTAATCTCCACAGGTTGTTTATTCAACAGGACTAGAACAGGATCTGCATGATGAGTAAAATGAAAACAGGACTGTGACATGGCGTTCACAAGAGACACAGCAGGCCCCTGCTCTCAGTGGGCACAGCGCAGACTGAGAGCGTCCAGGTGTCTGGGTCAAACAGACGGCAAACTCTTAAAGAAACAGTAACGATTTAATGTCTCTCGACCAAACTACAAAATAAGAGTGAAAATAAATAAAACTGATCTCCTTCAGTATACAATCAGGATTTTGGTGAGATTTCAAAATAAAAATAAAGGTACATTTCAACCTGGTTACACTGACAAACACCACAACTGGACCTAACCCACCACCGGCAAATCCATCACCACCGCCCGCAGCTCCAGGAAATAGCTCTCCCTCTTCCCGTGAGCCGTTCATCCCCATCCCAGCTAGATATTCGGGTGAGTTAGGCCAGTGCAGTCGATTCCTCCACCAGTGCTCACTAGTATTTGACCAACAACCTAGTACTTATTCCTGCGATCATGCTAAGATTGCTTTTGTTCTCAGCCTGTTACAGGGTAGAGCGTCCCAGTGGGCGGTAGCCACCTCCAAGTCCCAGGCCCCTTTCCGTAGTTCTTTTTTTCTGTTTTCAGCAGAACTTGTTAAGATCTTTGATCAACCTGTTCAGGGCAGGGAGACGGCTAGCCGACTTTTAGCTTTGAGTCAGGGGTCTAGTTCAGTCGCTAATTATGCCATCGACTTTAGGATCTTGGCCACGGAGACAGGTTGGGACGAAGCCGCACTTCAGGGGGTGTTTTTAAGGGGGTTAGCGGATAACATCCAGGACAAGCTAGCCGCCTGTGATGAGACTTCTTCCCTGGAGGAGCTAATCTCCCTAGCCATTAGGCTGGATAACCGGCTAAGGGAGAGACGTAGGGAGAGGTCCCTTAGGTCCCTTCCTGCTTACCATCAGCTCCAAGGACCCTCCGCGACACCTCCCCGCTCCACCGCCACATCTACTCCCCCCGTCCAGGTTCCAGAGGAACCAATGCAGCTGGGCCGGATACACCTCCCCCCAGCGGAACGCCGGCGAAGGTTAAAGGAGGGACTCTGTCTGTACTGTGGCGAGTCCGGTCACGCTCTTCCCCTTTGTCCCCTTCGGCCAAAAGCCCAGGCTCATCATGCGACAGGGGAGCGCTGATGAGCCGAACTGCCTCCCCGGCCACCTCCCCTTCCCGCATCCAACTCCAAGGAACCCTTACCTGGTCTCAGCAGCCCCTATCCCTGTCGGTACTGGTGGACTCGGGCTCTGACGAGAACTTCATCGACGCGGGCACGGTAGACCGGGCTCACATCCCCACACTCCCTCTTCCGGTTCCAAAGGAGGTTTTCAGTAAGGACCGTGCTCAGTCCCTGCCACCTCACCGCCCTTACGACTGCGCCATTGACCAACTACCCGGTGCTACGCTCCCATCTAGCCGCCTCTACGACCTCTCCCGGCCGGAGCGTGAGGCCATGGAGGAGTACATCCGGGACGCCCTCGCCACGGGGTTCATCCGCCCATTATCCTCACCGGTGGGAGCAGGGTTCTTCTTCGTATAGAAGAAGGATGGTACACTTCGCCCCTGTATAGATTACAGGGGTTTGAACAACATCACTATCAAAAACAAGTATCCATTACCTTTAATTGACTCTGCTTTCGGTCCCCTCCACCAGGCCACCATCTTCTCCAAGCTAGACCTGCGCAGCGCTTACCATCTGCTGCGCATCCGGGAGAAGGATGAGTGGAAGACGGCTTTCAACACCCACCTAGGGCACTTTGAGTACCAAGTCATGCCATTTGGTCTCACTAACGCTCCTGCTGTTTTCCAGGCGTTGGTGAATGACGTGCTCCGTGACATGCTGAATTGTTTTGTTTTTGTCTACCTCGATGACATTCTCATTTTTTCTCGTTCCCCCGAGGAGCATCTTCAGCATGTCCGGACCGTCCTACAGAGGCTCCTGGAGAACAAGCTCTTCGTCAAGGCGGAGAAGTGCCAGTTCCACGCTACCTCGGTGCAGTTCCTGGGATTCATCATCGAGCGGGGGCAGGTGAGAGCTGACCCTGCTAAAGTGCGTGCAGTGATGGACTGGCCCGTTCCTGAGAACCGGAAACAGCTCCAGCGCTTCTTGGGTTTCGCCAATTTCTATCGCCGCTTCATCCAGGACTACAGCCGGGTGGCGGTTCCACTCACCCGCCTCACCTCCTCCCATACACCTGGTCATCGGATACAGAGATGGCATTCGCCAAACTGAAGGGGCTGTTCTCCATGGCTCCAGTCCTGGTCCATCCGAACCCAGATCTCCAATACGTGGTGGAGGTGGACGCCTCGGACACCGGTGTGGGGGCGGTGCTGTCCCAGAGATCCCCGTCGGACCAGAAGCTCCACCCCTGCGCGTTCTTCTCTCGCCGTCTCTCCCAGGCGGAGGGGAACTATGACGTGGGGAATCGGGAGCTGTTAGCCGTCGTCCTCGCCCTGCAAGAATGGAGACACTGGCTGGAGGGAGCGGCTGTCCCCTTCCTCGTTTGGACCGACCATCGCAACCTTACCTACCTCCGCTCGGCCAAACGTCTGAACACCCGCCAGGCTCGATGGGCTCTGTTCCTGGGGCGTTTCTGTTTCACCCTCACCTACCAACCTGGTTCGAGAAACACCAAGCCCGACGCTCTCTCCCGCCAGTTCTCTCCTACGGATGAGCCAGACACTGATGAGCACATTATCTCCCCCGAGTGTGTGGTTGCTGCCGCCAGATGGGAGGTCGAACGCACGGTCAAGGAGGCGCAGCGCACCCATCCTCCACCGGACGGCTGTCCACCCGACCGGATGTTTGTTCCGGATCCCTCCAGGTCTATGGTCCTTCAATGGGGGCATTCATCGAGGTTGGCTTGTCATCCGGGTTTCCAGAGAACCCTCGCCCTCGTTCGTCAGCGGTTCTGGTGGCCCTCACTATACGCTGACACCAAGGAGTTCGTCTCGGCCTGCTCCGTCTGTTCCCGCAGCAAAGCGTCCCACCGTGCTCCAGCCGGTCTGTTAAGACCTCTGCCCATTCCCCAACGACCCTGGTCGCACATCGCCGTGGACTTCGTCACGGGACTGCCACCCTCCGAAGGACATACGGTCATCCTCACCATTGTGGACCGGTTCTCTAAGGCTGTCCACTATGTCCCCCTACCCAAGCTCCCCTCAGCCTTGGAGACGGCCAACCACCTGGTACACAATGTCTTCAGGCTTCATGGTCTCCCCCTGGACATCGTGTCGGACCGCGGCCCACAATTCATCTCCCAGGTCTGGAGGGCGTTCTACTCGGCGATCGGGGCATCGGTCAGCCTCTCATCCGGATACCATCCCCAATCTAACGAGCAGACGGAGCGGGCTAACCAAGACCTGGAGGCTGCCCTGCGCTGCGTCTCCGCCAGTCACCCTGCCTCCTGGTCCACTCATCTCCCATGGGTGGAATACGCCCACAACTCCCTCGTCAGCTCTGCCACGGGTATGTCACCATTTATGGCCGCTAACGGTTTCCAACCCCCTTTGTTCCCCGAACAGGAGAGCAAGGTGGCAGTTCCGTCCGTCCGGGACCACATTAGGCGGTGCCGGCAGGTGTGGCAGGCGGCCCGCGCTGCCCTCCTACGCACGGCGGCTCAGAACCAGCGCCTAGCAGACAGGCACTGCAGGCCGGCCCCGGACTACGCACCGGGCCAGAGGGTGTGGCTTTCGTCCAAGGAACTGCCCCTTCAGACGGACTCCCGCAAGCTGGCGCCCAGGTACATTGGTCCTTTTGAGATCGAGAGAATGATCAACCCTGCGGTAGCTCGGCTTAAGCTTCCAGCCTCCCTCAAGGTCCATCCCTACTTTCATGTGTCTCTGCTCAAGCCCGTCTCTTCCAGCCCATTGAGCCCTCCAGCCGAACCCCCACCACCCCCCCGGCTTCTGGACGACCACCCCATCTACACCGTCCGCCACCCGTTAGGGGGGGGGGGGGGTACTGTCACGGTTCTGCCAGGACAGTGGGAGGGATTTCTGTTTCTGTGTTGTGTGTTTTCCCTTGTCTGTCTTTCCCCTCCTTTTTCCCTCTCACTCTTCAGCCACTCTGGGGGGTGTGGCCGGTGGGCGTGCCGGCAGCAGAGGACCAAGCGGGCACACCTGATGCCAATCATCAAATCACCAGCAGACTATTTAAACCTGGCTTCCTCATCACTCCGGCGCCAGATTATTTTGTCCCTACGAAGGACTCCAGCGTTCTTCCGCTGGACTCATCCCTGCCTGCCAGTCCACCTGCTTGCTCGTCACCTCAGCAGCCCTCTGCACCATTCACTTCTGGTTACAAATAAACATCTTAAACCTGCTTTCTGCCTCTGGTCTCTCAGTCCGGGTCCAGTAGACAAAACCAAACAGACATGGTGGAGGAAGCCGAGAGGTGGCCAGCCTGGCCACAGTTATGCAGAGCCTCAGGCGGAGATGACGTTGTCGGGGTGCGTCTCATCCTCCCCAGCTGCATGGGCTCCTCAGTGCTGGGATGTGACACTGGAGGATGGTGGCACCAGAGGTGGATGATGAAGAACAGGTCATGCTGATTATTATTTACAGTGATACAGAAATGCATTTTACTGGCTAAGGATACTCAATGAGCACTATTTAAAGGACATTGACAAGAAGTGTTTTATGTGAAGTGCATAAAGTATATCCGGTTTGGTCGGAAGAAGAATATGTAGGGTCCAGACATTTAATAAGTATGGAGGTAGATTTATGTCTTTATTATTCAATCAAAAAAAAAAGTTGCTTCAATCAAAATATATATTATCAATAAAAAAAAACCTTTTCAATCAAAGAAAAAAAGTGTTTGAATGCAAAAATATGGTTGAGACTCAAAAGAATGCATTTGAACACTGTTTTTCTTTGATTGAAAATATTTTCTTTGATAGAAGTGAAAGTTTTTTTGTTTGAAGCAACTTTTTTGATTGAAGTAATGTTTTGTGTTTGGGCCATATTATGGGTAGGACATTTGTGTCTTTATAATTCAATCAAAAAAGAAGTTGCTTCAAACAAAAAAAAGATTTTCAATCAATGGAAAAACTCAAATGCAAAAAATCATTTGAAGTGTTGTTTTTGGGCCGTGTATGTTTTGGTCATTTGATTTTCAATTCACAAACAGATATTAAAATACAAATAATGAGTGATTTGATTTTCTTTTTAAAAAACTAAAATCAAAATTCAACTACAAGGCGTTTTTCTTTGTCAAGGTCAGAAAGGGATGGACTAAATTTAAAAAATGATTAGTTTTTCATTTTCTAGTTATAACAACAAAAATTAAAATCACTACAAGACAGAAACGAAAAAAATGCCAGTTTTTTCATCTTGTATGACCCGAAGTGGCCATTTACCGTACGCAGTTAGAGCGCGAATGAGGACGGTGTTGTGTATGAGACTGGTCGGAGAGGGGGGAACGTAAATGATGGACATCATGGATCAGTACGTTGTTTTTCGAAAAGATAAGAGAGTATCTCTCAGGGAAGCCGACATGACTGCAGAAAAACTGAGCCACATCTTTCAGGTAAATATGAAAATAATACTACATAATTAGGGAATAGCTAACTTTAGCTCCTAACGTTAGCTAACATTACGGCTCTGCGACAGCCTAGTTGTTGAATTGTTGTCGGAGAGACACAGGGCCCTAGTTTCGTAGACCAGGCGCAGTCAGCTTTCAGCGCACCTGCGCCGCGCGGGTGTGTCCGCCTGGACTTTGCAAGTTTCGTGCACCGCGCAGGCTCGCGCAGGCACACCTCCCGTCTCGCCCACCGGCGCAAGTGGGAAGGAGGGAGGAGAAGAAGGCGTGAGTGGGAGACGAGGAGGAGACGAGGAGGAGACGAGGCGTGGACTGGGATTAATACAGCCGATTCAGATCTTCACCAATCAAATGAGCTCCTCTCCTCACCTTTAATGCGTTAGGGGAGGTTCAGTGTAAGTTCCGTCACTTGACAACCCGATGACAGAAGCAGCGCCGCCGCTCCCACCACGTGCATCACGCGCTGTGCGTGCGTATCATAATAATAACAATGCCGATATTATAAAAAACAGGAGAGAGAGAGGGAGATGTTTTGGTCCGAGAGGCTGAGTTTCCGTTACGCGTGCCATCTGCATTTGATCTGACGGATGTGATGGGACAATCTATATAGATATAAATTCACGTGTTGATTCAAATAGTTGCATTAAATAGTGTTTGTTGTGATTATGTATTGCATTTAAATGTGCCTGGAACTGTGGAAACCTGTCTGTGAGGTCTCGGTGACGTGTGCGCACTGCGCGCCGTCAGCCAAACTTCCACTGCGCCAGCTGTGATTCGCATTGAATGAATGGACTTTATTTACGCCTTGCGCCGAAAGTAGACCAGGTTGAAGCTGGCGAGCTTTCAGTGCAGTCTCGGCGAGGCTTTTTGCCACGAAACTTCCGCTACGCCAAGCTGAATCTGTGACGCCTCCCCCTGCTGCGCCGCCACACCCATCTTGGCGCAGGCGATCCACCAAACTGCCAAACTGACGGTGCGCAAGGCTGCGCGGGTCGAAACTTGCATTGCGCCGGCTCCACCCTGCACCATCCTGCACCACCCTGCACCACCCTGCGCCACCCTGCGCTGCGCAACGAAACTAGGGCCCACATTGTTTGTTAGTAGCATAATATAGAGGTCTAACGTTAGCATTTGGAGAAGTTTCCTCTCGGTAGTCACAGAAGAACATAGAAAGGTTTGGAAATAACCACTAGGGGTTATTTCACATATTTGTTTTAATTTCTTCACAGGTCTCAGCTCAAAGTCTATACATAACTGATGATGCAAACGTGGCCTTGTTTCCTGGAGCAGCCTCAGGTGTTTTCAGCTCATTAGACCTTGTTCCAAGAGCTCACTATGAGGTTCATGGTGAGGACGAAGTCACCCAATCAGCTCCAAATATCACAGGCCAATGTTTTTCATTCATGCGATCACCTGCTACTAGCACTGCTAGTTCAGCTGCACAGCGGGCTTTAGCCCCCCCTAGAGCCACTGCCTCCAAAACATTTCAAAGGTAACCCTAAACGTCTAAAGTACTAAAGTCGCTTATTATTACTGTGAAACAATTTATAATTTCAATTGTACTAATTGCAAGATGGGAAATAAGTTTTAATTTGATCTTGTTGCATAAGAGCTAGATTTTATATGATGATTTCAACTCCAGTTGCCATTCTTTGTCTCATTCATAATTATGGTGTAATAATAATTGATACCACTTTATGTATGTGTAACACTTTTCCCTAGGAAATGCACGATGTTGTTTAGTTATTAATGATATACAAAATACACAAGGGTAAGAATAATAATGCCTTTTGTGTCATTTATTTTGATATGGATATTCTTACAGATCAGTGTACCTTGCTGACCTGATTGGTTGGAGACTGATTCCCAGCAGAATGGTGGTTGTACGGTTTGCGGAATGGGAGGCTTCTCTTCAGGGAATCATTGGCAAAGTCCAAGATGCCATTGGAAGTCATGATGCCATAATCTTAACTGATGCACATATAATTAATTAGAGGCTTTGTAATGAATTAATAGAAATTAATCGCATTTTAATCGTATATAAATATTTGACCTGAGAACAGTGAGAAGTAATTTTTTTCACATGGATTTTTAGTATACCATTGAATAATGACTGAATACATAAGCTTAAGCAACAAAATATTGTTTATTTTTGTTCAACCAAGTCCAACAGACCAGTGCAATTTTTGCCATTAAGTGTAGCAATAGCATATTTAGAGATATAGTACATTTCAGAAATGCAGGTAGCCTATAGGTAGGTAGACCTTCTGTAAACTATAACACCACAAACTTTGGGTTTTTTTTTAAGTAAAACACAATACTTTCAAGTACAGTCAGAACATTGGAAAACTTATATTGTTTTACCTGCTTACTACCACCACTCCTAAGGGTCCCAATACTGGAAGCAAAATGCACGAAAGATTCTTGCTGTACCAGAACAGGACTTCCAGGAGTTTCGGGGCACAAAGAGGAGGAGGCAGAGGTATCTTATGTATTCATATTACCCAGTTATTGAAATAAATTGTGTGTTTTTTTTTACCCAATTTGACCTTTGAAATTAGCACCTTTTTGCTTACCCTCCGGCCATTACTGCTTCTGTATATACGGATGCTTTTATGTTTGGGACATAAATTAATTGGACATTCCAATATATTAACACATTTGCAGGCCGCTAGGGCAAAAGCTTCCCCACAAAAGTATAAGAGCCTATCAATTAAAAAACAAAACCACATAATCAAGGAGTGAAATTGAACTAGTTTTGAATGAAATCATTAAAAAGCAGCCCTGACCTGGCCAAGCTACATTTATTAATGAATTCATTAAAAATATTTGCCTTTGTTATTAAGTTGCCCCCTTTTCTAATCTTTCAAACATAAGGTTTGGTAGCCATTACAAAAACTGATTTAACATTACCAGTAATTATCTCTTTTTTTCTGTTCAGCAGCCGAAGAGATGAAGATGCTGCAGGTATTGGAGAGGTCACCGAAAAAATTGAAGAGCTGGTACTGGCATCACAGAGCTTACCCGATGTCACTGCAGCAATCAGAGAGCTCACCAATCTGACTGCCACTCATCCTGAATCCTTCCCAGCTACAGACCATCAAGCAGGGGTTCTGCTGTATTGTTTGTTTGAGTAAGTATGTGATGGATAGTAAATAAATACCACACACATGTAAAATAATTCTGAATCTTTTTTGTCTGTTGTGTGCCAGAATTTGTGTTTTACAAATACGTGTTTTTACATTCGCTAACCAAGGTAGTTTGTGTGTCATTCATTACAGTTACTTGCATGTACTGATGCAGACAGTCCATAGTATGATATAATTACAATGACAGTTTTTCCTCAATTTCTTTTTTTAGAGTTCATCGAGGAGCCAGTCTTCACACAATGTTGCAAATGCATCATTGGATGCAAAAGATGCGTTGAACAGTGGCAGGAGACATTTGACTACTGTGCCAAATGTAGGGGCAACTCCAGAGACATATTTGAGGTCAATGGTGTGTCAGAGGTATTTTCTGTACTGAAATCCCTTTTTGAAGAGGAGTAACATTTTTTTTTACTTTTATGCAGGCACGGTGTATTTGAGTTTCCATAATTGACTGAACATTTGGGTCAGAGTTCTTATTTAACACAAAGAAAGTTGAGTTTATTTACAACACTATTTCATTCACATAACATTATCTTTATCAAACACCCACTGCCACCAATTACTTGTTCCTGTTACTAATATACTGTATATTCTGTAAGTTCAAATGGAGAAAAAAGCTTTTCACATATTTCGCTGAGTTGTAGTTATGAGATAGAGCAATGCCTCTTTGAATGGTGCAAAGTCGTTGTTCACTGCTCTGGAGAACAAGTCTGATATGTCTGAATATTTCTCTGCAAACTGATTCTCCATTGTAATTTTGTCCTGTTCGGTTGAAAATGGATCAACTCCAAAAGTAGAATGTGCGGTCAGTTGCGATCCCAGCTGTTGGCTATACAGGTCTGCTGCTTCAACTGAAAGAGGCAACAAAACCTCAGTGATTTGTTTTGGGCAACCGTTGCCAGCCAAGTTGTTTGGTATGCCTTTACCTGTAAAATAAAGAATATATGGTTGATCTTGAAACTTACGAATGCCTGTTGTAATTATTTTAGTTTTCGCTTCACCGGTTTATTTCACCTGGTATTCGGTGAGCGTTCCATGACTCCACCACCTTTGTAAGACCAATCTGGCACAACTGGATTGTCAGGTTGGACACACAATATCTAACAAGGTTGTCATCCATGTCTAGTTCCTCTTGATCCACCAATTGCAGAAGGGCTGTCTTGAGTGGATAGTTGACACGATTATTTACCTTAGGCCAGATTCGTTCAACTATATGATTCTGAAATCAGAAACACAGATTTGTCAGTAGTTCATTTATTCAGATGGTTTAATGAAAAATATAAATGTTTTCTTCGATTTGGTAGACAGGGTCATGCAGAACTGCTAGTCAATCTGTAACTTTACCAACTCAGCAGTCATTATGCACATGTACCAGAAATTACTATATATGCAGGCATCATGCATATTGACTGCTAAGCTAGTAAATTTACAGTTTTACCAGGAATTGGTAAGACAATTATCCAAATGGAGTGTAATAAAAAAGTTAATCACAAAACTACAATATACGGTTTGAATAAACTACAGTGTGGTTGCTTATTCAGTTTAATATTAAGTTATAACCAGATAATTAAATCCCTGTTTGTGTGTTTTGTTCTATGGCATGTTAACCCTGAAAGTAGGAAAGCATAATTGGAAAGAGAATGTATGTAATGCATAGAAGAAAACAGTGCTGCTGAAGAAAACACAATAACAGTTTTCATAAAAATTGGCATAGCACTGGTCTGTTGTTAAAGCAATCATACAAACTATTAAACTGTACCCTTGTTGATGAAGTCTGTAAGTAAGGCCTTCTCTCCTGATGATGGCGATATGATGACAGCAGCTCCTGCATGAATAGTGTCAAATAAAATTCCTTGCCATGATCGAGTTCGCACCTGATCCCACATTCCATTGGCAAGAAAAAAAAATGTAATTTGTGCTAAACTTCTTAAACGCAACTGCTCTGAATAAGTTGCTCTAAGTATCGGCTATGATATGATAATAGTATAGTCTACTGACAATAACAATGTACATGTTTAGCTGTCATTTAGTCACATTGTACAAATAAGTACAATTGTACATTGTCCATTGTTTAAAAGGAATTATAATTAACAGGTGGGTCAATAAATAGGGGAAATCTGCAAGTGGCCAACACAAAACAGTCGGGGGAACGAGGCCCAAGCTCACATATCAATATCTTGAGACCTCATGAAATATTTATGCATAACATATTTTTTGATAAAGAACCATTAGTAATGTTGATATGATGCCCGGGCTAGGGGCAAAGAACAAAACTGCCATAAGTCTAATAAATTCATAGTTGCATAACTTTACTAAAATGCAGTCTTTAAAACCATAGGCTACACTTCTGTCATATTGTTATGATATCCCAAATCCCAGACCATATCTAGTGTCATAGTTCAGCACAATATGGATATAATATCCAGAAATTGGCTGACAACCACTGTCTTGCAGAAATGACAGAATTAATAAATCCCTTAGTGTCCACAAAAATAGATTGGCTATTACCTGAAAACATCTTGGTAGATCACTAGGTTATTTATAGTGCCAAATCATAACAGAAGTTATCTCAAGACACTTTACATATAGAGTAGGGTAGGTAAAAACCACACTATGATTTATTAATGATTTACAGAGACCCAACAATTCCAACATAAGCAGCAACAAGTCGCACTATCTTCAATAAAAGTAGTAGTAATTATTATAGGCTAGTTATTATACAGTATTAATCCAGCAATATCGTGTACACAGTGGCAACGTTAACCTTCCCTTTAACAGGCAGGAACGTCAAACAGACCCAGCTCTATGGAGGACGGACATCTATATAAATATTTAGGTAGCAAAGGGGATATACTGTATAGCAGGTTCCTACCTCAGTTATGGCTTTAGCCACCTCTAACTCGAGATGTGCGTCGGGGAGTCCAATCAAGCTTGAGCCTTTTTCAGCGCAAAATCTCCTGACGTTTCTTGCAGAAAATCCTCTTTCGCCCCCACTTTCGAGCGATATGCGTGCAAAGATTTCTGCAGATGGCAAGCCTTGTTTTGCCATGTCTAAAATCATGTCAGAGTAAGGTTCCAAAGACATTTTAGCCTGGGCAAGGTGAACCACAGGTCACTTTGGGCGCTCTTGCCAGAAAACGGCAACTTCCGGTCGTACAATATGAAAAATCGGGCATTTTTTTTGTTTCTGTCTTGTAGGGATTTTAATTTTTGGTATTATAACTAGAAAATGAAAAACTAATCATTTTTTAAATTTAGTCCATCCCTTTCTGACCTTGACAAAGAAAAACGCCTTGTAGTTGAATTTTGATTTTATTTTTTTAAAACGAAAATCAAATAACCACTCATTATTTGTTTTTTAATATCCGTTTGTGAATTGAAAATCAAATGACCAAAACATACACGGACCTACACGGATTCACGGACCTTTTTTATTGAAAATATTTTTTTCGATTTAAAGTTTTTTGAATGACCTGAAAAAAGTTTTGAAGTCGTTTTTGTTTTGAATGAAGTGAAAAAAGTTTTGAAGTCGTTTTTTTTTATTTAATTATTTCGACACAAACAAACATGATCAGAACATGTTTGAGTGACAAGTGTCTACACCAACGACGTCTTTCTGACAAGTCACGGTCGCCAGCAAGCCAGGGGCTGTTCGAAATGCCATACTAACGTACTGCCTACATACTCAACGTGTAGGCTATGTACTGCGTACTGCCTACTAAATATACGTTTGAGTATGCTGTTTCCCTCAGACTGTTCACATGGAAGTATACACATCTCATACTACATTTTTTTTTGTTTTTTTACTTTATTGACATCTCGTCTTCATCTTCTCATGTAACTGAATCGATAACGTTTGCGGTTCTAGATCCTGTTTAATGGAAAATAATTATCAAAATATAAAGCATGATTATTATTACTCATGCGGGGGGGGGGGGGATGCTGGAGCCGATCCCAGCTGACAGGTAACCAGTCAATCACAGGGCCAACATGTATGTATTCACGCTCACATTCACACCTACGGGCAATTTAGAGTCATCAATTAATATATCCCCATCCTGCATGTCTTTGGACTGTGGGAGGAAGCCGGAGAACCCCGAGAGAACCCACGCTTACACGCTGCAAACTCCACACAGAAGGAACCCGGGGCCTACCCAGGAATTGAACCCAGGACCCTCTCGCTGTGAGGGGACAGTGCTACCCACTACACCACCGTGCAGCCCTTGGGATACTAGTGAATAATTTATTAGACAAATAATCCATGTTATATTTACAGGTTGCAATACATGTATGATAAGAAGAAATAAGTAGTTTATCAACAAATAAATAGGAAAACGTTGAGAATAAATGTAATATCTGATGTTTTCTGTTACAGGTTGGTGCCAGAGGGCCGTACTGCAGGTCAATCCTCATGTTCCCCCGCTGGGCCTCTACTTTGGGTAACGGGATTTAAGGAAGGACCTTTCAAGGACCTTTCATCTTTCAAGGCGTTCCATGGAGAACCTCATCCACTGCTTACAAACAGAACATAGTGGGGTTCCATGTCCATAGTTCCACGGTGGTGATGGGGTTGACAGCGACGTATGTCCTAGCAGTCCTGGGACATCCTCAGGCTCCAACAGTCCTGGGACATCCTCAGAGGCTCCAGCAGTCCTGGGATATCCTCAGAGGCTTGTAGCTGCAGTGTCTACTCCAAATGTCCAGATCCCTGTGTTGCAGGAACATGATAATTGTTGAGGTTTTATTTTTGTTCATCAGTAGTACAGTTTATAAGTAAAACCACATGGTATAAGTTCTTACAGTCAAATGTTTCCTGTTAAATGTTTTAGGAATATATCTGATGATCTGTACAAATCTAAATAATAAATATCTGAATATATTTGTTTATTTGTTTGTTTGTTTATTTGTTTATTTTGGGCATGTCGGTTAAATCATCATCACACATCTTGCTCACACAGTAAAAATACACATGGCCGAAAGGGAAAGCGGGAGAAGCCGAGGCTTATCTAGTCCCGCCCCCATTACCCACAGGGGGGAAAAGAAAGAAAAATAATAATAAAAAAATAAAAAATAAATAAATAAATAGAAAACAAAAATAAAATAAAGAATCAACATCATAGTCTTTTCGCTTGACATAACATTTTCTTTCACTTGTGACATTTGACATACTATGTTACAGCAGTAGGTGGTACAGAGAGCTGAAGTCCAGTGCATACAGATTACGTGTGTGTCCCATGCAATAATCTGTACCGGTCAAGTGTTGAATATACATACTTCTTCTTAAAGCCACTCAGTGTTGCTGTTTTTTTTACTTCTTCTTAAGAATATATATTATTGTTGACTCATGTTTTAGGCCTGCAGGTCTATTTCCCTCCTGCTCTGGAGGAGAGACCCTGCTGCAGTGGTTGACATCATGGCTGAGGAGATGGGGTGTAGTGGGGTAATAGCAGGTCTTTGCTCCATCACCTCATCCATGACAACACTTCCAGTGTGCAGCAGTGACCCCTCCTCCCCTAGTGCTGACACCTTCAGTTCATACAAACAACACTTCGCATAATCATTGTTTAGATCAACTATTCACCACTAGTCATATATTATAATATGTACTGTAATACTGTTCCACATGGGACCAACTTAATGGACTCTGATGTTTGAACACATTGTAGATATTACCCAGCACTGACTTTACCTGGTTATTTATAAGAAAGACAACTTCATCTTGTTTATTTCATGCTTCACATCAAGATTGTAGAGTTCAATACTTTAAACTGCTTACAACTCACCTTGTATTTCTGCTTCATATTCTCCAACTTCTTAGCTCATCCGGCTCCACCTTCCCTCCATCCCATGTTCTTTAAAAAACATCCTATATGAAGAACAGCACATAGAAAAGTGTTACAGTTCATTGATGATTTCTTGCTGTTCAACAGAACGTTTCAGGTAGACATCTCAGGAGAGCAGTACATCTTCCATCTATATACACTGGTGTTCAAATTTATATAATTGAGTAGCTAAATATGCAAGGGTAGTAAGTCCTGCATATGAGAATTATAACATTCAACACCACATTTTCTTACATGAAGCCTCTCATAGCAGCATTCCTCCTGCTGGTGAACTTCTCATCGTTCCCTCCACCGAATGAGGCGCTCGGTGTCTGCATCCGTCCCTTTAACGAACAGTGCACCGCGTTATTTACCACCGTTACGCCCTCCTGTGTGTCCCTCACTGTACCCTGTAGTTCTGTGTGTATATGCGCGCATAGCAGCAGTAAAGTCGAGTCCTGTGCAAACTCGGTCTCTTTTATTGTGTCTCCACACACTATGTACGCAAAGTGAGTACATCATAGGCAGGACCTTCGATTCGTAACGTTAACGTACAATTCCAACAATAATAAAGTAACGTTCATTATCAATACGATTTAAAAGTCAGGTGGAAGCATAAAAAATATGTTACAGTATACATGTGTACGCAGTTTATAGATAGATAAATATTAGAAATCTAAATAAATGAATACTAATTAAACAAACCATCATGTCTTCTTTTCCAAGGATTTTCATTAAACTAAGAGCTTTTGTGTCTCAACTGAATGCCAAATTTACCAGAAGGATCATTATTGGCGCAATACTTTAAGCTAGTAACTACTTGGACACTATGTCAGACAATAAGCATCACTTCATTGAACTGCCAGATTTGCATATAGTTGTGTGTTAGGCTACTGATAAATAATGCCTGACAGAGCTAGTTAGCGCACCGAGCAACAGAATATATGTACGGGACGACATATGTATGTCCCGCTCTCAAAATAAAAGCATCTGCCTCTGTGTCTGTGAGCGATTGACTGCCTGTAAGTGTGATGGTGGGGAGACCACCACCCATGAGCGAGAGAGAGAGAGGGATTGTCAAATAGCTGTAATCCTGTGGGCTGTGTTAGAAGATAGACTCAGGCTCTGCATGACCTGTTGCTGCTAAACAGGCAGCACTGCAGGCAACAGTTGGCATGTGGACTGTTGTTTGACCACTAATGACGTAACTTATTATAACATAACATAGCACTAACACATAGCAAGCCTCTGTACTTAAGTGAAATAAACAATTCATTCAGTGTGCAGGGCCATCGGCTAACGTTATCAGCTAGCCGTTAGGCGCTAGTGCATCCCGCTAGCCTGCCTGACAATATGACGGCGTTAGATATCCAGCACCATCACACAAATTAGTCAACGTGAACTAAGTTAGCAAGCTTTATGTTTAATGGAAATGTCAAACAGAGTAGGCTAATGACACCAACCATTTTAATACTGTTTTATCTACTTAGCAACAACTCCACCACTGCTCCCTGGCTTGCTGGCGACCGTGACTTGTCAGAAAGACGTCGTTGGTGTAGTCACTCAAACATGTCTGACCAATGGGGAAGCGCCCGCCCACTGCAGGATGTTTGTGTCAACATAATTCAATATAAAAAAAAACGACTTCAAAATGTTTTCACTTCATTCAAAACAAAAACGACTTCAAAACTTTCTTCACTCTCAAAAAACTTCAAATCGAAAAAAATATTTTCAATAAAAAACAACAACACTTCAAATGATTTTTTGCATTTGAGTTTTTCTTTTAATTGAAAATCTTTTTTTGATTGAAGCAACTTTTTTGGGATTGAATAATTTAGTCAAATGTCCTAATATGGCCCAAACACAAAAAAGATTACTTCAATCAAAGAAAACATTTTCAATTAAAAAAAAAAGTTTTCAAATGCAATTTTTTGAGTCTCAAATCTTTTTTTGCATTGAAAAACTTTATTTCTATTATTGAAAAAGGGGTGTGTGTTTTTTTATTGAGAATTGTTTTGTTTGAAGCAACTTCGTCTTTAAATGAATTATAAAGACACAAATGTCCTACCCATAATATGGCCCAAACATAAAACATCATTACTTCAATCAAAAAAGTTGCTTCAAACAAAAAAACCTTCACTTCTATCAAAGAAAACATTTTCAATCAAAGAAAAAAACAGTTTTCAAATGTATTTTTTGAGTCTCAACGATATTTTTGCATTCAAACACTTTTTTTCTTTGATTGAAAAGTTTTTTTTTTATTGAAAATATATATTTTGATTGAAGCAACCTTTTTTTTGATTGAATAATAAAGACACAAATCTACCTCCATAAATAAGTAACCATTTTCTGTTAACAGCAATTTTATTGCAGTTAAAGTTCAGATCGAGCAACATCCATTTCGTCATTTTAGAAGCCTCCACTACAGAACACCTTCCTTTAACATGTGATGGCACAGCGTATGCATTTCTGCTGGGAATGACTGCAACAAATTACAGATGGGAGAGTTAGGCTGTATACACACTACACCTTTCCGTTGACGGATCTCATCGACTTTGCATGGGCTTGTGTCACATTATGCCGAAACTTTCAGGTGCCGAAGGATCTGTCAGCTAATCAGATCATGTTATGCAAATATATGCAAATAAATGGCTCTGGCTGGCCAATAAAAACGGCACTTTGGTACAAACAGTGAAAACACATGGAAAATGCTAACAAATCATGGAGGAAAAATGTATCATTGCGGTTGGGAACAGGGACTCCACTCGCCGGGATCAGGCACGGAGGGCCGTGTCGGCAGAAGTGGGGGAATGTGGTACGAGTATTGCAATTGCTTGTGTGTATAAATGCATTCAGTGTCATTGTCATTCAATGACTGCTAGCAAAGTCCCGAAATAGTCATGGATGCAGCATTCAAGTTCCAACATTAGCGCCATCCAAATATTTAAGTCATTACATGTAATGTATAGTTGCAATTGCTGTAAAACCTGCTATGTATAAAAACAGTAGTAGATAAGAAAGAAGCAGGTTGTATTGTTAGCAATAATTTTCTTTCGTTTTCCTTTACAACAGTCGATGATTGCATGAAGAGGTGGAGGGACCTGAGGGAAAAAAACCTCAACAAGGAAAGGTACCTCCAGAGGAGTGGGGCAGGGGCCTCTCTCGGGCAGCCATGGAAATACATGGCTGTAATGAGGTTCCTGACCCCATTCCTTGTGGAACGGGGAAATCCAGCAATGTCTCCAGGCGACCTCCAGCACCAGAGTAGCGGGCAGGAAGGAAGGAGGACCAAAGAGTGCGTGCCCCTGTAGTTGCCGGAGTTGGATGGAGCCTGGATGATTCCCATCAATGGCACCGATGCAGTTGGGGAAGTTCCACTGCCACTGGAACTGCTCGGCCATGATCCTCCAGTCTTCCTTCGTGGGAACTGGCATGGTCTGGCCTCCACCAAAGCTGTCCAGATGGCACTGGCAACCTCTCGCACTATGTGACAAACAGTAGATGTTCCCACACTGTAGCTGCATGCGATGGTCCTGAAGGAATCGCCTGTGGCCAGGTATCTAGGATAGAAAAAAGTAAAGAATGTACTTTCAATTTAAGTCATGCAAGCATATTATTTATTTTTAAAATCAAATTCTGTATCCATGGTGACATGCATAACTAAGATTGTTCATAGAAAGGCTGTATGAGGAGACCTGACCTTACCTGACTAGAAACACTCGCCCATATATCATTAATCCCCTGTGCCATGCATAACTAGTATGGCTATAGATTGTTCATAGAAAGGCTTTGGTGAAAATGCATTTCCATACAACTTCTTTAAAATGCATTTTGGATTGTGTGACCACATATGTTGATCTCTCAGCTGGACAGAATTCTTTAATTATGAAAACATCCATTATATCAATGCCCACAACATTGTGCAAATGCACCTTTACTATAGCGTCATTTTCATGAATGCAAATGAGCTGGAAGGACATGCAACTAGAAATATGATCATTAAAAAAGTATCTATACTATGAGCAAACGGCAAGTAGCTCAGCAGGGCCAATTGCTTGACAAAGGTGGTGTCTGCCCTGGTCATAAGCGGGTCCACCTTGCTAAGCAGCAGCACACTTCTGGCTATAATGGGATTCATTCTGCACTATAATAATAAAGACGCCCTCATCCGGCACCGGTCTGTCAACGCATGTGTGTAGTGTGCATGTGGCTTAGTTGTTCAACAATGCGCAACAATGCGCAAGGCGCGAGGCCCAAATAAATTCCATTCATTCAAGGCGAATTACAGCTGGCGGAGTGGAAGTTTGGCTGACGGCGCGCAGTGCGAACACATCACCGAGACCTCACAGGCAGGTTTCCACAGTTCCAGGCACATTTAAATGCAATAAATAATCACAGCACACACTATTTAATGCAACTAATTGAATCAACACGTGAATTTATATCTGTATAGATTGTCCCATCACATCTGACGTCAGATCAAAGGCGGATTGCATGCGTAACGGAAACTCAGCCTCTCGGACCAAAACATCTCCGTCTCTCTCTCCTGTTTTTTATAATATCGGCATTGTTATTATTATGATACGCGCGCACAGCCGTGATGCGCGTGGTGGGAGCGGCGGCGCTGCTTCTGTCATCGGGTTGTCAAGTGACGGATCTTGCACTGAACCTCCCCTAACGCATTAAAGGTGAGGAGAGGAGCTCATTTGATTGTTGAAGATCTGAATCGGCTGTTTTAATCCCAGTCCATGCCTCGTCTCCTCCTCGTCTCCCACTCACGTCTTCTTCTCCTCCCTCTTTCCCACTTGCGCGGGTGGGCGAGACGGGAGGTGCGCTGAGAGCTGACTGCGCCTAGTCTACGAAACTAGGGCCCATGGTCTTTGTGTCCTTGGGCAAGACACTTCACCCAGCTTGCCTCGTGTGAATGTGTATGACTGCTGTATGTTTGAGGTGGTGGTCGGAGGGGCCGTAGGTGCAGAATGGCAGCCATGCTTCTGTCAGTCTGCCCCAGGGCAGCTGTGGCTACTATCGTAGTTTACCACCACCGGTATAACTGTGTGTGAATGAATGGAACCTGGAACCCTGTCAGAGCGCTTTGAGTGTCTTGAAAAGTGCCATATAAATCCAATCCATTATTATTATTATTATTATAAAAGCAATGTTTGATTTCTCGGTGGAGTAAGTTAGTAACTGTTGGTCAGACTTTTCCACCGAGGCATTTTGAGGGCCAGTTTGGAGCCCGTGCCTCATCGCGAACCAGTTCTTCCTGTTTCCACAAGCAAAGAACCGGCTCTCGACCAGGAAAACTGGTTCCAGAGCGGCATCACCTCTATGCTGGTCTAGAACTGTTCACAAACCTACATCAGGGGCTATTTACACTCAAGGAGACAGGGGAAATAACGCTGCTGTGGAGTTTACTAACGTTACTGTTTTACACTTTTAAAATGTCTCACCTCATTGCAAACCAACGACCCATTTCTGTTAAGTTTACCAAGCTAGTGATTACGTTCGTAACAGCAGCAACTAGTGGCTATGCTTCCTCGGGTAATGTAAGCTGACCGGCTAGCTAGCCAGCTAGCATGATATTGCTAACAATAACATTCGCAAGCCACTTTCTGACTGCCATTGGCTCACTTTACTTTACCAATGACCAATGTGACTTAACATCTGTCTTCACAGCGTCGTGGACAAGTTTGTGATTAAACTGCTGTTCTCTGGTTTGTGTTTGTAGAGCTGGCGAATGTCGACGATATTGAATGGAGGTCCAACCTGCAGATGACTAAACAGCAAACACTCGGATCATTGATATTGATCACACACTGCTCTAAAAAATGTTCTGATTTTAGTATTTTGTGTATTTTATTGTTATTGTATTGTGAAATAAACACTTTTTCTGAAGACACATGCTATGCTTGAAATTTGTGCTTGCAGGAAAACCTCAGACGTATACATTGACATAATGACGTGGCTTTCTGGGCTCTCTAGCCGGTGGAAACGCAAACAGGTTCTCAGAAGGTTCGCAAGGTGAACCAACTGCAAACCAGCACTGGCACCGGCCTGGTTCTTGAACTAGGTTCGCGTTGGTGGAAAAGGGGTAAGGGAAGGCTGGGCTGGGTGGCTGGAAGGATTGAAGCTGGAGGTAGAACTGGAGGGGCCAGAGTGTGGACTGGAATTGCCGGCATGGTCGATGCAGCCACTGAGCTGGGCCACAATGCTAGAGAGCTTGTTGTTTCTCTGTGGGGTCCATGTGGCCAGATAATTATTTTGTGTATTGAGTTTTGATCAGACACCAAGGCAGATTCTGAGACAGGCAGGGGTCTGCAAAAAAGGAATTTAATGAGAAAAAAAAACACAAGTGAAATAGGAGAATGCAGCAGAGGCTGGGAGTTGGCTGGCTTGGCTAGTTATCTCTGGAGGAGATACAAGAGCACACGGAAGAGCTCAGGCTCAGAAGGCACAAGAGCAGGAAAGCAGCTAGGCTCATGGGAAAATAACACTAGTGAATACAAAAACCCTCAGCCAAAACCAGGAACACTGGTTACTTACATAAATCTACATGAGGCACTGGTTGCAAAATGCAGCACACTGCCCAATTGGACGGAACTGTCTGGCAGCGTAGTGAATGAAGACCAGGCTTTTATTGTTCAGGTTGATGAGGTGAGTGGGAACAGGTGTGCCTTGCAGCAGGAGAAGCCAGCCACGCCCCCTGCCACACACATGAACACAAAAGGAACAGGAAGGGAAAGGGCAGAGTGAGAGAGAAAGAAAAGCACAAAAGCAAACAGAAACACAACATAATCATCACATTGCATCCGTCTTAATTGTGTCCCTCGCTTAGAAGTAATTATTTATGTCACTATCAAGCTTATCTTGATCTCTCCCATCTGACTTTTCAGACTTTTTTTTACATCGTATTATACTTTTATTAAAAAAACGTATTAAGTTAAACATAAATGTGCATTTATTTAGTATTTCACACATTGTATTACTTTTCATGATTATTTGCTCTCATTTCACATTCAAGGTGAGTTAATTTTGAGTGTCACCTGAAAATGATTAAATAAATACACTGAAACATCATTGGGTTAACAAAAAAATGCTACAATACAAAAATAATACGAAAGCATATTGTACCTCCATTATGGTTATTTTTCCTCACTGTCATTTCTTGATGTGTTTTTCATTTGCAGTATCTCCGATGATGAGCGCCTTCTAATTACTTACTCATTTACAAGAGCATGGATCTGCATCTAGGAGGTTAATGCTGCCTGATTCCACAGGAAATAACTGGCCCAGCTCCAAAAAGGAGTGCTGGCCGAGGCATCACATCTTCCTCCCCAAGGAAAAGCGGTAACATTAGTAATTACCTCCTGGACCACAGGGCCAGATATCTGTCCACCTTTTTATGAAGTCCACAAATTGAGGTCATTTGGGAAGGGAGGAACACTGCAAGGTGTACACAACTGGTTAGAGTTTTATTGTTGATAATGCAGATCCAACAAGTAAATATCCTCAATTAAAACATTGCGTTTCAAGCTCCCCCCCACCAACCCTCTCTCTCTGTTTGTAATCTTGGATTTGTATGTTGTGTTGAAACTGCTGCAATTATCTAGAGGAGGCCTGAGGGTTGGAGACGGGTGACAGGGTGAGCAGGCATGTGATAAATTGAGCTCCATGATTTCTATTGCTTCAAGGTTGACTGTCTGCTGTTGATCAGCCTCAAACACTCCATCCAAGCCAAGCTGCAACGTGGACAACGCAGCTAACAACACACATCTTCCTGCTGTTCCAAACTGTTAACAGTTACCAGCCTCCATTGCAAAACCCCACTTTCTAGTTTAACATCAGACAGCAAATTAATTTCTTGCAAAAACAATTCTATTTGATGGAATGGCTGTGATCAGTAGAGTCTCTTGTAGAAGGAAATCTGAGTATTTACATCAAGTTCAACTTTGGTAAAGTTTGTCATGCAAATTTAAAAAGTATTTGTAGCGATTTCAGCATTGGGGTGATGCAGTCAATATTTTTGTTCTGGTAAGAACCCTGGCAGCAGCATTCTGGATTATGTCTAATATGTGTTTTTGAGAGACCTGAAAAGATACTGATACTAATACCACGTTGCATGCAACAACATGGCAACACGGCATCGTAACATGCAAAAACCTTTTTAAAGACATGCTTAATGTCCTTAAAATGTCATCCATATGCCATTCCATTAGAACAGGTTGCATATACAGTGATTCCAGTGTATGATGGGAAAAAGTAACAAAAATGTACTGATACAAATCTTATTGAAAATGTTGAAAAAGGCAGCAGTAAAAACAATGTGAAATGAAAGATAAAGTGATAAAGTATATGATTTAATAATTAACCTCCAATGAATAATTCAGCTGACATTCATTTGTAACAGCATATAATTTGAAACTAATATTAAAAAATGTGTTACTTCCACCCCAAATATCAAAAAACATGCTAATTGGTTGTGCTATCCAATGTTAGGCCACACTGAACCTCACTCACCACTGCAAGGAAACCACCCTGCTGTGGGGTCATTGTTCGGAATCTCCCGAGAATAACTGATGGAGCCAGCTAACATTACCATACCCTGCTGTCCCTCTACCACACTCTTTTATCATTACACATCATCTGTAAACAAACGGCAATGGAGAAGTCACGGAGCTGTAATGGAGGCTAAGCGAGAAGAGCCGGCCTCTTTGTGAATGGTGAGAGCCGGGAAGCTTGAACAGAGAGTGACGTTTTGTAGACATCTTACGTGCCTGACCCGCCACCAGAGGATTTAATAAGCTCAGAATGTTTATCCGAAGAAGATAGAATGCCAGTAGTTGCTTGCACGGGGCTGCCATTATTATGCATCAACATGTTGTATATGATTCATAGCCATGTTGCTTGCGCTTGAAGAGTCAGGTAAATACGCATGATGAAAAGTTCGCCTTCCATTGTTGTTTTGGTGCACCAGAGCTAATCATATATCCAACGCTTATCAAAGTTCTTTATGAACAGTGCGGCATAACGAGGGCTCTTCTCTCTCACTGACTAGAGTGGACCAAGCTGCAATAATTGACTCATTGGAGTGAGAATGTGTTAATAATAATGTGTATGTGCTCCAATCTGATGATTATATTAGATAAGGAAACAATTTATCTTAACAGCCGTGTATGTGGCAGAAACCAGTCCATGGTATGTATAATCTTCTCTTGCCTTTCATTGTTTGAGCAGTAAATTGTCATTACATATTTTCCGTTCTCCCTCTGCCTTTTTCATACTCCTTGCCTTTCCTCACAGATGAGTTGACCTTTAGGAAATCTGGGCTGGTGATCAGATTTAGCCCTTATTGTAATATTCCTGTGTAGTGAGATTAAAAGAAAAAGGTCAGTTTGGTGAATGCTTTCATACATTTGTACATGCTAAACATGTCATCAGAGGGAGGGTTCTCTTCAGCCTCTCTCTCTCACTCTCTCTGTTTGTGTCTCTCTCTCTCTCTCTCTCTCTCTCTCTCTCTCTCTCTCTCTCTCTCTCTCTCTGGGTGCAGTCGAATAGTCAAAAATAAGGTCCTAACTCCTATTCCTAACTCCTATTCCTTGACCGCTGGGGAAAACGTCACAGGGTTAAGGAAAGGCGATAGGAGAACTCAAAAGGACTTAGGAATAGTCGACCGCGATGCTCAGAGAATCCGACCGGACTTTCACCAAGCTACGTCATTATAACGCGGCCGCTGATGATTGACAGCTGATGATCGGCACGGGCGATTGACGTGCGTCTGCGCGGGAGAAACTACAATAATGGACTACAAAAAACGCATCGTCCACTTCTCCACATGTTGGTTTTATAAACAGCTGGTTCACTGACCGGCTTCAGTTCCAGCAGCTCCTCCTTCCTGTTTGACCGTTTGCTGTATTTACATTTCATTTGTGGTTTTAGTTTCGTTTTTGTCAAGTTTGTAACATGATTGAAATAAAAAAAAAATACCATTCAATTATTATCACTGTCCACACACTTTTATCATCACTATTCCAATTACTATATGTCTGCATGAAAGTATTTGTTAAATAGGAATATCGTTTGTTTTCATGAACGGCCGAGGTGTGCAGCACTTTAAATGTTGCTCACGCAAAGAATTGTGGGTTGGCGTAATCTCCTTTCCTTTCGCATAGGAAGGTCCGTTGCATCCTATGCTAAAGGAGCTCTGAAAGGAAGCATTGGAGCTCCTTTCCTTTGCATTTAGAGAATTCAAACAGCTCTTATCATGGCGGCCACTTGTTTACTTCCAGGTCACTTCTTCAGTTAGGAACCTTCCTAAGCAAAATAGACTATTCGACTGCACCCTCTCTCTCTCTCTCTCTCTCTCTCTCTCTCTCTCTCTCTCTCTCTGATTGAGTGAGTGCTGAGAGCGTGTGCGAGTGAGCTGTGGAGTGTTTGTGTTTTTCAAACTTTCTTTTCAGCTTTCTTTTGAGTAACCACGTTTATTTCTTTATAGTTTATTGGTAGTGGATCACATAAAGGTTAGTTAGAGTTTTATTTGGGTGTTTTTCTTTGTCTCCTGCCAGCGTCTCGCCGGTCGGCGTGTGCGGCCGCCATGGTAAATGGAGACGGTCTCTCCACGCTAACCAGAAAGCACGGTATTAAAATCTGTCCGGGCTTTCTGTGTAGCGTGGAGGAAATTAGTTTGGCCGTGGGTGAAAAGGTCGGGTATGGCAGAATTAAGTCGGCCGCTCGGATGAACGGCGCCACGGTGATCTTTCTGGACCAGGTGGAGACGGTGAACAAAGTCATCGAGGCAGGCATCACCGTGAACGAAATGTTTGTTCAGGTGCTGCCGCTGTCACAACCTGCCACCAAGGTAGTCCTGTCAAACGTCCCTCCGTTCATTACCGATGAGTTTCTCAGCAGAGAACTGTCCAGACACGGGAAGATTGTTTCCCCAGTTAAAAAGATCATGTCTGGATGTAAATCTCAATTGCTGAAACACGTAGTGTCTCACCGCAGGCAACTGTATATGATACTGAACAATCGAAATGAGGAGCTGAACCTCCGTTTCATTGTTAAAGTAGATGATTATGACTACGTGATTTTTGCAGCCTCATCGGGCATGAAATGTTTCGGGTGTGGAGAGGAGGGACACACGGTGAAGGCCTGCCCGAGACAAAGTGATCCGAATCCGACTGGCCCGGAGGAGACCGCTGGTGCCGGGGCAGGGCCATCCGCTGCCTGGCGATCGGCTCCCGTGGCCCCCCCGGCCGGGGGAACCCCCGCCGTCACCCTGTCCGAGCGGCCGACGGCCGCACCGCGTTCTGTACCGACGCACCGGGTGAGTTCTGTTAATACACAGGGTGTGTGTGTGAATGATGTGAGAGAGGGTGAGAATGAAGCAGTGGGTGAAACGGTGGGAAGTGTAGTGGTGGGAGAAAAGGAGGGGAAAACGAGTGAAAATGCAGGTGTGGAACAGGGTGAGATCAGTGAAAAGGGACAGGCAGGGGAAACAGGTGAAGGGCAGGCAGATGAGGCTAATGAAGGAGAAATAAATGAAGAGATTGGGCAAGGTAACACAAGATGGAGTGATCTGGGAGAGGAGGATGAGATGGAGGAAGAGGAGGCTGCAGCAGAGGTTGTTAAAGAAAAACCTAATATAAAACGTAGAAGAAAAACAAAAAACACAACAAGTGATGCTAAAACAAGTAAAGCCAGTGAAGAAGATGGGCAGACGGATAAGAAGGCCAACACAGACGAAAGCAGTGACGAATATGTGTCCGATGGCAGTGAAGCTCCTAGCCTCAGCAACAGCCAAAAAAAATCACAGTACACTCCAGAAAAAATCAGGAATTTTCTAAGAAGAACAAAAAACCAACATGGGGTAAAAATAGAGGATTTCTTCCCGGATCTAACTTTGTTTTGCTCCTCGGCCCGGCTCCATATTAGCCAGCAAGAGTTGTCCGGTTTTACCAACCAAGAAGTCTATAGACTAAAGAAATTTGTAGTCAAGGTAAAAAAACAAATTAAAAGTGATGGAAAATGCTCTAATGTGTGTTTTAATTAATTTATTGTTTTTAAGTCTCGTTTTTAACCTCTCACTCAACATGGATTGTTTTAGAGTGGGAAGTGTTAATGTTAACGGAGCCAGAGAGGACAAAAAAAGAGCAAATATTTATGAAACAGCAAAAATGAAACGAATAGACGTTTTATTTTTACAAGAGACACACAGCGACAAAGGCAATGAGGCAGACTGGAGGAGAGAGTGGGAAGGGGAAGCCATTTTGAGTCATGGCACTTCTCTGAGTGGAGGAGTAGGCTTCCTCTTCTCCAAGGCTTTTACTCCGGTCTCACTGGAGGTTGAGCATTTTATCGAGGGGAGGCTACTTTTAGTCAAAGCTCGATTTGACAATTTTACAGCTGTTTTTATTAATGTGTATGCTCCAACAATCGGTGCAGAGAGGAAGGTTTTTTTAGAAAAAGTAAGTGATGTTTCAAACGGCTGTGCCACGGAGGATTTTTTATTCTTGGGTGGGGATTTTAATTGTACTGAAAATGAGGTTTTAGACCGAAACCATGCAGAGCCACATTGGAGGCAGTTGGTCTCTGCTCATGGCCTGGTGGATGTGTGGAGGAGGATGCACGCAGACTGCCGACAGTACACGTGGTCCCACCTTAGAGAGAGCAGGATCTCCTTAGCCAGACTAGATCGTTTTTATTGTTTTAAGCATCACTTTAATATTTATAAATCATGCACAATTACCCCAGCTATTTTTACTGATCATTCTTGGGTTTTATGTAATGTTTTTATTAGAAATGTAAAGCCTAAAAGCGCTTACTGGCATTTTAACTCAGCTTTAACTTTTGACAAAAAGTTTAGAGAGGCACTTATTTATTTCTGGGATGTTTTTAGACAGAGAAAGGATGATTTTAGCAGTCTTAGGCAGTGGTGGGACCATGGTAAGATTGAAATCAAACTTTTGTGTCAACAGCACACGCTCAACGTCACTAGAGACATCACTAGATCTATGAAGGACCTGGAGATAGATATAGTGCAACTTGAGAATTTAAGTGAATCCACAGGAGATCGAGAACATATTGAGGTCCTCAAAGTCAAAAAGCTAGCTTTAGCTGACCTGCTGGAAAGTAGAGCACAGGGCGCACTGGTCAGGTCCCGGTTTCAAGCCATCGAAGAGATGGATGTCCCCTCTAGTTATTTCTTCGTCTGGAGAGAAAGAATGGGCAGGGGCGAGTAATCCACACACTGCTTTCGGACACAGGGCAGGAGATCGTGGAGCCAAGCCAGATCCGAAGGCGTGCGGTGGAGTTTTACACCTCCCTCTACACGAGCGAATATGAGGAGCAGGACACTCTACTGGAGGGGTTCACTGGTGGACTGCCTCAGGTCTCTGAGGAGACCAACACCTGTCTCGAGGGGCCGCTGCAGATGCAGGAGCTACACGCTGCCCTGCAGGGCATGCAAGGGCGGCGGGCTCCCGGCATTGACGGCCTCACCGTCGAGTTTTATATAGCCTTCTGGGACATCTTTGCAAATGATCTTTTAGATGTTTTTAATGAAAGTCTGGCCTCTGGCTCCATGCCCACTTCCTGCCGCAGAGCAGTCATCACTCTCCTTCCAAAAAAAGGTAACCTGCAGGAAATCAAAAACTGGCGCCCTGTGTCTTTGTTGTGTGTGGATTACAAACTTCTGTCCAAACTCTTTGCCTCCAGGCTGGGGAAAGCTATGGAGCAGGTCATCCATCGGGACCAGACCTACTGTGTGCCCGGCAGGTCCATGGTGGACAATGTCCACCTCATTCGGGATGTTTTGGACGTCTCCAGCTCATTGGGCAGTAACACTGCCTGATTTCTCTAGACCAGGAAAAGGCTTTTGACCGCGTTGAACACAATTTTCTCTGGAAAGTTATGGAGAAGTTTGGGTTCAGTGCTGGTTTCATAGCTAAGATCAAGGTGTTGTACAGTGGGGTTGAGAGTTAAGATAAACGGTAGTCTGTGTGCTCCGTTTAGAGCATGTAGAGGCGTTCGGCAGGGCTGTGCTCTGTCTGGCATGCTCTACGTGCTCTCCCTGGAACCCCTCCTCAACAAAATACGTTTTAATATTGAAGGTCTAATTTTACCTGGTTTTAGTGGAAGCATTGTTTTATCAGCATACGCTGATGACCTCATTGTTTTTATTAAAAATCAGGGTGAGATGGACATTTTAGAAAGCATTGTAAACAATTTTACTATTTTATCAGCAGCGAGGGTGAACTGGAAAAAGAGCGAAGCCCTCGCTGTTGGTGAATGGGCTGACGGTCTCCTGGTTCTCCCCCAAAGCCTTGCCTGGAAAAAAGACGGGCTGAAATACCTTGGGGTGTTTCTCGGGAATGAGGCTGTGGTGCGGAGAAACTGGGAGACCGTCCTAGAAAGAGTAGAGAGTAAAATAAAAAAATGGAAATGGCTGCTCCCTCAAATGTCATACAGAGGTAGAGTTTTAATCTTAAATAATCTTGTTGCATCCCTCCTGTGGCATCGTCTGTCGTGTATAGACCCCCCCTCTGGCCTACTGGCTGAAATACAGAAAAAAATAGTTGATTTCTTTTGGGGGGGTCTGCACTGGGTGCCACAGGGGGTGCTATATTTACCAAGAGAGGAGGGGGGACAGGGCCTCATCCACCTGGCCAGCACAACGGCCACTTTCAGGCTTCAATTTATACAAAGGTTTCTGACAGGGCCGTCTGATTTAGTATGGAGGAATGTGACCAGCTGTATCCTCAGACATGTGAGTAAACTGGGGCTGGATACTGCTCTGTTTTTAACTGATTCTAAGATTTTAAAACTAACTGGGTTTCCTCCTTTTTATCAGGGCGTTTTTAAGTCATGGGCCCTTTTTAATTGTAAAATGTGTGAAAATACTAACTCTCTGCACTGGTTATTAAAGGAGCCTCTGATACACGGGAGCAGGCTGGACATTTGTAGCTCGACGCCCGTGCTGGTGACAAGGCTTTCAAACTCAAAGACTGTGAGCCTGCAGCAGCTGGTGGAGGCTGCAGGACCGGAGCTGACAGGGGCCAGGGACCTGGGCCACATCCTGGGCATCCACTCTGTCAGGGTGGCCCAGAAGCTGCTGGAGCTCTGGAGGCACAATCTCCGTGGGATGGAGAGGAACCTCCTCATACAGTTTGGTCAGGGAGAGGTCATGCCAGACCCCACAGACCCTTTCCCTGAGATCTACCTGAGCCCAGAGTTTGGAGAAGAGACTGGACCCCTGTTAACTGTCACTAGCCCGGGCAAGCTCAGCCTGCACAGAGCCGACAAGACAACGCTGTACACCAACATTGTCAAATCAGTCAACAGGAAAGGACTGAAAAGTAGACCCCCCACAGCTTGGAGCAACAGAGCGGGGTGGGAAGGGGCCTGCCCGCAGTGGAGGGTTTTATACAAGCCTCCCCTTAAAAAACGGACAGCTGACCTCCAGTGGAGGGTACTTCATGGTGCCATCGCCTCAAATGCCTTTGTCTCAGTTTTAAATCCTGCTGTTTCAAACCAATGTCCTTTCTGTGGCCTAAGAGAGACAGTTTTCCATGTTTTTACTGAATGCCTGAGACTCACAAGCTTCTTTTCTTTTTTAACGCTGGTTTTTAACTCTTTTAATGTGTTTTTCTCAGAGATAATTTTTATTTTTGGTGCAGGATACAAAAAGACAGATTGTGTCAAATGGCAGCTGATAATCTTCGTACTAGGAGAAGCAAAAATGGCAGTCTACATCAGTCGGAGAAACAAGGTAGAAGAAAGAGCGGGGCATGAGGCCCTTCCTGTGTTTCTCTGCAACGTTAAGTCAAGAATATGTCTAGAGTTTAAGTTTTATAAGACCATTGGGGATGTGGAAAATTTTAAAAGGCGGTGGTGCTTCGGTGATTTTATCTGTTCTGTCAAAAATGATGATTTAGTATTTGCACAGTTTTTTATCGGATAAACTCCTCTTTTTCAACCTTATGCACAAATAGCACTTTATTGATGCATTGCATTTTTCTCTGTTGAGATATTGATGAATATTGTACGTATATATGAATATTGTAAATAAAGTGTTTTTGTAAAAATCAAATCTCTCTCTCTCTCTCTCTCTCTCTCTCTCTCGCTAAGAGCCGCGTGCCACCAGGTCTGGTTGTAACCGCCACATTCCAGCCCAACAAGACCAGGCAGTTTTCAGGTTGATTTAAGAGCAGCTTTCCTTTCTCATGGGGAAAAAGTTTGATGACAGCTCCTGACCAGTTTGCCAGAATAATCTTTCTATTTTTTTTATATCTATGTCTTTATATACATGTCTAGGGATAACAATAATGCATGAAAATGCATAATTACTGCAAATGAACGATGAATCAAAAATACATTTTCAGTGTAGATGGAAGCATACAACTGTCACTGGAGGCCTATTTTAAGCCAGTTCAACTAAAATCCACAATACTGTCATCCAAAGGAGATCAATAGCATCAGTTGTTTGTTGCAAGTGGTCAAAATTGATATAGATTAATACATTATATATCGGTCAAACACAAAGACTGTTTGCACAGTATGAAGTCAAATTACATATTGTTATATTCTTCCCTGAAAACCTCCTGATGTGGATTTGAAGAAAGCAGGGCCCAGGCCTTCATGTCAAGGGGAGTTGTTTTGATTCTGTAGGATTAAATTATCAATGTTCTCCAGCTGTGTCCCTGCTTGGTCATTGAACATTGTAGCAAAGATCTCCAAATGCAGCAGAACAGAAAAATTAGTCGAATGAAGGCAACCTCCAATTCTGAAAAGTCAATGCTGAAGCTTTAAACTTGGATTCTCTCTAGTGGCCATCAGGGGGCCACTCCTCTGGTCAGAAGTCTTTTTTTTACCTCAATAAACATTGTAAACATGAGTTTATGGTCTCAATTGCAAGTTTGAAGTCTTTATCACTCCAACATGATATTCAGTTAGTAAATTATGGTCAAATAGTCCATAAAGCAGGGGATGATTTAGGGCGTGGCTACCTAGTGATTGACAGGTCGCTACCAAAGCCTCACTACCATATTTGCTCATATTCTCTTTCCCGGTGCACAGTGGGTTAAAATCTGGATATTGAAATCTGAGAAGGTCGCCCTGCAGTGGTCCATTTTATCTGAGAGCTGTTCTGTTCAAAAGAGGCCATGAAGATGAGAGAAGTCTGAGCAACCCAGATATTGGAAAAGAGGTTTACCCACATCCATCATTAGTCCCTCTAATATAATGCTTCATCCCTGCGCTCCCTTTTCTATTAATATTCAGCGCGACTGGCCGGACTCTTCTCCCTGACTCAGACCATCCCACTATGCACTGGGGCCTCTGATCTGTCTCTCATAATTAGACTGATAAATAGACCTGCTCCTCCTCTAATCCTTTTTCCACTTCTTCCTCACTATCTCTATGTATTCGCTATCTTCTCATCCTTTTCTTATTTGCTCACTTCTGAAGGGCTTGTCAACCCAATAGTCAAATGAACAAAATATGGTTTAATTCTGTCATCGCAACAGCATCCGTGGATCATCAATTTAGTACGAGTTTGCTCAATCAAGCTATTTGTGTTTCACCCTACATGTACAACTCATGTAGTGATGTCATCAGAATGCTGACACCAATAACAAACAGCGTTTGGGAGCATTGTGGACCTTCCAATACGCTTCAGTGACACTGGACAAATGGTGCTGGATAGGACAAAAATTGATGGGTGTGTCTCTGTAAACACAGAAAATTAAACATGCTACCACTAAAGCAAAAAACATTACCCAAAAGGCACCTATAATAAGGTTAGACACTGCTATCAAGATTGCTCATATGTACTGCAGTCATCCAGAAATTACCCACGATCCATTAAACACGTCTCACCTCAGAGGCATGGACCAGAAACTGGTAATCTGAATGTGTAAATTTGCGTTGCGTTTGGTGTGAACGCCCCTTGAGGGGTTGAAACAACCCAAATGACCAGTCCAGTCTCAAGGTAGGAGGTGACACGAGTTATTTATTTCATATTGCTTAGCATGAAAACAACATCAATGGAGCATTATTTACAATCATATTTCATGGTGGACACATTAATTAACACATCCATGTGACTATTGTTACGGTCGCCACTGGCTACCGTTAAGTGTGTGTTGTGTTTGATTCTGCCCGCTGTGTTTTCCCACTCAAGCCTTGGTCCTCCTGGAGCCGACACCGACGCCTACTGCCTGCATGCTGTTCGGGAACCCACCAATCGGGAGCCATCAATTGTCTCCAGCATGTTAAATAGCCTGTGTCCACAGTCAGGGCGGCGGCTGTGAACCTGAGTCAGTTCAAGTCGCCGGAGGTTGCACTTAGTTGGGTCTAGAGAGTAGTGGTCGGTTGTGTTAGTACTGCCTGGATATTGCCTGTCCTTAGTTTGTTCTAATTAACTTGATGTTGCAAGCTGCTGGGTGCAGACCTCTTTTTGTTCTTAGTTGTATATTTTTGCCAGTTGTTCATGTCTCCCTATGTTTTGTATGGGTCGTTTGTCGGCACCTGTGTAGCCTTTGTGTTATTGTATTTGCTTGCGCTCAGCCTGTTTTTATGGTGAATTAAACACACAACGCTGACCAGAACTCCTCCAGTGTCACATTCCATCTCTTTTCTTATCATACTTATGTTGCTGCTCTCCACAACAGAGCTGGGTCGTAACACTATGCAACAGTCAGAGATAGTTACCGCTAGTAGAGCGCTAGTATTACATATTGAGAAAGACTTATGGTGCAGCTGCTTGAATCATTACTTTTTTTTTTTTGTTGCTTTGGGCATTTGGGCTGTTTCACTGTTTTTTTATAAGATTATCTATCGCCGTTACAGTTTGATGGAATCTGTTTTTCATCCAGTGCAAACTGGTTTGATCAGGTCTTCCAATCTCTGATGCAGTGTTGTTGCTGGAAGATGTGGGGGGAGTATCGTTGCCCTAGAGGGTTCGAGCTACTGTGTCAGACATGCAGAGGAAGAGGTTTCATTTGCATTCATCGTAGTAAAATCCATGCCTGTCCCAGGGGTTAGCTGCATACCAGAGAGAGAGAGAGGAGCTTTAACATTGATGCATGTCTTCAGACGGTGTTTCTTGTGTTTGTGCGTGTATGTGTGTGTGTGTGTGTGTGTGTGTGTGTGTGTGTGTGTTTGTGTGTGTGTGTGTGTGTTGCACTGTATATCCGCCCTCCATGCCGTTGTGGGCAACAGGATGGCTTCCCTCCTCTCTCTCCTCCATCAAACCCACATTGGGAAGCCTCACTTCCTCTGCAGCAGATCTGATAACCGCCATCCCGGATAACATCTAGCACTCGTCTCTAAGAAGTCGTTCCCCGGGGGATAACTGCCAATGCCGAGCTCAGCATTAAAATATAATTTTGATGGTCATTATTAAGATAAGAATCATGTTCGTCTGGCAGAAGATTACACCGATAGCGTCAGAGCTTAGAACAACTGTCCTTTCGAGGGACTCTCTTGTTCAAAGTTATTAGATGAAAAGAGCCCCTCTTGACCAATCAGGGGGCTTGTTACCAGGGACAAGTGTGGCCATATAGTAATTCTAAGTACAGTTTTTCCAGGAGTCTCTATTGCAAGTACTTTTAATTTATTTAAACAATATTTTAAACAATGCAAGTGTAGCACTTTTAGGTGTAGGACTAGAGTCTAGGTTCAGGAAAGAGTGGTGCTAGTAGTGTTCAAGAATAACAGACCACAGACCAGCGAGTGAGTTTTAACTGCCGGCTTATTTATATAGAAATATTATTAGAAGAACAGTAACAGTGATACCAAAACGCTTTTACACAAACACATACACAACATGAATTGTTCAATCTCCCTCCAACCATTGAAAATGAAACACAACCTCAGGAAAATAAAGTCATTATTTAAATAAAGTTATTTTCCCCTATTTATCTTATTTGGATTCAATCCAACCTATTTGAGTTGAAATATCATTTTGTATAGGTTTGTTTAGGTTTCCTATGTTGGTTGTTTAGTTCTTGGTATCTATTTTGAGCTACTCAGTCTAAGCTAAAGGCTAAACTTGGCATAACTGACTCTGCTCTCACCTGGTTTACATCATACCTGACAAATCGCATCTTTTAGGTCATATGGAATGGCTCTATGTCCAAACCCTGTTCTCTGGACACGGGTGTCCCTCAAGGCTCAGTATTAGGACCTCTTCTGTTCTCACTATACACCAGGGGTCCGTTTCACAAAGCAGGTTTAGTGAAAACCTTGAGTTAGTTAACCCTGAGATGAGGGAAACTCTGGTTTTTCGGTTTCACAAAGCCAGTTCAGCATAAATCTGGGTCAGTTACCCGGGTAACATGCTCCGTGAAACTAACCTGCTCGCTAGCAGGTTTTCTTCAACAAACCCTGAGTTTCTCCCTACATGTCTCCGCCTTTTTCCGGAATCTGAACCAACTCTGAAAAAAATGTGCCGTTCTTTCATCGTGAACCTAATCGATATGGAAATAAAAGTGATTCTAGCAGCTTTGCGTTGGGAAAGGATTTTGATTACCTTTCCTTTAAATCACATTAGATATTATCTAAACAATATTCTCCGACATTTTCAACATATCGCGGACATAATCCGCAACCAGATTCTTTGCGGAGGTACTGTTTTTGCGAACGGGAGATTTATGAAATGTTTAAGTACATTCCTGTGTTGAAATACCTGCTTATATTTACTGTTTTATATGTGAAATATGATTAAAATCATATGCCTTAGTCAACGTATTTGCGCAATATTCTTATGCTTAATTTTCAACTGAAGCCACTTTCTTTCTGTGCCTGGGGGGATTACACACAATAAAAAAGATGACTTATTTGTTGCACTACTTTGTGAACTACGGGAATCAAACCGCTATCGCCTGCACCATAGGCAGCATTGCTAACCATTACACCACAGTGTCGCTTTCCAAACATGAAAATGAACACTTTTTACCTTTAGATCAATTGACTGTTTCATTCAGTTACACACATTAGATCGGGCAGTAAATGTCTGCCACCCCAACTATCGCTACTTTTGCTGCAGTTACGGTGCTCCGCTTTCTCAGGATGAGCTCGTTTTCTACATAAACACTCGGTAATATATAATGACGCTCTCCCCGTTGCCAAGGTGAATCGTAGTATCGGAGCTCCATTGATGATGGCTTTGTAGAGTCGGCAGGCACGCGCGTAACTCAGAGTTTACATACTCAGAGTTGACTGAACTAATTCAAAACCGCTGTTCTGAAACCGAAAACTAAGAGTTTCCCATCTTAGAGTTGTTCAACTCAGAGTTCAGGGTTAGGTTCAGAGTTTGTTGAACCTGCTTTGTGAAACGGGCCCCAGATCACTAGGTTCTGTTATCACATCGCATGGATTCTCCAGCCATTGCTACGCAGATGACACCCAGCTGTTCCTCTCTTTTCCCCCGTCCTCTGACACTCACATTGTAACTCGCATCTCGGACTGTCTGGCTGACATCTCTGTCTGGACAACTGCACATCACCTCAAGCTTAACCTGAATAAAACCGAACTCCTCTTTATCCCAGGGTAAGACTGCCCTCGCATGGACCTGTCGGTCACTGTCAAGGGCATCACAGTATTACCTTCCTCAACTGCGAGGAACCTGGGTGTAATCCTCGATGACCAACTATCCTGCTCCCCCAACATCACTGCTGTGGCCCGATCCTGCAGATTTGCCCTCTACAATATCCGCAAGATTCGGACCTTCCTCACAAAGGATGCAACTCAACTCTTGGTCCAAGCACTGGTCATCTCCCGCCTTGACTACTGCAACTCTCTCCTGGCCGGACTCCCGGCCTATGCGATTAAACCATTATAGCGTATCCAGAACGCTGCAGCACGCCTTATCTTCAATCTACCCAAATTCTCCCACGTGACCCCCCTCCTCCGTGACCTCCACTGGCTCCCTGTTGCAGCACGCATCCAATTCAAGACGATGACACTGACCTTCAGGGCCATCAATGGAACGGCACCTGTCTACCTTCAAACACTGGTCAAACCTCATGCCCCGAAGTGAGCACTTCGCTCCTCTACTTCAGCTGGCCGGCTGGTACCACCATCGCTGAAATCAAACAAATGTCGCTCAGCAAAGTCCAGACTCTTCTCTGTTCTGGCGCCTCAGTGGTGGAACGCACTCCCGACCAATGTCAGGACAGCGGAGTCATTTGCCATCTTCTGAAAAAGGCTTAAGATTCACCTGTTCAGACTTCACCTCGACTCTACAAACATGACCCACTAACACCCCCCCCCCCTCGACCCCCCCCCCAAAAAAAACAAACAAAAAAAAACCTTACCTATAGCACTCTGATCTTAGCACTGTTGCTCTTGAAGTACTACTTTACTCAGATGAGGACCTAACACTTGTTCTATTTTTAGCTCTTACTTTATGACAATGATACGTTTGTTTCCTTCTTTTGACAAATGTACTTATTGTAAGTCACTTTGGACAAAAGCGTCTGCTAAATGACCTAAATGTAAATGTAATCTAAATGTAAATCTTGGTTTTATGCCTATTTATGAGCTTTAGGTCTAATTTTCTTCTATCTCTTTAATCTGCTAAACAAACTCTATTTAAGCTTTGAATCACTTTTACAAAACCCATTCATGTAATACCAAATTGGCACACAATAATGAAAAGTGAGCAAACAAAAGAAAAGAAAATTCAAACAAAACATATGTATCAGAAATACAACTCAATCAGATCTCACAGATCAATATAATCAATAACTCAGATTTCTTCAGTTTGATATATGACCAGTCTTCTGGTTAAGTCCTTTCTCAGTCCAAATGAAATTCACTGTGTGTTGCTGCAAACCTGTCCGTTCTGTCATGATCCCGGTGTCAGAATCAATGTCTCTGTCCACGTGTGTAGGTGAGTTTTGCAACACAGGTGATCCTCCGCTCTGACTCTCTCTCCTATGGGTAGCTAGCCATCTTGTTTCCACAGCTCCAGGTGTATTCACACACCAGCAATCCCGACTAAAAAACTGGCCTGCCATACAACAAGGCAACGCACATGCAGGCATTTTAGCGTCACATAATCCAGAAAATGAAATGAAAATAAAGTACTAGTACTGAAATACAGATTAACTGGCAACTTAAATACAAACCGCACCCTAAAATGGCGGCTCTGCTCTCGCTCTTTCTCCACTGTGAAACAACTTGACCGTGTAAGCAGTTTTTTAGCTCTTAGCTACACATTACACAAATGAAAACAGGAAATACACGACATAAAAGTTGTTTGGGCTGCTTTAGCTTAGCTGAGTGATATCGTCTTCACACTGAACGTATTTGACAAAGGGGTACCTACTAATACACACACTGAAAAATAGCTTTTTCCACTCACCAAACCTCGTTCAAAGTGCAATAAACAGAATCCAGCAACATTAACAGCAGTTCGGTAAAATATCCTCCCAAAATAAAGCAAAAACAAGGTGTAAAACCTCAAAAATAGTCTGCTTTTACTCCTATTTACGTTCTCTTTCCCTCTCGTTCAACTTTTCCGTCTGCCCTCTGTAGCATTCTGCTCTTGCTCTAATTATTCTCCCTCTCTCCAGTAAGCGGCGCTGTAGTCACCTGACCAGCACTTGTTAAAGGAGCAGTACTTACAAAATATAAACTGAACAGTAAACTGCTTTTATGACATTCTGTTACATTAAACGTATAAGTATTATGTTTGCTTATTTTTAGGTTTGATCTTAAGTTATATCAGTTTTATTTCTCATCTAGGTTACACAAGACCATCTGTCAGTCACACCTCGAAGATTGAATGGATATAACTAATTTCCTTTATGTTAAAGTTCAAGCTTCTGCAGTTGGAATGTTAACTACCATGTTGTCTTCCCCTTCGAACGAAATTGGAAACAGAAATTTAGTAACACTGGGTAATATTAGGTTAGATGAGACAGACAAGGAATCTCACATTAGACAGATATAAACAAACCTCCAGGGTGTTATTTGGAAGTTCAAACCAAGGTAGACACTAAAATGATTTGATTAAAAATGTACCGTACTATTCCCTGTGTAATGAGGGATTATTATCAACATTTATGGTGCATCAACTTTGTCTTCTAACAGACTGGTAGGTAATCTGGCCGTCGAGATGTTTTCAAACTGTCAGATCATCCCATTCATTTTTCTCTCATCATTAGACCATAGACTGTATCTAAGAAGTGGTGTCACCTTTAATTTGTGGACTATGGTTTTGAAGCCTCGAGTTCAGCATTTGGCTGTCGCCATCTTGGGATTTTTGCAACCAGTGAAGGAGGTGACCATATTTTGACTGCAGAGGAGTGGATCTGAGGAACACAGAATGGCAACTCAACAGCAACTTTGCTTCATTGTCCATTTGACTCTAAATGGACCTTGATTGACTAAATGAACATCATGTTGTATTGAAGAAAACTTAAAACTAGCGATTGAAACATAAACTCATGTTAACAATGTTTGCTGAGATGATGCATCAAGTGAGAAGTAGGGTAATTTTGTCATAGACTTCCTTGCAATCACACTTCTTTTTGAAACCAGGGGACTCCTCCTCTGATGACAAGCAGATAGAATGCTAGTTTAGGACACTTCAGCATTGACTGCACTTTTCGAACAAGCAGTTGCAGGAAAACACACAATATCAATATCTTTGAAATTAAAACAACTTTATTTATATTTAATCTGAATGTCTTATCATAACGTGTCAACAAGGCTTTGTACATTGTTAAAAAAATGCTCCTTGTTTTAACTTAAAAAATAAAAAAAATATATATTGCGTTCAAAATAAACCAAAACAAATACCATTTCCTATTTTTTATTTTATTTTACATCACATGGGCAAGGTAATGGAATAAAAATAAATACTGCAAAATAACCTCATAATAATAATCTCATCGAATACAAAAATGGCATGCCTAACACAGCTTGTAGGTAAAACATCTCCACTACAGAATGTGCAAACTCACTTAACTCTTTACTTCTACCCCCCTTATTTAACTGTCTACAGAGGCATGTGAAATGAAATATATGTATATATCTTTTTAAATAATACAACTAAATTGAAGTACATAAACTAAAAGTATCAAGTTAAATAATGCACACACCAAAAACAACTCAGGCCTGTTAAAGTATCCAAAACTGCGGTCAAACGACAAAAAAATGAATACAGTTTTGACTCATGTCAACTGACAACAGACTTTTTCTGCATCTTTCTGAGACAAGATGAAAAATAAAAAGTGACTGTCAGTGAGGTTGCGTCTATAATTAGCACTACGATCAATAATGAGTGCGACTCACCAATGAAGTACAACTTCTATAACTGCTACAACTACTAATGGTGAAGCAAATGCTAATCCATGTATGCGTTTGTTGTAGTTGTTGAAAATTGAAATTGTACACCTACCATTGACATTACATTATTCATATTGAGAAGTAAAGCAAATTGTATCTCACATGCTGGGTTTCTTGTGTAAAAATATCAGCTTCAGCATCAGCCAAATTACTGTTATTAAGCTTGAGAGTTATCTCCCAAATTATGTCATTGACTGATACGTTGGTGGTTCCCTGAGCTAAAATACTGACATCCTCTTCAAGCATGCTAAGGACATTTTTCAGTTTGGGATTAGCACCAATCTTGGCCCCGTAGAACTGTAGAAAACAAGGCAAATGATGTTCTAGCCCAGTTAAGAAGGAACGTCTCAGGTCATCTGAAGTTATTCAAGTAAATTTGGCTTCAATCTATAGAAGAAAAATAATTTCCTTTTCTTGGTCATTGCAGAAAGCTGAATCTCCTCACAGCAATTGGAAATAATTTACATTTGTAGTTCATGGTTGGACAACCACTGGCATTACTTTCATTAGGAAAAAAAAGCACCTAATACATTCAGGGACGAGGAGGACATATGCAGACCCATCTTATTTTTGAGTGATGGGCTACATTGTGTGAGAAATAACATGTGTGTCTGCTTCAATAAAGAGAGAACGACAGACAGAAAGAGGGAGGCGGTGGAGTGTCTTGTTGACTACAATAAGATATAAGACAAAAGCAATTATCTTGAAAATTAATTTTATATATTCCTTGCAAGTTCTTGCATTACGATCAGTTAATTTATTTATATTTTAGGAAATCCTATGAATGAAGGTGTAGGCTAGTTGGCGCAGACTTTGTTTCTTTTCAGAACAAAATTAAGCTACCAACCAATTCCACACTGATAGGGCTTAGCGTACATTAGCAAATTGTCAAAACATTACCTTACTAACACTAGACTAATTATTGCTAACCATCAACTTTGTAACTCAGCAAACGAAGACAACTAAAACATTAGATTGTATCACTTAAACCCACTGTTCATTGACAACTATGGAGCAGGTGCAGGCGACAGCTTCTTCTCCATTGAGAGGAGACTTCCTCCTTGCAGTGGTCGTGTGATCACATCCAGCCATCTTCCCGGGTTCAATCAGTTGGGTGTATGGGCTACAGACTGGACTGTCACCCACAGCACGGTGACATGCTTGGGTCCAATGTGTGAATCAAATACAGAGATAACAGAAAATACCCACCTGAAGTGGCTTCAATAAATATTTTTCTATATCCGTTATTGAAATATTTGCTTTGTCCTTAATTTCCTGTTCATCAGTTCATCTTTTACGCTACGTGCAAAACATTTGGCTATTACTTATTTCAACGGTATTTCCGCGCTACAATTTAAACAACCACATGTGGAGAAGAGCGAATAATCAAATATCAGAAATTTTACCTGTACATCTGTTTAACTGCCATTCTCAATTTCATGTGACTGTTGGGGTGACATAAACAAAAAATATTGAATTAAAAAAACTGTCAATAATATGTAGTCTTGCTGACTATGAATTACAAGTCATCATGACTAATATGCACTAGGCTTTTTTTTTTTTTTACAGTGTACTGTGTCCTTTGTGGTCTTTAGTGTCCCAAAATCTATTGCACACCCATCACTTATCTCTTTGACAATAGATGTGGTGAATCATCTGCAGACCAACTCATTAAGGACAGATGTTTGGTTCAGTTGGATGGATGTGGACATCCTTTGGGACACAGCAGGAGAAACCCAACCAGCTCTAGAGGTGTTATAGCTGACCTCCCTGAGGAAGACAGTTTTTACTATGATTAAATCTTTGATTAAATCTACTGTATTATATGGTCTATGGCTATCGCTGGCAATTCACTTAATAAAATGTCTGGTTGTTTTCAGGCCCTTTTCCTCACTGTGTGTCTTATAGTGATAAAGTTGTCAAATGCACAAACTAGACCTTATTTTGGTCCTCTCTGCCATCTCTTATAGGTGTTGATTGATTCTGATGAAGCCAAAAAAACAGCTATTGGGCAGATTTTCACACAACAACCTGACACATAACAAGAGAACGCTATAGAGTGTGAGAATTCAGCAGAAGGTAGCATGTAGCACCAACAGGAGGAATGCTACTTTTAGCACGTTTGTTTTATTCCTAGATATTAACATGCATGCATTGTGGTATTTTGTTCCTTTTTTTCATTCTGTGGAGCCAATTAGCATCTAAGAAGCTCAAACTTTTTTTTAAAACGTCACACCGGTTAGCATGGTTGCAGGACTGGATCTTTTAAATCTCCCCTCAAAATTGATTAGTGGCTTCTTTAAATCAGATGTGCATGGTGCTAACATGCAGGGATTTAAAAGTCTTGTTCCTAAAGAATTACATTAATGTTACATGAGTGCAAACTGCATGAAATTTGCTCGCACCATTTGCTCACTCAACCCTATTAACTCCAGTGGTAATTGACACCCCCATTCCCCATGAATCCACATCTCATCAAATCACTCTTAATACATGTTAACACACCATAGAGGGAGTAATAGTCGGAGGCAGCATTATCCAAATCGCTCTCATGAATAATGTAAATAAATGTAAGGGCGGTTGGTTACCCTGCTAAAAGGTCCTTTTTACAATATGCAGCAGCATAAAATCTGTCTAATCTGGGATACATTTCAGTGAATTCTCAAAGTAAATTCACAACGGCTCCTTCTTGGAAAGGAAAGAGAATACAGGTCATCTGCATAACACAGCTACCTGAAGTTATGCTTTTTAAATTGCACGGGTAAATATTGCGTATGGAAGACTAATTAATTCACAGATTTCGGCTGGAAATTATTCCCTCAGGCTTTTCCTGCCAGCACCCATATAATACTTAATGGACCTGAGCTTTCATAAACCCCAGTGATGACAGAATGCATTAACTGGGTTCACTCCACAGAAAGGAACACAGGTGGATGCAGAATAGGCTCATACGCTTGTTTAAATATAATACCTGTGTGATGATACTGTTGGGTTTCGGGTTTTGTTGTAGGTGTTTGTTTATTCTGTCTTTCTTCCTCTCTCCCCCCTTTGCTTTCTGTTCTCTTTCTCCTGCAGGGAAGGGCATGTGTGTGGCAAGGACTTCCTGCTGCAGCAGACGAGGCACACCGTTTCCTACTCAACTCATCAACCTGACAATAAAAGCCTGGTCTCTCCACTACACCCGATAAGTCCGTCTCTTTTATTTGGGCCCGCACTTCTATTTGGGCCCAGTGTCCTCTCAGTGTTTTTTTTGTAGAGATTAGTGACTTACCAGTATGTCTTGCTTTGCTCGTGGCTTTTTGTATTCACTTGTGTTTTTTTCCTTGTGCGTGCAGATTTCCCAGTGTGTCTTCAGTGCCTGAGCTGTTCCATGTGCTCAGCCCTCGTATCTTCTCCAGTAAATCTTATTCAACCCAGCTCCCAGCCTCCACTGCCTTTTCTTTTTGTTACTTCTTCTGTTTTTCTTTCTTTCTTTTTCTTTCTTTTGCTTAACTCTTTTTGTTTTTTACCTACACCAGCCTGTGTTAGACAAACAAAACCAGGGCCTTAACACCCTGCTCAGCTGATAATATCAGTAAGGCCTGGTCAAGTTGTTTGTGAGGAGAAATGCACATAAAAGTGTGGTAAGAGCAAACAGGGGATTCATATTTTGAAATAGTGATGACAACAGAATACATTTACAGTTACATTTAGGTAATTTAGCAGACATTTTTGTCCAAAGCGACTTACAATAAGTACATTTATCAAAAGGAAAGAAAGAAACCACAACGTATCATTGCCAATAAAGTAAGAGCTAAAAATAGAACAAGTTTTAGGTCCTCATCTGAGTAAAGTAGTACGTTAAGAGCGACAGTGCAATGATCAGAGTGCTATATATATATAGGGGGGGAGGTGAAGTCTGAACAGGTGAGTCCTGAGCCTTTTTCGGAAGATGGCAAATTACTCTGCTGTCCTGACATTGGTCGGGAGTTCGTTCCACCACTGAGGCGCCAGAACAGAGAAGAGTCTGGACTTTGCTGAGCGACATTTGTTTGATTTCAGCAATGGTGGTACCAGCTGGCCAGCTGAAGTAGAGGAGCGAAGTGCTTCGGGGCATGAGGTTTGACCAGTGTTTGAAGGTAGATGAGTGCCGTTCCATTGATGGCCCTGAAGGCCAGTGCCATCGTCTTGAATTGGATGCGTGCTGCAACAGGGAGCCAGGGAGGGGGGGGCACATGGGAGAATTTGGGTAGATTGAAGACAAGGCGTGCTGCAGCGTTCTGAATACGCTGCAATGGTTTAATCGCAGAGGCCGGGAGTCCGGCCAGGAGAGAGTTGCAGTAGTCAAGGCAGGAGATGACCAATGCTTGGACCAGGAGTTTGTGAGGAAGGTCCGAATCCTGCGGATATTGTAGAGGGCAAATCTGCAGGATCCGGCCACAGCAGTGATGTTGGGGGTGCAGGATAGTTGGTCATCGAGGATTACACCCAGGTTCCTCGCAGTTGACGACGGCAATACTGTGATGCCCTCGACAGTGACCGACAGGTCCATGCAAGGGCAGTCCTTCCCTGGGATGAAGAGGAGTTCGATTGTATTCAGGTTAAGGCCTGATTATGCTTCCGCGTAGTGATCACGCAACGACAACGCAACGGGGATGCAGTTGCTTGGAGACCGTGATGGTTCTGCGTTGGGTTTACGTGTCGAAATGCAATTCAATGCCACACCGGTAAAGGGCGCTATGTTTTTTGTAAAGACTGACTGACCGACCGAGACTCTTGACGTATATCGTCGTTAGCCTCGTTATAGCGTATTTGTTTACTTTCCGGCTTTAAACATCCACAATTTTTCAGAACTTGGTGTTTTATTTCTTTGTGCAAAAGCGACAAGGTGCAAACAATAAAACGAGGTGAAAACAATAAAAGTAGCCTTTTAAAAGTTTAAATGGCTGTGTTTATGAATGGAAACCGGATAGCGGTCTCCAGCGGATGTAGTTAGCGGACCAATCACAGCCGATGCCGCTGCGTTGTTGTTGCGTTGGCGTTGCGTCGCCTCGACACGCGTCGAGGATTTTTGGGAGGCACACGTCAGGCCCTTGCGGTGACGCAAGGGGGGTCCGCAAGGACGTAAGTGGTCCGCAAGCTCCCTGGCGTTGTGTCGATGCGGAAGCATAATCCAGCCTTTAAGCTTGAGGTGATGTGCAGTTGTCCAGACAGATATGTCAGCCAGACAGTTCGAGATGCGAGTTGCAATGTGAGTGTCAGAGGTTGGGGGAAAAGAGAGGAACAGCTGGGTGTCATCTGCGTAGCAATGGTAGGAGAATCCATGCGATGTGATAACAGATCCTAGTGATCCGGTGTATAGTGAGAACAGAAGCCTGATACTGAGCCTTGAGGGACACCCGTGTCCAGAGAACAGGGTTTGGACATAGAGCCATTCCATTTGACCTGAAAGGTGCGATTTATCAGGTATGATGTAAAATAGGTGAGAGCAGAGTCAGTTATGCCAAGTTAAGCCAGAGTGGAGAGGAGGATTTGGTGGTTGACTGTGTCGAATACAGCAGATAGGTCGAGGAGAATGAGAACGGAGGAGTGGGATGAGGCTCTGGCGTCTCGCAGGGACTCGGTCACTGTGAGGAGGGCTGTCTAAGTGGAGTGAGCAGTCCTGAATCCTGATTGATTAGGGTCAGGTTGTAGGCGGCACGTTCCAAGGTTTTAGAGAGGAATGAAAGAAGAGATACAGGTCTGTAGCTTTGGATGTTAGTAGCATCTAGGGTGGGTTTTTCAAGGAGAGGCTTCACGGTAGCTGTCTTAAAAGCCGCTGGAATGACACCTGAGGTGAGGGAGTTGATCAGGGTGGTGTTGGGGATGTAGCAGGAGCAGATTTGGTTATCAACAGTTAATTATTAATATCAATATGATTATCGATATTTATAATTGTATTCAATATATTATCATGATATAATCATGAATAAACGGGGCACCACCCTGGGATCAGGGAAAAGATAACCTAAAACTGTTTTCAGTCTCAATATAAAAGGTTTTATACTCACATGCCAATTGTCGTGATCATTGGCATAGAAGTATAAGAACAATCTAACAATTAAAAAGGCGTGAAATTCGAGCACTAGCCTTCACAACCTGCTGTAAGTGACACATACACAACAAGCACAAGAGACCGCTAGTTATAATATAATAAGATTTCTTAAAATCAGTAATAATGATCACAATCAATAACACTGCAATTAACAAAGCCTTATTACCCAACTACCTAACACACAAAACTAAGCTAAACAAAAGGGAACGACACACGTGGAGTGCGTGCGTGTGTGTGTGTGTGTGTGTGCGTGTGTGTAGAGAGCGAGAGAGAGAGAGGGATATGGCCGGGCGTGACCACCAGATGGAGTTATTCCTCACAGCGTTCAGGGGCGGAGCCACTGACGTCAGATGGAGTAGCGAGAGGGAGAGGGAGAGAGAGCAAGATGGCCGGATGCAGCCACCAGATGGAGCTATTCCTCACAGCGTTCAGGGGCGGAGCCACTGACGTCAGATGGAGTAGCGAGAGAGAGAGAGAGAGGGGGAGAGATGGCCGAGTGCAGCCACCGGATGTAGCTATGTCCTTAGCGTCCGCCGGGAACAGCTGGCGTAGGACACGTGTGTGCGGCGTATGTGTGTGTGTGTGTTAGCGGGACACAAACAAAGAGAGAGAGAGAATGCGCGAGCAATATTCTGAGGCTCAGAATGCGTGCAGCTATCAAACGGGCGCGCGGGAATGAACTGGCGTTTATTCTGCGAGACCGGTCTTTAAACTGATAGTAGAGCTTTCTGAGCTCGCGAATATGGCTGAGGTTAGTCGAAAACACTGTTACAGAAATCAACCCAGCGGCGTGGGTACACAATCAGCATTCAAATACAGCAGCACATGAACAACGGACTCGGCGGTCCGCAATCAGAACTTAAAACACATTAACAAGAATTACAAGCATGTCCTACACTATCGAATCTCTGCTTCTGCCCAGACAAATAGCCTCTTACTTTTGTCGATGTGAGGTTTCTGTCCCGTGCAGTGATGGCGTTTCTTGACGCCGGCAACGGACGGTAGTTCGCGGGCGCTCGTTCAGCGCCGGATCGTATTTCTTCCTTCTGCAGGCAACGATAAACAATCGCGGGGCCCTGCGATTTAGTCAGCTGATTTCAGACAAAGACGGGTCGAGTTATCCGTTCTGCTGCCAGCTTGGACGAAGAAAGTGTTTTTCTTTCTTCCGCGGGTGAACAGGATGGTCGCGCTGTCGCGGCGATCTCCTAAGGATCCAAAATGATAAACAAAAGAAAAATAAAACGAGTAGAGAAAAAGAGGGGTAAAACAGTCTGTTGCTCATCCAGCGAGTTTGGGGGAAAGACTGCGGCCTAGGACAAAGGAAAACGCTGCAGACGTAATGTTCACCTCCTGTTGTAACGTGAGTCACGGTGGAGAGAGGAAGTTCCTCAGGCGGCGCTGGGATATATAGCTTACGGCTGCTTCAGGGGACCCCCTGGGGTTACCTGAAGATTGTCAGCCAATAGGGCACCAGTTGTGTGACGTTGCCATTTTAGGGGACCCTAAAATGGTGGTTGTAGTTTTTTATCTCCTTTGTTCCTTTGTCCTGACCGCATGTGTAGGCTTTTGTAGGCCACATTGTGTAGTCCTAACGGTGAGGTCCCAATAGTGGTGAGGAATGGCAAGATGTTGTGTGAGATGTCCTGGAGAAGAGAGGAGGGAATCGGGTCCAGGGAGCAGGTGGTGGCACGGTTAGATGTAACAAGTGCGTGAACGTCTTCAGAGGTGAGGGGGCTAAAGCTGGTAAGGCCATCAGAGTTGAGAGTTGGGGGAGGTGTTTCCTGGGAGGGTATAGGCGTAAATGAGGAACTGATGTATTTTACTTTCTTGGTAAAGTAAGTTGCAAAGTCATCAGCAGTAAGGGAGGAAGGAGGGGGAGGGGTAGGAGGAGGGAGGAGAACATGGAGAAGAGTTTCCTGTGGTTGGAGGCAGAAGAGTTGATCTTTGCCAGGTAGAAGGCAGATTTAGCTGCCGAAACAGTTGAGGGGAAGTCAGAGAGGAGGTGGTGGTAGTGAGCAAGTTCCTCGTGCCAGCCCGTTTTCTTCCATTTTCTCTCTGACGCTCGCAACAATGATCTGTTGGTTCGCAGAGGTTCGGACAGCCAGGGAGGGGAGGGAGATGATCGTGCAGGTCGTGATATTGGGGGACAGAGAGTATCCAAAGAAGAGGAGAGTGAGGACATAAGGATGGAGGAGGCTTCCTCAGTAGGCATTAAGGAGAACTGTTCTGAGGATGGTAGTGAGGAAATAACAGTTGAGGAGAGAGCGGAGGGAGTGAGGGATTTCAGGTTGCGGCAGCTGGTGACAGTTTGAGGCGTAGAGGGGAGGGAGGTGGTGGGCTTCATTGGGAGGGAGAAAGTCACAAAGTGGTGGTTGGACAAGGTGAGTGGGGTAACAGAGAGTGCCGAGATGCCACAGGATCTTGTGAAGACAAGGTCAAGTTGGTTCCCCCGGTGAGTTGGTGGAGAGGGGGAGAGTGTAAGGTCAAATGCAGAGAAGAAGTCAATGAATTCAGATGAATGCAGCTTTCCCGGGTTGATGTTAAAGTCACCAAGGACGATGAGTGGTGTGCCATCATCAGGGGAGCAGCTCAGGAGGGCATCCATCTCATCTAAAAAGTCACCTAGAGGACCGGGTGGGCGATAGATCACTATGATGTTGAGCTTGAAAGGAAGGGTGACAGAGACGGCGTGGAATTCAAGTGCAGATCGGGGTAGGGGGTCCAGGGGAAGGACCTGGTAGGACCATCTGGGTGAGATGAGGAGGCCAGTTCCTCCTCCTCGCCCCGCTCGTCTTGGGGAGTGTGAGAACGAGTAGGCAGTTGAAAGGGCAGCTGGAGTGGCAGTGTTTTCTGGGGTGATCCAGGTCTCCGTAAGGGCCAGGAAGTGGAGAGTCTGCAGGGAGGCATAGGCTGAAATGGTGTCCGCCTTCTTGACTGCAGACTGGCAGTTCCACAGCCCCGCTAGTAGTTCAAGTTCCTTACCGGTGGAGAATGGTGGGTAGCAGAGATTGGATGGGTTACAGCCTCGAGTGAAGGGTCTCTGGTAAAATCTTCTCCAGTGTGATGTCCTGACTGGGATAAGACACATGGCTGCGATTGGAGGGGGTTGAGATGTTATGCCTACCTCAATGGACTTCCTCGATGGACTCCCTTGTCTTTGTTCAGCTGTCTTCGTTCTGCTGTAATGCTGTGAATTAAAAGAATACTTTTTTTGTGATTTTGTGATTGTTTCGTCTGATCTGAGGCTGCATGTTTTGGACACTTGGGTGAAGAGAGGGGCGGAGCTGTCAACTGATCACCATCTGGTGGTGAGTTGGGACTCCAGAGGCGGTTGCAAGTTACTGACAGGCCTGAAGGCCTGCAGCCTCTGCCGTGAGGGAGGCAAAGTAGCAGGTGTGGGAGGAGTTCGGAGTAACTATGGAGAAGGACCATCCAAGCTGTATACAGTAAGGATGTGACACTGTTGACCTCAACTGAAGAGGTAATTGGGCGGTGGAAGGAGCATTTTGAGGAACTCCTGAATCCAACTGATATGCCCTCTATTGTAGAGGCAGAGTTCGAAGCTGATGGAGGATCGTCAATTTCCTTGGTGGAAGTCACTGAGGTAGTCAAGTGGCAAAGCCCCAGGGATTGATGAGATCCGTCCAGAAATGCTGAAGGCTTTGTTAGTGGAGGGGCAGTCTTTGATGACACGTCTCTTCAACATTGCGTGAAAGTCAGGGATAGTGCCTAAGGAGTGGCAGACCAGGGCAGCCTGTTCAGAAAGGGGGACCAGAGAGTGTGTGCCAACTACAGGGGTATCACACTACTCAGAGGTCCAACAACACTGGATTCGATATGCATTGCCCCAAACCCATCCATGGTCCTGAATTTCAGCTGTCTAAAAGATGCTCAAATGAGCTCTGCTGAGAACAGGCTGTTTCTGTGCCTGCAACTTTAAATGCTAACGAGCTCTGTCAACTATCAACGCCTACTTTACACTTACGCTAGCCATAGCATGCGCTAATGTTTACGGTGGATCTATCGCTATGGCTCACCTATGTGGCTCAGGTGAAGTTGCTGGGTCCTGTATGGTTGGGACAGATCCTTTTACGAGGGTCAGTGTCGAGGCAAAACCAGCTTTGTACTGACCGTCTTTACCGAAGCAGTCTGATGTGAAGTGGTTAGTACATATACAAGCTAACACGAACCGTAGCCGGCATATTGTCATTAAAAATGAAACGCAACCACTGTCTCTTCTGTTCTTCTGTAGCTGGTACAGAATATAAGCAAGTATGTTGATGAACAGCCCGTAGGAGTGCCGTTTTACCAGTAGGTGGGCTGCAGAAACCATGCACTAGTCGCTTGTTTTCCTCATTCTGGAAGTTGATAGGCTCAGCGAGGACCAGTTTAAAAAAAAGAGAAAACGTGATTTTCATAATATGGGACATTTAAGACACTTCTCAGTTCAAAGGTATATTCTTACATCATAGACCAGAAAGAAGAACTGACTATGACCACCTAGCAGGTGGTTTCTCAATCAGAATCATTGAAACTATGGGTGTTTGTTGATCAGGTGGTTTGGCTAAGCTAGTGGTCATAGAGGAAGTAATCACATACCTTGACCCGGATGTTTGCCATTGCTATGACAACAAGTGAAAGCTACCGCTAGCTTAGCCAAACCACCCGATCAATAAACACAAATAAGATGGCAATTTGGCCCATATAAAATTAACCAACAATAACGATCAACAGCTATCACCCTAAGGACCTTAGCCGTCGTAGGAGAGTCAACATTCAGCTTAAAAATATCGAGATATGAGCAGAAGGCTTCATGTGCACGCAAGGAAAAACCATCCATGTGGCAGAGACTAAGAGCATCCCATGAAATTCATTTTTATTTATAGTGTCATATCACAACAGAAGTCATCTGAGGACACTAAAATACACTAAAAATTTCCAGAGTCAATACAATTACAAAGCCCCAACATCACCCAGGGGCAAGCGTTTCAGCGACAGTGGCGAGAAAAAACTGTCTTAATAGGCTTTTAGGCAGAAATCTCGTGCATTTGGTGTTGGTAGTAGTATAGTAGTAGTAGTATTAACAGTAGTGGTAGTATTAACAGAAGCAATAGTATCAACTGTAGTAGTCCATGGCAGCAGGCACAGCCACGCCGAGATGGATCCATCCCAGCCATGTCGCCGTAGACCAAAAAGCAAGAGTAGTTGAGCAGTCACACAGCGGGCAGCTGGATCTGCAAAATGGTGTTTCCAGTGGCAGGCCAAATCGAAATGGACCCTCAGCGCGTTCCTCAGTGAGTACCACTCCACACTAGTTAAGCATCGCCTCTGGAGCTGATGCTTCAGCGTAAAACACAGGAGGAATAGAAACAGGCCCCCCAGGGAGACTATCAACTGGGGCAGACTGTCCAGAGTGGGAGGGGCATAAACCCACCTGACCCGTCTAGAAACACGGGGCTTGTCATGTGGGCGTGACATGTTTGCTAACATATCTATACAACCAGTGAGTTTATGAATTAAATAATTAGAATTACCAGAGTGCAAACATGTGTGTAGGGCTCTCAAAGTGCATATAGTAAGCTTTGTTTGATTTTGAGAATACTTGCAGACATAATTTGCAACATGACATTCTTAAGTCTTCGTACTCTATACTTGCAAATCAGAATGCCTCTAATCCTTGGTGTGTTACTTAGTGGAGCACGTTAAAACAAGCCCACAAAGTGATATTTAGCAATTCAACATGTCTGTGAAAGTTGATTAAAAAAGTGACTAAAGGGGGGGGGGTAAACAATACTGTATTGTTATACTTAACGGGATAAAGGAAGTACTACAAAGTACTACAAAGTCACATATGGTGTGTTTTGGTGTGCACAAAAAGAAAGTCCTTGACACTATCCCCGAACTACTTCACCTGCATTCAGACAGATGGGAGGAAGAGATGAAAGAAAGGCAGGCAAATAACAGAACTTGTATGTGTGTGTGTCTAGTGTGTGTGTGTGTGTGTGTGGTGGGGGGATTCTAATTGTCCTTTTCCTGGTCCTCAGTTTCACTCTAATTAAGGCCCTGAGAGCCAGGGTCCAGGCATCTGGACACCATTGTTTTGCAGCGCCAGGGGAAGACAATGATAGCCAGTTATCCCTTTATATTCAGCCAAAGGAGGCCTTAGCAGGTCATCATTAAGGCGTATGGAGGGGAAAGGGGAAAGAGGAGGGGGGGCCTTGTACGGAGGGTCAATGCTTTGGTCACTGGGTCTGGTCATAAAAAGAAGTCCGATTGTAAAAGAAGTCCATGACAAAATGACCTTACTTGATTTTTTTTAATCTTCTTCAATATAGCATGATATTCATATAAAAAATGATGGTCCGTTTAGACTCAATTAGTCTATAAAGCTTTAGGGCTTGGCTACCTTGTGAATGACAGGTTGCTACCAAGGCCTTGCTTCTGTCTCTACAGATGCACTTAGCTACTACGATAACTTTAACACTTGGCTGTAAGTTTACCTTGAATTATGGAAGCTAACTTTGTTAACAGCTTCACAACAAAAGCCAGATGCACTCACTCCTCCACAGTTCCAATTAGGGGTGGGAATTCAGAACCGGTTCCTACTCAGAACCGGCTCCAACTAACCAATTCCATCGGAATCGTACGCCTCCAACGTTAACGATTCTTCTTAACGATTCCGCACCACGTTTTCCAGTTTACTTGAAATTTTGCGTCGCGGTTTATTGCATCACTCTCTCTGCGACGACCCTGCACGCGCCGACAACCAAACAATGAGGCAGCATCATGGAGAGGAGGAAGCGATCCAAGGTCTGGCTACACTTCACCAAACGCGATATAAATGCTGCTGTGTGTAATCAGTGCAATGCTGTAATTTCGTGTAAGGTTGCAAACACTAGCAACATGCTAAAACATTTGGCTACCCAGCATGGAATTAAGACCCAAGAATGCCATGTGTTCAAAAGCCTGCGTACAACTCAAACAAGCTCCACAATGTCCTCCGTTGATGACGGTAACGTTCACATTAAATATCCTGCATTAGCAGCACACTGTCGCCTTGCAACTGCAGTTTTTATAGTAGTAGTGTAGCTTTTATAAATGATACCGACCTATACAAATGTCATGCATTTTAGATGATAGCTCTCAGGCAGCTGGCCCCTCGACATCGGCTCAAGTTACCCCTTTCACGCTAGCTGCTCAGGGTCCAGGAGCCAGGTGGAATGAGGAGAAGATGCACGAATGTCACCAGGCAGTGACCAAGTTTATTGTGAAAGGCTTACATCCTTTCTCCACTGTAGAGCAACCCCATTTTTGGTAAGTGGTCAATGAAACCAACAGCTAGTATGTAGGTCTATTACAGCCCATTTTAGCCCATACAGCGTTTATACAGTGAACTTTTAAGATTAACTTCACAGTATATGTTTTTCTGGTGGCTAATACATCATCAGAATGATATGTTAAATTACATGTTGATTCTGTCCTAACCACTGTAGTATTTCATTAACAAATGATTTTAGGGAGATGACAAGGGTGTTAAATCCAAGATATAAGCACCCATCAAGGGAAGCTCTTAGGAACCAACTGATCCCAGCCTGGTACCAGGTGGAAAGAGAAAACTTCATCTCAGAATTCAGAGATGTGAAAAAAGCAGCCATTACAGCAGATGGATGGACAAGCCTTGCCCAAGACCATTATATAACGGTCACTGTACATTATGCAAAGCAGGGAAAGATCTTAGGTAAAGTCCTAAGAACCAAGGCAGTGTATGAAGCCCATACAGGTGCTGTTGTGGCTGAGGAGATTGAAGAAATACTTCAGGAATACGGCATTAGTGATAAGGTTGTGGTAGCGACGGTGGATAACGCAGGAAATATGAACGTGGCAATGAAGAAGCTGCAGCTTGTCAAGATCGCACACACATTAAACCTTGCAGCCCAGAAGATCCACCAATGCAACACTGTCACCAATTGGGCAGCAAGAGCACGTGCCGTGGTGAAGTGGATGAGGAAGTCTACCATGGCCAAAACTGTCCTCAAAGAAAAGCAGCAACTCCTGAGTAAGATAACATATAGTGATATGCAACAAACTTAGTAATCATGGTTTATGATTATATGTTCATTGTTATGTGTGATATGCTTATAAAGATGTCCATCTGAATTTGTTTTTCAGACTTGCCCCAGCACTCACTGATTATTGATGTGGAATTCTCTCTATCTGATGATTGAGAGATTCACTAAGCAGTTTCCTGCCATTCAGGCTGTAGTGATGGACCCAAGGATAAAGAGGCAGTTTGACAAGGAAAAGTAAGGGATAGATTCTGTAACTATTAAAATAGGCCTTATTTTAAAACTGTGGATTATAAAACTGCAAGAGGTCTTGTCTGTTTATTGCTAATTATTTTCTGTTTTAGACTGATGGAGAAATTGCTGTCCGACGATGTCAAGAAGGCAGAGGAGTTTGTCCAGCTGATGCGCGTGCCTTACACATCAACACTATGTGTCTCGAGTGAGAAAAGCCCAACCTGTGGTCAAATTCTACCCATCTTAGAGAGGCTGGAGCACCACTATTCCGTCGAGGCAAGGGACTCTGCATTCGCAAGGAATATAAAAGAGAAGATATTGACTGAACTCTCCACTTCTTACCAGGTGCCATGAGTGATCTTAATTTGCAGTTCATGAACGGCTGATTTCAGTATTTCAATAGCAAAAGTGTCCCCAGGTTTTTGAACTTGAACGTTTCTTCCTTTCTGAAATTAAGGATGAAGAGATCCAGACCTTCCTGCAGGAGGCGACAGTGATGGACCCAAGGTTCAAGCTGAAAATGGACAACGATGATGCCATCTGGGACAGACTGAATACCACAGCAGTTGTAGAGACGCTCACAGGAGCAGAAGAGGTATTTGAATCACAGTCTGTGGTACAATTCCATTGTGATACCTATATACTCTGGTTCCATGCATGTGACTCACACAGTTTGTTTATACTTAAGGTACCAGTGCCAGAAGACACGTGGAGCCAGAGGCAGTATGAGGATGTGGAGGAAGAAGAAGACGATGAGGAAGGCCATGTAAGCACAGTTCATTATAATGACCATATGGTTTATTCATAATAATCCATTCAGACCAGGCACCCAAAACATACGTTTATGGTCCTTTTAATTTCAGACTGTACCTGTAAAGCACCCCAAGACGGCCCTAGAGGAGCTGTTTGGAGAGGAGGAGCAAGACATGCAGCAAGTTGCAACCCAAGAGACCCAGAACGTTGGTCAGCGTTTAGACTTGAAAATACAAATGTACAGAGGCCTTCCTGCTATTCCCATCTCATCTGACCCTGTTCTGTGGTGGTGGCAGAAGAGGGACACTTTGCCACTTCTGTTTGATGTAGCACAAAAGTATTTGTGCGCTCAGGCTTCTTCAACTCCCTCAGAAAGGGTATTCTCCACAGCAGGAGATACCATTAGTGCGGAGCGCTCAAGAATCCTCCCAGAAAAGGCAGATATGCTTATATTCTTGCATAAGAATTGTTGACGCTCAGTAAAAAAAACAAAACATGGAGGCAAACAGTTCATGCCTGTCATGGTGATGTTCATTCCTTGTTCTGCCTTCTTGGATGTTTGTGCAAGCAAAGTTTGTCAAATCCGTTGCGTAGGTTGTCATGGATTTAATTAACTGGTGTTAATCTACATTTAGACACAATGTCACAACAACAGCCTAACTTTTTATAAAACAAAAATATCAGAGAATACAGTTCATGCCTCTCATGGTGGTGTTGTAGTTGTTTTTATGTTGTTTTATGTGTAGAACTCCTTTTTATGCCACTCAATAAACTACTCAGGAATGGGTAAGAGAATTGATAAGGAATTGGATCCATAGGCAGAATCGACAACGGCATTGATATTGATAAAAAGGTATCAATTCCTACCCCTAGTTCCAATATGGTCCTTTTACGGGTTGCAAATTAATTCCAAGTGCCAAAGTTGAGGCTTCAAAACCATAGTCCACAAACCAATGAGTGACGTCACAATGACAACATCCACTCCTTGGTTTAAAAAGCTCTGCTTAGTAAACTCGCCCAAGTTCATCTTGCCATTTGTGATTGATTTTCAGTATTATGTGTTGGGCCAGACTTTTGGTATCCCTGATCTATAATAACACAATATACCTTTGCAATCTTAACTTTCTTATCTATGTACCTAATGAAAACAAAAGTCACATCCTGAGCAACAGCCGCTATGAATAATATTTGGCACTACAAACAAAAAGGTGTTAATGACATTGGCAACAAAGGAATTGAGGAAAACCTTTCATTCCAAGGTAAAAGCAGGATAACTGTTTTCGGCTGTGATAATCTTTTCCTTCTTTTATTTTAATCATGATCAAGGCCCCATGTTTGCTTATGTAAAGCAAATGTTAATCTGGTTTAAAGGTGCCCTCCTCGCTGGACTGCCTCTGATAACAAAATTAAAGTGGCAGTGCCATGAAGAAAAGCATGCCATTGATTAACACAAGCACACACACACACACACACACGGTATGCATGCACAGACTTAATGGACATATTGTCCTTGCAGCTCTTTGACATGCCCCACTAAACAAGATTCCTCTTACTTCAGGTAAGAGCTTATTCAGGTCTGAAAAAGTTAAAATCCCTGCACTAGGTGAAATAATGTGTGTCATACTTTGTTTCTCTGTCCTTTCTCTCCAGACACATATCCAGTTCCTCAAATCAATCCATTAACGTTTTCCATCCATCCAGCAGATGTCCTCTGACCTTCTCTCTTCTTCTCTTTCCCCCATCATGGTCACACCCATCTACACATCTGTTCCCACTTCCCTAATCCACCTGGGCTTCCACATCCCCCTCCTCACCAGAATCCCCTTTCATAGGCCATAAAGGACCACTTAATTTGTTGTTGTTATCATAGCTGCAACGCTGTGTACTGTCTGCCTGTTACCTGTCGGCTGTTACCTGTTTGCCTTTAAAGCCTGATACATATGCCGCATACATATGCCTTTTCTCGAGATGGCAACAAGAACAAAGTTTGTTATGGTCAGGACATCAAGTGCAAAGCTCCTGGGAAGTCCTCAAAGGGCCTGCAGAAAGAATCAGAAAGAAACAAAAGAAACAACACAGTGGGTTTCTGCTTTTCCGCATTAACCACAGCCACTTCAATTGACCAATCACCAGTGTTGGGAACGTTACTTTAAAAAAGTAATTAGTTATAGTTACTCACTACTTGTTCCAAAAAGTAACTGAGTTAATAACTGAATTACTTTATACTCAAAGTAACTAGTTACCAGGGAAAGTAACTATTTGCGTTACTGTAAAAAAAAAAAAAGTTGCTTTATGTAAAAAATTTGGATTTTTCTGAGCAGTTTTCACAAGTCAGTTGAAATGAGTAGAACAGACATCTCCACCTTGAAAATGCCAACTTTTCATCGGATTGCTCTGGACTCGCAATCTCTGCTGCTTCTTCGAATTAGGGATGGCCAAAACTAAAAATATTTTTGACCGACCACCGAGCCTCATTAACCGGTTGAAACCGGTTAACTGATGAGATTAAAATGGTTATCTCTCTCCCGTTCTGTCTCCGACTCACTCACACACACTCCTACAGCACGAAACATTGAGTCCCGCGGCTCATTTAGGAAAATGACAGCTCCGAGACGCTGCTTGTTTAGTTTGAGGAGATAATAAAGCAAGATGATTACTATCATGACCTTATCTGTTACCATTGAAAATCCTGAAATGTAGTAATGTCCGAATCCAAGCCCATCCAAGATAAAACGGTCATAAAGATGCACCGGCGTGAAATGTTTTTATTTGGGCTATTAAGTATAATTTATGAAAAATTCAGTGTTAGGGATAAGTTGTTCATTTCACACAAAAAAGATCTTGTAATGAGATGGCAAACTGTAGTCTTGTAGTCTACTCCTATAGTGTGTAGTCTTGTGTATAATAATTGAGATCACATTCTCCGCACCTCGCATGCGGGAATAATTAAAACTTGAGGAGAAATTATACAGTGGGAGACGCTGTGTCTGTCATATATTACAAAACAGGGTCCGAGCGCACAGCATTAGACATAATGATGGCGAGACCCCGGTGCCTCCACGAGCCGCCGGGCCGTTCATCATCATCATCATCACCACCGTCTTCACCATCCCCGCTCCACAGCTGCACCGGATTCCCGTCCAACACCAGAACGGCGGGACACCAGGGCCCGCGTGGCCCTCGTGCGCCGCTCAGACCAGCAGCAGCCCCAACTCCGGCTCCAGCTTGCGGCAAGTTTGCGTGTTTCTCCACGGACAACAGGCTGCCGAGACCAGGCACGAGCGGCGCGCAAGCAGAACACGATCCTGACTGTTTTTGACAACCGACAAATTAAATTAATAACGACGGAAACAGTAATTAGTTAGATTACCCCGTTACTGAAATTACCTAACGCCGTTATTTTAAGCCCCGTTATTCCAAACACTGCCAATCACACAATAGTTCTCGGAAACAACACGAGAAAAATGTTCTGCCATGTCTGCTGTGTTGAGGACAAGCTGTGAGAAACTCCCAAACCAGAGCTTTGCACCTTGTGCTTCCTAAATGGACATATTGACATCCATGAAGTTTAACTGACTTGGTATTACAATTGATGAAGCATTCCCTTCATTTTATTTGAGATATGTGTGTGTGCCTGCATTAAAAAATAATAATAATAAAAAAAAATTATATATATATATATATATATATATATATATATATATATATATATATATATATATATATATATATATATATATAAAAACTAGCTTTCCTGGTACTTAAGCTAAAACTGCAATAATCTGTAAAAATGTTTTTTGGGCCACACACTTCTCTCTTTGACCTTGTTTCCAGTAGCAGCAGACAGATGTTTTATGTGAAAAACCCACTTTACCATACCTGCTCAGCAGCAGACACGGTTAGAGACCAGCTGGTGAACATAGTGGAGCATTTAGCACCTGAACAGATGTTTTTCTCAGCAGTTGGTTAAAAGGAGAGCGGTTATTAGACTTTCATCAGGTCTCTGTAAGAACAGTTGAATAAAAATAAAGTAAATAAAATAAATATTATTGTTGTTTTTTCAGCTTCTTGCATCCTCAGTTATTGTTCTTTCTGAAAGTCACAGTTTCATGAAGAAAAGCCATTTGTTTTAACAGCAAAATGTACTTAAAGTAGCAGTTCGTAAGATTTAAGATACATTGCTGCTAGCAGCCTCTTTGGCGGTAGATGTAACTGCCAGCGAGCATCTGGGACCTCATCTCCCTCACTGACCATTGACTGTCTCTCATCTGCGTAATGTCTTCAAATACTCCACACTGAAAGGAGGGCCGTTGTTTTCCCTTGTTCGCAGTCATTTTGCTTCTTGATTACTAACCCTTCTTAGCTTCAATTCGTTTTTTGTTTCTTTTTCTTCGGACTGGAATTTGGTCTTCTTTCTCTGCCTGTTGATCTTCCATTGGGAGACAGCAGTAATGAAATGTACCTGGCTGCGCTGGTCAAACACTTTAGACTAGAGGGAGCCTGACTCAGCAGTTGGAAGTTACCGATTACCAATTACAATGAAACTCAGCATAGTAGTATAGTAGCTCCACCTGGGCAGACCAACCACTGCTGACTGACGTAAAAAGCATCACTAATTTTGAATTTAGCTCTGGAATGTTGCCACAGACACGGAGATTCTATATCTGTTAGAAGCACTTTCAGTAGTGAACTCACTCTTTGATAGATAGTAATTTAAAAGACAATTATATAGATGAAAGTGTTACAGACGGCCACTTTAGGTGTCAAACTTTCAGTGTGTTATTGTTGATTAATGAACATGAAAGCAACATGTTCATGTGGTAGCTGATGGATGAGGAATGACTTTCTACACATTTTATATGTATATAAAGCAGCAATGCACATGAAGTCTCCATTACCTGGCGACTGTCTACTGTAAGCCCTGCAACCTCCACACACTGCACTGACTCAAGATAAAGAGATGCGTAACTAGGACACACCACACTCCTCATTTACTCACCATCATACAGAGAGAGATGGACGGCCCGTTCATCTCCAGCAAATTGGAACAATCTCACTAATGTAGGAGTCCGAGGGGAGTCGTGGGGCTGGACATGTACCTATTTGCATTCTAGTGCAGGACTACCTTGTCGCTAAGTCCAGTGGTCTCGCTCATATCTGTCTATATATAAGATGTGGACTATTAGTTTATGGACTCGTTTTGAAGCCTCGAATTAGGTTGGCCGTCAACATTTTGTATTTTGGCCATCGCCATCTTGGAATTATTGCAATCAGTGGTAGGAAGTGACAGTATCGAGGCTGCAGTGGTGGCCTGTCAATCACAAATGAGCCACGCCCTAAAGCATACCTTGCTTTACACTCTATTTGATTCTTATTGGGACCATAGTTTAGTTAATGAACATTATGCTCTATGTCAGACATCAGGGGTCCGTTTCACAAAGCAATTTTAGTGAAAACCTTGAGTTGGTTTACCCTGAGATGAGGGAAACTCTGGTTTTTCGGTTTCACAAAGCCAGTTCAGCATAAATCTGAGTCAGTTACCCGGATAACATACTCCTAAACATGAATCTAACCTACTAGCTAGCAGCAACCATGAGGTTCTCCCTGCATGTCTCTGCCTTTTTCCGGGATCTGAACTAACTCTGAAAATGTTTTGATTACTTTTCCTTCCAATCACATTAGATATTATCTAAACAAATTCTCTGACATTTTCAACATTTCATAGCGTGGACATAATCCGCAACCAGATTCTTTGCAGAGCTAGTTTTTTTTGCGAACAGGAGATTTATGAAATGTTTAAGTACATTTCTGTGTTGAAATACCTGCTAATATTTACTGTTTAATATGTGAAATATGAATTAAAATCATATGCCCTCGTCAACGTATTTGCGCAACATTCTTATGCTTAATTTTCAACTGAAGTCACTTTCTTTCTGTGCCTGGGGGGATTACACCCAATGAAAACGATAATTTGTTCATTGCACTACTTTGTAAACTACAGGAATTGAACCCCTGTCGCCTGCACCATGGGCAGCATTGCTAACCATTACACCACAGTGTTGCATGTCAAGGAGGAAATAAATAAAGACTTATTACCTTTAGATCAATCGACTGTTTCATTCAGTTATACACATTAGATCAGGCAGTAATTGTCTGCCACACCAACTATCGCTACTTTGCTGCAGTTACGTTGCAACGCTTTCTCAGAATGAGCTTGTTTTCTCCATAAACACTCAGTAATATCTAATAACGCTCTCCCGGTTGCCATGGTGAATCGTAGTATCAGAGCTCCATTGATGATGGCTTTGTAGAGTCGGCAGGCACGTGCGTAACTCAGAGTTTACATACTCAGAGTTGACTGAACTAATTCAAAACTGAATGAACGCTGTTCTGAAACTGAAAACTCAGAGTTTCCCATCTCAGAGTTGGTCAACTCAGAGTTCAGGGTTAGGTTCAGAGTTTGTTGAACCTGCTTTGTGAAACGGGCCCCAGGGGCCTGTACTACGAAGCGAGTTCAACATACCCAGGGTATCTTTCAGAGATCCAGCTTAAGTAACCCTAACAAAGGCAATCGGAGATAAGCGGTCACACGAAGCTGGTTATCAACTCGTTAAGTCAACCCAGGGTTTACCTGTCCAGCTATGAGCGCGTGCACATGAAAGAGGCGGCGTTTGCAGCATTTGACCAATCACATACATGGATCAGTCTACGGCAGCGGAGCGGTGTATTTCACGTACGAGGAGCAAACCATAATCTTACAGAAATACGAAGGAGTTAAACATATAATGCATGCAAAAAGCAAAAGTTTCATCTGCCAAATGCAGGAAGGACAGCTGGCAAAAACTCGCCGACTGTGTGAATGCGGAAGTTGTATTAAAAGTATTAGTAGTTATATAATATGACTACCCCATCATAAGGACACTAATAGATCTGACTGATTAAACAAATACCTTAACTTTGCTGATAGCTAAGTGGTAGAGTTACCGCTCTATCAACTAAGGCTCCTTGCAGTGACCCGGTTTAAATCATGTCGTCGCTCTCTCTCGTCCCTTTAACTCTTATGATGTTCTTCCGCAATAAAAGGCCAAACATATAACTTTAAAATAATGAATGTGTTTCTTGGATGTATTCTTATAACGTGGTTTATGACAATATCAGCCTCATTCTTTCAGCTGCAATCCCGGCGGTGTAAAACGGACTTGGGAGCAAATCAAATAAATATAAAACATAATTCATAGTGGCTGTACGCTAACAAAGAAAAGTCTGTATCTCTCATATAAAACATCGTCAGACACAGACAAAAGGGTTTTGCCGGTCTCTGTACACTCTATAGTTCTCCTACGAGACCCTCTCATGATCCACCGACCTTTTTTTTTTATATCCGTGCACCAAGACAGCTGATTGGTCAATCGGCGGTGTGTTTCTCCACGTTGATCTCTTATCAGTAACATAACCTGCTCCGGAGCAGGTTAGCTCCACAGCGTAAGTTACCATGGCGATCTACCCCGGTAAGAAGTGAACCAGCGTCGTAGGACGGAAAACCCAGAATTAACGTTTGTTACCTCGCTAAGCATGAATACTGCTTCGTAGTACAGGCCCCAGATCTTCTGCTGGACTGATAACTGGATGGTTGGAGCCCATTGCTTTCACTCAGTCAGGATGTGGCTTGAGAACTGACATGTCTTCTGCGGAGGATTTGAATGCATGCACTCATTTAGTCTTTTCATTTGTTTGAAGTAAACATCCTGTGTTGACAAACCACAGCTCATGGCAACGAGTTGCCGGAAGAGCACCTGTGTTAACGGTTTATTTCTAGAAGGGCTTGAATTTGACCTTGTGCGAGTATTCATCCATCTATGTCTCAGTTTGACTGAATGTAATTTCCAAATGTAAATTTGTCAAATTTGTCATTTGTGTTATGAAGGCTAAGAGCAACTTTGTTCATGTAATTTGCAATGTATCTCAACAATGTCTTCTCAAAATAGATACACGTATAAAAAGGCACTAAAATACATAATTGACTCTCTAACCCTCACCCTTCTCCCTCCCACCGGATCTGTCTCCTTAAACACATCCCAAACTCTCCACGCACCAAGCTGTCCATGTTCATACACAAACCAGAGATCACTGTTCTACTGCTTTGAATGTGTGATTAATGTTGTCCATCCATCCATCCATTGTCTACCGCTTATCCTGTATTCAGGGTTGCAGGGGGGCTGGAGCCGATCCCAGCTGTCATTGGGCAAAGGCGGGGTACACCCTGGACAGATCGTCAGTCTATCACAGGGTTAAACAACCATTCACGCTCATATTCACACCTACGGGAAATTTAGAGTCATCAATGAACCTATCCCCATCCTGCATGTCTTTGGACTGTGGGAGGAAGCCAGAGAACCTGGAGTTCTCACACGGGGAGAACATGCAAACTCCACACAGAAGGAATCCGAACCCGACCTAGGAATCAAACCCGGGACCCTCTTGCTGTGAGGTGACAGTGCTACCCACTACACCACCGTGCAGTCCATGATCAATGTTGTGTTTTATTTATTATATTTTAAATAGTGCTGTCAAAATGAGTGCGTTAATGCACGTCAATTAATTTCTTTGGGTTAATGCGCTACTTTTTTTCACGCAAAAATAAAGATGGAACTTTCAATCAATGACATAACGTTAGCGAGTGTCAGGTGAAGAGAGAGAGAGAGTGTGACGGTGAGTATGCCCAGCCATGACAAAGGGCACACACTTGACCTTGTGCTCTCCCATGGTTTCTGTGTGGATGAGGTGAATTTGGTTGATTTTGCCATCTCCGATCACAAGGCAGTGCTTTTCCGAGTTCCGCTCCTCCCTCCTGACCCCGAACCCCCCCCCCTCCCACTGATTCACTCCCGCCCCCTAAATTCACTCTTGTTCCTCGCTTCTGCCAAGCTTTTATGTCCTCAAGCACGGTTCTTCACATAGGTGAACAACATGGCCGCACCGTGGATGATCTTGTCAGTAGTTTTAACAGCTCTTGCACAAATATTTTAGACTCGATAGCCCCAGTTAGACTTAAAAACCTGAAACCTCATTCTCTGCCATGGCTGAACGAGGAAATAAGGATTTTAAAGAGACAATGCAGGATGGCAGAGAGGAAATGGAAAAAGGATCGACTCAGTGTCTCCCTTGCTTCTCTAAAAGAGTTAATGTTCACCTATCAGTGTACACTAAGAGAAGCAAGAAACAACTACTTTTCTGAGTTGATTGCCAAACAGGGTCATAATTCAAGAATTCAAAACTGTAAAGTCCGTGGTTGGTCCCCCTCCTAGCCAACCAGTGGAATCCTCCCCAATCAAATGTGAAGAATTTCTTAACCACTTTTTAAACAAAATAGTGGAGATTCGGCAGCATTTTAATAATGATTTCAGAGAGATGGTAGATGACTCCTGCCCACCCTCAACGTTAACCCACTTCAGTGAAATCTCTCTGTCTACCCTGGAACGCACTATTGCACTTTCAAAATCATCCAACTGCCTTTCAGACGGTTGGTCCAGACATCTTAGCCATTATCAACTGCTCTCTGTCCACTGGTAGGCTACTTTCCCCTCCTATTTTAAACATGCCATTGTTTATCCTCTTTTAAAGAAACCCTCTCTAGACCCCCTCACTTTTAAGTAATTTTAGACCTATCTCTAAGCTGCCTTTTTTATCCAAGATTTTAGAAAAAATTGTCTCCACTCAACTGATTTCCTTTATGAACGACAATCATATTTTCGAAAAATTTCAATCAGGTTTCCGCTCCCTTCACAGCACTGAGACTGCACTGGTCAAGGTCACCAATGACCTACTGCTTGCAGCCGACTCAGGCATGTTCTCAATATTAATTCTCCTTGACCTCAGCTCAGCTTTTGACACAGTGGACCATAATGTCTTAATCAGCCGTCTGAAATATTATGTTGGTATCAGTGATGTGGCTCTGGAATGGTTCATCTCCTATTTGTCCAACAGGTCATTCTCCGTATCGCTTGGAGAAGCCTCCTCTTCTTGGTCTCCTCTCTCCTGTGGGGTTCCTCAGGGGTCTATCTTTGGTCCCCTCCTATTCACTGTGTACATGCTACCCCTGGGGCAAATCATGCGTAGATACAACATTGACTTCCATTGTTATGCAGATGACACTCAGTTGTATGTCCCACTACGGTCGGGCATAACCGAGGTTTCCTGCATTATGTCCTGCCTTGCTGAGATAAAACGTTGGATGTCTGAAAATGTTTTGCAGCTGAATGACTCCAAATCAGACATTGTCATAATTACCCCCTTTGGCCCCAGCACTAGTAGCTTGGACAATCTCTCCTCTAGTCTGGGCGCCTTATCCAACAATGTAAGAAAAGAGGCCCGCAATCTGGGTGTAATTTTTGACTCTGAATTATCTTTTGATACTCAGGTGACTAAAGTGGTGCAGTCCTGCTTTGCCCAACTGAGACTGCTAACCAAGATCAGACCATTCCTGTCCTCTGCAGACTTAGAAAAGGTCATCCATGCTTTTATCTCCTCCAGACTGGACTACTGCAACGCACTTTAGTCTGGTATCTGCAGGCGTAACATCCAACGACTGCAGCTGATACAAAACGCTGCTGCTAGGTTTTTAACACGTACTAAGAGATGCGGCCACATTACTCCAATCCTTGCTGCCCTTCACTGGTTACCTGTGAGTTTTAGAATTGATTTTAAGATTTTACTGCTTGTTTTTAAAGCCTTGAATGGTCAGGCTCCTGCCTATATCCGCGATCAGCTGGGCTGTCATTTAAGGTGGACCAGCACTATTCTCCTTTCAGTGAAGCTGCTCCTCTGAGTGTCTGAGCTTTTTGAGCTTTAATATTTATTTTAACTGTGTAACTGACAGCAGGTTAAACAGTTAATTATTAATATCCCTAATGCAAAATCTCCTCTGTCTATATCTGGAAAACACAAAGTTGAATGTTTTTTTTATTGATCAGGCGGTTTGGCTAAGATGCTAGCGGTACTTTTCACTTGTTAGCCCAACCGCCCTATCAATAAACATCCATAAGATGACAGTTTGGCCAATATAAATATAACTAACATAACCACCAACAGCCATCACCCTAAGGACCTTAACGAGGCATTATCACATGATATGATGTATTAATTAGACAAATAAATGCGTACATTCATGGGAAGGCAGCTAGCTGTTGTTAGCATTGTAATAAACTTGCAAATTTGCGACTTTTTTCTGTGAATATTGCCCTCCTCTCTCAGTTCAATATGCCGTCGTAAAAAAAACTAGGCTATCTAAAATATATTATTAGTAGTCTCAGCACTGTAGCTGACACTGTTATTGACATTATGTGCGTCCTTGATGTCTGACAACGACATTTGTTTGTGATGCACCCAACCACTGTAGTCCATAAAGTGAGGGAGGGAGGAGGAGGTGGAAAAGACATTATGCACATGTCACTGACACCTCACGCTGGAGGGGAACGTAGTCTGACATAGTTGAAGCTTTGGAGCTCTGACCAAGCTTCGTAATGTGAACTAGTGGCAAATATACTGATCGAAGTGGTTCCACAGAAGTTGCTTGATATGCACTGTGCCTTAGAGATCTTAACTGAAAATAAATGTTTAGGTTAATAGCCGTTTAATAGCACATTGAAATAAATGTTTAGGTTAATAGCCGTTTAATAGCACATTGATTGCATCAAACAACCAAACCTTCAATGATGAATACCTCACACAGGCTATTATCTATACATGCTTGTGCACGTGGGGCTGGAGCATATCCCAGTTGATATGAATTAGCATACATCCAGAAGTCACCAGTCTTTCACTGAAAGAGAGATAATAAAAATATTTACACCTATCGGCAGATTTATCATTGCAAGTTGCTAGCAGCCTGCATGTATGATTATGTGAGGAAACTGGAAACATATCTGAACAACTGTATTGGCTGCCTACTTGATTTACTTATAACACCTGTATCGGAAACCAAACCATATGACTCCAATTGCTGCAGATGAAAATGTAAATCTTCATTTGACCTGAGGTTCAACAGACTTCTCTGAAAACTCCTCACCTGTTTTGACACAACGATAATCCAAATCAGACATAATTAATCCTCATACGATTAATGACGCCAAACGTGAAAGAATAGTGAGGCAGCTCTAACACACATATCAGCTTGTGCTCATCCAGCCCTCTCTGGTATTTACTGTATGCAAATGACACATCCAATAAATCCATCAGCTGATCATCTCCATGCAGCATTACTGCATTGTGGCTCGATGAAGTTCCTCTGTAAAACTTTGTGTGTAACCTAAGGAAACAGCTAGCTGGCTGCTGATGTTCTGGAATGAATTTCATGATAAAGCCTCGCTAATCTTCCATTCCAATCTGATTCTCAGTGGGATATATCTCTTATTTCTATACTTAGGTGACCCAAGCCGCTTCTTTTGTGGATGTTCGGTTCCGCTGGATCAGTGGGAAATTGGAAAGAGATGTAGTGTGCGTGTGCCACCTCAAATTGGATTGCATAGCATCTTAAATGAAAGCAAATCATTTCACGGCTAATGGGCTTAATTTCAGGAAATAATTCCACGTTTCCACAGTTGGTTATTTTGCATGTGATTTCTGCAGAGGGCTTGCCACTTTTGGAGATGCTGCAGTGGAAGGGGGGTTGCGTGTGTGTGTGTTCATAGAATGTACAGGAATTAGAGAGCAGAATAACATTCTGATCAGTTTTGTTGCATTCAAAGTTGATCAAATGTCTACCATTTTCCTTTGAGCTGCCACCAGTTGTAGGTGGTGACAGGAGCAGCACTGCTGTTTTTCTCCCCGCTTTCATTCACTGAGGACAGAACAGACGGACAAAGTTGTTACTAAAAAAAAGGATAAAAGAATGGGGAAAAAACCCTGACATAAACAAGAAGTAAAAATGTGATTGCCAACAAAGACGTGATTAAGCCTCACAAAAAAAGTCTTCAGTGGTTAAATAAATAAAGAAATTGCGGTAATTTAATAATGAATGAAGGAATCAGTCCATAAAGTGTTGATTGATGTCCAGGAAAGACGGTCTTTCTAATGGTGGCTGGCTGACAGTGATTGCGAAGGCCCATTTACCAGCTGATGTTTTGTTATGATTGGACATGTCACTCTTCCTCTGATTAAAAAGAGAGGGGGAGGGGGGGAGCCCAAAAGTGTCCCGCGTCCCTTCCTTTATGCTTTTTGTTTTTGTGCTTTTTTTCCCTTGTTTCTCTATGGGTGCATATTATTTTGTCAATCTGCTGAAACTGGTGACATTCAGGGGTTTGTAAAGATCCAACTGTCCTTTACGCGTTACCTTGAAGATGCCAGATTCTCAGAAGAACTTAGTCATGTAATAGGTGTTTGTGCTGTTCAGAGAATACAGGTTTAAAATGGATTGTCTTGTTTTCATTCTCAACATATTGAACAGCTTCCTGTGAACAGGTTTTTGTAGTATAGGTTAAAGTGTCCTGAGATAACTTCCGTTGTGATGATACTATATATAAACATTATATTTATTGAAATGTATCAATTTTGTCCTTTGGACACATGACAAGTTATTGAGACATTGACATTTTTTGTTGTGGTATACACACTACTATTGGTGGCTTTTGTTTCAATAAATTGGTTGAGATGAGAAAATGACCATTGCATGCTTCTACTTAAATGCCATACTTTCATGATATAATATCACTGTAGCGTGAAATACATTTACATTTTTCATAAATTTCACCCGAATGCCAAATATCCCTAACTTTTTGTCCATCCATCCATCCATCCATCCATCCATCCATCCATCCATCCATCCATCCATCCATCCATCCGTCCATCCATCCATCTGTGTATCTAGCGTGTATCTATTATAGCAAACTACAGCCAACAACCTGGCTGTTGGAGCCTGCTTCTGCAACAAAGACAAAAATTCCTAGTCGAGATGAATCTCACTAGAAACTCCTCCATCCACAACTTCAAGGACAGCAACTTTCCTTCACAGGAATCTGAAGACAGCAACCTTTCTTCAGAGGAACAAGCAACCCTTCAAGGACTGGTAACAATCTGGGCATAGCTTACTGAAACTGAATGTGATGACAATGTTTCCAAGTGATTTTCTATTTGATTTATTGTTAAGTTAAGTGTGTAAACTTAGTTCATAGTTCTTAGTATATAGAAACCTGGGCCCTCATTTATCAAACTTGCGTACACCGAAAAAATGGGTGTACACCAAATTCACCGCAAGGATCGGCATTTATGAATCTGAGCGTGAGTGTACGGTACGCACAAATCTCACGCCAGCTCTGACCAGGTGTACGCACATTTGGAACCAGCGTAAAGCATGCAGGAGTCAGGACAGAGGCTGTGTCGGATCATAAATAGATCATACTGATGCAGCGATGCAGTGTTGTTACTGTCATTAGTAAAATAAAACTAAACAAAATAAAATGAAACAAAACAAAACAAACAAACTTAAATAAAACAAAACGAAATAAAATAAAATAAAACAAAATTAAATAAAACAAAGTTAAATAAAACGAAACAAGTATACAGTACCAGTATACATTTAAGAATGAATTAAAACAACATTTTGAGACAGCCCGATTGTCAGGCTGACATGAGCAATCCTGGGTGATTAAGGCAATGTGCCTCAACACCACCGCTGTTCACCGCCGCTGTTATCTTGGCCCACACTGCGTTCTTCTGTGTGCCTTTAATCCCGCTTTTGAGGGAACCAAATAATATTATTTTGTTTCGCTCCACTTCCGTGGTGATAACCTCTATTTTTGCTTCAGAAAAGTTTCGTTTCTTTGCCGTCTTCCGAGTCTCCATGTCGAAAAGAGGGCGGGGGAGGCCTCTGAAGCATGAATATATAGGGGCGTGTCATTTAAATTACGATTGTTTTCTGCCGTCGGATTTATCAATGCCACGCCGGTTCTACGCCGAAATCAGCAGCGTACACACTTTTAGTGAATGACACGTGACACTTGGCGTACACTGATATTTACACCAGAATCTACACCAGATCCTGCGCAAGTTTGATAAATGAGGGCCCTCCAGGCAGAGCCACACGGCCTCCCACAAAGAACTCCTCCACTCCACATGGCTGACTGGTTGACACCCACAGCCGCCATCATGTAACACACACACACACTTGTATAGTATTTAGTTAGATAGGCCACTTAGACTTAGTGTATGTTTCTTTGTTTATTGTTAATAAACCCCTTTTGAACATACTGATGTGTTTATTAATGTTGTATAAGACACAATTCACAAATCCTTCAACTGTACTCATACTAATAGTTTAGCCTTTATATGAGACTGAGTACAGGTTTGGTTATCTTTTTCCTGATTTCAGGGTGGTGGCCCGTTTATTATTAATCATATTAATAATCCTATTAATATCAATAATTCTATTGATAAAAATAATTATCATGTCAGTCCGAACCTCTGTGCACTGACTCGAGACCTTACAGAGAGGACATTGACTGTATGTCTCATGGATCCAAAATGTCATAGTCCTGCCTTGAGTGAAACCTCTGGATTAAACTGATTACAGATTTAACATGACTGCACAAAATATTTAGGGATGTTTTTAAGGTGGGGGTGCCGTGGGTGTGACGGCCCTAGGCCTTAGGCCAGTCTTTGTTGTCCTTTTCCTGTCTGTGCTTCTCTGTTCAGGTTCTCCTAGGCATGGCTCCGCCCACCTCGTTGAGGGATTGGTGTCACCTGAGCCTTTAAAAGCCAGGGGATTCCAAGATGGTGCTCTCTCTCTCCCCTGGAAGGCTGGTGCCTGCCTGGGCATTTCATTTGGTTTTGTTTCAAGTTTTGATAATGTTTAGTTTGCCACAGTTAAGTTGCTTTTAATAAATGATTTTGAGTTACTTAAGAAGTTACTGTGTGGATCTCCCTTCCTTGTTGTGTGCCTTGTCTGCATAACAAGTGGGGGCTCGTCCGATTTTGAACCAGAGCCATGTCAATTTCTTGAGTGAGTTTGAGTGGTGTAATGGTGTTGGGAGGCCCACAGTGACAGTTTGGAGGGGGGAAGTTGAGACTGTGTGTGCTGTTAAGTTGCATGTAAGCTGGGTATCCAAGGAGAAAGGTCAGTGTGGGTTATGCAGTATAGGGCTGTGGGGATGATTGTAGCTGATAGCTGTGCCATAGGTGCTGTCTGGCTGGAGCATTTATTGTTTCCCCCAGGTAGGCTGTAGCAGCAGTCATCTCACAAGGAGAAGTTGCTGGGTTTTTGTTTTCAGGGCTGTTTGTTATTTTTGTTGTGTGGTCCGTGCGGTTAGTAGCATTTTGCTCGGGAGCACCCTGAAGTATTGGCTGAGACAGTGGGTCTTCCCCAATACAGACGGTTTGTAGGTGCATAAATACCCACCGCCAGTACTCGCATGAAGACTATGGTGCAGTAAGTCAGTTTGGGCTAGGCAGTAAGGAGGGGGTGCTCCATAATCACTCAATCTTCCTGTGGTTGTGTACTGGGTGACTCAGACTACCTTATATTGTTCCTTTGGATTTATTTAACTCTGGCTGTTTATCAATGCAACAGTATTGAATATGGAGCATAGTAACCCTTTGGTCTCGGAGTTCCTAAAACGACCATCTCGTAGCACTCTGACTCAGTTTACAAAGGCAGATTTGTAAACTGCAGATTGGTTGATTTGGCAGTATATTTGGGCTGGTCTGAAATGGAAAAGGTGCCAAAGAAGGCTGAGCTAAGGGCTATTGTGGAGGGGCTCGAAATTTCTGCCAAGCTTTTAGAGGTAGTTCAGACTCCAGGGGCTCAAAGAGGTTTTGAACTTTTTGGTGGGACTTTGTCATTTGAACAGTATATGCAACTAGAGCAAGAAAAAGCAACAATGGAGAAGGAGAGACTACAGTTTGAGTTGGAGCGTGAGAGATTGAGGGGGGAGGTAGCAATGGAAAAGGAGAGACTAAAAATAGAGGAATTGAAATTAGTGCTGATAAAAGAGGGGAAAGCACAGGAGTCATTGATGGCAATGGGTAGAGGAAGTGAGTCTACATGTGGGGATACTGGGTTTGATGTTGCACGAAGTTTGCGTCTAATGCCTAGATTTGATGAAAGAGACCCAGACACATTTTTTGCATTATTTGAACGGGTGGCAGAGGTCAGAGGATGGCCAGATAGTCAGAAACTTTGCTGTTGCAATGTGTTTTCACAGGCAAGGCCCAGAGAGTTTTTTCTACCCTTACTTCTGCTGAAAGTGGTGATTATGCTACAGTTAAAGGTACTGTTCTAAAAGCATATGAACAAGTTCCTGAGGCATATAGGCAGAGATTTAGGAATTGGAAGAAAGGGGACAAACAGACCCATGTTGAATATGTACAGGATATCTTGACTCAGTTTACTCGCTGGTGCTCTGATTTGGAGGTAGGCAATTATAATGATTTGTGTGATTTAATTGTGTTGGAACAGTTTAAGGGTTCATTGCCTGCCCACCTGGCTTACATCAGTGAGAGAAAGGTGAAGACAGCATCTGCGGCTGCAGTTCTCGCAGATGAATATGTTCTGACACATGCTAGTGGCTCAGTGTTTGGTCAAGTCTACAGGGAAGGTCAGCAGAGGGAGAATTTGGGGTTAGGCCTAGGAAGACTCTAGGTCACCCAGGAACCCGCTCATTTTGCAGTGAGGCATGTACCAGGGACAGATGGAAAGTATGATCCGACCAGAATATGTCATTCATGTAAAAACAATGGACATTGGAAAGAAGAATGTCCGATCTCTAGGGCCGGCAAAGAACCCGCTGATTCCAGTGTGTACATGAAGTCAGCTGGCCTAGTGTCCTCTGCACAATGTAGTGATATGTCCCAGTCTGATTGGCTTAAGACAGCACAAAAAGGTATTGATGAAATGTATATACCTTTTGTCTCCGATGGTTTTGTGTCTTTGGATGGGAAGAACAAGATACCGGTTAAGATTTTGCGAGATACCGGGGCTACGGAGAGCCTCATTGTGGAGAGCATTTTGCCTTGTTCGACCAATACAGCTACTGGTGGAAAATCACCTGTACTTGGCATTGGGTTAGTTCCTCTGTGGGTTCCCTTGCATAATTTTCTGCTTTTTTCTGATCTGTTATGTGGAGAGGTTGAAATGGGTGTTCGTCCCCAGCTGCCAGTTCAAGGGGTCGACATTATCCTAGAGAATGACTTGGCTGGGGCGAGGGTGTGGAAAGAGGGTCCACCTCTATTGTATGTAGGTTCACCCTTACAGGAATCTGAGGAACCAGATGAGTGTGCTAATCAACATCCTGAAGTGTTTTCTTCCTGTGCTGTGACACGGGCAAGGGGAAAAGCGAAGTCAGAACAGTATGAGTTGTCTGAACAGATTCAGCTTTCTCAGGCAGACATTTCTGAGGACAAGGAGCTGGTTAAATTGTTTGCGGTCCCATTGCTGTCTCTGTCTAGAGAGGAGTGTATCAAAGAGCAAGTTGCAGATCCCACGGTGAAACCCTTGTTTGAGTTGATCCGTCCAGAAAGGGAGCTCAAGGGTGTTCCTAGTGGCTACTCTCTTAATGAAGGATGCTGTTAAGCAAGTGGGCTCATGTAGTGAACGGTGTGCAGGTGGACAGGGTTGTTCAGGTTGTGGTGCCCTCAAAATTCAGACACCTTGTGTTGAGCACAGCACATGATGGAGTTGCAGGTCATCTTGGGGTGAAGAAAACTCATGACAGAGTGCTCCGCCATTTCTTCTGGCCTCGTCTGAAAAGGGATGTAGCAATGTTTTGTAAAACTTGCAACACCTGTCAGTTAACTGGAAAGCCCAACCAACAGATTAAGCCAGCTCCATTGTATCCGATTCCAGTCGTGGAGAAGCCATTTGAATATCTGCTGCTTGATTGTGAGGGTCCACTTCCAAAAAGTAAGGATGGGAGTAAGTACTTGTTGACAGTAATGAGTAAAAGTACTCGCTATCCTGCTGCTTTTCCCTTGCGCTCCATTAAAACAAAGCCGGTACTGAAAGCATTGACTACCTTTTTGACTAATTTTGGTATTCCAGAGGTGGTGCAGACTGACCAGGGGAGTAATTTTATGTCTCGCACTTTTTCCCAACTGGCAAAACAGCCAGTCTCAGGGAGCCCTGGAACATTTTCATCAGACAATGAAGTCTATGTTGCGTTCTTACTGTACAGAACTATCTCAGGATTGGGAGGAGGGCCTGCCATGGTTGATGCTTGCAATACGGGAGATGTCACAAGAGAGCACAGGTTTCAGTCCTAATGAACTGGTGTTTGGCCACACAGTTCGGGGTCCACTAGCTGTGTTGGGTGATGAGTTGAAGAATGCTGAGCTGCCAGATAATGTTTTGAACTACGTTAATGGTTTTCGCCTCCGACTTCATATAGCCTGTGCCACTGCTCATAGAAACCTTAGTGGTACACAGAAGAAAATGAAGGAGTATTTCGATCGCAAGGACGAAGCCCGTCTGTTTGAGTCACGGGACCAAGTTTTGGCTTTGTTGCCTATGATAGGTTCACCATTCCAGGCAAAGTTTAATGGGCCTTACACAGTAAAAAGCCGTATGTCAGACAGGGACTATTTAGTATACACACCGGAGAGAAGGAAGTGCAGTGGTGTAAACTTATTGAAGCCCTATCATTCTGTTCGCTCTACGTCAGGGGTAAAAGATGACTCGCTTTCTTCAGAGAGTCACTCAGTGGGCTCTGTAAGGTCAATAGCCACAGTTGGAGTCAGGCCTTCAGGGGACTTTGAGGGTCCATCTGAGCCTATTCTTACAGGGAGACTCAAAAATTCTGAGTACCTGAACCATCTAGGCAGTCAGTTGGGATATCTGCCAGATACTCAGCAGGCAGAGCTAGTGAAGTTGCTCAATTGTCATTTGTCTCTCTTCTCAGATACACCTTCACGCACCAACCTAATTGAGCATGACATAGATGTGGGGGATGCTCAACCAGTGAGGCAGCGTTCCTACCGGCTGCCAATAGGGAAGCGCAAGCGGATGGAAAAAGAGGTGGAGTACATGTTAGAACAGGGAATAGCAGAGCCAGCATGCTCTAGCTGGGCCTCTCCCTGTCTGTTGGTGGATAAGGCTGATGGGTCAGATAGATTTTGCACAGATTTTAGGAAGGTTAATTCTTTCACCAAACCGGACTGTTATCCAATGCCTCGGATGGAGGATTGCATTGATCAGGTTGGGAGTGCAAAATTTGTGACAAAACTAGATCTTTTGAAAGGGTATTGGCAGGTGCCATTAACGGCAAGAGCCAAGGAAATTTCGTCTTTCATCACACCATGGGGGTTGTTTTCCTATTCTGTAATGCCTTTTGGGCTGAGAAATGCTCCAGCAACATTTCAGCGTCTTATGAATAGGGTTTTAATGGGCCTAACCGGGTGTGCGGCTTATTTGGATGATGTTGTGGTGTTCAGTGGGACATGGGATGTTCACGTTCAATGCTTGGAGGCAGTGTTTGTCCGGCTGGCAGAAGCAAAGTTGACGGTCAACCTAGCAAAGTGTGAATTTGCCAAAGCAACAGTGACATATCTGGGTAAGGTTGTAGGTCAGGGTGAAGTTCGTCCGGTGCAGGCTAAGGTGGAGGCCATTGATAAATATCCTGTGCCAACATCCAAAAAGGAACTGATGGGGTTCCTGGGCCTCGTGGGGTATTACCGCAGTTTTTGCTGCAATTTTTCCACTGTGGTGGCTCCATTGACTAACCTCCTGAGGAAAAACACTCCTTTTGTCTTGTCTTCCCACTGTCAAACTACTTTCGCTTGTGTAAGAAAGCTGATTTGTTCTGCTCCTGTTCTTGCAGCTCCTGACCGTGAAGAACCTTTCAAGATACAGGTGGATGCAAGTGAAATTGGTGCTGGGACTGTCCTCCTACAGGAAGGGGAAGGGGGAATTGAACATCCGGTCTGCTTCTTCTCACGTAAGTTTAATTGTCACCAGTTAAATTATTCAGTTGTTGAGAAGGAGACGTTGGCGTTGATTTGGGCACTTCCGTTTTTTGAAGTGTATGTTGGACCATCATTGCCAGTTACAATTTACACTGATCACAACCCTTTGACTTTCTTGTCCAGTATGCAGAATAGCAACCAGAGACTTATGCGTTGGTTGTTGTTTCTCCAGCCTTATACACTGGACATACGTCACATTAAAGGTCGGGGAAATGTAATGGCCGACGCACTTTCTCGAGCTCCATGTTGAGATCACGAAGGCCCAGATAGTGGGGGTCTTCGTTTTATGGGGGGGGGGGGGGGGGGTTACTTAAGAAGGTAATGTGTGGATCTCCCTTCCTTGTTGTGTGCCGGTCTGAGCCGGGCATAACACTGAGTACAGGTTTGGTTATCATTTCCCTGATTTCAAGGTGGTGCCCCGTTTATAATTAATCATATTAATAATCCTATTAATATCAATAATTCTATTGATAAAAATAATTATCATGTCAGTCCGAACCTCTGTCCACTGACTCGAGACCTTACAGAGAGGACATTGACTGTATGTCTCATGGATCCAAAACGTCATAGTCCTGCCTTCAGTGAAACCTCTGGATTAAACTGATTACAGATTTAACATGACTGCACAAAATATTTAGGGATGTTTTTAAGGTGGGGGTGCCACCACTGCTGAGAAATGAGAGCTGTTACTTTTGAGATCTCACAGTGGCCTCCACGGTGGGCTTATTGGTTTATCACTTACTGCTTTTTTGTGTCATTTGTCTATTTACAGTGTATCCTGCTATTGCTGTTCTGCCATCTCCTTTTTGATGTCCTCTGCACTTGACTATGGCTACTTGTTGTAGCTCTAATAATGCAGAGTAAAGGTCGAGTAGTTGGTTGAACTGTTTAACAGGGTTGCCAGATAAGGTCCCAAAACCTTTCTTTCTCCAGTCATACATGTCATGTATTATGTACGCTTGTCTTTTTTCTACATTGTCCATGTTGTGAGCTTTAGTTCATTAACACTTTTCTGTCTGTTGTACTCCTATTCCCCCCCCTTTTGAAAAAGAACGGCGTTTACAATGCCATTCCTTTCATCAACATCCAGATGAAATGGTTCACAATAGTTGGAAGTGTGTAGGCTGCATGCTGTAGATAATGCTGTTTTAACGTCTACAAACACTTTTTCCGCTGTTGCTGTCCATTACAGAGGAGAGTTGTAGTTTTTATCATAGGAGGTGAGCTCTGGGTTGTGTGCGTTGTCTCAGGCTGTGTGTGTGTGTGTGTGTGTGTGTGTGTCAGTCTTACCTTTTGCTCGGGTCGCTGTGTGTCTCTGTGCATTTGATATATCAGTAGCACAGAGGACGGTGATTGTATGGAGAATTTAATTGGGAAAAACATTGGCCGTCTGCCAAAAACTTTCCTGTCCTGTCTTTCCTGTTTTAATGCTTTTCTTGCTTTCCTTTTCTGCATTCTTCCTGCCTCTTGTAACTTTGCTGTGGGTTTTCCCAGTCTATTCACTCGTTTTAATTCACCAACTTCTGTAACACCAACTAAAATATCCCCTTCTAGCTATTCCAATCCCCCGTACACACAACTACTCGAGATCTGAGTGAGTGCAGAATTTTTTTTGCAGTTTTGAGCAGTCTGTACTGTCCGATACACTGACCCATGCACAGTGAATATATCAATCCCCCCAGCTGTGCTTCAATGTCACCGCCTCTCTAGATAATTGACAGGCGAATGTGGCTCTGTTTCAGACCCCGGGCCTGTGGAGAAGAGGGACAGCACATCAAATAAACAGAATATTTGTGGGATGAGCATGATTAATGAAATGATTTAACTAGATTGTCTGGGTGTGTTTTTGTTAGGAATGTGTAGATGTAGATGTTTGTTCAGGTTATTGAGTGTTTCACCAAGTGCTGCCCACAATCAGTGACAAGGTTCGTCACAGGCTCTAAAATTTCATTTAACACGACATCCATGTCAAAACATGGAAAAGTACAATGGCAGGAGTTGCATGTCACATTGAAATACTTTATGTCAGATTGTGTTTTATACAAAGTTGTTGAGGGGTGGTGGGCTTGTTGGACAATGTGATCACAGCGTCCCTCTTTGATTCCTTCAACCACCTTCTTGAAGAGTTTAGCGTTATGGAATTGTTCATTTCCAAAAACCTGTTGATATCCAAGACCTTCATAATCTTAAAAGTAAGTATGTTTCACCTTCATTTCTTTTGTCCTTGAATGTATTCCAGCTTTACAAACTGTTGGCTAGTTGGTTTGTGTGTTTGTATCCAATGCACAGAGCTGGACATAATTAGGAAAGAGGCCATGTGTCACAAAGTGATGTAAAAACACAAATTGACACACAAATTGTAAATGTCCAAAGAATGCATAATAACATCTGCAAATTTCCAAAATGTGAATGTAAACATAGTAAGCTTTTATCCAAATTACATTTACTGACAAATAATGGTACAAAACATTTTTCTCTGATCCTGAGTTGATTTAAAAACACAAGTATGTAAAAGTGGCTACTAAGAGACAAGTGGGTATTAAACAGCTGCATTGTTTCAACATCACAAACCCAAAAGAGTTTCAAAATCTGACCGAAGTCCCTCTTTCTTTCCAGGCACATCTTTTGATTTGAACTCTGGTGTACTTACTACACCTTCTTACTCCCTGAAGACTTCATGCCAAAGCGCCATCCTGAGCCAAAGAGATATTTTAATTCTAGGTTGCATTGTAATTTGCCAAAGAGCTCCTTCACACAATGTGCTGCTGGTGTACGGTCCCTCTCTCTTTCAGCGTCGACCCCTTTCAACCTACCATATGGAGGAACGAAGGGTCCATCTTTGTTGTCCCCCCACCTCTGCTGCTCTCTGCAGGCTGGCTAAACAACCTGGCCCAACTCCCAGAAACTAAGTTAAGGCAACCTTAAGTTTAGCAACACTGACTTCTTTTGTGGCCTCTGGAGTTCAGCGCATCAGATGCTGCTGCACCGATGGGAGCAGCACTGCAACTGTGGAGAGATGGGGCAGCAACAGATGGAGGTCTGTGGGGGGTCAATCTTCCTGGACCTCGCCTTAGCTATGCTCTTTGAGGATTTTAGCAGAGCAGAATGGTCCTTAAAGTCTGTCAATGAACATGAAATCAAACATAAACACATGGTGAAACTGTTCTGAGGCTGACAAGTTGAGAGCGGTTAACATATTCAAATCGTGGAGGCTGGAATTTGCTCTGCAATTTGAGCACTTTGACTTGAAATCACCCTGAGGGTTTCAATACAGGGACCACCGAGAAATGACATTGTGTGGAAGAAGTTTGGTTGAAACAAAGGACGCAAAACAATATTTCATCCCACTGATGTAATTTAACCTTTTGTCAGGCTGCTTAAATCAACCACCACACACAGAGAGTCCCACATTGTTTGCTTTATTTCTAATTTTCTAGAAACACAGCTTTGTTGTCTGTCCTTTTCGGCTGTAAGTAAAAGAAACATTTGAACAGAAGCTGCAATGTAAAAGAACAAAACTATTTATGTTCTACTATTCTTGAGCAAGCACAGTATTTTATAAAGCACAATACAGACACCTCATACTGTCACAATTAACCTCAGGTTCCTATACTGTAACACACAATTCAGTGGAGACATACACGTAAATGTTGGCTTTTGTATCTGTACCATGGTAGCAATGGTATCGAGGATGTGATAGTGAGGCCTTGGTAGAGACCTGCCAATTAGAAGGTAGCCACACCCTAAAACATACCTTGCTTTATGGTATCTTTGACTCTAAATTAACCATGATTTAAGAAAAGAACATCATGCTGTATTGAAAAAGACTTGAAGCTAGCAGTTGAGACCATAAACTCATGTTAACATTTTTTACTGAGATTGAGGTAATGAGGTAATTTTCTCATGGAATATCATGTAATTAGACTTCTGTTTGCAATGAGAGGTCGCCCCCTGATGGCCATTAGATAAAATACAAGTTTAAAGCACATCAGCATTGGTTTCACTTTTCAGAGGTTGCCACCTGGTGCTATGGCCAAGGAGTATGAGAGGAACATGTGAATTATTTTTTAAATGGATTTCAAATAAGTGACGTTCCAGTGGTTGAACACACTGTCATGGATATATAAACATATAAAACGAATTCCCAACGTCCCCCGTGGGCGGTTTTGTGTTGCCGCCCATTAACCGCATTGAAGTCGTCAAGAGATATCGGTGTCCTGCTTGGCTAAATAACCTGTTCACACAATAATTCCTCCCTTCATCACTCCGCAAGTTGATGCTTTCCCCCTTCGATTAAGTTTTCTGTTGCTTCCACTAGTAACCTTTTATTCATACCCTCTAAAGCAGAGATCTTCAACAGGGGGTCTGGGACCCCTAGGTGCAGGAGTTACTGCAGGAGTTCCCGGATATGTTTTAGGGCGTTTTCACACCTGCCTTGTTTAGTTCGGTTGAATCGAATCCTGGAGCGTTTGCCCCCTTGGTGCAGTTCGTTTGGGAAGGTGTGAACACATCAATCGCACTCGGGTGTGGACCAAAACAACCGCACCCAGACCTCCTGGAAGGGGTGGTCTCGGTCCGGTTCCAAACGAACTCTGGTGCGGTTCGATTGTGGTGAGAACATGATCCAACCTCGATCCGACCCAACTGCGGGCGCATTGAGCCTGTTTTGGACTAAACCACCTCCCGTAGCCAGCTGCGCTGTGCTGATGTGCATGGCACAGTTCAGGAGGAACGCCGGGATCACACCGGCTGCGGTAGCGCCGCGGTGTGCCTCGCCGACGAAAATCCGCGCTGTCCGCTGCCCCCCTGTTCACACCAGACACGTATTTCTCCGCGACGGTCCACAAGCGCTTCTGCTCAGCTGTTATTCAGAGCTATTTTTTTCATTATGGAGTAAATAACCCCATAAAATGAATACGCCATGTTTCTGTAACCAAGAAGTTTGAACACTTCTTGTATTTATCCGTTCAGAGAGAGAGAGAGAGAGAGAGAGAGAATGGTAGTGCAGATATACCGTTGAAATGCACATATTTGTTTATCTACTCTTCACATTTATTAAATGTATTGTCTCTTCCTGTTTCCCAGTGCAAGTTGAGATACACAATTATGATCGCATTTGTCAATCGCGGTATTTTATGTTTTGCTTGCTTTTATTTCGAAAATTGACCGGATTGTCTCGTGTTTCTTTGTGTGATTTCCTGCCAGAAATGAAGCGTTCGCTCGCGGCACGCGCAAAAAATAGAGCAGACGCCGAAACGATCGCTTCACGACACGGGACGGCCGCGCCTATTCGCCTATTGTACAATTGAAAAGTAGCGCTCTGGAGGCTGCTCTTCTTTGTTTACTTCCGGGAGTTTCCCCACGAGTGATGTAGAAATGCCAAAATTGAATTATAATATTATTCTGTCAATAATTATTATTTTAATGGCTTAGCATTGTATACATACATCATTACAAAGTAGTTATACATGACACTATAGGCTGCACTACACATTGTTATTTGCCCGGTTTAATAATAATTTTATACAATATGTAATAGGGGACTCTAGCGTCACAGCAAGAGGGTCCCGGGTTCAATTCCCAGGTCGGGAATTGCTTCTGTTGTGATATGACACTATAAATAAAATTGAATTGAACCCACTCATGTACAATCACACATGAATGCATACACTTGCTGTTCCTTAATATTGGTTAATTTTGTGTTTTTTGTTGTATTTTCTATCTATCTATCTATCTATCTATCTATCTATCTATCTATCTATCTATCTATCTATCTATCTATCTATCTATCTATCTATACCCTGTCTAATGTCACTGATAAAGCCACATATCACAATACCCCCCCCCCCCCCCATACACACTCACACTCACCATCTCAATGTAAGCTGAGGTCATGAGCAGTGGCCAGATCCATTACAAATGGCTGTAGCACAAAACACATCGACAGTATCAAAAGAGGAAAGAGCATATTAATTCAGGCCAGTCGATACTTGTTAGCAGGACCAGCTAATAAATAACCCAGTTTGGTCCTGTGGTTGGCCAATGTCTTTCAGCTGCCCGTGGCATCTTAATGTGCTGTTTTAATCAGGGCCAGCGGCTGTTAAAGGGCTTACGCTAGCACATTGCCTGCTACATTTCCCCACACGTTCCAGGGATTTACATAGGGGGCCAGTAAGCCTTTGCCAGAGCCCTTTGTCTTGCCTTGTTATTCCTGTTCTCATTCTCCGTATCGAAACCTCACTGCGGCCTCGGGTAGCTTGTCACACTGAGACTCAACCCCTTTCATTCTATTATTACAAAATCAAAAAGAGAAATGGCTGGTGTTGGGTCAGGGGCAGCATGGAAGGCTTTCATAGGTAATGATGTTGAAAGCCCCACTTTACCAGCGTTTTATCCTGTTAAGTAAAAAAAGTTGCTTTGTGCTGGTCTGAGGTGTACGGCAGGTAGGGGAACAAGCAGCAGAGGGAGAGCCAGGGCAGAAGTTGGATGTTAATACAGATATTGTTCAAAGATTATAGCAGACTCACTGAGGTTCAGCTGGCAGATTTAAGTCATTCCCTTTCTGCGCTGGTAACCATGCCAACTGCACTGGGAAACTATTAAAAAAGCTCTGCATCGCAAAGTAGGGACACCCCTACCAAAGACGCAAAATGGCAGTCAGTTGGCCCACAAACCCAGGATAAGCTTCTCATCAGTTTGGGAACAGCAGGCTGCTTATGGGACAAAACATATTGCCAAGGAAGAGGATTTTGACTTTCCGACTCATTTTCATACATATTGTTTTCATGACTTTTGGCATTGGATAAGCTAATGGCAGCAGTAAAATTTCAAATCACTGTTACTGCAGTGGGCTAGTCTAATTTGATACCAACGCACAAAACACTGAGTAGATTTACTCCGAGTGGCGAAGTTTGCGCTGCGTTTGTTAATGCGAGTTTGCAAACAGCACACGCAGTGCTTCCTCATTTTGCGTCGTATTTATCAAACCTGACAGCCACCGGGCAAAAAGCACATACTCCGCCCTCCACCTTAATTACCATGCCCCTAAAACAGCAATGAATGGGCCCGCATGTAACAGGGATCTTGAAACAACAAAAAAGAAAGCTCTAAAAAGCACATAAAGCGGTGAACAAAGGAAACGGTCGCATACAACAGGGCACAGGCGAGGATTACTTACAAGTTAAAATCTATTTTGACATAACAATGTATATCAAGTCCAGTAACTGTATAATTGCATGGCTGCTTAATCTGTAATGATGATTTCTGGTTCGCATGATTGATAAAGTATTTGTGTGGTGCTTCCTGGTTTAGACCTGCTTTTAAGAGGCGGAGAACTTCCCCTGCAGAATAGAGGTGCGCTCTCACTCTCATTTTTTGTAAATACTGGGGAATATAGGCCTATAATTAGCCGCATAACGCTTATCCTCCCATTTTTTTGTGGGGAACTCCCATTTTCCCCATGACCCTCCCACGAGCACATACTGAAAGCGCTACTTGCCTCTTTCCGCTCATGTGGCACACAATCTGCAATTTTACCCAAGTGCACCCCTGTAAATACTGTTCCATGTTTTTACACACTAGTTGTGAATGGATTGCACCTAAAGTGGGCGAAAATGCATAAATCTGGCCCTGAGAAAATATAGATTTGCTCCATTGTGAGATAAATGTTTTTTTATTATTATAATTATCAAAGTCTCTGAAAGAAGTCAAGCGAATAATATAATCTATGAATTGTTTTTTGACTAACATTTTGGCTACTGAAAGAACAGATTGTAATAGAATAATCTCTCTCTCTCTCTCTCTCTCTCATATATATATATATATATATATATATATATATATATATATATATTAGGGGTGTGAATCTTTGGCTTCACTTCGATTTGATTAACGATACAGTAGTTGGCAATTCGATTCAGGGACGATTTTTTTTGTAAAGATTCGATTTGATTCTGTAAACCACGATTCAATTCAGTAACTTGTAACCAAAATTCTATATCCATTAAATAAACATGCAATAATGCGAGTGAGTGTATTCTTCTGAAAGTGAAAAATAACATATTTATTCTATAAAAAAGTAGTCCTGCATATTGTTTTATGCTGAATACAAAAATGTAATTAAACATTGCTCAGTTATTTTTAACATTTTCAATAGACTACATACTGGCAGGGGAGAGAGTGTCTCAAACGTATTAAAACATTATCCGATTCATCCGATTAAATGCATTCATATCGATTATTGGTGAAGCCAAAACGATTCATTCTATTTATTTATTTTAGCAGATCGATTTAGTTGAATCTATAGGACTGACAATCGATTCATCGAATTAATCGTTACACCTCTAATCAAACAAATCATATATATATATATATATATGATTTGTTTGATGTTAGTTAGTTGTTGTCAACCTCCGGTTCTGAAAAGTGAAACTCTGAAGTGCCTTCAACTTACATTCCCTCTACTGGCCATCAGGGGGCGACTCCTCTGGTTGCAAAAAGAAGTCTGATTGCATGGATATCTATGAGAAAATGAAACCACTTGTTGGAGCCATATTGAATCTTACGATAAAAATAGAAAATACGTAAACTTGTTTTCAGTTAATTATGGTATTTGTACTACATAAAAGAAATTATTATTAAGGAAATCATCTAGATCTGGAGCGATCCTAGTTTTGAAGGTATAAAGGTCCTTAAAGATGCTTATTTTATTTCAAGTTGATGGTGACGTATGAAATGCGCCTCCCACGGACAGGTGGTGATTTAATGAATGAACGTTTTGAGTCATTAGGTAGGGGAGCGTTATAATTTTCCGACCACACACTCACACACAAATGTTTCGGACTGTGCATGTCAAGTGTCTCGTTTAATTTTGTTTTGTAACTTTGGAAAGTCAACCGGAGATTGATGTTCAATAAACATCAAACTTGGATGAGCGTCGTCTCTGCGCGTGCTTATTAAACAGTGTGTCGGTAACTCTCCACCTTGACATCAGCTGGCTAAAAGGAGATAAACAAAGGATTAGCCACTTCAACACTTTTAACCACATTTATTAGGCTCGTTCAAGATGAGCCAGGCCTGCACAGAATTGATCGCCGGCAATCGCAACACAATGCATGCCGGTTCGTTTTGTGTCCGACTTGATCCCGACTTGCTCTCATGTCATGAAAACGTGGGCAACGATAGTCTTACGAGATGAAGGCGGCTGCAGTTTTTAGAGCCAAGCGCCGCAGTTACTCTCAACCGACTGCAAGACCCGGGGCATGATGGGAAACGCCTGGCTCTCGCCTCATCTAAGAGCTGATTGGCTCTTAGTTATGACAACATATCGCACGTTTAGTGGAAAATGCAAATTTCCTGTGAGAGTAATATTTATATTTAACGCTAGATTGTGGGCTGTGCAATTAAAGTTAAATCTATTAAAAAACATCTCATGTGGTTGATAATATTAAAAATAATCACCCTGATACACATTTAATACAGTATAACTGTCAAACTGCCAAAAGTGTCCTTGGGCCCCCAATTGCCCCTGATGCTGTGCCATTGGCATGTGAATGAGTATGAACGTGTTGGATCCTGATGTGCAGGCGGCTCCTCTGTCATCAGTGTATGAATGTGTGTGTGAATGGGTAAAAGTGACTGAATGTAGTGTGAAGCGCCTTGAGTAGCTAGTTAGCTAGAAGTGCTATATAAATCCAGGTCCATTTACAAGTTATAGTTTCAATTCGCCAAATTGATGCTACCCGGTGAAAAATGTACTTTCATTTGGTGTAAACACAGCATTAGTTAAAAACGCATCACTTCACAATGACACTTTTGCACACACAGTGTCCAAAACTGGTCTGGTGGTTGAAATTCCTGTATTGTTGGACCCATCCACCTGCCGATCCCCCCGCCTTTCTCAACATTTCATGAATGTCACTAGCTCTGGATGTTGCATGTTCATCTGGATGTGTTTAATTTATGTGTACACCATGAAAAAGGATCCTAATAAACTTTACTTTGGCAATGTTTTGGTGCATGAATCAGGCTGGTATAATGTCTGTGCCAGGCATATCAGAGCATTAGTAGACAGGGGATGAGCTACCCACCAGCAATTTAATAGATCATGAGCTCATACAATGAATGAAAATAAAGTAGAAAAATGTATCATAACTTAAAAAAGTTAAAAAAATTGACAATTTGTGTCCCCGTACACCAAACCGACAGATGACTATTTGACGACCTGCCATGAGACCGTGTTGCCCTGTAATGCTATGCTCCCCAGATCAAAACTGACAGCCAGAGAGAGGAGTGTGTGCTGCAGGGCTGAAGATGCTCAGCCTGGGAACAGCAACATCAATAGAGGAGAAGGGGGTATTAGCCCTGCCCAGGCATAGGTTACCCAGGAATTAATGAACTTTCAGTCGGACCCCTTATCCTATCGTATTGTCAGGATAAAGTGGAAAGCCTCCTTGGTCCTCCGCGCTCTGCTCCCGAGTGGAAGAACAGAAAGGGAGAGTTTCCTGAAATGAAAAAGCAACGGTTCTTATCTCTGAGACAGGTTGTAAGAAGGGCCAGCGAACAAGGCAGAGGGCGCACACACACACGCACAGTGAAATCTCTAAGCGAGAAAGCGCTCGGCAGGTCTGACCACATCGTGTAGAACACTTGGCTCAGTTCAGATAAAAACAGTCTGGAATGAATCATTCTCTCACTGTTGCATGGGTGATGGCAGTGTGTGCGTATGTGTGTGTGTACATGTGTGTGGTGGGGGTTGGAGGCCCCACCATCCACATGTCTGTGTGTTCGTGTAGCATGAAGCCCAGGTACAAGGTTCTAGGAGCCACACAAAGCCAGTTTACCATATCAGCATCTTGGTTTGTAAAGTGTCCAGCCCGACAAAAAATCCACACAAATCAACCAAATATATGAAAGGTTCCAAAAGGGTTCTTAGGTGATGAACTGAAATTCATTGAATAGCGTGACCTAGTCCTGCTCTGTGAAAAGTGTCCTGAGAAAACTTTTCTCGTGATACGACACCATAAAGAAAATGGAAAACTTGAATTTGACTTCAGTCGTGAATCCAATCATTTCAAAACTTCAAACTTGACAAAAGACTTTTCACTGGGAATCAACCCTGATATTCCCACCAAGCCAAAAGATTAAACATTGTATTATAAAATAGTGCATAGAGAATCAACTCTTGACTTGCATATGAACTTAAATGACATCCCATTCTTAATCCATAGGGTTTGATATGACGTCAGTTCACCCTTAACAGCTTCAAATCTTCTGGGAAGGCTTTCCACAAGGTTTAGGAGTGTGTTTTATGAGAATTTTTGACCATTCTTCCAGAAGCGTATTTGTGAGGTCACACACTGATGTTGGACAGGAAGGCCTGGCTCTCAGTCTCCACACTAATTCATCCCAAAGGTGATCTATCGGGTTGAGGTCAGGACTTTGTGCAGGCCAGTCAAGTTCATCCACACCAAACTCTCTCATCCATGTCTTTATGGACCTTGCTTTGTGCACTGGTGCACACTCACGTGGAGCACGGAATTGTCCAACATCTCTTGGTATGCTGAAGCATTCAGAGTTCCTTCCACTGGAACTAAGGGGCCAAGCCCAGCTCCTGAAAAATAGCCATACACCATAATCCCCCCTCCACCAAACTTTGCAGTCAGACAAGTACTGTTCTCCTGGCAACCGCCAAACCCAGACTCGTCAATCAGATTACCAGATGGAGAAGCGTGATCAGTCACTCCAGAGAACGCGTCTCCACTGATCTAGAGTCTACGAGACTGTTAAGTATCGGGGTTGACATAAGTCAACCTTGTGAAACACTTCTTTAATTACGTAACAAAACTTAAACAAATAAAATAAGTAATGTTTCGGTTTCACATGTCAGCCTAACCATCCACCCGACCTCCTCGCTAACTATGAACTTCAATCTTCATATCCAAGTTAGCTGCTCCAAGCATCTAAAAATGTGGATGGGTTTACATTGGTGCAGACTCCGACACCAAACTTGGTTAGGTTTAGTAAAACATATCATGGTTTGACTTAAAATGACTATGAAATGGAAACAAAACAAAACAAAATACCTTAAGTGACTTGGTTTTAGCAGAACACTAACATCAGTCATGTCATCAGAGATTTCTGAACATTTCACTACTTAAAAAATGCAAGTACACCTTTCTGTCGTGTTCGGGTCAAATCTGGCCGATTTCCTACTTTCATCAATCATAAATATTGTGTTTTACATTTTATTGTCTCAAGGCCTTATTATATCCTCCACACTAGGCATTTGAACATATACAATTGATAATCACCACTTTCGTTGAATTTTGAGTGGTTAAATCAACTTTGCAACACCTGTGGTGTTCCCGGTCAAAAATGACCGCCATAGGAAATGAATGGGTGACCCTAGTTTGTGTTCATCCATCAGATAGTATACAACCACAAATCCACCACCGCCACTACACACACACACACTCACACACACACACTCTTCCACAGATATTAAGACTTTTGAATGAATAAATTAGCAGAAGGAAGCAGACGCCAAATCCTTTCCTTTGTGATTAAAGAAACTCCATCAGATTCCTTGCTTTTTATTAGACAGGGTGTTGCAAAGAAGAGAAAATGGCATTCTTTTGGCTTCCCTGAACACACGCGTGCACACACACATATACACACACACACACACACACACTACACCCCACGTGAACCCCTTTCAGACTGAATAATTAGGTGTCTCCTCTTCTCGCCTCTTTCCTGTGCTTATGTGCCTCTCCCCTACGTGAACCACACTTTTTGATACAAAATGTATCATATCTTCACACAGACCACCAATATAAAGCTTTATTTGTGTATTGCTGTCATTTTACTCTGAACACAATGAGTAGGCGCCTGATTTTCTGCCAGAGAGGCTCTTGACCTTTTTTTTCAAACTGATGAAGAAGGGATTGAAGTTGAACCGGAAATAGAGGAGGGTGTCTCAGAAATAGAAGACAACATCGATCCTGATTTTGACCCAGACCATTGTGAGACCGACCAGTCAACAGATGGTGAGGAAGAGGCACCTGAGGAAGAGGCACCTGAGATGACATTCCAGTCCAAGGATGGCAACATGCTCTGGTATTCATCCACCCAGGACAGAGGAGGCAGAGCAAGAGTTTAGGATATTGTAAGGATGACACCAGGGCCAACACGGAACGCAACATCTCATGTGGATGACATCAAGTCTAGCTTCCAACTCTTTTTACCAGAGTCCATTATAGAAATTATACTGATGACAAACCTGGAGGGGAGGCGTGTGTTTGCAGACACATGAAAAGCATCGGACCAGGTAGACCTCCAAGCCTACATGGGTCTGTTGATTTTAGCAGGAGTATATCGGTCCAACAATGAGGCTACAAAAAGTCTGTGGGATGCAGAGTCAGGGAGGCCTATATTCTGGTCAACTATGTCCCTGCAACAGTTTCATGTCCACTCACAAGTTTTCCGATTTGATGACAGAACTTCACAACCTTTCCGACCTTGCCGACCGTTTGGAAGGCGCATTCCGACCTGATTGCAAAATGCCAATACTGTGTGTAAAAAAACACACACACACACACACACACACACACACACACACACACACATTCACACATGGATGATGTGTTCATGCTGATGGTCTGATGTTTTGTGAATTTGGTCTCTGTTTTGATTTTTTTTTTACAATACACGCAAATTTTGGAATAAAGTGTACAATTTCAATATTCACTGCAGTTAGTCATGTAAACCAGTAGTCTGAGACATTGTTAACAGCTTAAAGGGGAGTAAAATAAAATTTGGTGATGATCAGTGTTTTTTGTGTTAATGTAAGAGCAGTTAAAACAGGCCGGTCAAATTTGACCGGGAACACTAAGGGGGGAGAAACGAACACGACACAAAGGTTAAAGTGTGCATAATGCAGATAATTACTTTCTTTTTACAACTTCTCAGAGAATAGATGAAGTGTCTGGTGGTGATAATTTAAGCAGGTTTGAACTGTCAACAAACTGTATAGTCATTATAATCATTATTACCAGTGAATACACTACGTACAATGTATGAATTCCCATCGCCCAGCCACACACTCTCACTGCTTTACTGAACTCATCAAGCACAGTGGTTTTGTTGCATTTTGACTGTCTTCCTAATAGAAAATTGACATTTGCGAAGCTTTTGTGAAAAAAAATCTAATCTCTAACCTTTTTTTAATGAAGCCAAAAAAGAAAAAAAATCTTGAGTGGCAGGGAAAATGCTAAGCATGTGTTGTGTGATCCTTCGCCCGCTCCACAGATATTAAGACTTTTGAATGAATAAATTAGCAGAAGGAAGCAGACGCCAAATCCTTTCCTTTGTGATTAAAGAAACTCCATCAGATTCCTTGCTTTTTATTAGACAGGGTGTTGCAAAGAAGAGAAAATGGCATTCTTTTGGCTTCCCTGAACACACGCGTGCACACACACACACACAAAATCCTCCCGCCTTGTCCATTTATTCAACACATTTCTCCGGGGCACTATTGCTATTCTGTCTGTGGCTGCACAAAGATTAGCCCTCTGCTGTGATTTACAAAAAAAAAAAAAAAACAGACAAAGTAAAAGAGGAAAAAAGGGTAATCATTCTTCAATTCTTGAATCATTTCTGAAAAGAGAATTTCCTCTAATTCTCCACATAATAATGGGTTTATAGCCTTCATTTGTAAGTGGATGGGTCGACTTTAATTACAGTCAATGGAGACCCAACATTCTGGTTTTGTAATCTCAGACACATCAGCACTTGATGAGATTACTGTTTAATAGGTGGTAATATTTCACTTTTCAAAACGAGATTACCCTTTGTTGATATTAATTTCCATACAATTCAGCTTCTTTCGATTTGGCAAAAATTGTCTTGTAATGAACTTACATTTTAATATCCAAATTATGACGACACATGCTCTATTCTTTTATTGCTGCGTGGTGTCACCATGACTGCAGCAGCTTTGTGTGAGGGAACTAATAAAGACGAGTTAATGCGTGATGAGTGAACAGTAGAGGCCTGGGACTGTGTGATGGATGGAGATGAAAATCAAAGTTACAAGTAAACTGACCCTTCACATTTACATGCATGTAGTCACATACTCGCACCTTGAACTCACTTGTTTACACTGTGGAGTTGTGAAGGCTCTGTGCATGCTGGGGTAGTTTAAATCATGAAAGGAATTGATGGAAAATTGATACATCAGTTAAATGAAAGGGATGAGTGTAGAAAGAAGACAGCATAGAGAGAGATTAAAAAAAATAATGGGTGAATGAATGAGTGAGCATTTCCATTAAAGACCCTATGCTGAATGAATAATTCATTAATTAATACGGGACCAAATACACACAGGACAAAGACAATGCTTAGATAATTTGAATGTATGTATGAATTGGTTAAAAAGAAGGAAATAATTAATGAAGACAAATTAGTGGATGGGTGAATGAATGAAATTAATAAAGGATTGAATGAACACTATGCATGGATTAAAGAATGAATCAATAAATTAAGGATTCTGGTGGCCTCTTTGGCAGTAGATGTAACTGCAGGCAAGCCTCTGGGACCTCATCTCCCTCACCGAAAAGTGTTGACTGTCTCTCATCTGTGTAATGCCTTCAAATGCAACACACTGTCTGCCTTTTTTCCTCGTTCGCAGTCACTTTGTTTCTTGATTACTTGCCCTTCTTCACTTCCAAAAGGTTTTTGTTTCTTTTTCATTGGACTGGCAGTTGAATGGTCTTCTTTCTCTGGCTGTTGATCCTCCATTTTGAGTCAGCAGTAATGAAATGCACCTGGCTGCGCCGGTCAAACATTTTAGACTAGAGGGAGCCTGACTCAGCAGTTGGAAGTTATAGATTCACAATGACAAAGAAGCTCACCTGGGCAGACCAACCACTGCTGACTGACTTAAAAAGCACCACAAATTTTGAATTTTGAGCAGGAAAGTTGCCACAGACACGGAGATGTTATTTCTGGGCAAAGCAGCAAGTACAAGCACTTTCATTAGTGGGTCACATGATCAATCACCATTGTTTTAACTCACTCTTTGATAGATAACTTTTCTTAACAATTAAATAGATGAAAATGTTAGGGACTGCCACTTTAATTATAAGAAAAATGACGAACTAAGTAATCAGAAAGGAAATAAATAGAGGCAAATAAAAAAAGATGAATGAATGTTCAAAGATTGTGAGAAGAACAGATAGAAGTTTCTTTATTTAACAAAAGAGTGGAAATGAATGAATGAAGCAATGCAATAAAAGCAATAAAATGTATAAAATGAATGGGTGAATGAATATGGAATGGACAATATGAACTGATTTTAGGATGAATGAGTCAATCAAGTATCCCTTCATGTAATAATGTATTTAATAAAACATTGAAAGTAACCGAATGAGGGGAAATATTTCTAAATGGATGGGTGAACCCGCGACCCTGAATACAGGATAAGCGGTAGACAATGGATGGATGGATGGATGGATGGATGGATGGATGGGTGAATAAATGAATAAATATGTATATAATAAAAATGAGGCAAATTAATACTGGCAGAGCAACACTAAAACTTATATTTATGCAATTCAATGTTGCATTCCAAAGCTTTTAATGTATTATCACTTGCCATTTTCACTCATATAAAATGTTGTATACTTCTCTGTTTCCCTACTCTGTGATGAAGGGGTGATGTCTCTGAAACACCTGCTTCATTCCCTTGTATAATGTTTTGTATGTTTTTTTATTAAATCCATGAGTCTTTTTTAATTCTTACATGTGTCTATGATGCAGAATTATTAAAATCCCATGTTGCTTTACGGCTTTATCCACCATCCACCACTGGCCTCAATGAAAGCAATGTGACTTTACTCTGAGGCCCTTGGCAGTTAGCGTCATGGAACTCTGTGTGTGTGTGTGTGTGTGTGTGTGTGTGTGTGTGTGTGTGTGTGTGCATGTGCTCATCCTCTACACAGCTCCACCTTGAAGCCTTCCTCACTGTCTCGTCTTCAGAGCTAAGACCTGGAGAGGAGGAGTAGGAGGAGGAAGCCTTCATCCTGCTTCCTTCTGAGTTGCCTTCTTCTATCTGCATATGAAACAGGAAAGCCCCTGGTCCTCCCCGACCAAACAGGTCACTTTGCATCCTCAAGAAAAACACGAGTGACTGAACAACCCGCAGCCATTTTTCCAACAGTAGCACTGAAACTCAAACCAAAGCAGACTGTATGCTCATTTTCATTTGGAATGATGCTCACTGGAACTAATTACCTTTCCATGCGGAACAAAAGAGTAGTCATACCTACTATTAAACAGGAAAATATCATGGCAAAATAAAGTAATTCTGATAGAATCGCTGCAATCAGTAAATCTGCACACAAGTCTGCAAGTTCAACTTTGGTGACAGGGTTATTACACCTTTTCCAATTTGAAACACTTTACTCTGTCAATTTTCAAGCTTTTCCAGCACCTTACAGTGGGTAAATTACATATTTCTATTAATGCATGCATAAATGATCAATTCACTTTCTTTTATCATTTTAAAAGAGATGGTATGATTCTGTAAACAACCAAACACTGTGTTTGAATTTGCTTGCTATCTAACCTGGCTGAGTCAAAATAAAACAGTCATCCACCAAAAAATAAATTATTTTATAAATGCATATATTCCTACATTCTCCCCTTTTTGGCTTTTATCTCATTTATATCCTCAGCCATTTCCTCTTCTGTGCTTTCTGCTCACCTTGCTTTTGAGGTCGTTGGTCATCAAGATCTATGTGATATTTGACAGCAGCTGCTTGTGTAGACTACATTGAACAGCCCTCCAACATGGTTCACATGGTCACGAATGATCTGCTGAGCAATCAGTGAATGCTCTTTAATTTTCTCCACCTCTTTGTTAACTGAAAACCCTCTCTTAACAGAGGCCCACATGAGTTTTACTAAATCTCATAGATGGTGAAAGGGATAAGTGCTCATGGTAAAATTCATCCAAACTTCCATTGTGTGGGTTGAAATTCCTGAAGGAATCTGATTCTTCTTCAATGTGGCCAGTTTCCGGGTGCCTACCTCTTTGCTCTTGAGGAGCACCCTTGGATCCAGAACAGACAGGCTTATCACACAAGGATAATAAGGTGGTGCCTTTCCAAGAAACTTAGAGACCATCTTCAGCAGAAAAAGTTTGCCTGAACTCCAGCCTTAGCTTCTCAGCTTCTAAATTCGTCTTCATGTGTTCCTCCAGTTCTCAGTTTGGTGACATCCATGTGGTTGACTGGGTCAGCATAATCAGCTTGAAGGTGCGGCAGCATGGGTTTTTTCCGAGCCAAGATTAGAAAGAAGTTGAACTTTGCTGGGAAGAGGTCATCTTGCACAATAATCTGAGCCCTCTTGAACGACTTGGTAAATTTGGTGCTGTTACAGTTTTCATTTTGGCAGCACTGATGTGCTTTTTCAGAGGGCGAAATCGCGAGGGCACGCTTAGCCAACTCCACATTTTCCAGTCATAGATGATTACAGAAGTAAAGAGGGAAGGAGTCTGTGGATTTCCCAGTCTGTGGATGCACACCCTGCTCTGAAGGAATTGTGTTGTATATGCAAACCACGTCTTCCAACATTTCATATGTTCTTACCTGAGCTTTCAATTCATATTTGGGCCATCCATCGACAGACAAATCCGGTTCTGGGAGACGATTTCTGAACACTTTTTCAATCTTCTCGTACATTATTTCTGCATGGTGATGCCCCATGAAAAATTATATCAGGTAACACAAGTTTATGAGTTCATGAGAATGTCAAACATTTCTTCATATCCCTATTTAGACTTTCATCAAACAGAAGCACATATCCAGATTCTTTCTTGACAATTTCAATCGTTTTTAAGTAATTCATCCAAAATCCATGCACTTTTTTCAACCCTTGAAAACAGCATTTTAAAGGATTTTCAAGTACCGGTACTGGCAAGAAAATTTGCACTGTTCATCCGTGTCAACAGTGCTGAACTACTACATTAAACATAATCAACTATTGTAGCTTATCAGCTGTGCTGCATTGGCATTTATAAAAAAAAGTATCATAAAGGAGGAACTTGTGGAGTCCCCAGTGGGAGTATTCCATTGTCACATAATATGGGATAGGTAAACTAACATAATGTATAGTACAAGAATAGAACAATGATTATCACATATAAAATTGTATAGTATGGGTATAGTTTAGCATGGTATATTATAGTGTGGTATGGTTTGTTATTGTATGTTATAGCACAGTATTGTATATTATAGTGTGGTGTGGTATAGTTATAGTATGGTACATTTTTGTATAGTATAGTAAATATGGTGTGGTGTGGTATAGTACAGTATATTAAAGTATAGTATGGGATAGTTTATTATAGTATAGTGTGGTATGTTATAAGTTATAGTGCGGTATATTATAGTATACTGTAGTATGGTAAAGTACAAAATATGCGTTGACCCTTCCCACTTTGCCTGCTTGTTTGCTTGCTTTGTTGCTGCTTTTGCAGATTTAGTGAGAAGTTGGTTGGGGAGCTGGAAGGGTCATCTGTTTTTTTGTACCTGTGCATCTGGGACTCAGACTGCCAGCATGTATCTTGCTCCCTAGTTTTTGGCCAAGTATTGTTCATTTATGTTTTCCTGAACTGCCAGTAAGATGTGAGGGCTGCTAAGTCATTTGGATCCTTTATTACAGAATGGCCTAAATGCTAACCTGGAGATAATTGGTTTCCTCTGGGTGCTCCAGTCCTTCCTGTTCTGCATAGTCTCTGATACAGTATCCAGACCTCATCTTCCCCCTCTTTGTCCTGGCCATACTACAGTTACTCCCATGTGCCTCAATGTTCTCACATCCTCCTGGTCTCAATGTTTTCTTGACTCAATGTTTTCTTGACTCAGAGTTCTCCAAAATTAGTGCATATGTGAACGTTTTTAAACGCAGGGGAATTCACAATAAAATAGAGGATAGACTCCTTTCTGATTGCCAGTAGATGACTATGCCTTTCTGGGAGGTTTTCCTGGTCTGTCCAGGCAGCAATCTCTGGGTCTGACAAGTGAAGGCAACCACTTAAGCCTTAAACTTTAATCATTTCTATTGGCTGAAAACCTGAATAAAACCCATTATAAACCTGGACAGTTTTTGTCCCTATTTATTGGCATTGGCAGTCAAAGTGATCAAATGTGTGAAGTCATAAAGTCCATGCAAACAGTACTGTTGTGTTAAACATATGATACACAGATAGTTGTGTTATTTATTATTATCTCATTTTTATTTATCAAAATACACCATGCAGATGGAACCCAAAAGTCTGGTCTGCTCAAGATTTCTGCTTTAAGTCTGTTATGGCAGTTTTTCTTGCTACTGTCGTGCTGTAACGATTTCTCCTGGGGATGTTGGGACTCTGAAATTCCCTGACATTGAAAATCATGAGCTTGCTCTTGTCCTGCACTGTGTAAACTGTCCTGAGATAAGTTTTGTTGTGATATGACATCAAAACAAATTGAATTGAATTGAATAGAAGCACTCGTGCTCAAGTATTTATTTTTATGAACTTTTACAGTACTTTAATAACAGTACAGTATTAGTATTACAGTACTAATAGGGGGGTTTAGCTCAGGAAGTAGAGCGGGTTGGCTGGCAACCGCAAGATTGCCGGTTCGATCCCCGGCTCCTCCTAGCTGAGTGCTTGGTGTCCCTGAGCAAGACACCTCACCCTAATTGCTCCTGACGAGCTGGCTGTCGCCCTGCGTGGTTGACTCCGCCGTCGGTGTGTGAATGTGTGAGTGAATGGGTGAATGTTAGTCATTACTATATAAATGAGGCCATTTTACCATTTTACTTTTTTTGCAAAGTATCACTTCTTTTACTTGATGACCTCTGATGTTTTGCATAGAATGAATAATGAATAGTAATAATTGTCCAAATCCCTGTTTATGTTATTCATTACTCACTGCATCACATAGTGTTGCAGCAGAAAGCAGGTAATAATCACCCAGCCAGGTTTTGTGTTTCCAGCACTGCTCAACAGAGCGAGAGCCGATTAACACTAGTCATTCTTGCGGAGTCATTTGTTCCAGGATCAGATGCACGTTGTAACATCTTAAGAAAAACACCATATGTAAGTGGGTGTTTGTGGGCTTTTTGTCCAGTGGAAAATGGGCTAAAGTGTCCTGGTCTTGGATTCCCACTGACCACCTATTCTTCCAGCTACTCCTTTGAGCCTAATCCTCTTTAGTCCTGATTTTTCTTATGTACTCCTCCTTTACAGCTCCCATTCAGGGCTCCTTTCCCTCTTGGCCTTTTTTATCCAGTCAGTGCTGCATTCTACAGGTGTGATGATGCCTCTGCACTGCAGGTCCAGCACTTCTTCCTTCAACGGCTTCATCATGGTGACTGGAACACTTCTCTTTGGCAGTTGCACAGGCTTCACAGTGTTGCCTACCTGAATATTGTATTCACCTTCGAGTCAGCCATCACCAGTGAACACATCAGCATACTCTGCTTTTATTTGTCCCATTGTCCACTGTCCACTTGTGGCTCCTTTGAGGTAACAATGCTGTCTATTGCCATAATGTTCTCATAGTGCACCTTAATGAGATTCATAGCCTCACTGGCTTTTTTTACCCAGCAGTGGCACTGTACAGTCTTTGTCCACCACCTGAAACTCCTAACTGGTCAAGTTTATGGTTTCTGGGGTTTCTTAATTTGATTTTACATGTCCCCAGTGGCGGGCTGCACAGTGGTTTAGTGAGTAGCAAGGTAGCCTCACAGTGAGAGGGTCCTGGGTTCAATTCCAGGGTCGGATTCAGGTTCCTTCCCTGTGTGGAGTTTGCATGTTCTCTCCGGGTTCTCCTGCTTCCTGTCTCTACACGTCGGCTCTGCTATAGACTGGCGACCTGTCCATGGTGTACCCTGCCTTCGCCCAATGACAGCTGGGATCAGCCCCCCCACGACCCTGAATACAGGATAAGTGGTAAACAATGGATGTCCCCCAGCGGCCTCAGTTTATTTGTATTTATTTGATACATTACTATCACAGTCTTAGTCAGACAGACTTGTTCCAGTTTTGTGTGTAGATTAAGCAGATTAATTAGAATGACATCAGAAGTTGCACCACAGTCAATCTGGAATTGTATAACATCCTTACCCAGGAACGTGCCAGCAAAGATCAGTTTGTCATTGTCCACTGCATTTCCTTTCTCTGTCTGTTTTAGTAACAGTGTATTTCTTCATATTCATCACTCGCACTTTTTGTGACATTGTGCATGTGTTTCATTTTTTTCTGTTACTGGTTAGCTCTATGTTAGCACTATTTACATTATATTGACAAACGTATTCACTCACCCATCCAAATAATTGAAATCAGGTGTTCCAATCACATCCATGGCCACAGGTGTGATTGAAATCAGGTGTTCCAATCACATCCATGGCCACAGGTGTATAAAAGCAAGCACCTAGGCTTGCAGACTGTTTCTATGATCAGTTGTGAAAGAATGGGTCGCTCTCAGGAGCTCAGTGAATTCCAGCGTGTTACTGTGATATGATGCCACCTGTGCAACAAGTCCAGTCGTGAAATTTCCTCGCTCCTAAATATTCCACAGTCAACTGTCAGTGGTATTATAACAAAGCAGAAGTGATTGGGAATGACAACAACTCAGCCAAGAAGTGGTAGACCACGTAAAATGACGGTCGGGGTCAGCGGATGCTGAGGCACATAGAGGTCGCCAACTTTCTGCAGAGTCAATCACTACAGACCTCCAAACGTCATGTGGCCTTCAGATTACCTCAAGAACAGTGCGTAGAGAGTTTCATGGAATGGGTTTCCATGGCCGAGCAGCTGCATCTAAGCCATACATCAGCAAGTGTAATGCAAAGTTTGGTGGAGGGGGGTAGTTTTTCAGGAGCTAGGCTTGGCCCCTTAGTTCCAGTGAAAGGAACTCTGAATGCTTCAGCATACCAAGAGATGTTGGACAATTCCATGCTCCCAACTTTGTGGAAACAGTTTGGGGATGGCCCTTTCCTGTTCCAACATGACTGTGCAGTCCTGACTTCAACCCACTAGAACAACTTTGGGTTAGATTAGAATGGAGACTGCATTTTAACTGCACTCATTTTTGCACTGCAGAATGTTTCTCACTGGATGAGTTTCAGGCGGACCGATTATACTGGAGCACCAACTAGCGTTCATGACTTCAGACAACAACAAACCACAGTGAACATGAACATAGAAGCTGAAGAGACCGCTTTGGTTGGCCCCGTGGATGGGACATTTTGTTATAAAAAACTAACGGATGGAAGTGTCGATAAGAGCATGGTTGTGTGCAAGCTATGCAACAAGGAATTTGCATATCAACGCAGCACATCGAGCCTCAAGTATCACCTCAATGCAAAACATAGCAGCTAGCGTGGACGCTAGCACGGTAGCTAGCGTCAGAGGGTTAACCCTCGCCAACAGAGAGATGTTTTCTAATAGTCAGCATTTCCAATGTTCTGAATGTACTTGAAAGTATTGTGTTTTACTTAAAACAAAGTGTTATATGCCCACATGTCACACATACACCAACCAGACGCAGTATTGAAGCTGGATGATTCTGTGGAACCTGGATTATGTTCTCATTCCCAGGACGTCAAAAATCGATGCTTTGTCAAGCCTTTCGGTATCTCATACACCTGTTAACTCACGAGACAACTTTTGGCCCTGATCTCAACGAGACGTGGTGCCACAACAGCATTGGTAGTTTGTTGCAATTTCGATAACAAGTTGTACTTTTCTGACAACTGCTTATGTGAATAATCTTCAGAAGATAAAGGTGGACGTAGTATTAAAACAGGCACAGCAATATACATCTGTGCAGCCTTGCCAAATAAGTGCTAAATAAATGATAACTGGCTTGATTTTTTTTTAAAGAGAGGTTCATACCATTGACTCCTGTCTCTTTACTCAATCACTCACTTTATTAAGCAGTTCATAGTCCAGTGGAGAGTGGTTGTAGACATGGATAGTCTGCTAAAAGGCTGATAGTTTCCTCTGTTTTACAATCTCCGACCCTCCAAATTCAGTCAAATGCAAATCTCCTGCACTGACAAGAGAGCTTGCTATCAGTTAACGTTGGAAATGATCCGTTTTTTCAATGCTGGTGGTAGTGAGCCTTCAGGAGACAGTTCAGAGTTCAAGTGCCTGAAGGATACTTTTGGCTGTGATAACAGTACACATCCTGCCAGCCCTCAATAATGGCTTCTTTTTTTAACTTGACTACCATTGTTGTATCCCTAAGAGGTGGTAAACCAGAAGATGCTCCAGGATATTGTTAGTTTTTAAATAATTGTTTTTTGTACTTGAACCCTAACCTGTTTGATATACTGATAACTATTTTCACAAAATAATATGATGACAGGGCAGCGCATGAATATATTTGTCAATTATTCATCTTGTGAAGGCCAATTACTGGCTGAATAGATTTTTAACGGCAGCCAACTTCAGTGTAGTGGTGCTGCAGTGGGCCGACAGAGACCCTCAGTTGTCTCTAATGTAGAGCAGCCGTTATTTTTATTCCTCTTCCATTCAGCAGCGCTTCGAAGGCTGTCAGCTGGTTGTGGTTTGAATGGGACAGCTCCAGTTTGGCCACACTCGCCTCTCTCTGTGGCCAGCTTTTACAAGCTTTGGTTAAGCAGAACAGAGGAACAGAATGAATAAAAGGAGGAAATAAATGGATTTTAATTAATTGTCCATACAAAGGGCAAAACCCCCATTGTGGTTATATTTTTTTCATTTCTCTTTTTCTCTCTGTTCAGCATCTCTTCAGGGAGGCCCTGAGTGCTCAGTCGTTGGCCGACCAGCCAAGGCCTTGCAGAAACACACAGCATATGCCAATCCCATAATCCACCCTGCTCGATAAGGTCCCTTTCTCTCTCCCTTTCCCTCTGCCTCTCCATCTCTCTCGGCCACCCAGCAGTGGCATGAGGCTTGAATCTGCCACTCATTAAGGTGAACTGTGCCAAGGTCTGCCCTGCTCGCTGCCAAGGCTTTAGTGGCTGTGTGTGATGGGTAAATCATTGACTACATGTGTGTGTGTGTGTGTGTGTGTGTGTGTGTGTGTGGTGTGTGTGAGCTGCTTCCAGGAGTTTCCAGGGTGGAGGGAGATCGTGGTGTGGATCCAGGAGGAGGAGGAGGGTGTCGGCCCTTGGTTCACCTACTCCTCCTCCTGGGACTCCTCAGTAGTGGCTCCAGTGGGGATGGAGAGATGGATGCGAAGGAGGACGAATTGGCTGCAGTGTGTGAGACAAGGAAACAAGAATTGGCAAAACTCAATCTCAATATCCATCACAAGTGTCTCTTAGTTATGCTACTGGGAATCAAAGTTCACCAGAGCAACGAACCAAAGCAAATACATATTTGGGGGGTAATAAAACAGTTGGTGAGGGACAGGAATGTCAGTTGACAGTTCATTTAATCCTTGAAAAATTGGAACTAGTCTTTGCCCAAAATGCTTTATAATAAGTCAATGGAAAACTGGATAAAAGAGCTAGATGTCATTCAAAATTAAAGCGAGTGTTTGGTGATATAGTACAGGTACAGGAGGAGCATCCCCACATCTGACATTAAATCTGTATCTCCAGAATTAGGGAAAAAATGTTGACAAACACACTAAAACACTGGATATGTGAAATCAATGTCTAGTAGTTGTCATTAATAACATTGGTGGTATCTATGCAGGTTATCAGTCCTCCAGGTCACAGTAATCCTTAAACACTTCATCGTAAGCTACTGGACTTGTTCTAGATGTTTGAAGATGTTTCACGTCTCATCCAAGAGGCTTCAGTTGTTGGAGGGAAGTTGCCATTCCTCTCATGTCGGTATCAGACCAGTGAGCTGTTGCAGCGCTGCATGTTGAAAGCTGAAGACTAGATTCAATTTATTTCTTTTCATAGAAATATTTCTTTTTCAACATTATATAGTCAAACATTTTGTAAAGTGAGACTTTTAACTTTAGTTTGGTTAATTTAGTCCCAACCAAAGATCAAATGATCCATTGTAGTATTTAGGTTCTGGTCTGGTCCTTGTTCATAATGACTTGTTACAAATGAAGGAGTCATATGAACTGACAGGTTGCTCATTCATTGGATGATTTTTGTCAGTTGACATTTCTTATAAGATTGCTTCCTTAGCAGTTCATGATCGGTAGAAGGATCTAATAGAATTTGAACTTTTTCAGTCATACTGTTACAACCCAGATGATACGAAGTGTGTCTAGGGGCCAAATAAGAGAAGTAACAAATGAGATGAGAGATGAGATGAGATTCAACTTTATTGTCATTGTGCAGTGTACAAGTACAGAGACAACGAAATGCAGTTAGCATCCATCCAGAAGTGCAAAACAGCAGTAAAGTGCAGAGTATGTGCAAATGTACACTATAAAAATAAGAATAAGAATATTGCAGTGGAGTATGTACAAGTATGTGCAAATATACAGTTTAGGAACAAGTATGGGAGGTGCACTAGATGAGTGCGAGTGCAATATGGCAGAAAACAGTATGAAAAATACACTATAACACTAAGTACGCTGGGTGAGTATGATTACACTATTTACATATGAAATGGGAAACCTTTGGCTAGCAAGCCGTTTATTTGTCAAGGCAGCAAACTGAGACAGCAAAATACACACACACACACACTTGGAGCTTCAGGCGCGTACACACAAAGAAATAGGTCAGCTCTCACATAGAGCTACCTGGAGCTTTAACCGCTAAACACAACCAACAACAACAACAGCAACAGACACTGGCATCGGTGAGCCTGTGTATGGGAAAACACAGCCTCCAGAGCAGCGCCAGAACAGCGCTTTTAAACCCCGGTGCGAAGACCGGAAGCGGGCCCAGCTGATCAGGGGCAATGGCCAGCAGCTGGAGCATTAGAGGGGCGGTGAAAGGCGCAGCACCCCCAGGGTATCCTCGGTGATGTCACAGGCACCCCGCTCCTCCCACAGGACCAGACGGCAGCAGGTGAGAAAGATAGAACATGTTTCAATACAAAAAACACACACACATTCCTTGTGTCATGGATCCGGATCCTGGAATCCGTAACACATACTCAAATCATATACATTAAATGTAATTTTATACAATAATAGTATTGTACAAAATTATAACTAAACTGTACCCTCAGTTACGTTTTAGAGGGAAATTATTTTCTGCACTGAACAGTTGGAAAGTTTAAGACACGTGTTTGACGAACCAATTAGAATTGCGGCCAATATCGGATTCCAATGTTAACTGGTCACAGTCCTGACCAGACCCAAGGCTGGACTGGCCATCGGGCAGATCGGGCATTTGCCCGAAGGGCCGATGCCGATTTTGGGCCGAGCCTTTTTTTTTTTTTTTTACTTATGGTACTAGTGTTAGTAATGGTATTAGTCATGATACCTATTCAGTGTTTCCCACACATTGAATGGACTTAACTATCGGCTCTAATGATAGGCCTAAACAGGAGGGCAGCAGCGCTTATAAGGGGAAATCCTCGCAGCTGGTTTGGTTCATCAACGTTCTGTTTTCCCCCGTCGCCATGGCAAGGCGTCCCCCGCGCCGAACCCCCTTAGCTGCGCAAGTTTGACAGTGCCTGTGCGTATGTCAACACCAAAAAAACAAGGAAGGCTGAGGAATAGTCACCCACTTATATTAATAATAACAATAGTCATAATAAACTAATAGTATAAAGTAGCCATCCCCAATTAGCAGCCCGCGGGCCAATTCCGTGTCCGGAACCCAGTGACACTATGCAATAACCTGCCATAAGGTGAAATAAAGAGTTCTGTAAAGTTGGATATATATTCACAGATTCGGGATCAATAAATCTGAAGTGAAACGTTTTCAAACACAAATGATGCCTCTTTCCCACCGTAATATCATAGACTAAGAGCTACAAGGACCAAAACCCAGATTTTTTACATAAATAGGCAGTCCAGTCTGGACGGAGAACATTTATCTCTATGCGCAGCCGGCAGCCGGGCGAGTGCACAGGGACCGTCTGCAAATTACAAGACAAAAGCAAGACGCTGAAAACAAAAACCATTAACTCCACTGTTATACAATATCTTTTTCCTCTTCTGCACCACTTGCTGTAGTGCTGTTGTTTTTTGTTGTTGATCAAAATATTCTCCAGGGGCATTCAAATAAATAAATCGTTGATATTGGACTTATTTTCTTTCAAGTGTACATTTTTGATCTGTCCCTCAACACAGGCTGCTACTACTACTACTATCTGCTACTACAACCAACTACCACTGGTAGTACTAATCATTACAATAATAATACTTCAAATAATAGCAGCAACAATAATTACATTTGCACATAAAACAATGTTTAGTGATCCAATGAAAAAACAATTTGGCCCTCGATTGGTAACCTGGACATAATTTGGCCTTCAGTGAAAACTAATTGGGGAACCCTGGAAGGCTCAGCACTGTGTTTTAGTCATCTTTTCTTGAATGCTTAAACTCCTCAACCCCATTTAGTATGTCAACATTTTGTATTAGTACCAGCAGTTTGTAAGAAATTGGTCAGTAATGGATGCCATATTTTGGTTCTCAAAATTCACCAAATTGGAAGCCTAATTGGTGGAGTTTCAGGAGCAGGTCCACACCTCAACAGCGCCAACTTCCGCATATCTATAAATAGCCACCTGACCCTCTCCTCCGCTTCGCTCTCGTATTCTGCGCTCGCTCCCGCATCCTGCGCTCGCTCTCGTGTTCGTTCACTCTCGTGTTGGGCCAGAGACGACAGCACGCGACTTCGCCTCAAGCACAACCAAACTTTCGCATGAACAAACACCAGCTTTGGCTCACCTCGCAGCTTAACTCACCTCACCACGGATTTCGTCTCTCCATCCCCGTCCGCCGACGATCGTTTCCATCGAGATCGGGACCATAATCCACCAGGAGCCGACGCCACCTCCGTCCCCGAGACCCCGACTTCAGTGGCGCAAACAACGTCCATATAATGGACTAATATAATGGCTAATAGTACCATCAAACACAGCCCCAAGAAAACAAGAGCAGTAAAAAAAAAGAAAAAAAAAAACAGAGACAGAGATCCTCTGCCAGATCAAACAACTCCGGAGTTTCCGCCACCACTTCTCGTCATCTCTACAATCCAGAGGGAGCGCCCAGACGGATTCCAGGACCCTCCAACTTCCATCAGGATTTTCATCATCAGCAAAAGCTACCTAAAACCCAAGGGCAAACGCCACAGCGCCCACCGCCATCCAGTTCCAGCCGTCACCGCAGTCATCGCGGGGGCTCCTGGCACCGGGATGCCAGTGCCCCCCTCGCCGTTTTTCCAACAACCACAGCAGCCTGTTTCAGCCGGGGCTCCTGGCACCGGGATGCCAGCGCCCCCCACCGTTTTACACAGCCACAGCAACTCGTTTCAGCCGGGCTTCCCAGCACCAGGATGCCAGCGCCCCCCCCCCCCCCCCCCCCCGCCGCCTTCCAACAACAACAGCAGCCCGTTCACCCGGGGCCCTAGCACCGGGATGCCAGCGCCCCCCGCCGTTTCTCCAACAACCATAGCAACTCGTTTCAGCCGGGGCTCCTGGCACCAGGATACCAGCGCCCCCCGCCGTTTTTCCAACAACCAAAGGAACTTGTTTCACCCGGGGCTCCTGGCACCGGGATGCCAGCGCCCCCCGCCATTTCTCCAACAACCATAGCAACTTGTTTCAGCCGGGGCTCCTGGAACCGGGATGCCAGCGCTCCCCGCCATTTCCAACAACCATTAAGCAACTCCTTTCAGTCGGTCCCCCTGGCACCAGGATGCCAGCTCCCCCCCTCCCCGCGTCTTCCAACAACCACAGCGACTCGCTTCAGTGGGGGGTTCCTGGCACTAGGCCACCAGCGCCCCTCGCCGCTTTCCAATAACCACCGTAGCGCGCTTCAGCCCGGGCTCCTGGCACCAAAATGCCAGTGCCGGGATGCACCAACTACATCAACGTCGCACTCCCTATCTCGCCTTCCCTCCATCAACCACCCGCAGATTTATTAAAGGATACGAGGGTGCCCCAACTCTAAAGTGAGAGCACCCACACATTCCAGAGAGCTTACTCCTACAGAGTTTGCTTGCGCCTTCTCCCTTTACAGGGACGCTCTCTGTTCCAAACTCCCCACGCAATGCAATGAACTGGACGATTACTCGTCCACCATTCTTAAATCTGGCCCTCCGCTTTGGCAGCATGGTTTCTATCAATACCACACACACTTCGCCTCCGAAGTTGCAGCCCGCCTCTCACAGTTTAACGAGGCCACCTACTGGGGCGCTCTCAAGAACGAGATTTACTGCCGCATCTTCACAGCCCATGCAGCCCTCACATGCTCCCTTCGCGGTGCCCCATCTCACCCAGCCTCTTCTCGCTAAAGAAGTTAAGGAAGGTCCCATGTCTTCCATCCTCCATTTCCTAACTCCGAATCAGCATCGGTATCGCATCAGTATCGCAACCAGGAAATACTCCGGCAAGAAACGCACCATTATCGAACTTTTAGCACCCCATTGCAGTACTATTCCCAGCACCAATAGCTTGATCCCGAGCGAAGAATTTTCTCTCCACTACGCCACTATCAACCTTGCCATCGCCTTATTAAACCCACTGGTAAAGGGTCGCGGCTCTCAAAAAACCAACATCACCAGCGCCTTCAAAGTCCCCCTTTCTACCCCGACTTCTGGCGTTCTTCGGTGTCCGCTGACGTGGTGCATATTACTTTGCCGTCAGGCTCACCTTCGGCTGCAAGCAGCCCCAATCTCTTCGACTCTCTTCCTTCAGTCCTTTTGGGGGCTTCTACAACGGAAGATGGTTCTGTACTATATTAGTCACCGCCATCTTGCGGGGACACAAATGGTCCCGCAAGTCCATCATATACTCAGGATAACCTTGCAGTCGTCGACATAATTAACAAGGACGCTCCAACTCCCCATCCATCAAGCAATTCATACAGAGCCCCATCCGGCACTCCGTTACACATCAATATGTTCTCCACGCAGCTCACGGTCAAACAAACACTATCGCTGACTCTCCTTCCTGCTTCCCATCGCAGAAGTTCCGAAGCTTGGCACCTTACGCCGATACCTTTCCAAAGCCATTCCTCCATATCACCCTCAACCCCCTCGTCCTACTTGACAACTCGGAAAAGCTTCCACCTCTTCCATGACCAATACAACGCAACCTTTCCATCGTTCGATCTTATCACCTTGACTCTTTCATCACTTACGCCCATTCCATCAGGGCAATCCAAACACACACCATCACAGCGTACCTTAGCGGTACCAGCTTCTTCTCCAAGCTAATAACCGGCAGTTCGGGCCTGGCCACCAGCCATCCCCAGATAACTTCCCTCATTAAAGGACTCCCACACCAAGGGCCAGCCACAAACTCTCATCGTATTCCTCTTACTGTCGACTTACTGTCGACAGTCCACCTGCCTCCGCACGATCCCTTCCAGGTACGGCACTCCTCAAGTCGCCCAACCTCGGAAGTCACGTTCTTGCTCGCCTCGTTGGTTTCCTCAGATGCTCCGCATTCACCTCCTCAACCATTCGCTTCGGCTCAAGCCGTCATGCCGGCATTTTCGACTCGTCTCGCTTTTCAGACGACCTCATGGTGCTCCACTTACAGCTAAGCAAACCAATCAATTCGGTCCGCCCACGCCCGTCTTCTTCTTCAAGGTCCAATCACCACTGAATCCCTTCGAAAACCTTGCAAACTTTCGCAATTCCGCAAAGCTCAGTGCACAACATGACAGATCCCTTCTTCATTTCCGAGTCCGGCCAAGTGGCTACACGATTCTAGTCTCACCATCACTTTCGCCTCATGCTCTCATTGTCTGGTATTTGGCCCGACAACTACTCCGGGCACTCCTTCAGAATTGGAGCGGCCACTCTGGCCTCCTGTAGTGGCATCCCAGAACACTTCATACGTCCCGTGGGCCGCCGGTCCTCCCAAACGTACGACTGCTACATCCGTTCAGATCCCAAAGATCTCAAATCCGTTCAATCTCTTCTTAAGTAACTGGAGGTTTTGGGGGTCCGTCCGAGCGGCGGCGGATTCTCTACAAGAATCCCCACAACGCACTTAAACGCTCAAGAACCAAGATCTTCGACACTTCATTCGCTTTGTCATAATAATAAATTCTTAAACGCATCTTGTTGACGGTGTGGTCCTTGCTAGTGAATGATGCATTAAAATGAAATCGAATAAAAATTTACTCCCGGCGGGGCATGCCCCAAACGTCCTACAAGATTGCAAGCCCCCCCTTGATAGAATCCTGTGGGAAACACTGCTATTGGTACTCAAAACTGGTAGATCAGACCCTTAGTCATGATTAATTCTGGGTTGGACGAATTACAGCCGAGGGGCGGTGCCCAACAGTGTACAAGCATTGTCACAAAAAAGTTTGTTTTCATTCATAGGATTCATTGTCTTTCCATCAATACCTGGTGGGCCGGTCTCATCAGAAAATGCCCGATTTTTGGTCCCAGTCCAGCCCTGACCAGACCCCTGTGCAAAAGACAATCATGAAGACATCAAATCCAGCACATTGTCATTCAGAAGGTAAAAATGGAGGCCTCTGTTGTCCATTTTAATGAGGATGAACAGAAAGAGATGTTTGATTATGGCTTTTAAGAGTGGTGGGATCATGACGTGAATGGCTTCATAGTGCAGAATTGTAAGGAATGTCGATTTAAAAAAAAAAAGCGTATGTAATTTAGGACCACATCTAAAAATGGCAAGACCCTCCTTTTCAGACAGTCACAGCCTGCTTAATAAATCCCCACCAGAGTTCTACTGAAAGTTTTTCCACGAGTCCAAGTTAGTGGTGGAGGCACTTTACAGAATTATCATGCTTGCAGCACTAACTTGAACATTGCTCAGATTTTTCAACTCATTGCTAAATTAAAAGCTCAATTAAACAGGTTAATTGAAGAAAGGAATTGCATGATCATGACGTATGTCTAGTAATGGAAAATTCCCATCAACAATCTATCACATCTGTACATCAAACCACAAAATGATTGAGACCATAAACTCATGTTCACAATGATTACTGAGATAATAAACACATTGAGAGGTAGGGTCATTTACTCATAGACTTCCATACAATAAGAGATGTGTCGCCCCCTGGTGGCCATTATAAAGAATGCTGGTTTAATTTTGTTTCGCATTGGCTTCACTTTTCAAGCATGGAGGTTGCTGCCTAGAGAAGAAGCCCCCATCGTTTAAAATAATATGTTGTATGTTGATGACCTTTCAATGTGCAACCAATGAGACGACACCTGTTTCCAGGATAAACTGTGACCAGTGACGGAAAAGCAGAACTAAGCATCTTTATGAATGAAACTGAATTCACAAACACCTGCTGTTTAACCTGGTTTGATGTCTTTTTCCTACTACTGAGCAGACACTGATGATGTGAACCTATGCTACACTGTGATGCAAGTTACCTCTGCACTGTAGCCTGCTGCCCAGCTTGCAGTGAGCCCAAATCTTCTTGTTAAAATCCACCCTTGCATTGTACATCATTGTCAAAGACGGATAAGGACGGAGAAGACGGTGGTATGATCACAGGTTTATGTATTTGCATTACTTCATTAGGATGTATGAGTATGTTTGTGTGCAGAGGCCTTAATGCGTGTGTGTGTGTGTGTGTGTGTGTGTGGGTGCGTGGGTGGTGTCGCATGGCGAGCTTTAAGTGTGTCAGTGGGGTGCAAAGCAGATAAAATAGTCTGACTTCATCATTACACACCAGATTCCCTTTAAAAAGACGCTGAGCCTCCACATGAATATTTCATTCTGTGATATCTGGGCCAATTAGGTGCTCATACACACCCACACCTTACACTTATCTGTCATATTTAGGACACACGCACACACAGAGACACCCTTAACACCCCTCTATATTTTTCTCTGCCCCGCATTACTGTCTGTTTTTTTATTCCAGTTGAATCTTTTTTATGGTCTCACAGTTACGAAAAGATCTCTCCAAGAAAACAGATCCACATGAACCCAACACACTGTGTTGTGTTATTGGATGGAAGTGTTTCTCCGCTGTATGAACAGCAGGATCTTAAACGGCAGAACAGGGAAATAAATTGGCTGTAAAGAATTATTGAGTCAATATTTCTAGTCAAATTATTTTTAAAGAAGGAAAGGAAAGTTGGCACATTTTTTTATCAAAAACATTTTCTTTAAACAAGTGACAGTGCAAATAAAGTGAGTGCATTTATTGTGCAGCATAGACGGGAAAATAATGAAAAATATCTTAAAGCCAGCTAAAAAAATAAAATCCAGTACTACGCACATCCACTTATACACGCACACAATCCACTATTTTGCATGTGTGTACTTAAAGGTACAGACACACCAACTCCGGCAACAGACGTCAAGTCAACGGATCCCATTCATTGTCTATGTAGAGCAGGAGCTCCGCATGAAGGATAAAGCACGTCGAGTTGACTGCCCTGTCGCCGTATGTGAATTTGCATAAAGTTCGATAGATTGAACTTTATGCAAATGGTGTCCGTCCAACGCAATGCCGCCGGCTCCAGAAACTTCGTTCAAACTATCAAACTAGGCAGTGTTGATCAAATATGAATCCAGATACTATTTGTACCATGTACAGACACATCAACTCCGGCAGCAACGGATATGGACGCAACGGACTGTCGAACGCACCGGCGAGTGGGCAGTTCTGTGTTCAAGTTGGATCAATTGGATAGACGTCCTGTGAAGTGGGCGGGACTTGAGTTTTGCTCTTCCGTTTCCAACATGGCGGCCGGGCCACAAACGATCTCATTTTACAGTTAAACTACACGCTAAAGCATGTTTCTGAAAACATTTGAGGCGGGAAATGTGTAGTGCAGTAACAGAATCTGGATTCATATTTCATCAACACTGCCTAGTTTGATAGTTTGAATGAAGTTTCTGGAGCCGGCAGCATTGCGTTGGACGGACGGCATTTGCATAAAGTTCAATCCATCGAACTTTATGCAAATTCACGTACGGGGACAGGGCCGCCAATTCGACGTGCCGTATCCATCATGCGGAGCTCCTGCTCTACATAGACAATGAATGGGATCCGTTGATTTGACGTCCGTTGCCGGAGTTGGTGTGTCTGTACCTTAAGTTAAGTTAAAGCAGTTAAAGATCTCTGAAAACCTCTGACCTGTTGACTCCGTACCTGGCCCCGCCCATTCTGACATTTTTGTGACGTAGTTAACTGAAATATGATCCGTCGTCAAGAGGTTTTATGAACACAAGTGTTTTATTTTGAAGTAACCAGATGTTTTATTATTGAGTATGTACCGAACTTCCTGTTTCGCTATATTTGCTCTGTGCTGAATTGCTGCGCCGTGGTCGGGCATCCGCCAGAAATAGAAGTCCTCCGTATTTGTTGCGGAGAGCAGTGGACACGCAGCACAGCGGACCTGGTGGGGATTCACCCATAGACTAAAGTGAAACGTATCTGCCCCGCTGGCGTGGCGAAGACGCAACGCAGCAGAGACGCAAGCAGTGGAAATTGGGGGTAAGAAATGCCACGTTACCTGCACACATACGTTGTGTCTCAAATGCACATAATCATACAAAAAGCTATATAAGACATGTGAAAAGCCAACCAAAGTCCATTGAATTCCATCCATCGTCTACCCCTTATCCTGTATTCAGGGTCGCGGGGGGGCTGGAGCCGATCCCAGCTGTCATTGGGCGAAGGCAGAGTACACCCTAGACAGGACGCCTTTGGACTGTGGGAGGAAGCCGGAAAACCCAGAGAGAACCCACGCTCACACGGGGAGAACATGTAAACTCCACACAGAAGGAACCCGAACAAAACCCGGGAATTGAACCCAGGACCCTCTCGTTGTGAGGCGAAAGTGGCACCCACTACACCACCGTGCAGCCCAAGTCCATTGAAGTGTTATGTTTTATTCTGTCTTTTATGCTTCTCTGTGATTCAGATTAATTACAATTTCTTTAGCTGCTGTTGTGTTGTCGTCGTAATTTCATCAACAAATGTATCAGTATTGAGAAATGTCATTGTAAAGTTCACCCAGTATTGAAGCCATATTGCAGCCATATTCCGCTGAGACAAATAACACAATAATAGATCTGCAGTGTTGGTCATGTCTTTAAATGTTATACAGAGGTGAAAGCAGCAGAAAAGAGTGATGCAGCAACTTTGTTAGGAAAGTCAGGAATCTTTTCTTTTTTTAATTTTCAAAATTGAGTACAAGCGTTGCTAATTCATGGAGTGGAACTTGTTTTTCTTAATTAGCAGCATTGTCTTCTCCAAAAAGAAAATAAGATGCATTCTGAATTAAGTGCAAACGCATGTGGGTTCATGAATGAACAGTAGATTCAATAAACAAATATACTGCAGCCATTTTGCAAATGCTATTTCTTTGTTTGGAAGTATGTATCATGCTAATGTGCTTTTCAATACAGACACTGAAATAGAGAAATCAGCTGCATTGTGCAAATGTATCATCGACATACTGTTGCTGGAAGGCAGCTTTGTTTAGACTTTGTTCATATTGCAGCTTCAAGTACAAATGTACAGATTGGTGTTCCTCCTCAACTATGTGAAGCAGTAAAAAAGTAAAGAGTTATTTATGTTTTAATAGTCACATGATCAGTTGCTGTAAATGAGAGAGAAAAGAGAGAGAGAGAATAGCCCCTTTTGACTGCCCGTTTCGTTGAGCGAGTATTCTGTTATTCAGCCCCTTTGTCAGTCTAAACACTTGCTGAGGTGGAAAGGCGCAACAGAATATTACGCCTATGAGATAGCAACGGAGGTCGTCACAGAGCCGCATCAGAGGTGATACGAGGCGATGTAGTGTTTTATCTAAACGCTCAGAGCACCCGAGGCGGAAAAGACATGACGTAGTGAAGATGCGTTACCAGGGCGGCAGATTTAAGAGCTCAAAGCGGAGATCCAAAGTAAATATAACGCCGGTAGTTGCTTGTACGAGGCCACCGTTATACGCATCGACATGTCTATGAGTCGGATAAATATGTGATGAGCAAAGGTTCACCATTCATACTTGTTTTGATGCCTCAAGCTAATCAGCCCGTGGCCGCCTGTGTGACATCTTACTCGTTCCACACAGTCTGGCTGCTATCTAAACGCAAACACCGTTGCGGTGTTATGGCGCAAACAAAGTTCTATCAAAATGCTCTGGTTCGCGACATATTTTGACTCGGCTTTCCGCCATTACGGCGGAATTGTCTGTCTTAAAGGGGCTACAGAGAGTGCAGCAGTTGTCAAGCGAGCTAGAGGGTGAATAAGGAGAGGGATGGTCGTTAGTGAGGACAAAGCCATGAATCAGAAGAAACAAATATTATTTTCTGATTTGTTTCATGGTGGTTATGTTCTAAAGCACTAATTAACACAACACAAACCTTCATCCTGCTGTGGCCTGTTTGTAAGGACCTACACCGAGGGGCGGGACAAAGTGTGACCTCTGCTGCACACCCTGCTGTTTGGCTGGAGGTTACACCACAATATAATATGATATATATAATTATAATATAATACAATTATGAAGTCCTAACTGCAACTGTGTATACATACACAGTTGCAGCGGGTCACGGTTAGGTATGTACATTAGTTTTTGCGTCATGGTTTGGTACCTCGGTTTTTGGGTCACAATTTGGTATGTTTTCGGTACAAATAGGTAAAACTAAGAAAAGGCGATTATATTTTTGTTTAAACACTCTTAATTATTATTTAAAAAGTTAAGGCACTCAAATACTGGCATATTGTTAAAACAAATTTAATGAAACAGAAATGACTGTGATGTAAATGTAACCCAATTTCACACAGGGATCAATAAAGTAATTTTGATTACATTCTGTCCATGTAATTCTTCATCATAAGACTTGTTGATAATTCTTGAACTGGGCCGTAATGTATACTTACAGTTACTAGTCTCTCTTTCCCAGCCCCTTCTCCACAGTATAAAGGTCTGGATACAGTATATCGCATCTCCGGGGGAAAAAAATGCCTGGCTTGTTGTTTTCTTTCAACCAATCACAATGGTCTTGGGCAGTGCTAAGCTTCGGAAGCCGCTGTGGTGCAGCAGCAAAATAGTGTCGGGAGGAAACATGTTTCAATGGAAAGTCGAGCCCTGTTATTAAAATATCAAAAGAAAACTCCACATAAAACCTTAAGAAACGTATGTTGACTGTGTGATGAGAACAAAAAACAATTTGATTGTCGTTGACCCGGCGGTGAAACCTGTCTATACTTTAAGCTCTAATTACAAACACAGACGATTTGCTTGCTGTTTGTACCAATATCACCAAAGCTTGTGTTAAGTGGAACAGATCAGTACGTTGGTCAAGTCAATGTCACTGGCGCATGCCGCTGCCGGAGTTAAGAGATGTACCAAAGCAACTCCGACTGATTATGGCTGTGTCGGAAAACAGATCAACATCGGGACATAAGTGTAAGTTGCTAGCTCTGAGGTTGCTGCTGTTGTTTCCCGATTTGAAGAGAATTTGAAAACGGAGACACAGAAAGCGGAAGGGGAGTAACGTCTGACTTCCTTCCTCCAGGTGTTGTTCCAAACCTTCACTTCCTGTTAGCCAGACTAAGTTCTTGCTGACTTAAATGCTCATGTGAAGGCACATTGAACTTGAAGCAGCTCTACTTTAATTCTCTATTGTTTACGAACAACTGTGGTCACTTAATCACATCAATAAACGCTCTATAACATTAATTACTTTGTCTTGGGTGAATCTGCAGTGGGAGGAGCCTGAAAGCTGTGGGGAGATGGACTAGCCGTCCTGTCCGTTTATGTTCAATTCTGCTAATCGATAAATTCAGGTGTATCTACAGATGAACGCAACTTTAGTTTAATAATGTCAGCATATCGTTTGACACAAATTGTGGTCTACTGAGCTGATTAACCCGGTTAAATGGGCTAAACCAAAGAACATGCTACAGCTGATATCAACTGGGCCTCTGCAAAAACATTCTGGCTAAAACTCACGCTCAAAAATTTCTGTTTACTGTGCAAGTCGTGACAGCTGTTTGGGTCAAGTACTGAGGACGTCACATACCGAACAGAACGACCTGTAATTTGTTGAAAAAAACCTGCCAGCAAGCAGGTTAGCTTCACAGAGTTACAGTAAATTTCACTCTCGTTCTGGAATGGAAGACTCAAAGGATTCCTTTTCTCAGAATTAACAAACCCAGAGTTTCAGCAAAACCCTCTTTATGGAATACACCCCATGTGGATGATCACTGAATAGACCAAGAATCAGTGGACAGTTGGAAAAAGGATTGCAGCCAATTCTAAAATGGATAATTATGCAGCCACGTCATCTACATTAAAGGGATAGTTCAGAATTTTGGACATAAGACCTATTTTCCAAGTTAGCCGATGTGTTTGAGATGTCTGGAGACGTTTTCAAGACATTTCATTCAGTTCTTCTAGTTGCCGAGTTCGCTTGTGCTATGGATAGCGCAAGTCAATGGTTCTAGTTGACAGGCATTGAAAACAGTCTTGCCCACTCCACAGTGCACTCGAGGCAAATTCATTGTAACGGCAGAATATCAATGTACATATGTGTTGATAGAATGTTTGAAATAAAACCAACCTTGCATTTTTGAGGATTTAGAGAGGGATGCTCAAAGGGCAGAACGTGAACGAGCGTCTGTGGAGACCGAGATAGCCCCCGCTGGAGCTGAGAACCGGGACCGAACAAACGGAGACTGGTGGTGCCAGGAGGGAATCCACCGCAACGCGTCCGAGGGTTTACAGTTCTACGGATTCGCGGTGCGTAATTGTGGGTTCGCGTGGCCGTGGTCTGCCCGGTGTTTGAGTGAGCGCCAAGGGCTTTTCAGACAGCCTTGGTGGTATAAGTGCAGACAGTTCGGCCCGGTTCGATTGCCTATTTACGGGCAGTTTTGAGTCCAACGGAGCAAAGTAAAATTCCGCTACTGCTGAGAAACTAGTCCCTCAAAAAATGGATGATTCATGCGATGCGAGGGTTGTTTTGTTTCAAATATTATTCTATCAACACAGATATGTACATCGACAGTCTAGTGTTTTAATTGATTTGCCTCAGGTGCACTGTGGAGTCGGTATGAGTTTTTAATGCCTGTCTAACTAGAATCATTGACTTGCGCTAGCCATAGCATAAGCGAACTCGGCAACTGGAAGAACTGAATGAAATGTCTTGAAGACGTCTCCAGACGTCTCGAACACACTGGCTGACTTGGAAAATAGGTCTTATGTCAAAAATTCCGAACTATCCCTTTAAGCCCTTTTAGCATGACACATGAGCCATCAAGCACACAACTACATATAAAGGTTACCATCTCAGAGAGACTGCCCTCACTGGGAAACTGACAGCATGTGTCAAATGCTCTAAATGGCCTGTTTACATTTGCATGACTAAACTTTTCCTATACTCTCCACTTACAATAGTGCTCTGTTCTTTCAGCATGCTGACACTGAGCCACTGATTGCTCAGGTAATACAGTAAGTCTGTTGTCTCTTTAAGTCCAGACAGAACAATAGGTGTGAGTTATGTCAGTGGGCAGTGGTAGAGGTGTAATCCAAAAGGCATGCACACACCTCTGATGTGGTTTCAACAGTACAGTCTGCTCTTTGGAAGAGGGCAGTGTTGTTGAAATTAAACAGGACAGGTTGAACAGGACGTTTATTGTTCACATGATGGTTTGGGAAGACACTGTGAGAAAACCATAGACTCTCAAGAGGTCTCTAGACCCTCAACTCTAGCATATTGGCCATCGTTATCTTGGATTTTGGCCATTAGCATCTTGGAACTTGCTGTTAGCATTGACATCACTTTTCAGAAGCAGAGATTGCAACCTGGGGAAGACATTTGATCTACTGTTCTTTCTGATAAGAAACATAAGATTTTAGAGACCACCCCAAAATGTTCTTCTGTTGAAGCTTTCAGGGGGTCTCAACCAGGACATATTTTGCAAATTAATACACATGCAGCTTCTTCAAAGATGTACTTACATAAACTCACTAACTCAATTGTTCTGTTAAAAAATTTGTGTATAACCATAATTAAAAAAGTGCTACGTCATTTACATTTTTTATTACATCAAATCAAAAAGACACTACTTTGGTTTGATTATAAAACCTCAATGTAAACCCAATGTTTCCCATCATCCACTGGCCCTCTTTGCTCTGAACAGAATAAACTCACTGAAAAGGGCTCAGAAATAATATCAATTGCTGATGTTAATAAACACCACATCTTCACTCTATTTAAAGCAACAATATACTTACAGTACATACAATCTGATTTAACATTCAGTCCGTGCTGAAGTCCTTTTTTGAGTCTAGGTTTATGAGTCTATACCTCAGTGATGGTATAGTGAATGCTCCCCTTTGATTTTGGTTTTCTTTAGTTAAAACAGGTAGTTGTTAAACTGTGATGCAAAGCCTAAAACCATCCGACTCCACATGCAGATTTCCCAGCAGGCCTTGTACGCTTTTACTCTTTCCAACCAAAATTAAACCTTTATCCATCCTTCCCCACCTGCATCCCTGCTCCACCATTTCACTCGTATCTGGTTGCCTCATATTTCTAAATCCCTTTTTATTGGGGTTTATCAAGGCTTTTTATCACTTTTCATATAAAAAGAACGGGGCGTATGTTCCCTCCTTTTTGCTATGTTGCCCATTTACGGCAGAGAACTGGCGCAATTTCCGATCTCTCTACTTTTCTTTTCTGACAGTCACATTAGCATGTCATTACAGGGGCTTTCTCTGCCCTCCCTGTGGAACTGAAGCTGCGAGGACCAAGCACTGGAGAAACAAAGGGCACCAGCTGCACCCACTTCTCCTCATCCATCTCTTTATACCACCCTATCTCTCCTCATCCTTCTTTTTCTCTTCATTCCATGCTTGGCCTGACTTGGCGACATCCTGACATTACGGGTAGGTTTTGACTTGGCCGGCAGCTGAGACTCTGGCGATGGTGGCATCTTGTTGTTTTTCATTTACATCCAAGCCTTTAATTTCTGGTTTTGTATGGGAGATGATACATCGACAATACATGTGATTAGGCTCATTGAGCTGTTAGAGTGAGTGGTATTTAATCGCTGATAATATGGGGGTTTAATTGGCGAGGCTCAGAATGGGTGATGCAGACCTCCCTGACTCTGTAATCACTGGGTTTGTTTGCTAGAACAGGTTTATGTGTCAAGGACTTTTAAACATGCATGTGAGGCCACACAGGCATGTTCGAGCCATTAGCCAGGTCACAGTGAATGAAATAACAGTGAATCTCCTCGAAAGACCCTCAAACCGCCCTCATGGCAGCCTGGTCTCACTCTCAGGGTGTCAAATACTGACGCTTGGAACGTGGCCCTCTGCATCTTGATAAAAATGCACAAGCCAACCTTTAGTGGCCGTATGATATGCATTAGGCTTTCAAATAACTCCAATGTAAACCCATCAAATTAGATGTAGAAGGAGAAGGATGGGTCAAACAAACACAGGACCTGGACTCAGGGAAGTGTGTTGGTGTCCCATGTGTGTTTCCACCAAATGCAATGTGAAATTTCCGCATGCTGTGATACAAAGTCAACAAAAAGACGTCAATACGCGCAAATATGAAGTTATTCGCATGACGCTGTCGCAAAAGGCTATCAGTGTTGAGATTCTCCTCCTCTTGTCACTGACGACATCCCAAATAGAGGGGGAAATATTGCATTTCTGTGGTCACCCAGAGCTCTACCATAGATTTTCATTAATAGTTAATAGAGAGACCTGGCCAAACTATTTGTAGAAATGCATGTGTATAGACTGTCTATGGAATATCTATTTGAGTGTTGATTGATCATATGCCGTATGACAGCAGTGCAGAGCGGCACTGATGTAGTGAGTAGGGCATACTCACATGCAAGCTCTAATAGCACACGCAGCCCTTGTGGAATGATTAATGTTCATAACTACGTCAGTGAGTCCTGAAAGTGCGTTTTGACTCACCTTCTCCTAGGATAATCTGAAACGCCCTCAAAGACCTCGGCTGGCCTAAGTAAATGAAGTAAATTCACAGATCCCTAAAGGTCCCTGAAATATCTTCAAAACTCATTGCCATCCCATACAAGGACCTTAAACTCTCAGAAGTCCCTCCGTGAGCACTTGTGCATAATGACAATTAAATGTCTCCAAAATCCTTACGAACCAAGCTCCGACAACCTGCTCAATAAAACCAAGGATTGCATCAAGGACCCACGGAAGCAGGGGCGAGTGACAGCTTTACTCGCCGACACAGTCTGACAACTTGATCATCATTCATGTCATTCATCATTCCAACAGGACTAAGCCCCGTTGTTAAAACCTGCCAGAGCACCGCTGGACCGGCTTAAAGCTCAGAAAAAAAAATCCCTCCCTTCTTAACCAGTCTGACCAGTCACATCTCCATATATGAATATGTCACATAGCAAATCCTGGGACGGGGAGGGCTTTCATAATCCACTTTTTAATCCGTAATCCCTAATGTGTCCAATCCCATAACCTGGTTGACCTGCCATGTTGGAGGAGGTTGACGAGATCAGTGTTAAAGTTAGACATTCTTTAAAATATTCACTTTCTTCTCTGTAGGGCTGGAGCTTCTTCTGTATGCGAGCATCAGTCCTCCGCCTTGTGAGATGCTATGCTGGTATTTGATAAGGAAGTAAAAGTAAAAAAGTAAGTGGTGACCCATCCATTCATTGAGAATGCATGTTTGACGAAGGTGACAAATTACACAATGGCAATTATATTCCAGAGAAGTCTTATTGTGGATACTGTGGATTTGGGAGAGGCAGTGCTGTGTAAATAATACTGTCAGTAATAATTAAAGATATAGAGCATGTGAAAATCCATTGTACCAAATGGATTCATGATTCACGTTTTACAACAGGGTTATTAAAGACCACAAACATTTTATGCTGCTTTATTCTGAATCAGTTCAAAGTCATGATTCTAAGCAATTCTCATAAAATTAGCAAAAGTAATGGAGATAAACATAGAGCTGTTAAGGAGAACAGGTCATAACAATCAGCATACTATACAGCTGGTTTAACTGGTGGGAGTAAACAGTCTTCTTCACGTTTGTATTTTAATCAATTTACAGTTTTATATCATATTAGGTTTAATAGTTTTTTTAAGGTTTAAGTATTTTTGCATCATCTTTGGGCAATATGCTGAAGTTATCCTTTGAAGCAAAAGCACCTGGACATTGTTTGCACATAGACATTTCAATCAAAGAGTGATTTCTCACGTGTCTATTGTTGCTCTGTGTACTATTTCGGGTCTATTCGTGTGTAATGAGCAGTAACTAAAATTGTATAATAATCTTAGAATCCAATATGGCTGACTTCCTGTCGGGCGAACTGAAGGAATTTGGAGTTCGATCGGTGACCCTTTGGAGCCCGCTGGCCATGTCGTGTCTGAATACTGCAGAAATGTACAATTTTTATACATATATATATATTGTACGATTACAAATTTTAATCAGATTAATCACAAGGTAGCTGTGGTTTAATCACGATTAATCACTATTAAATATATATATAAATATGAAAAATTCCCATTTGCTCTGTTTACAGTTGTGGGAACAGAAAGATACTGAGTACAAATATTTAAATGTCAATACTTTCTGATACAGAGTACTGCTACTTAATAATACCATTACAGTTCTAACAATAAATTTGAAAACATTCAACTTTGTGTTTTCCTGATACAAACAGTAGAGTTTGCAGTAGAGATATGTTTAATCTGCTGTCAGTTACACAATTAAAAATAAATATTAAAGCTCAATAAGCTCACAGACTCAGAGGAGCAGCTTGTCACTGAAAGGAGAATAGTGCTGGTCCACCTTAAAGGGAAAGTTCGGAATTTTGGACATGAGACCTATTTTCCAAGTGAGCCGGTGTGTTCGAGACGTCTGGAAAAGTTTTCACGAAATTTCATTCAGTTCTTCTAGTTGCCGAGTTCGCTTGTGCTATGGCTAGTGCAAGTCAATGGTTCTAGCTAGACAGGCATTAAAAACAGTCTTGCCCACTCCACAGTGCACCCGAGGCAAATCCATTGTAACAGCAGACTATCGATGTACATATGTGTTGATAGAATGTTTGAAATAAAACCAACCTTGCATTTTTAAGCAGCAGCTTGTCATACTTCCTAGTAGGCTATGGCAGCGGCGGAGTGATATCACCTAGCACTTATAAGTTACCGGTTCTATAATAGTTTGTTTACCTGCTGTCATTGCTACAGACGCAGAGTAGCCTACAGTGCTAGTTTCTTTAGTCTCACAGAAATGGCCACTTTTGGAGAATATAGTGAAACTTTTGAAGACAATGATGAGGAGTTTTTTTCCACCCAAACCCAACCGTACCTGTACGAGCCTGAATATACAGAGGAAGAATTGCGCAAGAGGGATGCTCAAAGGGCAGAACGTGAACGAGCGTCTGTGGAGACCAAGATAGCCCCTGCAGGAGCTGAGAACCGGGACCAAACAAACGGAGACTGGTGATGCCAGGAGGGAATCCCCCGCAACGTGTTTGTGTGAGGTCCAAGCGCTTTTCACCCAGGTCTGAGGGCATGAGTCCCGACAATTCGTCCCGGTTCGATTGCCTATTTACGGGCAGTATTTCGGCGGCGCGATCTTAGAGTTTTGAGTCCGAAGGAGAGTCCGCATGTGTGGATTCGCGGAGCCGCCCGCTGCGCAGTGTTGGTCTGCGGTCTGCGGGCTTTTCACCCAGCTCTGAGGGCACGAGGCCCGACTATTCGGCGGTGTTCATGTGTCTTTTTACCGGAGGGAATCCCCGCAACGCGTCCGAGGGTTTACGGTTCTCCAGACGGAGCAGTGGTCCGGGTTCGCGGTGCGTAATTGTGGCTTCGCGTGGTCGTGGGCTGCCCAGTGTTCGAGTGAGCTCCGAGGGCTTTTCAGACAGCCTTGGGGGTATAAATGCCGACAGTTTGGCCCGGTTCCATTGCCTATTCACGGGCAGTATTTCGGGCAGCGTGTCTTAGAGTTTTGAGTCCAATGGAGCAAGTAAAATTCCGCTGCTGCTGAGAAACTAGTTCCTCAAAAAATGGATGATTCATGCGATGCGAGGTTAGTTTTCTTTCAAATATTATTCTATCAACACAGATATGTACATCGACAGTCTAGTGTTTTAATTGATTTGCCTCGGGTGCACTGTGGAGTGGGCAAGACTGTTTTAATGCCTGTCTAACTAGAACCATTCACTTGCGCTGGCCATAGCACAACTGAACTCTGCAACTAGGAGAACTGAATGAAATGTCTTGAAAACGTCTGCAGACGTCTCGAACACACCGGCTGACTTGGAAAATAGGTCTTATGTCCAAAATTCCGAACTATCCCTTTAAAGATCAGCCCAGTTTAAAAGGTCAACCCACCTTAAGTCTGACTGAGCCAGTTTATTTGTTTGTTAGCCAGTTGTAGCCATGTCAGGGCTAACAAGTCCCTCTAGGAAGTCGCGATGTCGCGATTGCATCTATTAACGCAAATTCATTGCGTTAATAGATGTGCGTGAATTTTGCGCGGCCTTGCAATTTTATCCAATCACCACAACTTTTTTGCAAATTTGACCAATCAGCTTAGCCTCCCTTATGCGCATGCGTCATCACAATAGACTGACTCACTTCCTATACAGCGCAAAAGATGAAGAGATGTGTGATGCCAAACGATCGCATTTGCCAACAAATATTATGGCTAAAGTCCGTGCAAGTCAATTTCCCGATGGATAACACGAAAGTGGTGGTAAACTGTATTGCACCGCGTGCAATATTGTGGTGGAACACAAACGCAAGTCATCGCTTGACCGGCACTTTTCTACCGCAAAACATGCCCGGAGAATGGCTATGCGACGGCTACAGACACGGCAAGTGACCATGACGGAGGCTGTTGCATCCAGATCAGTTGCAAGTGCTCAAAGAAACAAGGTGAGTTCAATTAAAATGCTACGTTTATGGAAAACGTTAGTAAAGCATAAGCTACAAACGCGTGAGGTGTGTGTGTGTGTGTGTGTGTGTGTGTACAGCAGTGCAACTATTCTACTGTCTCTGTGGTCAAGTGTCAGCAAGAATACTGCATTGCCAATGAAGATGTAATTGTGTTTGATAAGGACAATGCAGCATACATGAAGAAAGCATACAAAGCCGCATTGCAATCATTGTATTCATCCAAACTATACATGTTACGTTCATGGCACACATAATGAACTTGATTGGCAATGCCTTCCGCAGACCTTTTGACCAGCTGAAGCTTCATGCTGAGCTTCTCACAGATGTTCTACCACGCTGGCCCGCAAAAGAAGGTACCTTGAGTTCTTGACAGAAAAACTCCCGGCAGGAAGGAAGGCAAGGCTCCAAATCCATGTGCTACAGGTGGAAACTCCTGGTTCAGCGAGTGCAGTACCATTCAGAACACTTCGATCTCTACAAGGAGTTCATGAAATGGAAATACAGGTAGAACTTCCACCACTCATCTTTACAAAGTATCTTAATTACTCTACATGTATAAATACCTAACATTCTACTTGACCCCTCACACTAACTTGCGCCCAAATACACACAAACAATTTATTTCTTACAGATGCCATGTACATCGCCATGGTATGTGATTTAGTTAATTGAATTGAAAGCACTTGACTAATTAAATTTGTTATTCTATCCATAGATTTGTGGCAAAAGTGCACCACAGTCTGTGGAGAGACTCCATGAAATGCTACAAAGTCCAGACATGGCTCAAAGTCTGCAGGTCCAGATCAGCATCATGGCAGACAAGTGTAAAGTTATTGTTAAGCTTCTGGACATCTTCCAGAGCAGATGCCCTATAACCACCGAGATCTTTGACTATCTTGAGGATCTCCAGATGAAGTTTGCTGCAAACAAACAGCTGCAGGATGAAGCCTGTGCCGAGTACTTTGAAGGGCTTGACGTCTCCTTTGCCATCAAAACACACATCCTCAACACAGTGGAACAAGCATACAACAATGCAGAGGAAAAACTCACCAAGTACATGATGGATGGACAACCTGCCATCAACTTCCTTCAAGAAGTCAGGGTGTTTGACCCTCGTCACACTTCATTCATGAATGACAGTGTTTCCAGCTACAAAAACATCCCAGGCTTCAGTGCTGTCCCTAAGGATGAGTTTGACGCCTACTTAGACCGCCTGGGTCCAGCAGCAGTCAGAGCTTCAGTGTGTGGAGTGGTTGATCTAGATGTGTTTTGGGATGGGCTGCAGGAGAGACTTCCTGTGCTCAGCGTCTTGGTCAAAATATACAAAGATGTCATCATAAACTCAGCAGATGCTGAACGAAGCAAAAGCATTTACAAGCTGGTGTTGTCGAGCCGAAGAAGATCAATCACTAACAACAACCTCAAACTTACCAGTGGGGCTTTTGAAACGGATGAGATGGAGAAAGCTTGTGGGGAAGACTCGGAGGAAGACATGGAGGACATTTAGGCAGCTTTCAGGACTTTTTTTTTTTTTTTTTACAGTTGCTGACTGGCCCTCATCATTTCTGATTGTTCATGAATTAGGGTGTCATGAGTTAAGCTATGAGTTCTCAGAAAAATACAGCGTTCAGCTTTATTTGTTATGGATATCTGTCAGTATTAATAAATATATGGGAGTTTTATGAGCAGATGTTGACCAGCTCTGAGATATAACTAACTTTTGATTTACACTTCATATGGTGTGTCGTAAAAACAATGCTGTGAGAAGTTCAGAGGTACTTGCTGTGTATAATGTGAAGTTATAAACTTGAAGGTTATGTAGGCCTACCTTTCTTTTTGCATTTTTTTTTTATGGAATTTTTCAATATTGCTGTATAATAATTTTATTTATTTTAAGCTATTTTTTGCAGGTACTTAAACAGATTTGTTATTGTCACTGACAGTAAGGTGATATCAATGTTCTGTGCACTTTAAACTTTAATCATATGCAAATAAAGCATATTTTGTTAAAAATTTTTGAAATCCTGAGCTTTTTTGGGTAAGGTTACATAGAACACTAAAAACAGTTGCAACTAGTTTTGTAAATTCCCTTGCTCCTGGGATGCTATTGAAAAAATTAAAGCCTCAAAACATCGCAACTTTCCCCGCAACTTTACGAAAAAGCTGCCGCAAAATCAGGCATTTTAGGCCGCAACAATCACAAAAAAAGCCTGCGAAATCCTGGAGGGACTGGCTAACTGAAACATTCACAGCTGAAACGGGGTCTGACCTCTCTGTTGCTAATATCAGGCTAACAGCTACATTCACGTGCATCACAGCTGCTCACTGTAAGTGCACTTGAGCTGCTGACTTCATTCTAACATCTCTCTCTCTCTCTCTCCACCAGACACTCGCTAACATTACGTCATTCATTGATAGTTCCATCTTTTTTTTGTATATATATAATATATATACATACATACATACATACATACATGCTACCAGGGCGGTATGCTGCCACCGGATTTAATTAGCTGAAAGCATGGATCTGAAGAAGAAAGTGCTGGTAGTTGCTCGTACGAGGCTGCCATTGTACACATCATCATGTTTATGATGCACAGCAACTTCCCTTGCATTTGAAGAATTGTGATAATATGTGAGATGAGCAAAAGTTTACCTTTTGTAGTTGTGTCACACAGGCAGCGCTGCTTTTGACCAGGCGCATGACGTCTTACTCGTTCTGCAAAGCCAGGCTGCTTTGTAAACACACCCACGTTGTGGCGTTACACCGCAAAGAAAAGTTTGATATAAACGGTGCAGTTTGCAGCATATTTTGACTCACCTTTCCACCTCGGCGGAATCATCTGTGTATAAAGGCCTAATGGAATTGTGCCAATTCCCCATCATGCTTTGCAACTTTTACGTTTTAAGTTAGACGTAAATGCACCTCTGCTGCCTCATAGACTGACAGCCAAGCAAACCCCAGTGGTTCCTTGTGATGTATATGGTCCTCATTTATTAAAGATGTGGTCATGAAGTCACGGGGTTATATAAATCAGCAAACACCTGCACACATCGCCTTACCACTGCGACAGCCAGATGCCACAGGTGGTCTTTTCTTTGTTTACTAATACACAACACCTATACATAGCTCATAGGCACAGCGTGGCAGGCCAACTCAGCCAAGCCTCTCACCAACAAATATCATGCCATCACATTCTCCCATCCCCCACCTTTCTTTGTTCAATCTCTGCGGGCTTGTCATGAACGTGATCACGTCAGCCATCTTGCCCTCTTGCTCCCCCTTTTCACCTTTCTCACATTACACACACGCAAACACACACGCAAACACACACACACACAAACACACACCAACACACACACACACACACACACACATACACAGCTTTGCCCGTGTGACAATATAGAATAACAGTTTATTGATTGTGGTGTTATTAGTCATCGATTGATATTGCTAAAGTTAAATAAACTGTGGTTATTGCTGTGTGAACATTGTGGTCAGAACTGGTTGAGACGGTCAGAGCTTGGACTCTAGCTTTCACTGTTCATCCCCTGAGTGTAAAGTGGTTTATATTTACTGGCATTCTGAGTGAACAGCCTTCCCTTGAGACTGAATTAAGGATTCCGTTATTGGTCCCTGATCCCAGGGTGTTGCCCTGTTATTATTAATTCATATTAATACTGTATTGATATTAATCATTCCATTGATATTAATAAATTATCTTTTAATTGCCTAACCTGCTCCCTACTGAATCTCTACACCATGTCCAGACAGGCCGGATGTATGCTCTGTGAGAGAGGCAAAGCCTCCACAACCCCCCTGGTGCATGATGGGAAGGATATCACTTTAACTGATGAAAGCCAAACCCCCATCTCAGGGCATTAACTTGTTTATCTCTCAGTCAGTAACGACAGAAAGAGGAAAAGTTTCAAGCTCGATTGCTCATTGTGGGCCAGTGAGATAGAGGCAGAGACACGGCAAAACAAAAGGCAGCCAGAGAAATTTGCATGGTGCTCAATTATACATTAGCGAACATCACTTGGCAATCTGTTCATATCAATTTAATTGGATTTTAATACTGCCTGTGATCTTGTTTCCTAATTAACAGCAGCGGCTGGCAATAAAGCAGAAGCATGCACCCAGCAACACCTTTGATCCGGGCCATATGGACTTGCTTGGAGCTCATTGGTAGGGGGAGAGAAAAATATCAGTCACCTAAATATGGGCCTATGACAAGCCAGCGGAAAGGGGACCTCAGTTTGTGTGTGTGTGAGTGTGTGTGTGTGTGTGTGCGCGTGCGTGCGTGAATGCATAATGTTGGTTCTCATCGTGCTGTGTGTGTGTCCACACGTGTGTGTTTGTTTTTCTCACCGCATGTATTTGCTGCTCCCTGCCAATGTGTATGTGCATAGTGTACATGAGTGTGTGTTTGTGTATCTTTCTCTGGTGGACCTTGGATGTGCCCATTTGAGTGTGTGCGTGTGTGTATGTGTGTGTGTGTGTATGTGTGTGTACATGCCCATTTGAGTGTGTGTGTGCCAGAGGGTGGAGGGATCAGCGCGACCCCCAGATGGCAGATATCTCCCCTACCTTGCGCCTTCATTGATTAATTTCTTCCCTGATTGGTTGTGATTACTGATAAATAAAACATGATCTGGGGAGCAGATGCAAATCGGGTTTTTCTTTTTTTGGGTGGGGGGGGTTGATGATTGCTTTTTCAAATCTGCCCTCAACTCTGGATTGGAGGGCAGAAAAAGGGTAAAAGTTGCGGAGAAAGTGAACACGTGAAGAGTAGGTTGACTTCTTTGAATATCGCGTTTTTATTTAAACACAATTTCCTTTAACTTATTTATCCATAAAGATAATGTAAACAATAATTATAAATTAATGAACAACAATACTTGTTGTCGGTTGCATTTGAAAGTTGCATAATCACTGATGTAATTTAAAGTTTTCAGTAGTACTAAGCAGTAATAATAGTATTGTTTCTTGTTTGTTGAAAGTCGCTTTGGACAAAAGCGTCTGCTAAATGACCTAAATGTAAATGAAATGAGAAAATTATATGTGGTTTATGCTGTCAACCACAAGGTAGCCCCACCGTAAGGCATACCCTGCTTGACTCTTACTGGGACCATAATTTACTAAATAGCATGCTGTATTTAAGAAAACTTGAAACTATGTGTTTGAGACCATAAAATGTAGGCCTGAGATAATAAATCAACTGAGAAGTAGGGTTAATATCTCATAACTAAAAAGTCAACGTATAGTCAAATAAACATTTTCTGATACGTTTGGTTTTAATGAGTTGTTTGATGCTTTAGATAGCAAATGTAACATCATGACTGACAGCTGTGATTTATAACTGAACGTTACCGTGGTGTCAGAGGCTTAGGAATTTTATGACAAAGGAGATGTAAGTTGAACATTCCATAGCAGCCACAGGACTGTGTAATAGAACATGACTGATTTGATCATACATGTATTGACAGAGAAATCACGTTGCTGCACAGTGGTGTAGTGGGGTAGCACTGTCGCTCACAGCGAGAGAGGGTCCCGGGTTCGATTCCCGGTTTGGGCTCGGGTTCCTTCTGTGTGGAGTTTGCATGTTTTCAACGCGGCCGCGTATCTTGGTTGTCTGTCTCTACATGTCAGCCCTGCGATAGACTGGCGACCTGTCCAGGTGAACCCTGCCTTCGCCCAGTGACAGCTGGTATCGGCTCCAGCCCCCACGCGACCCTGAATACAGGATAAGTGGTAGACGATGGATGGAGATATTGCGTTCAGCCAAAAAGCTACAGTGATGCTAACAAAGCAACTAGGTAACTCATTCTAATGTTTGCACCATACACAAAGCATGTTCATACGAAGTCAATGCTAAGGTTCAGATAGATGCAAATTCACACTGGGTAGCATCAGGTAGTGCGAATGATGTTATACGAATGAGGTGAATACTCAAAATCACATAATCACATGTTCAAAATATCTAAACTCATCTATATATCATAAACCAACAATCCCAGATCACATAATTTAGTTATTGTTTAAAACATAAACCGGTCAACCATTTAAAACAATTGTAGTATTGTAGTGACGATCATGGTCTCTGCTGAATATAACAATGACCAGTAACCAAGTCAAGCCATCGCCAAATGAAAACCAACTTTTCTGGCTGCCATCGGTTCTCCAAACCTCAATGGCTCTAATTGAAGGGATGATGGGAGATTTGTTACTCACCAGCAAAGGAACTTAAGCAAACTGGTTCTGTTATAGAAGACACGTATCCTCTCTTCACCTCCGAGGGTCAGACACAGCAAAGCTCTTCTTCTTCCAGGTGCAGTCAAATCCAAGGCTATGGACACAAGACAGGTTAGAAGACATAACGCCTGTGTGTCTGAATGTGTGCTTTGGAGACACGGGATCAGCCAATACCAACTGATTCAGCGTCCCTTGGAAGCCTGGGTCTTAATGTGGAAATGTGGATCTTCTATGTGGAGAATGCTAATTTGTAATTAGGCAGATTAGCTAAATCTGGGGAATAGAGAAGAAGCAAAACGATTATTGACTTTTATAACAAAATAAACAATGCAGGTCCTCGGTTAAATAATCTTGGATGGAAATCAGTTTGTTGGGAATTAGACAAGCGGCTTGAGTTAGGCAGCAGACGGTTGATGAGATCGAGGCAGGGAGGATGATCAACACACTGCAAGACTGTGGAGATAAACCTGCTGAAACCTAGAAAGCAAGGAATCTCTCAGTCTTCGTGTTCTTCCTGGCATGTCATCTAATCACAATTTGCAGGTGTATTACTGCATACCAAAGAGAGTATACTTTGCAGTTTGGACATGTGGCACATATTAATAAACTTTGTATTAACAAGCAATGATCTGCAGACACCAGCATGTTGTCCGCAGTATGGTCAGGGATCACTAACCACATTTACATGCATCTCAATTGCTTTTACATCACTTTGTAACACACAGCCTCTTTCCTGTTTACGTCCAGCAAATTGGTTTACAAATTTGTTCTTGGAACACCTTGCAGTGAGGAGGTTGGAGTGGTGGACAGTTCTAAAAACACATGACTTTGACTCAGTGTTATAGGAATTATTGATCAAACTTTGATATTTTTTCTCAACCTAGCCAAGCAGTTTTGTAGCATGTTTTATTTCCTTTTTGTTCTTTTAATACAGTTAACATTTTAAAACTGCAACTGTTCGGTCTGGGGGAATAGAATAAATGAAGTCACGATATCTCGATCTTGGCTGCACTGATTTCCACACTTAATTTACACTAATTTATCTGCCTCCAGTCCAACACAGGCACTTAATTTCCCTATGCAAAGTTTAGAGGTTTAACTTTACATTATTATCCCAGTTTAGAGAGGCCTGTGTATGCAAAGTCAATTAAGTGGGAGTGGACCACTGCTTGGATTCACAGAGGGAAAGAAAACATTGCTTGATAGGAGAGGGGAGTGGAGAGTGGGAAGAGAGTTCAAATACAAATGAGCCTTTTAACAATTGCACCATTGCAATGGATTCATTTTAAAGATAATGCATAAATCTACATCCAAATCTGAAATCTCCTCTTCAAAATGTCATATGTCCAGCAGCCCAGCCAGGGGTTCCCATCCTGAGAAAATAGTGTATTTTACATGATAAATAGTATCATTTTACAGACGCCGGTGTCTCCTATACATGGATGTGAATCCAAAGTGCACAAGGACAGGTGGATATCTTCCATCCAAGTCATGGCAGGCAGATAGATGAAACACTTGTCAGTCTGAATCACAGCGACGAAAGTAGGCACACCACACAGCTAATTATTTAGGTTCATGTGAATGTCAGACTATAATTAGGACAGGGTGATATTAACAACAACACTGATGGGAACTGATATCCCAAAGAAGAAAGTTAAAATTATACACACTGTTGATATGGGGTTCAGAGGTAGAGCGAGTTGTCCTCTATTCAGAAGATTGGAGGTTTGATACCTAAATTGCCCCTGAAGGTGTATGAATGAGCATTATGGTTAGATGCTGATGGGCAGGTGACACCTTGTTAGTGAATTGGTGAATGGTCACTCGAAGTGGGCAACGCTGTGAGTGGTCGGAAGATATCCAAGTTTATTTAGCTTACGTTGCATTGATTAACAACATGCTCACAATCGAGGTGTTAAAGCTCTTTATCAACATGGAAGCTAGATTAGATTATACATAGATTAGATTGAATTCCATCTATAGTGTGGATCCAATTGTTGTAAAGGCTTACAATAACTAGCAATAAAGACAATAAAGCAATAATGACGAATTGAATCACTTGGTTGCTTTCAGCCCTCCAGTCGAACTCAACGCACCGAAAGAACTCCCACTCTCTGAAAGGAACTGTAGTCAGACCTCCTCAGGAGCTAGTCTAGTACAGTTCGCTTCAAGTTCGTGTTACAGATCTCCTAACCAATTCATCGTGATACAGTGCACCAGGTTCACTTTGCCCCTCTTCAGTACTCAGTAACTTTCTTATGATGCGTTCAAATGTAATCTTGTAAAATTATGTTTTGGCAAAAAACATGAATAAATGCCGTCATTTTAATATGTTTTCATGTTAAATTATAATAAAATGTATGTAAGATAGTTAACTGCGCAAGACAAATTGTTTTTTGATCCTGTTTGAATTGTACCATGCATTACAGATGTGATGTATGTTCATTTAAAAGGAGCAATTAAGCACACATCCTTTCAAACAAAACACCTTGGTGGCTATAAGCAATTACAGCAGTCTATGCTTAATACTTTGTAATTGCATTTCAACACTGTTTTGGCATACAGCAGATGGAGAAAAACTGGCATAATAATGTCACAATGTACATGAATTATCAATAAATTCACAGAGAAGCAGTAGAAGGAACGATGGAGACACAACAGAATTTAGTTTGAAACCAGATCCATCTGGATCTTAGGCTGGATGTGGGACTACTTTGTTCAGTTCATATCGGTAGTGGACTGATAAGGACAACGGGCTCTCGAGCTGGTTTACTGTGCTGAGCAAGCGGGTGTGAAACAGACAGCTGGTGAAGATAGTTGTATAGGTTTTATTGGGTTGATGGGATTTAAGGAAAACTGTTGGGTCTGGAGGTGTGAGCACATTTGGATGTGTGTTTGCCGGCTATTTGGCTTCTGGGAGTGAGTATTGGCTTCCTCTTTTTGACAGGGCCTGTCTGTTGACTAGGGATCCTTTTCTCATTAAGCCCCCTCTCCCTAATCCTCCCTCACGTTTGAAACCCAGTCCACACCTCTCCTCCATCCAGGAAATTTGAAAAAAATGCTGTTTGTCAGAAGATGCTCTCACCGTTTTTGCGCTCTTGCCCTACCTTATTTCTCCTCTACCCCTCCATCTCAATCGTAGTCCCCCCCCTCCTCTCTTTATCAATGGATATACCACTCTTGACACTAAAGACTTAACATCAAATGAGCTTGGAAATCCATTTTCACACTTTTGGCTGCCCATTCCGCAGCTTTGTTTTTTTTTCTATTTCACAGGAGGCGAATGGGAGAGGGGCTCACAGACAGTTGCCTTTGTTCGTCTGCCCTCTGGCCCTCGGTGCCCGGGTGGCTGATACCATCGGGAGACGGCTAGAGGAGATCAAAGGGGTATACAGGTACCTGGCCACTGAAGATGCCCCCTGGCACTCACAATTAAATCAGCTCAGCTCGCAAAAAAATGTCATGGTACCGTCAATCAAAATAATTTACTGGGGCTTGGTGGCTTTCTTAAAGGCACACCGCTGCTTTTCTGACGGGGCCTGTCCACCTAATTTCAAAGCTCTTTATTCAAATCAGGGCCGAGGAGGAAGTGCCGGCAAGCACAGCAACCGGGACTCTTATCCTCTAGCCTGCAGTTGTCTTCAAAAATAATGTGAAAGAAGAGGGGATGGGGTGGGTGGGGGGTTAGAGAGAGAAAAGAGGCACCCGGTGAGGCAAGCGTGTCATTTGAATAAAATGCTGGACACTTTCAATCTCCCAGAACATAAGAGGGAAGGTTTTAATGTGCGGGGTGCAAGGACGCACACGCAGTTCCCCTGGTCGCCTCGGCAGAGAGCGGTTGAAAAAGAGCAGCGGGGAAGTCAGATGGAGGTTAAACTCAAAAGTTGTGGTGGCCAAAGAAGTGGGTTGAATTTTGTAAGAAAAAAAAACATCCCTGCTCCTCCTCTTTGTTTTTGTTTTATCTTTATTTATTTTTTTAGTGTGTGTTGAATATATGTCATTTCAGGTTCGCCTTGTGTTATTCATCTGAAGTCACTGTAAACATTTTAAAAAAATCGACCACTAATATCATATCTACGTTCTGTTTGCTTCATTGTGCACAATACAGTGTGTGAGCAAGAAATTACAACATACAAAATAATTGGCCGTGAGGGGTTTGTGGCCCTTAATCAAGGCTGTGTTGATTTGCTGGTGATGATGAACAAACACCTCACAAAGGTATTGTAGCCTGGAAATCAAATTTCGCCTCTCTCCATTCATATTACCTGCAATAAATGGCAGCAACTTGCCATTCAGCAGCTCTCCTGCATCCCTCTTTGTTCTATGGAAAGGACTCTGGCCATTGTTCTATTATACTTTGTCCTCACGGCATAAATCATAAGACGTCATTCGCCGTTACAGATGCTTTCTCTGAGATTCTTAAACAGCAGGGTGCATCTTAAAGGCTTTTTGTCAGCCTGACAGACAGCATGGTATTGTTACCTGATTTAGACAAAGGTGGCTTTTCATGTTTTCTGTGTATTGTGTTTTTTCCCCCTCCCTTCATCTCACTGCTAGAGAACATGGAAACTCATTGAGTATGTTGAGGTGAGTGTGCAGGATCTGGTGTGTGGTTCTTAAACCCCTGCCGAGTCAACATAAACATGCCTTGTCGTCATCTCATTTGCATATAAACCCCCTTGAACGGTGCGTCCTATAACGCACGTCAAGTCTGCAAGACCAGTTTTGCAGTGACCTCTCCTCGTGTCCTCACAGCTGGCGGAGAAGAGAAGGGAGTGGCGGTAATTGATGGGAACATTCCACGCTTGTGGGCAAATACCCTGGGGGGAAAACTTGCAATAATGACCAAAATCTTTTTTGACATGTTAATTAAATGTCAACCCACAATGGTGAATGTGCTGCGGACGGTATACTCTCAAAGCAATGTAGAGTAATCAGATTCTTTTGAGTTGTCCCCTTTTCTTACCGCAAGTGCCTTCTCTGACTTTTTTTCCTTCAGAGGAAATAACAGTGCAGCGAAGCCTGCATTTTTCTTCTCCCTGTGAGTAACTATCAAAAAAGAGAGATTCATCACTGACACGGAAAACAATGAAATCTGTGGCTTAGAGACTATTTTTTATCTAAATATACACTTAAATACATTTAACTGACCAGGAGGGGAGTATGCAGTGGCTTCCAATAAACCAAGATAAAGTACTGCAGTGGTACTTTGATTTGAGCATCTTGGAATCGAAAACAAAATGGACTCTTCTATAAATCATGATAACACTGTGACTGCAGGGAGAAAGAAGAAGGGGGCGGTATGCGAATACAATAAGAGATAAAAAAAAAAGTAGGGCGTTAAAAAAGTGAACTCCATTGTCATGAAAAAAAGTAAACCTCTCAAGGCAAGATCGGTTTGCATACACTGGCAAGAGATTGGTATGTCTTTGGGAGGGTGCCAACAACTTGTCAAAGTTAAATTATGAGTTTCAGAGAGGTGGAACTCATGAAACCGGGTTGGGCCTTAAGCGAGTGCCCTGAGGCACCCCTTGGCACAGACATCAGAGCTGCTGGACAAGGTGGTGAGACAGAAAACCTGTCTGTGGTCAAATAAAAGCCATCAATGTCAACCTGGCTCCGCTGTTGCAGCTGGGCGGAATGGTGTGTGGCCAGTAATTATAGATGTCGAAGCATAAATTCAAGAGGTGGTACGTTTTGAAATGTTCCACCATTGAAAGTGCGGAAATGATCTGCAAGTGGACATAAATTACTTTGTAGTGGCAATTTTGAGTCATTTTTGACATGTTAAACTAAACCTTCAATCAAGTCAGTGGGTTTAACAGGTGGTCAGGGAATGAGGCAACCACACAATTAACAGGAGAACCTTTTTTTGTCCAAACATCAGAGTGAACCCATACTGAGGTAGCATGTATAGTACAATATGTTTTCCCCTGAGGGAGTGAAACCCAATATCTGATGGTATGTACAATATGAATGAAGACAAGGAAGATCCTGTTGTGTCATTCAAACTTGTGTGAGAGTCTGAATCATGTCTCCATGTGTGAAATGTTCTTTTCTTTGCACACCTCCCACTTCTATGCAATGCAAAGGGGCAAACTGAGCCTGTGGCTTGGATCCATCAGATTAGAAACCTAGCACAGTTGTAACCCTAACCCTGACCAACCATGAAGATCCAGTTCAACTGTTTCCCTATGCCCACATTTGCTTATGCATGGGTTGAAGTAAGGACAGGAAGAATGAGTGAGGTCACAGGTGCTGGAAATGAAAAGCTTACAAACAGCAGACCATCACGCTGTGATTAATAAGGTGTTGTTGCTCTTTAAAACCCTCTCCTTGAAGCTGTGGGCAGGGTATTTGAGATGTGACGGTATATCTCTCTGTTCTACGATTGCTTACAAAGGCCTGCTGGGCTGGGGTGTTGTGAGGTTGGGGTGGATGTGAGTGGGGGGGGGGGGGGGGGGCAGTGAGGTGTGCATGTGTGTGTACAGGGACAGGTTGCTGAGATCACGTCCGTCTGAGCTGAAGCCCACTGTGCCTTGATGCCTCAGAAAGGCCAGGGCTGCTGAAGCGTGTTACTAATTAACGGTGAGCCAAAACATTAGTGTGCTGCCGTTAGCAAAGAAAGAAATCAGATCTCTCCGGATTTATTTAATTCATTCCTTCTTGCAAGGGTTCAATCAAACACATTTAAGACACCTTGCTGAGCCAGTCACATTCCAATCTATTGCGCCAGTGTGGATCTATAGCACTAATAACATTTCGGGTGTAATCATGCATACACTAATATTTTAGTCTCCCTTCAATCGGTGGGATGGAGTTGTAGCTGCTAATGTATTCACAGTCAGACCAACTGCCGTTCGCCACAAAAGGCTGGACTTGCTTGAGTAACCGTAATAATTGGAAAATGATTTTGATAGCCTGGAACAATCTAATATATTACAGAATTTTATTAAAATAATATCAAATCAAATTAACTGCTATTCCATAATGAATTAGGTAACAAGTTAGGCAGATATTAATCACTATCCCCACCCTTAGGCCAGACCAACTGACTGACTGGGAGAAAGGATGAGAGGATGATGAGGGAGGGGTGTGACGAGGGATGATGTGAAGTAGGGATGGAAGGGAGGGGGAATAGGGGTTATTAACTTGGCTCTTGCGGCTTGTTAGAATTTAGTAAGGAAGGCAGCAAGTAAACTTTTTCCCTCACCCTGCTCTTTTTTCCACACTTTCATTTCCCATGATTTCAGTTCTTCCAGAAGAGGATGCAACTCTGCAAGAAAGGTATACCTTAGCCCCCCGACATCCTTCTTGACAACACTTGATTGGCTGCTCGAAGCAAGCCCCTTTAAATGGACATGTAATTAGGCTGGCATGCCATGACTTCATGGCTGCTGTAACTCACTGTGGCTCCCCTTACTGGCATCTCTTTGGATGCCTATGGGGGCCTTGCAGGGCTGCGTGATTTTTAATCAAGTTCAGGTCTTGGTCCTTTGAAATCATAATCAGATGCCTGACTGGCTGGGCCTTGCCAGATATTTAATGTATCAGTCCCGTTCCAGCTCTCCCTTCAGTACGGCAAGTCTCCCCCTAATTCCATCATGCCAATCAATTACTGCGCTCACGGACTCTGGGCCAGTACAATAAATAGTTGCAGCCCTCTGTGTGCAAGCTTAATGGCGTCTGCTCTGATATTATGGCTCAACGTGGTGTTTTCACAGGCCCAACCACATGATTTCATAAAGAAATTACCTAAAGACTTTAAAGGGAGAGGGATGCTGAACTCTTTGCCCCTTTTGCATTTCTCTGTCTGTTGGGATTAAAATAAGGAAGATAACCAAAAGGACGGCGTTGCTGATGACGTCCTCAGGAGTGGCACAAGGCTGACGAACTCTTATCCCAAGCTACTGTAGCACTAATAGAAGAGGCTTAACCTAGTCCAGAGGATCCAAGGGTTTTGTCAATTTAGGATCACTTTACCAGGATTTCAGTGGTGTGGCAGCATGGATTATCATTTGCAGCCCGCGGCATGACGGGGGTATCTGCCCCCGAACCCACGATAATGGGGTCTGCTCTCCCAAAGGAGATAAGAAGAGCTACTTATCGAAGACATTGCAGGTGTTCACAAAGTCAATTGCGGGTGAAAGGCGAACAACTAGTGGGGATTTCAGCGTTGTGTGAGACGCTCTCCCGTTGAGTCCTTCGCTGACAAGATTAAACAAGCCCCCAATGAAGACTTGCGGAATCACACGTCACCAAGAAGCAGAATTTAGGCATGTCATCAAACTGATGAGAGGAAAGCCCGGCAACTTTTCCTGGAGAGCTGGGGGGAGTGGGAGTGGAAGTGTTTGTTTAACCTGATCTGTCCACAACAAAATCCCTACAAACACCAACCTCCAGTCCTCCCCGGAGGAAAGATGCCAAAGAAATACAACACAATCCACTTTTTTATTTTTAATTACTAATTATTTCAGGGAGGCTTTAATGGCTTTATTTTAGCTGTCACAGTCATCAGAGAGAGAGAGAGAGAGAGAGAGAGAGAGAGAGAGAGAGAGAGAGAATGTTGGAAAGAGAGGAAGAGAGGGAGGAAGGATTAGGTTTCTCCTGGGGAAAGCAGGGAGGAGGGAGGACAGCTCTTTCCTGATCCAGGGGGTTTTCAGGCCAGGGGGGTGACAGCTGCACTGTCTTTAGCCTGGATTTGAATTTGAATTCTATCTAACGATGCAGCGCCGGCGAGGACTTGGCAGGGCAGTCTGCTAATCTCCCAGACACAAATGCCTGGGCTTTTCTTGTGTGCCCTCGCCGAGATTTGAGTAATTAAAGTTAAATTGAAGGGAATAAAAAATATCCTTCTTGTACCCGGGCTGTCTTGCTAATGCCAAGTGTGAATAGTCAGGTTTGTCCTCAGAACTATAATCCCTAACGCTATTTCTCTTCTCTCTTTCTCTTTCTCTCTCTCTCTCCCCCTTTCTCCTCTCTCTCTCTAAAAAGCTGAGGTGCGACCAAGTTTTTGCGAGCTCTAAAGACAGTGATAAGGTAGGGCGAGGGCCACAGCCTTTCATCTTGCAGGCATCTTTAAGGAAACAGGAAAGAAAAGACATGACAGAGGGATGGAGGACAGGGGGAAGTCTGTGAGGAAAAGTGGATATGGCCAGCTGTTAAGAGAGCGTCCATCATGTTGGAGGAATTGTCTTGAGAAGTCCGGACTTGTCGGAGTAAAGACACTTAAACAGTGAGACAGGCCTCCGTGGCAGCTGGTTAACCTTTCCTCCTCTCTTCCTCCGTAGTGCTTCCCAGAGTTGGGGGTGTGGACTTCAAAGGATCCTAAAAAGACTTCCATGTGGGCGCTTCTGCTGAGTCCCTGATGAAATTACCAGTCGGTTAATTTGACTGTATCCTTATTCTATGGAAGTAATCCCCATCTGAGAATTAAATGCAGACATTTCTACAATTAAGCTAAATCAGCAACAATGAATTCTCCCAAACGGGACTAAATCTTATTTAATGTCTTTTCAGGGCGACACTGCTCTCTATTTGAGTGTTTTGGTGAGGAACCTGGTTCTTCACCAAGATTTAAACACTTTCTTTAATAAATGTTTTCCATCAGGAGTGGAGGGTCTTTGGTGTTTGGCTGCCAGGGTGCTACTGCATTTAATCCTCTCATAGATTTGGGTTCTCCATCTGACAAACCAGTGGAATACAAGAGTATACAAGTGTAGAATTACCGGTGTTAGTCTTTTATAATCATCCTAGGATGTAGACCATCATAACATCATTCCCCTGAGTCTGCCAGTGGTTTCAGTGGTTCCCAACACAGGTTGCAATCCTTGTAGACCATTTTGCAGTTGGTAACAAATGATGACACATGTTAGTGTGCACACAGTTTGGCAACAGAAGTTTGACAGAGTGCAATAGCTTATCCAGCTATGTATACATTAATCGTCAAAAGATCGTGAATGCAACCTAAGAAGCTCTGATAACAACACAGACAGGGACAGAGACTTCATTGTCTGCTCAGACAGGTATTACCCCACTATTTATTTACATAGGCTATAGTTGTTTGTTATGTGCTCTGAATGTTAAATACAGCTCATTTAATGAGTTTTTGTGTTAACTGGTGACTCTTAGCAGTTGTTAAAAATACCATCAGAACATGTTGGTGTCCTTGTAAGAGCCGTCAATCTATCTACCTTTAATTCTCTATGGCAACTGTAAATGTAAAAAGTCACAACAGATGCATCTGGCTGAACATCACCAGTTAACACTGGTTAAACCGAAACACCTGTTGTTCTGAAACAGTCGTGAACCTGTCTGATTTCTGTAGAACTTGAGTCTGTTGGAATATTGATTCTGACAACTGAACATGTAACAACCAGACATTTAGATTTATTTGCCGACCACTGAAGGACACTGTAGGGCCCTATGAAATCCGTTTTTTTTTTTTTTTTTTTTTCAGATTCGGTATGATTTTTTTTCCCAAATTCCATTTTCTGTTTTATATTTTCTAAATTATGTGTTTTTAGAACCTTTTTATCCATCAATTTGTGTCTAATCATGTGGTTGATTAATCAAAATTAAAAGATTTACTGAATTGTAAAAACATTGTAGTTCTAATTCTAATTCCTTCTCATTCAGAGACTATACTAATGTGCAACATTTCTATCATATTCACAATACACCACACACTTTTTAAAATCCCCCCCCACCGACTTTAACTATTTAAAGTCAGCGCATCAGTCGATCCACTCGCGGCTAAGTATCACTTTCAGTTGTGAATCAGTTCATTTCTGAACGTTTATGATGTGAGATTCTGTTTGTAGTTGCTCATCACACAGATTCAAAACTCAGAGAAAAGTTAAAATAAAGAGAAATGTTTTTTTTTATTATTATTTCCTTTCGGCTTAGGTGCGGTGACAAACAATAATGTTAGGGAAAATATCAATTTTCACACTTGAATTCTGCGATTCTGTCCGCGTTTTCTGTGTGGAATATTTTCCAATGGCTATGCTCATAACTTGGAAGAGGTGTGTGTCGTATTGCGACGTGATGACATACGTACAAGGGGTAACTGGGCTTAGGCCCATTTGGGCTTGGAGCAATGTGATGCAAGCCAGTAGGGGACAGGGGAGGGGGGACAATCATGCTTAACCTATCACAATGTGCGAAATGGTATGAGTTGCACCTATATTTATTAACGACAGCTTGTAGCCCGAACCTAGACAGCAAACTTTATTATTCTTTTTAATTTTAACAAAGGCAGTGCAGACCAGATCAACTTTTTCTGTTACCTTTCAACAATAAAAGCCCTGGAAATATCATATTGCAAGTGAGAATTTCAAATGTTTTCGTAACTCATATTCGTCACACCCCCTGCTTTTTTTATTCGGGTTTCTCAAAACTGGGATGAAGGCCTATCCAGATTTCTGAAAGCAGGAAATTATGTTTTCAAGCCAGAACATTGTTACAGTCAGTGTAAAACCCAGTCTTAAAGTGGAATGCATATAGTGTCAGATACTCACATATGGGCTAGTTGTTCAAGATTTTATGACTACAGGGATTCTGATTGAATTAGATTGGACTAAATTAGTCTGACCAAATCATTTTAAAAAGGTATTTTTTCAGTCATATCTCACAGTCTTTGTAATTGAGAATGTTTGACTACTGAGTACAGGAATCATCTATCCATCCATCCATTGTCTACCGCTTATCCTGTATTCAGGGTCGTGGGGGGGGGGGGTTGGGGCCATTCCCAGCTGTCATTGGGCGAAGGCAGGGTACACCCTGGACAGGTCACCAGTCCATCGCAGGGCTGACATGTAGAGACAAACAACCATTCACACACACATTCACACTTACGGGCAATTTAGAGTCACCAATTAACCTATCCCCAGTACAGGAATCAGTTGTGAGCAAACATGAGAGACAGTTGAAAACTCTGTAAGAAGCTAGGGAAATACAAATCATGTTAAGATTATACTGATACTTTATAAGATGTTTTCTTGATTAAATATAAAACACAAACAAATAAACAGAACACAGCAGCATAACTGTCAATACTATCAGAAGTCTTTCAGACACAAGGTGACAGTTTTTGGAGAAAATTAAGGATAATTCATACTTGATTTCATACAGATCCCCCCCCCCCCCCCCCCTCCTCTCTCTCTCTCAAATTGTGAACCTCTCTCATCCTGAGCCCTCAGTAGGTTTGGTGATGGATCAGTCATTGCATCAGGGAATGACAATGCAAACTGAATCAACAGAGGACGAATTAAGTTCTCCCATGGCCATCTGTGTGATGATGAAGAGGAGGAGCTGCAATCAAATTAACCTGGGACTATATGGATAACTGCTTCAGTTTGTCCAGGTGTGTGTGTGTGTGTGCGTGTGTGTGTGTGCGTGTGTGTGTGTGCATCTATAACATTTGCAGCAGTGTTTATAGATCAGTCTACGCTGTATGGCATGTGTCTGTGTGAGAGAGTGCTGGTAAAGTGACCTTGTTTTCTTGGCCCTTTGTTTCCTCTGGTGACTCACAGGCCGAGCTGCCTGAAGCTAACACCTCCGTAACGCTACTCCCTCTACTTGACTCCCTCTCTCGCTCTCTCTCTCTCTCTCTCTCTCTCTCTCTCTCTGTGTGTGACTCTGTTTCCTCCTCCTTTTCTGTCCTGGTAATTGGAGAAATGGGAACAAAACTCAAGACTGTAAACCAATTCTTCCATTTGCCATCCTCCCCTCTTCTCACTCCCATTTAGCTCTCAAGGCTACTGTTTTTTTTCTCTCTCCACCAACTACTTTCCTTTTCAGATAATACTGAAGAAGTATATATTTAATTAAATAGAGTTGGGGAATATGCAGTATATATATTTATATAAAAAGCTCAGCTTTGAATGTTATCAATGGGCCGACTTCTAGTCAGTTCAGAAAGCCATCATGTGCATGCTCGATCACCAGCATGAATACAAAAAGACGATGCGGATCTCGAGGCCATAGTAATTATGACTGGAGCAAAGGGAGAAGTCCGGTCAAGGGGTGAAGGTTGGGGGGGGTGAGCGTTTGTGACCCCCCCAAGCAACAAACATAGTATAAATAGAGAGATAGTCCATAAAGAGAGGGAGGAAGTGAGGGGAGGACTTTCATCCAGGAGACTGATGCTAGTGTCCCATGTAAAAGTAAAATTTAGGCATGTTAGTCGTGAGTAACGTGAATTGTTAGTGTTGATAGTCAGATGAGACATTAGTCAGCGAAGTTCACATCACCATTCAGTTCTGAAAAGTGAAAGAGAATGCTTTAAACTTGCATTCTCTCTACTGGCCATCAGGGGGAGACTCCCCTGGTTGCAAAACCACGTCTGACTGCATGGAAGTCTATGAGAACATGATTCTACTTTTCAATGTTTTTTTTTAATCTCAGTAAACATTGAAAAATGTATTTATCCTTCAATACAACATGAATGTGACACAAACATCAGTCTAATGGTGAAAGCCTTGTGGCTTTTCACCCGTCCACCGGCTAGACCTCCTGAAATTTACTCTGTGCGTAGTTGTTTTAATATGTGATATGTCAAGAGAAAACGTAATCCATGATAAAATACATTCGCGTCAAAACCCATTTACAATGCAGTTACAGTTGTCTGTGAACGACATGTCTCGTAGAACAGGTTGGTTCCAGTATAGTAGTCTCATGTCATTAGTCACCTTTCTTCTTTCCACTCCCCCTCCCCCTCTCTTCATCATCATCTGTCTGTCTGTATCCTCTTTGCATATCTTGAGAACCTCTGATCTACCTCACACTTGGCTGGTGTTTTGCTGGGGACCCCATTGTCGCATTTGGTTAAATGTGTGCATTATATTAATGAATGAACAAGCATGCAGTGTACAATGAGTTAAAATAGTAACATAATTCACATTTAAGCTGCAAGCAGGGCCCATTCTGAACAGGCATGTTTTCACCTGAACTACTTTCAATCCACTACACTCACTTTCTCCTCTATCACTGCTGCCATTACTCTTCCCAACTTGTCTCTCTGATCCTCCCCCTCCCTAACACACTCTACACACCTGCCTGGACACACTTGACATGCCGAATTTGAAAGGCGAGCCTCCGGACGCAAAGAAATGTCTAGACGCTGTTGCCTTATATTTTTTTTTTCAGTTAAGCTAGAGATCTTCTCTATAGTTTTCTGGTCAATTAATATATCATTCATTGTTCCCATTCATTTGATCTCTGAGTTGTGCATTATTAGACTTGTATACAAACATCAGCACTCAGAACATGAAGGATGGCTTTAAATTAATCCTTAAACGCTCCGAGCATCCGTGTCCATCTTAACAGCATATAAATGCAGACTCTGTACACATCATCTTCATGTCCACTGCTCTTCAACGGCTCTCTTGATCTATCTGTAAAATCACACCCAGAGTCAATGGGTGCTTATTTGCCATGTGCACGTTGGATTACAGTTTGATATTACAACTCAGCCTGCAGTTGTGCTGTATTGATAGGCCCATACATCAAACGTCCTCCAGACAATCGCAGATGGCTAATTGGGACTTTTTACGGCCGCCCAGTTTATGCAGGGATTTTGATATAAATTAACCACACAAGGCAGCGTCCCGTTTCATGAAGCTTTACTTGGACAGGGCTTTATCTGATGAATACCTCCTTTTATTGGTGCAAAGACCTCCAAGGCTTCGGCAAGATGGAATATTGTTTTTAATAAATACCTGTCTGTGGTAATTAATTATGGCTTGCTCTATTGCCTCCAGTCAAACTTGGAAGAAAATTCTCCGCCTTCATCTCTTAGCTCTCTGGTTGTCTCCTTTCCTTCTTCCACTCCTCTTGTCTTTTCTCCTGTTTACTCTCCTCACGTTTGTCAGTCTCTGTCCCTCCCTCTATTGTCCAGAATTGGGAGACAGTGTTACCATAAGTTAACTAGCTCTGGAGTCAGATGAAAACCACTTATCTCCAAAATGTTCACCTTTCAGGAAAGTTTGTTGGCAGTTTCAAATAACTCAGAGCTCCAAAGCTTTAAACTACATTCCCCTCCAGCAACACTTTGTCACGTGTCAGTGACGGCATGTCAATATGCGCTTGTTACTCGCATAGTGTCTTTTCAAAATAAACCTGTCTTCACAGGAAGTTAGGTTTAGGCAATAAAACGAGTGCTTCATGAGTCACGTGACTAACAACACCAACGATTCACGCTAATTCACAACAATTTCAAGTCTCCTGGATTGACAAACTGTGTTTGTCTGACCCGTCTTCCTCCTCTCCCTCCCTATCTGTATGGACTTAAAGTGATTTACTTTTTCATGAATTTTTCATCAGAGGGATAAATTAGCAGCTGCAGAGGGTCCGTAACATTCCTTGCTGGTCGCATTACAAGACAAACAGCAGTGATAAATACAAATGTATGATACTTAAACATTTGTTCAGCAAGACCAAATTTCCAAATTAACCTTTGAAGTGTAAATACAATCAGCAGAAGTAAAATGGTAACATTAGGCTTTTAAACAAGCTACAACACAGTCCCATGACTTCATGTCATCCCCACTAATCTGGCTGGCTGTATCACATACAAACACTCACACACTGAATGAGTGCCAGTGTCAGACAACAAGAAGCTGCATTATATGACACCTTGGCAGTGAGGTGTTGGTGCAGGACACAAAGATGACAAATTATAAATTATCAAAGAATTGTCATCAGACTTGATGTAAGACAATTAATTTAACACATTCACATGCAGTGAGTAAAAGAAGTTAAGTAAACAAAATTGTCGTGATTTGTATCACTATCCATAATCAAAATAACTTCTGACTGAGGTGAATATATTTATGCAAGTTTAAGGCACTTTTCAGAGCTGGAGGTTCTACCTGGGTCTAACTGCGGGCCCCTGTTAACTCCATCAATTAATCAACAATTTGTATATTTTTATTTATTATTTTTTTAAAGATTTTTTTTCAGGCATAGACGCCTTTTTATCAGCAGTGGACAGATAGGAAAAGACAGGAGAGAGAGGGGGTGTGACATGCACCAAAGGACCTCCGGCAGGGATTCGAACCAAGGTCGGCTGCATATGCGTACGTGCCATGCACTCTAACCACTCGACCACCTGCACGTCACAATTTGTATATTATTTTATTTTGTTATTGAATCTTTGTTTAAGTCACTTTTCAAGAAAACTTGCAAATATTTGGTGGTACAAGCTTCAAATTGAAATGTCTATAGCGCAAGAAAATATCATATCTGGTCTCACATCTCATCTCACAATCTCCCATTTGGAACACAGAAGTCAAATTCGAGTACTTTAGAAGTAAAGTTAAGTATATGCACTTTGTGTCTTTCCACTTGCCTTCAAGGAGCAGAGAGAGAATCCTACAGAACACAGGAGATTCTCCTTGTTCCCTCCATAATGGTTGGCTAAATGTCAATATTTTAATTGACTTTAACTTCGACTGTGTCATGCTGCGATCATGCCAATGTGGGTCACGAGACTGCGAGAGACACTTGGGATGATGGGATGCAAAGTGCAGGGGTGTCCATGCCAAAGTTTTATTGATGATCCCGTAACAACTCAAATCTTAATGAGATCTTTTTATGTGTTTCCCAATCTCTAACAGGATTACGAGTCATGCCACAACACGATCATTTGCCACTCAATAGATGTCCTGTTTGTAAGTCATTATTGAAAAAAATATTAATCTCACCCCAGACTCGTATTATTTGGACCATGATAATTGAAAATATTCATATGTACTAGTGTTATTTTCATCCGCATAATCAGCTGTGTTGATTAGTGCGATCGCAGCCATATGCAAGGATAAGGCTACTTTTAACTGTAAAGGGATTTACATGTTGGATTAGCACTAAGGCGAGGATCTATGGCAAATTACAAAACATTTCCTAATATTTCCTCATTTGTGGAAAATTGAACCACAGGGATCTTTTCACACTAATGCGACAAGCATGTGATGAAGAGTTCTAGGGTGTTAGTCGGTCAAGGCAACAACAAACATGTGCATGTGACAGCACACGATTTAATCCCTGATTTTAATTCACTAATCATTATTCAAATTAGATTTCCACAGAAGAAGAAAAAATGGGATACATAACAAATCTATTTTGGGTGCATTATTAGTCGTCTACATGCGTGGACAAAGCTGGAAACACCGCTTCATAATTTCCTTCATTTGCATACAGGCATGAAGACAGGAGTGTGGATGTGCATTTAACTGTTTTTTTTTTTTTTTACCACGTCCCAGGGGTAAAACAACAGCAGTCTGTTAAAGGAGAAACTTCAAGTTTATATCTTTTCTTTAAATTAAGTAAACTTGGTCCACCAGGGTCCATAAATCCAGCCCGGAGATCTGGAGCGGAGTGGCTTTTCTTCCCCTCTGGTCAGTGGATTTACCGCGGGAGTAATAACTGTCAGGCCAAATGCCTGGTAAAGTGGCGGACAGGAGCGAGTGGAGGAGGAGTATTTATCACGGTATTGACTTTGTGACTGCCGTGTCGTGAACTCTTTTGTCATAAACTGGAGCAGCGCTGCAGATCGATCCGAGGAAAACTGCTGTCAGCTCGACTCCCAGCGAGCATTGCTTTTCCTACAGCCACTTAGAGGGCTGATAAATGCCCCCACCTCTCCCGCCTTCCCGCCTGCTGCAGCAGCAACGACAGCATGGCTGGACACAAGCACACAGGCCATCCCCCTGCATCTGCACAGTCCACACACACACGCACATACACTCTTAAAAGGATGTTATACACACTGCACACTTTGACACACATGTCTATTAAAGAGGAAAAAGAGAAAGTATGATTATAGCATGTTGTCATTTTGAATCAGGAAACAATTCAGAGGCCGTCATATATCTAAGTCTGTGTTCTGGCAAAAGGGACAAACTGAGTGTTTTTAATATAATCTTAGTATAGTTATATTTTCACTGCTTAAGTGAGTGCTAATTCCTATAGATCGTATAAGTAGTAGGCCTCAGCCAAGGTAAATACAGATTTTATTGAGCAGAAGAGGAAAAACACCGTGCTAGTGTATTAAAATGTAGTATTATATCACCACAGTGTCAGGGCAGTTAGTGAAATATTCACAAAAATCTACTAATTAATTTCCATGGACACTAATGTTCATGTTGTATAGTCAAGTGGATGTGTTTAACTCATGTGTCCACTGCTGTGAGACTGGGGGGATTATAGTTTAGACTTTTTTATGTGGCAAGAGTGCACTTCTTATTTTGATGTTCCAGTTGTGAAATGTATTTTTAACGTTCTAATAAGTCAAAAAGTTCAAATTAAACTATAAAATGTAATACCAAATGAGCATCAAATACTATTAAAGATAATTAAAAATCTAAAATATTATATGAATAATAAATAATATTATATAATTTTGATAGAACTAATGAAAAAATAAATAATACATAACAAATAAGAGTAAATATGATCTGTAAGAAAGCAACTTAGGCTATACAGACCAAATTACACTTTGTCCCCGATTTGCCATCGATGCAATTTGTGTGTGTCCTTTGCATATCACAAGAACTGTCCATCCATCTCCTTCACACGTGGTGGGAGTATCCCTGGGGACTCAAGGACGTGCAGTGTCAAGTTGGTGCAAATTGGACAGGCGATATATTCAATATTAATAAACTTTGAATAAACAAGTGAACAGTGCGCTTTGTTCCTGTGGAGGCTTCAGGGCAGAGTCAATGTCATCCTGAGGGGGCCTTTGGCTGCATTGACTGCAGTTCACTTTGGCTGCTGGATATACGAATGTTGAAACTTCACTTCCTTGCTGTGAAAAAGCAATGAATGGTTCACTACAATGTGGCAAGCAGCACGTCTGGGTGCCAGGCAGTCCGAATAGGCACAAGCTCCAGACAGCCACGTTCCTAACAAGTACTACAATAATACATGCACAAAACAAGAGCAAATGAAGAAAAGGCCAAAATCAATTTTACAGGTTGAAAAGTCGGGGGATGAAAGTCTAAGCTGGGTTGTTGGACACGCCTCTTCAGTGTCGCATGGAGGTTGGGGGGGATCATAGGAGTTTTGCCCATCCAGTCTCTATGTGTTTTGTAAACTTGGGAGAAGGTTTGCGCCATGGGGGGTGTTGCAGAGATAAGGGGTACCAGGACTGCTGCTAGAAGTCATTGGATCCTTCTCTAAGTGATGGCTGATCTATGTTTTCGGCAAGAAGTCTAGTCACAGAAAACTCTGCATCACTCCCCCCAGGTTGGGATTGAGTTTCTGCCCCAGGTGAAGTCAAGTATCTTGTTCATGAGTGAGGGTAGAATGAAGCAGGAGGTAGACAACTCAAACTCTACATTTACCAGCCATCTACGTTCTGACCCTCACTTTGGGACTCAAATAGCTCATACACAAGTGGATGAAATGATCCTCCTGTGTAGGTTGACCAGACTTAACCTTAGTGAGAGGGTAAAGAGCTTGGATAAGGAGGTAGTTCGGATCCCTCTCACACAAATAAAACACAAGCAAAATATGAAACAGACGTGTTCATTGTAAAGAAACCCATTGCAAATATAGAATACACATGTAAATATTGAAAAGTTGTATAGCAACTGTGTTGTAACAAAATATGTTTTAAGGGAACAATAAAAACTCCCATAAAAGACCACAAATCAATGTTGTTGGATGGTTAGTAGCATTTATTCATTTTGAAGCCCAGATTATATAATCCTGATATTTGAGATATGTGAGAATATAGTTTGCATAAGCTTTTCAATCAATTTGAGTGCACTTTTAAAATGGTTGTATTTTCATTGTATATCTCCTTCACTGAGCACTTTTGCAGTGTTTCAAAATGTATATGTTTTACTTAGTTGCAGATTGTTCTTTATGTGAGTTGTAGTGTATTTGTCATAATTATAAAGATGTTTCCTACATATTCTTGTGTTGCAATAAATGTGTGTATCCGTTTGGGTATATTACCTACTGTGTTAGTATTCTTAAAAATGACTAAACTATTTTTTTTATAAAAATAAAAAAATTATAGTTTAGAGATAGGTATCACGGAGATTGTGTAATACTTTAACAATGACTTTTCAACAATAATCCCTACATTTTCCAAAATACATGGCACCTGAGCTTGTTTCATTCACTCATTGGTCATAGGTTTTACATTACATGATCAAAGCAATTATTATTAAAGACAAATGTGTGAATAAATCAACCTTTGAATCTCAGCTTTTCAAGGATTGTGTTTGCTGTAGTTTGGAAATTATGCCTCTGCCACTTTTTGAATGGTCTAAAGTGCATGGCACAAGCGCATTTAGGGTTTGTCCAACTTCTCTTTTGCTAGTTAAATGGTATATAAGTCATCTCTAAAAAGCTTGGTTCTGAAAAAAAAATGTCATTACTACACAAAGAAACTGCTTTAAATTATGTTTCATGGGATTTTTTACAAAACCAAACCAAGTACTTTTATTGCCTAAACCTAACTATGTAGTTTTGTGGTGTTGGTGGATCATCTGTCCCATTAACAAGTCAATTTGATTGCATACTTCATAAGCAAATAAAAAAAAACATCCTATCTAACTGGTGCTGGCAGCATCATATGAAATGGTCCTTATATGATGAACTGAAGTGTATTTCATATTAAAAATCAAATTAACTTCCTACCGATCCTTCTCTTTTGAAAACACACAAAAAGCTGTTTTTGCTCTTTTTCACCTGGGCCTGTAGGCTCATCTACCATTTCTCCTGTACAGTGCGAGTCACTCAGCTGCTTAATTTTGAAGTTCCCTCCTCTGGTCTGCTGTGGTTGGTCTTACTTCCTGTCTTTGTCTTTTTCCCGCCTGTTTTCATCCTCATCTATGTTTCATTAGTTGATTAGCATTTTGTGAATTAAGTCTGTGTATTTCCACTGTCAGTATCAGGTCATCGGCCTTGGTTTGTATCTACGTTTGTTCCTTGTGTCCTGTGTTGGATTTCCTGGCTGTCTCCCTTGTGTCTAACTAGTTTGTCTGTCTTGGTCCTTTTTCCTCTGTCCTTTTATTGCTGCTGCCTGCTCCCTCATTCTTTGTGCTACTAGCTTTTTGTCATTAAAGCTGGCTTTTTTGGGGTTTTATTTTACCTGCCTGCCCCTTTTCTGCATTGGGGTGCACCCTTTTGGACTGACACCAGTGACACACTTACTTTGACTGTCTGTTCTGTACGAAGACAATCGCAGATTCAAACACACTAAGTTTTCTATCAAGCCTCACGGCATTACTAAGCATTCTAAATTATATTATGGCCAACACTTAGTGACCTGGTGGCGCTGACAGAAGATGTGGGCTGAGTCCCAAACAACCCCAGCCTAATCTAACCCTTGTTTTGATCACAGAGGATGATTAGAAATAACAAGGAATGAGGCTTTATTGTCTATTTGGGAACCCATTTTGTTGGAAAGTAGTCCAGGATTGTTGCACTGACTGACTAATTGCTGAATTCTTCACTCTGGCCATCTGCATATTCATAAACAGAACCAGTGTGTTCTTCTTGGATTGACCCTCTTCAGTATGGTATACATGCTGACAGCTGCATGGCTGGAGGATGGTGGAGACTACAATGGCAATTACACTGACAGCCCTGGGCTGAAGGTCAGTAAAGAGATCGAAACACAAAAACACATTTCCTCTTTTCTCTGGTTTCACAATACGATGACAATAGACACAGGGAAATATTTTGCACTCCAATACTAACCCGTTCACACTGCCAAGGCATCAAATAATCAGCTTTGTCAGTACTCTCTGGCACTGACACTCATTTAGCGTGTGAGTTTTTGTATGTGACGCAAAGACAGAGCGATAGATCACACATGGAGGGAGGGAGGATAGGTGGACGTGTCAAACAAACACAGGACTTTAACTCAGAAGACTGCTGTTAGTGTCCTTTTAGTTTCAAACTAAATGCAAATGTTGACATTTTGTCATGTAAGTCATTCGTGGGTGACGTCACAATGACTACCTCCACGTCTTTTATACATTATCGGTCTATGAACCTAACTTTTTTCTTTTGTTGGTTTCATTGTGAAAAGACTCTATGCATGTAACAAACGTATTGACACACCTTCACTGGCATGTGATAAAGTGATGCCAGAGGGGAAAGTATAACGTTAATGTAAGCTTCATTTGGCACTTGTGAAAATGGGTGTTGGACATTTTAATCCATCTAAGGGTTTTGTGTTATACACCTGAAATGCGCCAAGCTTTACAACTTTTATCTCTGCATCGTGCATACTTGCTACCTTGTGCCCTATATTCACTGCCCACCATGTTATTTTATTATGTGTTAAAATATAACTTTAGTCCTGTGAATATCCCCACAGTGAAAAGGCTGCAGCAGTAACAGAACACCTGTTATGATGATTCATAAAAATCTGAACTCTCCCATTTGATTTCACCAAGATTTAGTGATTCCCCGTCAACCTAAAACCTGTAATTCCGTTTTGATTCTTCAATTCTCCTTCTTTACTTCCTTTTATCAATCATTTCATATTATTATTTTCTCCATGTTTCGTTACCTTTCCTTGTCAAATCTTTGTCATCTCCCCCTTTCCTTTTTATTGTTCCACCCTTTCCTTTCATCTACTTGTTTTGCTTCCTTTTTGATCCATACCTCTTCTCTTCTCCTTGTCTCCTTCTTTACTTCCTTTTGTTCCCTACCCTTCTACTTTTGCATTGCTTTTCACTCTTTTTCTTTGTCCTTCTTTCTCTCTGCTGACCTCATTCACATCCTTCCCCTTTTCTTTCTCTTTCTTTTCTCTCGCCCTTCCTTTCTTTTCCATTGTTCTCTCTTCTTGTCTTGTACTTGCCTTTCCCACCTCCTCCCAACTTTCATTTCCTCCTTCACAATTTCTATGTTTCCTTTAGTTTATTTTCTCTTCTCCTTTCCTTCCTCTTCCTTTCCTCTCAGTCTTTAGTTCAGATGAATGTGAAATCAATAGTGTGTGTGCTGACATGCAGAAGCAGTGTGAGTTACTAAAACACCCAGGTGATGGATGACGACAGCCTCAGTGTGTGTGTTCCTGAAAACACGGAGTCCTTGACCGTGACCCTCCTGCATCTCTCCTGGTTCTGGGTGGAAGGGTCAGAGGTCAGGGGTCAAGCTGAGGCTGCTCCCCCCTGGGAGTCTGGTGGTCTTGGGAGCGTGTCCCATGGTGATCGTAGCATTTGACCCTCTGAGGGGTGGAGGAATATGGGATTAATGAAGCAGTGTGGAGCGAAGACACAGTGAAGACAGGATCAGTCACCTGTCTGATCATCTGAGTTACACATCAACCTCATGCACATAGAAACGGACTGAAGCACAACTAGAGGAGGCACTGTGTCTCCTCGCTGCATGCTGAGATGGATTCCATCATGACATTTTGGATGGTGTCCAGTTATTTCTTGCACTCATTGCCCCAACCTGCCTGATATGATCTTAAGATTACATTTCTCTTTTGAGAATGTAAACAGGAAATATTTTTCATGTGGATTTGGCAGTCCTGGTCTGGTTGAGGTGTACCTGCAACAAGTTCAACCAACGAACTAATGAAGAGAGACATGAAACTAATGTCTTCTGTTACAGTTCTTCTTTTTCATTTTTATCTTTACCAGCATCATTTCAGCATCAGTTCAAATAGTCAAAGATAAAATCAACTGTTTCGCTGTTCTCACCAAATGGTAAAACAATTCACTTGCTTTACTTCAAATAATCTATAAAAATTGTAAACCATTGCATGGAAAAGCAAAGAAGGCTAGTATGGTGACGATGTATGAATATCAAGTTCATCCACATAATTAGACTGCAGATACAATACAGAAACATGCTGTGGTCTTCCAGGTATTTAAAAATTCTACAAAGAGTTTATTTATTGATATTATTCCACTGCTAGTGGCCTTATGAAGTTGTGTGTAGGACAGTTTGATGCATGGGTTCATTAAATTAAATTACAGATAAACTACATTTGAGAATCATCAATCTATAACCCTTAAGTATAGAGCAGATACATTTAACCCAACTGCTGTCCCTGACAGAAATGTCACAGAGGCCTTTCACATTGTCATGTTAAAACAGAGAAAGAGCCATTCATACAGACAGCAGCTGTGTCGGTGGAGTCATGGGCTCAGCTCTTTGCCTCTGATCGTTTTCAGATGTGTTAATGTCAAGACATCTGCTGTGGGGTGCAGAAATTATTAATTTCATCATCAGAACAATGAGTTTGTCTCACAATGTCTCACAAAATTAATCCAAGTGTCAGAAAGGATATAGCAGAAAACCTTTTGAAGATTTCTCATTCGGTTGGATCTCTGTTTCTCATTGATATGTTCTAATGTTGACAATGTTGTAAGAAATATTCCATAAATCCAGGACAGGTCGCCAGTCTATCGCAGGGCTGACATTGTAGAGACAGACAACCATTCACACTCACATTCACACCTACGGGCAATTTAGAGTCATCAATTAACCTATTAACCTATCCCCACTCTGCATGTCTTTGAACTGTGGGAGGAAGCTGGAGAACCTGGAGAGAACCCAAGCTAACACAGGGAGAACATGCAAACTCCACACATGGCCCTTTTCCACCGAGGCATTTTGAGGGCCGGTTCGGAGCCGGTGCCCAATCGCGAACCAGTTCTTCCTTTTTCCACAGACAAAGAGCCGGCTCTCGGCCAGGAAAACTGGTTCCCGAGCGGCCCCAACTCTTTGTTTGTAGAGCTGTCGGACATCGGCGATATTGAACGGAGGTCCAACCTGCAGATGACTAAACATCAAACACTCTGATCTATTGATCACACACTGTTCTAAACTTTAAAAAAATGTGTGATTTTAGTATTTTGTGTATTTTATCGTTATTGTATTATTTGCAGAAATAAACACTTTTTCTGAAGAGACATGTCTGCTATGCTTGAAATGAGCGCTGCGGGGAAACCTCAGACGTAAACAGTGACGAAATGACATGGCTCTCTGGGCTCTCTAGCCGGTGGAAACGCAAACAGGTTCTCAGACGGTTGAACCAACTGCGAACCAGCACGGGCACCGGCCCGGTTCTTGAATTAGGTTCGCGTTGGTGGAAAGGGGGTAATCTGAGCCCGAGCCCAAACCGGAAATCGAACCCGGGAATCTCTCACTGTGAGGCCATAGTGGTACCCCACTACACCACTGTGCAGCCTCAAAGAAATATTAAGTAAAACATATTTATATAGCGCTTTTCACAGACATAAGTCACAAAGTGCATTTTGCATGCAACAAGGCATAATTGAATAAAATAAGAAATCAAGATAGAAGTGACCATACAAGGTCACAAAGCATAATAGGCTACATAGATAATAACACAGTACACAATAACATCAATAATTGCATATAATGCTGACCAGGAAAATTCAGCTCACCCAAATGCCTGTCTAAAAAAAGTATGTCTTTAGCTGATTTTTAAGAGTAGTAATACTGAACATTTTGCTTTAAATTAGCCTTAATTTTAGAGCCCAATTCAGAGACAAACATGTTCTTTTTCAGGACTTATTTGCAGGACAATAAGCATGTCAGAACTAGACTTGGGACGATATGAGTAATAGAGGTTAAGAAACAAATATTTCTTGTGCCATGATAAATAAGCTTAAACAATACATGTCGCTTTTCCAAAACCAAAACCTTAAGAGAAGAGCCATCGGATTTGAGTTAAGCCCCCCTCCAGTTATCTACCTGCTCTACCTGTGTATAGCGGCAGTCAACTGGACACCACTTGTGCTCACGTCCTTCCTTTGAGGCCTGACATGGTTTTCAAGATTTTACCAGTGGCAATAAAAGCAGAGCAGACTGTGCTTGAGATCTACCACCACATCGTGTCCTCCAAGTTAGAGAACAGACACAAAAAGCAAAATGTGTGAAAAGCAAAAGAAACTCAGCGTAAGTCAAAACAAGAATAACTTAAAGGAGTCGATGGACATGGGAGGGGGAGGGAAGAAAATAAATGACACATGGCTGCTTGGTGGGGGGTAGTTATTTATTATGACACACCATTTAAACCAATTGGATGGCAAATAGGAATGCAGGGGTTGATGTTCATCATTTTGTCAAAGCTGATTTAGGGAACCTTGGTTGATATCTCTGACCTCAAAGCTCTTCTGTAGAAGTTTGTCTGCTGCCGGGGTGGGACCAGACTACATCCGATACGTCACATTCCAGAACGAGATGATGAACATCTTTTCCTGACACAATGAAACCAGTTCATTTTACTCTATTGATGTGTGTGGTGGTTAAACTACAGTGATTCAACATGCCTTTTTGTGAGGTTGATAGATTTTGATTATGTAGATGTAAAAGGCCTATCACTGAACATATTCCATATATCGGATCTCTCCTCACAGCAACAATGATTACTAGGAGTGGGCGGATCGATCCAAATATCGACAGTATCGATACTAAGGTACTAAGTTTGTGTGAGTGCGTCTTTCTAAGTCCTCATGCGCAGCGCTCCTCTCTCCGCTCACTCAGGTCCACTAGGCCCTTCCCCTCCCCTCCTTTCCCCCTCCCCCACTTAACAAACAAAACATTTTATATTTAAATGTATATTTCTCAGGTTTTGCAGTGTTCATTTTTGCAACTTGGGTTCATAAATATTATTTTCTTATTTGGCTAAAATCTTTGTCCTGTGTTTTATTATCATAATCAATTAATAAAAGGCAAAAGTACAAAATCATTCAATGATCAGGAATTTTCAGGTAAAAAGTATCGGTATCAGCAATACTGGGCCTGTAATTACTTGGTATCGGATCAATACCAAAATTTGTAGTATCCACCCCTAATGATAACATCCACTGGAGTAGGAGGAATGAGCCGAGTCTGAAACAGGCGGCAACCTCCTGTACTTCTCACTGCATTTATTATCTCAGTAAACATTGTAAACATGAGTTTATGGTCTCAATCACTAGGTCCAAGTCTTCTTCAATACAGCATAATCTATATTTAGAAAACATGGTCCCATTTAGAGTCAAATAGACCATAAAGTAGAGTAAGCTTTAGGGCGTGGCTACCTTGTAATCGACAGGTTGCTGCCATGGCCTCGCTACCAATGCAGTTAGCTACTAAGAATTAAGCTTATCTTAGCTAACTTTGTACTAACAACTTCCCACCAGAAGCCAGATAGAGTCAGATGCACTAAGGTTGCTGCTCTGGGTGCTCGTCAGATCAACCCATCGTCCTCAGCAGTACAAATATAGTCACTTCCCTCACTGTTTGCAAAAAATTCCATGAAGGCAACGGCCAAATTGCCAAACTTTAAAACTGTAGTCCGCAAACCAATGTGTGCAAACACACAGGGGGATACACAGATTCATTATTTTAAATAGTTTTAACATCATTACACAACTGAATATATACACTGCTCATATTTGTACAGATACATAAGAGCATCATTTGGTGTTTCTTTTCAGCCTTTCCTCCTTATGTTAATTCCCACACTCCTTGTGTCACTCACTCTCTCGGTACTTCTAATGATAGTAATATTAGTACACACTACAACTCTTCAACTGCACTTACAAAGTATGTACTGTTGCGTTTGCATTCAATTGGGACATACTACAACTTTGAGCCATAATCTAGGGTGGAAAATTAGGTATGTGCATGGGGATATTCATGATGCATAGCGAAAGCTCCCACCTGATGCCCAACCTGATTATGGGCACATATTGGACAGGGTTTATAGCTTTGTGGGTCAATGTGTGCTATGCTTATCAATGACGTGAACTGGCAGAGCCAACTCAGGAGACTCAGCAGCCTTCTGCGTTGTGCTCCATGGAAGATTTTCAACTCGAGCAGTCTTTGACAGAGTGAGTGGGTGCGCCCAGACGCAGCACATACATATCCAAATTTTTTACTGATCAGGGACAGGCTATAGCCTATATGAGTGAGTCGCAACTCTCATACAAACGAGAAAATCCCCCAGCTGTTGGTCCGGAAAAGCCACTGGAAACAATTTATATACAACACCCCTAACTTCACCAAACATTTCAGCTACAGAAAGAAATGGCTCACATTTAGTACAGAAAACAGCCAAGGGCCATGAGACTCAGTGACAAAGATGACATGACTAAAGTGATCTAACTGGCATATAAATGGTTAACACAAAAAAATCTACGATGGTGATGGCCAAAATTCAAGAATGTAACGCACAAAAATGCCAAACTTCAGGCTTCAAAAGCGTACTCCACAAACCAATGGGTGATTACGGTGACTCCGTCCACTGGCTATCAACAGTCTATGGGTGAAACAGGTTCAAAACATACCCATTACACCCAAAATAACCAACTGTCGTAGATCCATCCATCCATCGTCAAGCGTTTATCCTGTTAAGGGTCTCGGGGGGGCTGGAGCCGATCCCAGCTGACATTGGGTGACAGATCGCCAAATCTTCACAGTGCTGACATGTAGGCCGTACACATCGAAACTTCTTTTTGTGTGTAAACGCACAAGTGTTCCCACACAGATTCTGTGTTTTCGGTGCCTGAAAATGCACTTTTTTGAAACCAGGTCCCAGGGTGAAAAAGAAAAAAACGCTGCCCCTCCGTTACGTGTTCATGTAGACGGCAAAAACCCATATGCTGATGTCATCGCCCCGCCCCTTGACCCTCTAGCCTGACTTCTTCCCCCGCAACGTCTCATAACAACAAAAACAACGGTGTACTACATGCTTGTGAACGTGCTGCAGCAGATATTCTACTCCTCTGTACGACGGCGTATTAGGGCCACTGTATAAAACAACCGGAGCCGAGCGAGGGGGGAAATATCCAGAGAAAAAAAAGTTGCTACTTTTTTACGATGCTTACAAACAACCAACGCATTTATTTTTCGAATTAATCCATCACAACGTGTGACAATGCCTCGTTAAAGTCCTTAGAGTGACGGCTGTTGATGGTTATTGTTGGTTTTATTTTTTACGGGCCACATTGTCATCTTATGGCCGTTGATCAGGTGGTCGGGTGGATAGTAGACATAGCTTTCACTTGTTGCCAGAGCAACGGCAAACATCCGGGCAACGTGGTTACTTCCCCATGCTCCGTCTCTTCTTCTGCGTTTTTGGTGTATTTTTGTAACAGAAACAGCACCACATAAGGCCTGGAATATGTACTACAGCGTGCCGAGTCGTTTTCAGTGGATTCGTGTGGACGCAGATTTTCTTGAAATGACGCCAAGGAAAAACAGAGAAAAAAAAGATTGTTTTGGTACGTGTGGACGGGGCCGTAGAGACAGACAACCATTCACCCCAACCTGCATGTCTTTAGACTGTAGGAGGAAGCTGGAGAACCCGGAGAGAACCCACGCTTACGTAGGGAGAATGAGCAAACTCCACACAGAAGAAACCCGGGCCCTTGCTGTGAGGCGACAGTGCTACACCATTGTGCAGTCCTTAACTGTTTTAGATGGAGAAGTGAAATAAATGTTGTGTTGGTCTGGAATAACGCTAGAAATCTTAAATACTCAACACCAACCTAAAATCAAGACCATAGTGATCACACCATTTGACTGCCTGACAATCTCTCATAATGCCCACAATGAGCAACATAGATACCAAAAAAGTATTCAAAATGAAGAAGCCGTGAACTTTTACTGTAAAACTGCACTGATTTTATTCTGTGAGTGGTGTTTCAACATGATTTAACAAAGGACAGAGAGAACATCTTCTCCAATGTCTCTGTAAGCGTGATGCCCGCTCGAAACAACCAAGTCTCCAACAGAGAATTATAGAGATATCACCATGCCTGGCATAAAAGATGGCAACTCGCCCGTTTTTCACTTTATCAATGGAGCTGACCTTTGCAGACAGCCCCTTGCTGAGTGATTAAGGCCAAGTCTCAACACAGATTGTCTGGTGCACAGAAATAAAGGCGTCCAGATGGGGAGAGAGAGAGGAGATGACCTCCTGCAGCTCAAATTCCGACGTCATTTTCATCAAGTCGCTTTCCGGCACTCCATCAGGATGCAGGTAACCATTCTTCATCTGAAATAGTGAATTAAGACATTTGATACTGGGCTGGTGGTGACTGCTGCTCATTTTGCCTAAAGGTGTGACCAGTAAAAACTGTAGATTATTGAAATCATACCTTTTGGACCAAAATTGTAAAAGTATATAGAATATTTCAAGTATATATTTCTCACAAATAGTTTGGATAGCTTATAAAACGTTGTGAACTGATGGCTGCTGTTATCAGTAGATATTGACTCATTTTACCCTAGTTTCGTGGCGCAGCGCAGGGCGGCGCAGGGTGGTGGAGCCGGCGCAATCCAAGTTTCGACCAGTTTGGCAGTTTGGTGGATCGCCTGCGCCAAGATGGGTGTGGCGGCGCAGCAGGGGGAGGCGTCACAGATTCAGCTTGGCGTAGCGGAAGTTTCGTGGCAAAAAGCCTCGCCGAGACTGCGCTGAAAGCTCGCCAGCTCCAACCTGGTCTACTTTCGGCGCAGGGTCCAAAGTCCATTCATTCAATGCGAATCACAGCTGGCGGAGTGGAAGTTTAGCTGACGGCGCGTAGTGCGCACACGTCACCGAGACCTCACAGGCAGGTTTCCACAGTTCCAGGCACATTTAAATGCAATAAATATTCACAACAAACACTATTTAATGCAATAATTGAATCAACACGTGAATTTATATCTATATAGATTGTCCCGTCACATCTGACGTCAGATCAAAGGCGGATGGCACGCGTAACAGAAACTCAGCCTCTCGGACCAAAACATCTCCCTCTCTCTCTCTCCTGTTTTTTATAATATGGGCATTGTTATTATTATGATACGCGCGCACAGTGCGTGATGTACGTGGTGGGAGCGGCGGCGCTGCTTCTGTCATCGGGTTGTCAAATGTCGGAACTTGCACTGAACCTCCCCTAACGCATTAAAGGAGAGGAGAGGAGCTCATTTGATTGGTAAAGATCAGAATCGGCTGTATTAATCGCAGTCCACGCCTCGTCTCCTCCTCGTCTCCCACTCACGCCTTCTTCTCCTCCCTCTTTCCCACTTGCGCCAGTGGGCGAAACAGGAGGTGTGCCAGTGCGAGCCTGCGCAGTGCACGAAACTTGCAAAGTCCAGGCGGACACACCCCGTCCGCGCGGCGCAGGTGCGCTGAAAGCTGACTGGTTGCCTGGTCTACGAAACTAGGGCCCATTATCTGTCTCCTTTCCTGATCATGCCCACATAAGGTTTGTTATATCACTATATAACTTAAGTCCATGTAGTGTGTATATATATATATATACACTCAACAAAAATATAAACGCAACACTTTTGTTTCTGCTCCCATTTTTCATGAGATGGACTTAAAGATCTAAAATTCATTCCAGATACACAATATTACCATTTCTCTCAAACATTGTTCACAAATCTGTCTAAATGTGTGAAAGTGAGCACTTCTGCTTTGCTGAGATAATCCATCCCACCTCACAGGTGTGCCACATCAAGATGCTGATCTGACATCATGATTAGTGCACAGGTGTACCTTATACTGCCCACAATAAAAGGCCACTCTGAAATGTGCAGTTTTGTCTCACAGCAAAATGCCACAGATGCCACAAGCATTGAGGGAGCGTGCAATTGGCATGCTGACAGCAGGAATGTCAACCAGATCTGTTGCTCGTGCATTGAATGTTCATTTCTCCACCATAAGCCGTCTCCAAAGGTGTTTCAGAGAATATGGCAGTACATCCAACCGGCCTCACAACCGCAGACCACGTGTAACCACACCAGCCCAGGACCTCCACATCCAGCAGGTTCACCTCCAAGATCGTCTGAGACCAGCCACTCAGACAGCTGCTGAAACAATTGGTTTGCATAACCAAACAATTTTTGCACAAACTGTCAGAAACCATCTCAGGGAAGCTCAACTGCATGCCCGTCGTCCTCATCGGGGTCTTGACCTGACTCCAGCTCGTCGCCGTAACAGACTTGAGTGGGCAAATGCTCACATTCGACGGCGTCTGGCACGTTGGAGAGGTGTTCTCTTCACGGATGAATCTCGGTTTACATTGTTCAGGGCAGATGGCAGACAGCGTGTGTGGCGTCGTGTGGGTGAGCGCTTTGCTGATGACAATGTTGTGGATCGAGTGGCCCATGGTGGTGGTGGGGTTATGGTATGGGCAGGCATCTGTTATGGACGAAGAACACAGGTGCATTTTATTGATGGCATTTTGAATGCACAGAGATACCGTGATGAGATCCTGAGGCCCATTGTTGTGCCATACATCCATGAACATCACCTCATGTTTCAGCAAGATAATGCACGGCCCCATGTTGCAAGGATCTGTACACAATTCTTGGAAGCTGAAAATGTCCCAGTTCTTGCATGGCCAGCATACTCACCGGACATGTCACCCATTGAGCATGTTTGGGATGTGCTTGACCGGCGTATATGACAGCGTGTACCAGTTCCCACTAATATCCAGCAACTTCGCACAGCCATTGAAGAGGAGTGGACCAACATTCCACAGGCCACACTTGACAATCTGATAAACTCTATGCGAAGAAGATGTGTTGCACTGCATGAGGCAAATGGTGGTCACACCAGATACTGACTGATTCTGAGTCCCCAGACCCCCAATAAAGCAAAAACAATGCACATTTCAGGGTGGCCTTTTATTGTGGACAGTCTAAGGCACACCTGTGCACTAATCATGATATCAGATCAGCATCTTGATGTGGCACACCTGTGAGGTGGGATGGATTATCTCAGCAAAGCAGAAGTGCTCACTATCACACATTTAGACTGATTTGTGAACAATGTTTGAGAGAAATGGTAATATTGTGTATCTGGAATGAATTTTAGATCTTTAAGTCCATCTCATGAAAAATGGGAGCAAAAACAAAAGTGTTGCGTTTATATTTTTATTGAGTGTATATATATATATATATATATATATATATATATATATATATATATATATATATATATATATTTAAATTGTCCTATTCCCTTTGCTGTTGAAAAATAAAAAGCACTGTGCTTAAAAAAAGAAAAAAAAAAAAGATTACCACCGCTAATGTGCTCGATTAATCGAACGTCAGACAGCCCAAATGAATTGGTCTAAATCCCAAATATATTCAACATAACGTGGTACAGTCATTTGTCTAAATGAATGATGGCAGCACATAGCGGTAGCCATTACTGTGCCATTCTCTTAATTATAATGATTTCAATTCAGAGCAGCAAAAATCTATAATAACAATCTTTGTTCTTCCTTAATTGCCACAGCACACTAGTACAAGACTCAGCATTATGAGTAACTAAGGTTCCATTTAGTTACAGTAAATTAAAATCAGCCGCTGGGCAGAGCAAAATACTTTTTTTGCAACGTAAACTTTCATGGTTTGGCTCAGAACATCCGTGGCTTTACCCATGAATGATAGGCTCATCAACACCACTGATTAGATGATGATCACACTGAGCAGAGGCAAAGTGTGTAAAACACACTCATTAAAAGAGAACAGAACTGTCTTGTGCACCAGCAATTTAAAAAGCTGAGGTGCTCAAAAAGTGTTCATTTCTTCCACTCTCTCTCTCTCTCTCAGATATTAAATATATTTTTGTTTGATTCGTGAAGCACTTACTGACTGGCTTTAAGGCCTTGCTGGTTGTGCTTTGAATTTTTTCTCGTTTTCCATTTCAATACGAGTTGAGAAATTATCTGAGATGTCTGAAAAAGAAAACAAAAGGACACGAGCATAGGTTCGCTGAGGTCGGCGGCGGTACTGAAGCTGTGCAGTTGTATTTCACACTTTCACATTCCTGTTAAACCTCTCGATAATCCCAGAGTGCCTTTCCTTGGCCCTGGTCCAAAGCCCTTTGTAACAAAACAGACAAAATAAAAAATGGTGGATGAATACCAGCAGCGGTGTGTCACGCGGGTGAGAGATTTATAATGTGAACGAACGGTACAAACTCCCTCGTAAATCAGCGCAAAAGGCTTTCAGGTGGGGGAGCTGGCATTTATGCAAGAAGAGAGAGAGAGAGACAGAGGGAGAGAGAGGTGGAAAAAAAGGGGTCAAGCAGAAAGACAGATTTGAATGAGGAGGTGTGTGGAGCTGCAACTGTATTGTAGACCCAGTCCTAATGATCAAACAGCCTAAAAAGAGCAAGGTAAAGGTGATTTACTTCTTTCTTTTTCATCACAGTGCACAACCATGCTTATATACTTATGTAAATATTGTAAAAAGAAACAGTGATTGATTGAATGTCATATTTTTTGCAGCCCGTCCTAACATTTAAAGAGTCAGTTCAGCAAAAATCTGGATGACTAAAAGGTAATGATGACATCCTCTCAGTGACAAAGCCAAAATGCCGATGTGTGTTTGATATCTGTTCAACATATTAGTGTAGCATCTCAGCATGCCAACATTTGCAGTAAACACAAAGTGGTTTTGATGAACAAGTGGACCTGATAATAACTCGAGAAAAAGTAAGAGGATCACTGGATCCACAAGGACACACTTGTGGATCCGACCGTAAGCTTTACAGCACTCCTCGCCTTGACCTAACCACTTTGTTAGTACTTACTTTGCCCTCTCTCTTTACGGGGAGGAGCGGGGTTCTTGGTGGGACTATCAACCAAGGCAGAGTGTCCAGAGTGGGAGGGGCCTGAACCCACCCGTCAAGAAATACAGAACTCGGTTCGTTAAACTTACTACATTTGGGGTGAACATTTCTATCATTTTCTTTACATATTCCAATATATAATTAAGGAAAAAAATTGCAACATGAGAATGGTTCAAATATTGTTCATCCCTAGCTGACTGTCGGGTAAAAGATCAGCTGCCGATGATCAAATATTTCACCAGATTTAGACTGATTGAGCCATTTGCCTTGATTTCCCGCAGGTTTTCTTATCATCTGCACTTCTATTTAGTTGAGCTGAGCTGAACAGAACAGATAAAGACACATTGGTTTAGTTAGTGCAAATTATGAAAACATTTTCCGCAAACAGCACAATAAACGGTTTGGGAACTGCTAGTCTTACTTGGACTCAAGTGACACGGTTTCTTAAAACCTCAGAGACAGGTATTTCAGAAGCTGGATAAATAAAACCAAAACGAAAGCAAAGTCTAAGCAAATAGAGATGCCACAAAAGTCTCGTGAGAAAATCTGCTCTTTTATAATTTGAACTGACCCTTTAACTATGGAGATTTTCCAAAACTTGCCAGAGATAAATATGCAGTCCTCATTAATTCACTCCAGACACAGACTGCACTAATTATATCACTGAACGCTTTCAACATGCAGAGATGTTAGCTGGCTGGAGACTGGACGAGATGTCCTGACATGCTTTCTGCAAACGTCTCATTTTTGCATTCAAGACTGCAGATTCAGCAGTTTTTGCCACTGATGTCAAGGAACTCAGACTTAAAGCTATGATCTCTTCACGTGTCTCTTTACTGCAATTAAAAAGAAGAGTGCATATGAGGTGTAAATGACAAATACCAGTAATGAACCAGAAAGACAGTAAGCGGCTGATGTCCTGTTCCACGAGTCTAAAATACTAGTGAATTAGATGCAAATTCGCACCTGGAGGCCTCGGGCTGCACGAATGATGGAATTTTTTTTTTCGCTCTAGTTTAAATATTGCAGCTCAAGCATAAAATGTGTGTTTGATGCTCACGCAAAGCCAATCAGACATTCAGAAACCAATCATTTAATAAATCGCTTGCTTATGGACATCTACCATAGAATGTATATCACCCAAATATTTGTGAACTACGGTTTTGAAGCCTCAAGTTCACCATTTTGGCACTCACTATCTTGGATATTGGCTGTCACCATCTTGCAACCAGTGAATGGAAGTGATTATACAGTATTTGTTCTGCAAAGGAGCAATGGGTGGATCTGAGGATCACAAGCAGCTTCTGGTGAGAAGCTGTGAAGAAAGTTGGCTTCCATACCTCAAGGTAAACTTTAAAGGCTAAGCATTAAAGTAATCTTAGTAGCTGATTGCATTAGTAGTGTGGTAGAGACCTGTCAATAACAAGGTAGCCATGCTTGGAAGTATACCCTGCAGTAGGTTCATTTTCTCATTCCATGCAATCAGACTTTTTTCTTATGAGTCAAGTTTAAGGCACTTTAGCTTTGGCTTCACTTCTCAGAACCGGAGGTTGCTGCCTCGGACAGACCTAACAAAGTATTACTTTATACACATCTGAATCATGATTTAGTTATTTCTCCATAATTTTGTATCAGTTTAAATTGTTTTTGGTTCATACTTCCACAACTTATACAAAACAGCAATAGTTGTTATTTAATATGGTTGGTGAAGTGTTTGTATCTACAACACGAGGGGACCTCACCGCCTCCTACGCAAATGATGCGAATAAAGACAATTGATCCCGCAGTCAATTTCGGGAATTGCAAGGCGAGACTTCACTCTGCGTTCAGTGTGAACACAGCATTTAGGCAGAGTAAGTACTTTGCTGCGATCACTCCTCCCTCACCCATTCCTTCCACATTACATCCATTTGATCCTTAATCCTACCATATAAGGTCAAATATAAAGAGCTTTCTTTGCCGTTGCAGGCCAGCTGTAAATACCTGAATAAACAGACTTTGTTGTGGTCTGCTCTGATGCCTTTTTCAAGCATACTCATTAAAGTGGAGTGTGCTCCCTGAAAGCTGCTCCTTGGACCTGCTAGGTGATACAGGTGGCTTGCTTTTATATGCTGAGACTTTTTTATATAGATTTTTTCTCCTGTAAATCCTATTTTAACACCTGTTAAATATTACATGTTTTCTTAAAGGACATTTTCCTGCCCATGTTAAAAGGGTATGATGCTTTTCAACAGAAATTCTGCCCTCTTGTTCATTGTTGCAGAAGAGAGGCAGACTTTCTATGTGCATGCTTCCTACTGGCCATTGAGTAGAAAACTGAGTATGTATTTCCAGACTTCTTTTGCAAACTCATTACATTACTTTAGAAAAGAAAGGAGGGCATATTTATTTCATCAAAGTGCTCCAACTTAAATGGCAGCCATATGTTGTGTTTATAGTTATGATTTGGGAAGCAGGACATACTTGACAGAAGCTGCTGAAATTTACGTGAGTTTTTGCAGTTCATTCACTTTAATATTGTTTCAAACATGTTTCTAAACTGTCCATGTCCACATAGAAAAACAAAAATGTCTGAAACCAGCAAGCATATAAAATATTCCTTAAGTTGACAGCATCAATGTCAAATTCAAGTGTTTCTGAACTCAATGACAAGAGACGAAGGAATAAATCAGATTCCTAAAAGATCACACGGATTTATGATCAGCTTTTTAAAATTAATTTTCTCAAACAGAATACATTTTTTAATTCTCATTTGTGGTGTAGTGGGTAGCACTGTCGCCTCACAGCAATGTTCTCATGTGCTCCTCGAGTGAACGTGGGTTCTCTCCGGGTTCTCCGGCTTACTCCCACAGTCCAAAGACATGCAGGATGGGGATAGGTTAATTGATGACCCTAAATTTCCCGTAGGTGTGAATGTGAGTGTGAATGGTTGTTTGTCTCTACATGTCGGCCCTGCGATAGACTGGGGACCTGTCCGACCTGTCCTTCGCCCAATGATAGCAATGATAGTCCCCCCCCCCCCCCCCCCCCCCCCCATATATTGTTGGCTGTAATTTTTATGGAATTTAACTAATTTAATTTAAATTTTAAAAAAATTGTTGTTTAGTTTCCAGAAGAATCATTATCATGTTAACATATTAGTAGTTTTTTGAGATTTTTATTATATTCAGTAGAAATAATATTTCACAACTACTATCTCATTCATTGACTAGAGTTGTAAAAACACTTATTTAATGTATTTATTTAACAGTGCTAGAATGCAGCTTACTATATACTTAAAGCAACACTAAAGAGTATTTAGATTTTGTTTCCAAAATAATGTTTCCAAAATAATTTCAGTTGTTCATCACCTCAAAACCGGGTGAACAGCAGTTCAGCATTCGCTCTGCAGCCATCTATTGGCTGTAACCGCACTATGTAACTTTGCCTCGTCGGGTAGCGTTTTTTTTTTTTTATTGGCTCATGTTAGCTAAGGCATTAGCTTTTGTGCTAATATATCGCTATGGCTCATGTTAGCTAATCTTAGCTAAGGCGTTAGCTACTCTACCTTGTCACTGGACATCGTCCATCGTTTCAGAGCCGGTTCTGCATACAAACAAATGACGTGCATGCGACGGTAGGCTGCGGTAGGCAAAATTATTTACGGCAGTAATGGACAATTCCCTTGCAACCTGTAGGGGGACCGAAGAGGAAAAGTTCTTAAATGTTGCTTTAAGTACAATGTTGAAGCCCTTATACTTTAGTATTTCCATTTTATGCTAGTTACAATTTTATTTTATTTATAGTGTCATACAACAGCTATCTCAGGATACTTTATACATAGAGCAGGACTAGAACACGCTCACGGTTTTTAAAGTCGGTGTCAAAGTCAAAGTAACACATTTTTTTCTCAGGAGTTTTACTTAACCAAACTAGATTTCTTCCTGGGGTAGTTTAAGTAGTTTCCACTTCCAGTTTGAAGTAACTGATTGAATGCAAAGCTTTGCTTTCAAAGTCGCTTCCCCGGCACTGACTCTGTGGTTGTTCTCCATATGATCAGTTTTGAATTTAAAAATGACCAACTTGAGGATAAGTTGCCTGCAGATATGCATGCTTTCTTCAATATAATATTTCCTTTTTTTCTCTCTCTGCTTTGCTAATTAGCAGATGCATCAAAATAAGGAGGGTGTGAAGTAGCCTGTGCTACCCATGGAAGTATGAACTGGAGAACTGGAGTCAATGTCAGAGGTGACTATCCTTTCCTTTTCAACCCTTGAGACACCATAAAGTTATGCTTTCATTCCCCGATAATTACGTAGTAGAATGCTACCATTTTACCCCACAATCTATCACATATCTGAACAATATTCTCCAGGCTTACATTTCCAACATTTCATATCATGGGCATAATCTATGACCAGCGCAGTTTCTTTGCATAACTCCTAGGTTGTTTTGCGAACAGGAGTTTTCTGAAATGTGAAATGGCAGTAATGTATGTTGAAGCAGCTTTCTTTTGGGGGTTAAAGCTACAACGTTGAAAGAGCCACTGCCACTTTGTTTCATATGTGAAATATGTTTAAAACCATATGCCTTAGTCTTCCTGTTTGTACAATATTCTTATGATTCATTTCTTTAAGTATTATTTATTTTGGCTTTTTTTGATGGAGAGGACAGTGACAGAGTGAAAGGGGGAGAGAGAGAGAGAGGGAATTACATGCAGCAAAGGGCCACAGGTCAGCTGCGAACCCTTGGCCTCAGCAATAAGGGCTCAGCCTTAGTATATGGCACATCAACTCTACCAAGTGAGCTATCCGGCACCCCTTATGCTTAATAAGGAACTGAACATGGACATGGACATCTGGAACTGAACCCTGGTCACCTGCATATTAGTCCAGATTGCTAACCATTACACCACAGTGCTTTGCAATCCAAATAATGACAAAATGTTATCAACTATTAAACCAACTGACCATTTCATTCAGACTTACGCATTGACTCAGGCAGTGATTGCTTCCCACGCCATCTGTCTCCTTTGCTGCAGTGTTGCTCCGCTTTCTAAGGATGTGCTCGTTTTCACCATAAACAAAGTATTTTTATCTCCAACTCTAATGGTGTGAAGTAGGAGGCGCTCATTTATTCCTGGTTGCCATGGTGACTCGTAGTATTGGAGCACCTATTGATGATGGCTTTTTATCACCAGCAGGCACGCACGTAACTCAGAGTTAACATACTCTAATTCAGAACAGCTGTTCTGGAACCAAAAACTCTGAGTTTCCCAACTCAGGTCAACTCAGAGTTCAGGGTTGGGTTCAGAGTTTGTTAAACCTGCTTTCTGGAATATGCCCTGGGATCTTCCTTGATCTTCTGAAACACTGGGCACAAGCGTCTCTTATAAACCTACTCACCAGCCCTCAGTCAAGCTTTGTTTTTGGGCTCATTCACATAAACGGAGGAAGCGAAATAACCACGGCTTCAGTGGCTTTTCTCATGTAACGCTGGGTTCACACTGGACACTGCGAACCACCACACTACACTCTTAGAAATAAAAGTGCTAACCATATAAGGTTATTCGGCTTGTCCTCATAGGAGAACCCTTTTTGGCTCCAGGTAGAACCTTTTATAAAGGTTCCACCTGGAACCCTTTTAGAGGGTTCTACCGAGAACCCCATATAAAGGGTTATACCTGGAACTGTCTGTTCCATCCAGAACCCTCCATGAGAGGTTCTACAAAGAACCCATACTGGGGGTTCGACCAAGAACCCTTTCATTTTCCAAGGGTTTCATCTAGAACCCAAACAGGGAGTTCCACCCCGAACCCCTCATTAGAGGTCCTACAAAGAACTCACACAGGGAGTTCCACTAAGAACCCTTTCATATTTCAAGAGTTTCATCCAGAACCCACACAGGGAGTTCAACTAAGAACCTTTTCATATTTCAAGAGTTTCATCTAAAACCCACACAGGGAGTTCCACTAAGAACCCTTTCGTATTTCAAGGGTTTCATCTTTTTTTTTTTTTATTAACCTTTATTTATACAGGTAAAATCTCATTGAGACCCAGAGTCTCATTTACAAGAGAGACCTGTTCCAGGTAGGCAGCAGCAAAACACAAAGTTACAGACAACTGAACATACAGGACACACAACACGGAATACAAATATTAAAGTAGTGTAGTGCAAACTACAAAGTTCAAAGAAGAAAAGGACTGTGCAGACCCCCACAGACTGTCTCATCAGCTTTCCTACCAGCAATTTGAATAAAGCTGGACAGCTTAAGCCTCTGCTGGAGCATGTTCCAGGTTGCAGGTGCAGCATATGACTGATGGGATGGCAAACGAGATGAATTCCAGGGACCGGAGGCTGCAATTGGACTGTTTCCGTGTCAAGTATGTGGACAACAGACTGCAGATCTGTGAACACCTGGACAACAGAAGATGCACAGCAATAGACAACGGTGTCATCAGCATAAAGATATACAGATGCATTCTTATTTTGACCCACCTCATTCATATAGATAGTAAAGAGAGTGGGTCCTAAAATAAAACTTTGTGGCACACCGTTTACAGTGTTTAGGAACCCGGAGCAAAGACCATCGGACTGCACACACTGCTTATGGTTGGAAAGGTAGTTAGAAAACCAGCCAACTGCATGGTCTGACATTCCAATAGTGGACAGTCGCTGACATAAAATACTGTGATCGTCTGTGTCAAATGCCTTTGAAAGATCAATAAAAAGGGCAGCACAATATTTCTTGGCATCCATGGCTTCCAACATATCATTTATCACCTTAATGGTAGCAGTTGCGAGTACTGTGCTGCTTCCTAAAACCAGATTGAAAAGGAGATAAAATATTGTTCAGGCTCAGGTAATCCTTGACCTGGTCATTCACCAGCCTTTCAATAACTTTTGCTAAAATAGAGAGTTTGGAAATGGGCCTACAATTATTCAATAAAGTGCGGTCACCCCCTTTCAGGAGAGGAAGCACATAGGCGGTTTTCCACACATCAGGAATGATGTTGCTCTGAATAGAAAGATTAAAGATGTGAGATACCGGCTGAGCTATAATGTGCGCAGCCAAACGTAAGAACTAAGGGGGAAGGTTATCAGGACCTGCTGATTTTCGAGGGTCTAGGTCTTTTAAGGCCATAAGAACCCCTTTAACAGAAAAGGGGGTGAAAGAGAAAAATAAATTTTAGCTACCCTTGCTGGGCTAACGAGGGACAGAGTGGGTGAGTTAACATCACAAGAGGAATCAAACAAGGAGCTGGAGGCTATAAAATGTTTGTTAAAACAGTTTAGCATCTTAGATTTGTCTGATATAGGGGTGGACAACAATATTTGGAGGCAGCTCTGAAGAGCAGGTATTGGCTGAAAGAGATTTTATGGTATGCCAAAATTTCCTAGGGTTGTTTAAGTTGTCTGTTGTCTGTGATAAATAGTACTCTCGTTTAGCTTCCCTAATAGTGCTAGTGCAGCTGTTACGTGCTTGCCGAAAAAGTAACCAGTCAGCCTCAAGCCCCGACTTCCTTGCATTGGCCCAGAGCTGGTTTCTCCTGTGTAAGAGATCCGTCAGTTCAGCAGTGAACCAGGGACTCTCTCGTCCCTTCACCCTGAACCGACGAAGAGGAGCATGTTTGTCCATAAAATAACTAAAATAACAAAAAATAACTAAAAAGTGTTCCCATGCAAGATTTAAATCATCAATTAATAAAATATGAGGTTAAGTGCGAGGGATTTTAGTGTCCCTAACAGCACCGATCACACAGTGATCACACAGTGATCACTCAGATCATTGGCAAAAACTGCTGTAGCAGAATATTTATGTGGCATGTTGGTAATTAAAAGATCAATAAGAGAAGATTTGGTTGGGCATTTGGGGTTAAGACGCGTGGGGCTTTCAATGATTTGGGTAAGGTTAAGAGCCAAGCACTAGGCCTTAAAAGGATCAGACACTGGTGAAGTCCAGTCCCAATTAAAATCACCCACCAGAACAATTTCTTTGAATTTCAGTATAGATAACAGCTGCATTAAAGAGGATAATGTCCCTGCAGTGGCAGAGGGGGGCCTATAGCAACCAACAATAGTTAGGTGTTGACCACCAGACAAAGCAATACTTAAGGCTAAGATTTCAAACCGTTTACCAATAGATTTGGCAAGTAAGACTTGTGCAGCAAGACTGGATCTGACATAAATTGCCACTCCCCCGGCCTTCTTAGGACGATCAGAATGAAATATATTAAAACCCCCAATTGCTACATCTTTGTCTAATACAGATTTAGAAAGCCAGGTCTCAGAAATGACAATTACATCTGCACCGGTCGACTCAACCCAAATTTTCAGCATATCCATTTTCATGTTAGAAAGCAGACTGCGAGCATTTCCATGTATGATATGCAGATCAGACATATTTTTAAAATCTGATGGCGTGCTACATGTAGCTGGCGGACCAGGATTTGGATGAATACCAGATAGCAGAAGAAGCATAAAGACAAGACATTTCTGCTTAATGCTCAGACCAAAAGGACCATTACGGGAATTAATAGTATTTGGCCTACCTCTTATGGCATCTGTGTGGTTCCATGGGGAGAACGCATTGGGGAAACGGCAAACATCCAAACCGCCGAGACATGGAGGAAAAACGGATCGAGCAATGTCTACGTGCAGTAGCCAATTAGCTGGCTCAGGACAGAGTGAGGAAGTTGCACCACTTGTGATGGTCAGCTGCGGGCAAAAAGAGTGAGTTCCCGACCGCAGAACCGCCAAAATGCCAAGCCATGGCGATGCAAAGAACGAGGGGCAAAATCACCATGACACCTAAGGGGCAGGTCAGATGGCAAAAGTGAGTGGTAAAAAGCTCCCAGCGTTAGCTCAGCCGATGGGGACCGGGAATGGGAGCGGCGGCGACTCGCGGTGTCTGGGACCCGAGGCAGCTTGCGTTGTTTGGGGCCTCGGGTCCCGGTGTCAGCACAGCGGCTTTCTGTATTTGGGTCCTGGTGTCAGCGGCGGCGGCTTTCTGTATTTGGCTCTTCGGTCCTGGTGTCAGCAGCGGCGGCTCGCGGTGTTTGGGGCCTCGGGTCCGAGTGTCAGCGGCGGCACCTCGCAGTGTTTGGGGCCTCGGGTCCCGGTGTCGGCTGCGGCGGCTTTCTGTATTTGGCTCCTCGGGTCCTGGTGTCAGCGGCGGCGGCTCGCGGTGTTTGGGGCCTCGGGTCCCAGTGTCAGCGGCGAAGGCAGCTCGCGGTGTTTGACTCCTCGGGTCCCGGTGTCAGCGGCGGCAGCTCGCGGTTTTTGACTCCTCGGGTCCCGGTGTCAGCGGCGGCAGCTCGCGGTGTTTGGGGCCTCGGGTCCCGGTGTCAGCGGCGGCACCTCGCAGTGTTTGGGGCCTCGGGTCCCGGTGTCGGCCGCGGCGGCTTTCTGTATTTGGCTCCTCGGGTCCTGGTGTCAGCGGCGGCGGCTCGCGGTGTTTGGTTCCTCGGGTCCCGGTGTTAGCGGCGGCAGCTCGCGGTGTTTGGGGCCTCGGGTCCCGGTGTCAGCGGCGGCGGCTTTCTGTATTTGGCTCCTCGGGTCCTGGGGCCTGTACTACGAAGCAAGTTCAACATACCCAGGGTATCTTTCAGAGATCCAGCTTAAGTTACCCTAACAAAGGCAATCGGAGATAAGCGGTCACACGAAGCTGGTTATCAACTCGTTAACTCAACCCAGGGTTTACCTGTCCAGCTATGAGCGCGTGCACATGAAAGAGGCGGCGTTTGCAGCATTTGACCAATCACAAACATGGATCAGTCTACGGCAGCGGAGCGGCGTATTTCATGTACGAGGAGCGAACCATAATCTTACAGAAATACGAAGGAGTTTAACATATAATGCAGGCAAAAGGCAAAAGTTTCATCTGCCAAATGCAGGAAGGACAGCTGGCAAAAACTTGCGGACTGTGTGAATGAGGAAGTCACATTAATAGTAGTAGTAGTATAATATGACTGCTCCATCATAAGGACACTAGTAGATCTGACTGATTAAACGAAAATCTAAACTTCGCTGATAGTTTAGTGGTAGAGTTACCGACCCGTGTTACGGGGCTCCTTGCAGCGGCACTGGTACGAATCCGCCCCACAGCTGTCTTTTAAATCATGTCGTCGCTCTCTCTCATCCCTTTAACTCTTATGATGTCCTTCCGCAATAAAAGGCCGAACACATAACTTTAAAATAATTAATGTCTTGCTTGGATGTATTCTTATAACGTGGTTTATGACAATATCAGCCTCATTCTTTCAGCTGCAATCCCGGCGGTGTAAAACGGACTTGGGAGCAAATCAAATAAATATAAAAACATAATTCAAAGTGGTAAGTAGGCTGTATGCTGACAAAGAAAAGTCTTTCCCTCCGATGAGAATCTGTATCTCTCATAAAAAACATCATCAGACACAGACAAAAGGGTATTGCCGGTCTCTGTACACTCTGTAGTTCTCCTACGAGACCCTCTCACGATCCACCAAGCTTTTTTTTTTTTATATCGGCGCACCAAGACAGCTGAGTGGTCAGTCGGCGGTGTGTTTCTCATGTTGATCTCTTATCAGGAACATAACCTGCTCTGGAGCAGGTTAGCTCCACAGCGTAAGTTACCATGGCGATCTACCCCGGTAAGAAGTGAACCAGTGTCGTAGGACGGAAAACCCAGAGTTAACGCTTAAGTTACCTCGCTAAGCCCAAATCCTGCTTCGTAGTACAGGCCCCTGGTGTCAGCGGCGGCGGCTCGCGGTGTTTGGGGTCTCGGGTCCCAGTGTCAGCGGCGGCAGCTTCCGGTGTTTGGCTCCTCGGGTCCCGGTGTCAGCGGCGGCAGCTCGCGGTGTTTGGGGCCTCGGGTCTCGCAGTGTTTGGGGCCTCAGGTCCTCGGGTGCCGGTGTCAGCGGCAGTGGCTCACGGTGTTTGGGATCCCGGTGTCAGCGGCGGCGTCTCACGGTGTTTGGCTCCTCGGGTCGTTGTGTGGATCTTGAACCCACACAAGGAGTTCCACTAAGAACCCTTTCATGTTTCAAGGGTTTCATCTAGACCTCACACAGGGGGTTCTAAAACATCCCTTTTCAAAGGTTTTCACAAATAACCGTCTTATCTTCTGAGGGTTCTATAAAGAACCATATTGTATTCTACAGATCAGTTTAGTTCATATCTTATCATTTTGACATTGAACAAACATTCAAAACATCCATCCATCCATCGTCTACCGCTTATCCTGTATTCAGGGTCGCGGGGGGGCTGGAGCCGATCCCAGCTATCATTGGGCGAAGGCAGGGTTCACCCTGGACAGGTCGCCAGTCTATCACAGGGCCGACATGTAGAGACAAACAACAATTCACGCTCACATTCACACCTACGGGCAATTTAGAGTCACCAATTAACCTATCCCCATCCTGCATGTCTTTGGACTGTGGAAGGAAGCCGGAGAACCCGGAGAGAACCCAAGCTAACACGGGGAGAACATGCAAACTCCACACAGAAGGAACCCGGGCCAACCCGGGAATCGAACCCGGGACCCTCTTGCTGTGAGGCGACAGTGCTACCCACTACACCACCTTGCAGCCCCATTCAAAACATTTTAATGAGAAAAATACTTATTTAAAGATAGTCCAACAGAACAGGCTGTGTAGGTCCCAGGGGATAACAGGTCAAAAGTCAGCATAGTTCCAGTGGAATCAGCAACATGACAGGCCAGACATCAGACACACCATGCTGTCCTCAGTAGGTGAATTTGTGTAATCTCCAGCAATGGCGGCATGGCAGAAAGGGGAGACAAAAAAGAGTTTTAGTTCCATCAATCCAAGGTGAACTTATTGCATTTACTGCACCTTATTGTAAGCTATCTCCAAACAATAAAATAATGTATGGTCCAATGAAAGGAATCAGAGTACATACTGTACGTACTAATTGTGACAGTGGAACAGAATCATGAGAAAGTGAGGGAACCCCACAATGTTGTCACATTGATTTAAATAATGTTAAAATACTTTTCAGTGTTATGTAAAAAGTACTCAAAATGTTACGTATTGTAACAATAATGGACATTTCGGCAAAACCCTCTTTTGCAAGCCAATGCCACACTTCGGCTTTCGTCTAAGTCATTTCTACAAGAAATTAAATGAACAAAACATAACAAGAAACAAATGCTTAGTCCACCTTTCACCATAAAAGTCCTCAGCTAGGGTCAAGCATGCTGAAATAAGATATTATTGTCAAGTCCTCTCCTTTTGTTCATCAGCCAAAGGACACAGGGACAACTCAAAGTTCTGACTCAATCAAACTTTTATTTTTCTTTTGGCTTTGTCAGTTGATTGGTCCATTCAGAAAATTAGGTTGTAAACCTTTAAAGACAGAAACAGAAACAAAAGTTAACATTTTAATTAAACATTTTAATTAAACATTTTAAATGAATTTTAAATGAATTTAAACATTTTAAATGAATTTAAAAATGTAATTAAACATTTCAAATGAATCCAAACATTTAATTAAACATTTCAAATTAATCCAAACATTCAATTAAACATTTCAAATTAATCCAAACATTTAATTAAACATTTTGAATAATTAACCACTTTACCACTCACGCCTTTTAAATGGGATAAAGAAAAATCTAATTTCATGAATTTTCCCCAATTTTTAGTAAAGTTTTAACATTTAACAGAATTTTAACATTTTTAACATTGTATTATCCTTTTTTTTCTTATACTTAGAATTTTCCAAACTCAAAATCACTCTAATCAAGGAAGTCAATGCTGCAATGTGTTCCTTACCCAATTAACACAGCAGTTAAACATAAATAAACATAAACTTGAACATATTAGCAGCATTTCAAACACCATGAAAGTAAATAAACATTTCGCCGTCCATTGGCGTCTTTGGACTGAACCTTTGAGGGACTTGGAGCTTCTTCACTTTGGAGTTTGTTCATCTGACTGACTGAGATCCTCCACTTCTTCACAGGTGCCCCAAATCAGTGATAATAACTGATCAGACACCCAGCAGCCAGTTTGCTGCTGCTGGTGCACTCTGGGAAGTGTAGTTGAGACCCATTCCTGAGATTCAGCTCAACAATTATATTTAGCTCACCTTGATTCTTCTGAAGTTTCTTCTGTTCACAGTAATCACTATTGGTATGTCACACCTGGTTTGTAGAGGGGGAAGACCAGACCATATGGTGCAATAGGCAAAACCCAGTGGATCACTACAAGTTGTTGCAACTTTGGGGAATTTCCTCCGGATAAAAAAGGCTTACAAACAGGGACCAGGACAGCTTTATAATATGCACAAAGATCCAAAGTAAACGAAAGGTAAAGAAAAAACAAACAAACAAACAAAAAAAGCAACAGCACGAAGTAGTTAAAATGTGTGTTTTACGCATGCCTCTGTGCGTCTGCCTGTTCAGCTCCACCTACACGTAAAATGACATTTGGCTCAGCCAAGACGTCCGTTGTCTATGCTCACAACCATTACAACAAACAAAATGATTCCAAGCAAATCATTTGGTGATTTGAAAGCCTAACAAATTGACATTTTGATTCTTTAAGATGAAGAAACTTTGTCTTGAGCAAAACTTCTTTCCTGCCACTTCTTTCTGTCATTTTACTGCACGTTTGTTACCAGTTTCCATCATATTTGTATCACAATAAATCCTGAGAAAATGTTTATTATAGCAGCAAAAGGAAATGTGCAATAGTAAATCATATGCATTAGGTTCTCAAATCAGCTGTTAATCTGCAGGGAGGGCAGGAGTCATAAACTGAAAAACAAATGTGTAGACGAACAGGAGAGCTGGTAGGAAGAAAGAAAAGAAAGAGTCAGAGCGCAGCGCATCCTGTGGATAAAGATGCATCCGCCGCGAGCTCCGTCTCTCTCTCTCTCTCAGTGACGCGCTGTCATTCATTTCAGCACCGAGACAGCGGACAGCGCGCTTGGTCACAGTTCAGCACTAGACAAAAGATATCAGTAGTTCACTCTGTGGCAAATACATCCATGTATGGCACTGTCCATAAGGCAGAAAGAGAACTCAACACTGTCTTCTCCACAAGTAGAAAAATATAATAATAAAATAATAATATAACGCATTTTATAATGGGCTGGGTTGAGGGTGAGGAAGACAGAGTCCTGTCTGTCTGTGTGTGCCTGTAGGTGTGTGAGTGGGGAGGAGCAGAAGAAGTGAGAGCTGTCAGATAAGTTTGTGTTATGTTGTAGTTACGTCGGTTGGGACGCTACTGCGGAGCGGAGCCAATTTCATTTCTGTGCCGATTGTGCCAGTTGCGCCAGAGCGCGCACCTCTGTGCCAGGCTCGCGCTCTGCGGCGATTTGTGTTTATTCATTTTAACAGAGATGCTGACCAGAGAGGGATTAATACACACATTCACAGGCTACGCACACACGAGCTACCCACAGACTGAGGGGCCGATGCGCAGCACGGAGAATGCCTCTCACTGATAATAAGTCCCTGCAATGCCAGGCTTCGTAGTTCAGCGACTGTTCCTGTTTGAGAAGGTGCACTCGATTTTCTTGTCCAGCTGTCCAAGAATAGTAGCCTATGCTTTATTATTTCGTGCGCACGTTATACCTATTTCGTGGCCACAAATTACTATTTCGTGGGAACTAATTAATATTTCGTGGCCACAACTTTTTTCTTATTTTTTGCATGTCATATCTGGGGATCCGTACAAACAGCTCCATAATACACACAAAATTCAAAAGAAACGAAAATTAACAAAAAAAAATAAACTAAACAGCATGGAGTTGTCAAAATTCCTCTGTGCGTCAGGCGTGCCAGACGCACAAACACACCATGTCGAATATAAATAAACTTGAATCATAATGTTTGTAGATCTGACTTGGTTACTTCAAAAGTAGCTCTTAGGCTTAAACAGTGTTAATTTGTTGGTGACAAAATTGTTTGACAAAAAGTGTTGAGGACATGTCATCTATTGAATAATCACTTGGTACACTTTCTTTCAAAAACAATAATTTAATAGTGAACTTGTAAAGGACCATAAATAGTTATTGTAACAATAACAATAAAATACGAGTCAAAAACTGGAAACTCCACATAAAAGTTTTTTTTTCCAAAAAGAAAGAGGGGAAAAATGTCCTCACCAAAAATGAAGGAGGGGCTAAAATGCCTAATGAAATTTTCTGCATCAAAAACTGCAAACTCCACTTAAAAGTTTTTTTGTTTTGTTTTTTCAAAAAAGAAAGAAGAGGGGGAAAACGTCCTCACCAAAAAAATGAAAGAGGGGCAAAGCTGCCTAATGGAAAAATCAGCATCCAAAATGGAAAACTCTCCTTCAAGTTTTTTTCCTTTTTTTCAAAAAAGTTTTTTAAAAAAGTGATTAAAAAAAAGAATGGGAAAACGTCCATTTATCACCAAAAAAGAAAAGGGTGGCTTAACTGCCTAATGGAAAATGCTGCGGCTGACAGCCTTCCAATATGATTCCAGATCTCTGTGACCTGCAATGTACTGCCCTCTGAGCCTCTGGAGACGGGCCTCCAACTCCCTCCACTTGCGTCTCCTTGTTGGAGGAGCATCACCCCGGTCTGCCATCTCCAGCTTCTCCTCAGCAAGCTGCTGCTGGTCTTTCAGGTGGCGAAGAAACATCCATAGCGATGGGTGGCGCACTTGAACGGCATCGTTCAGAGAGCGATGATAAGCTAAAAACAAAAAAACAACTTGTTTAAAAAATGTTAAAGGGTATTGATTATGCTGATTGTGGCTTTATAAACATGAAAATACATAGGCCTAGCTTTTTTTTTTTTTTTTAGGTGTTTAGGCCGAGATGACGCACAAAAATTAAACTCTCTGTTCATCTGATTATTAGATATAGTTTATTATAAAAGTGCTTTGAGATTGAATGAGCCACGTTCGATCCTGTTCTGTTTTTTTCATACTGTTTTATACGAATAAATTAAAATAAATAAATAGCCTAAATAAATCCAATCAAATCAATTAATCAGAAAATCAGTCTTAATCACTTACATTCAACATGGTTGTTGGTCCTTTGTTCCATGTTTCTCTCAAACACATTCCACATTGCAGGGGGGAAGGCTGCTCCAGGGTGGACGTAGGTGTTGCGGACATATTGCAAGAAGTCCTGCAGCTCTGGGTGGTCCCGCTGGGCGCGCCTGGTGTTCCGTTGATGAACCAGCAGATCAAAGTTGTTTTGGACCAGGGCCAGTGGCAGGTGGCCCAGTGCCATCACTTTACGGATGACTGCTGTCAAACGATTGTTACCGCGAAATGCAGGAGCCAGTCCAAGTCCCTGTACCCTCTTCCACAGGGCCTGGTTAAAATGGAAATAGCATCCACACACTCGAGACCTCGGAAACTCTGTTTCCAGCGCAGTTATCAGTGCCTGTTCAAAGTCGCAGATGACTTTGCGAGGTCTCCAGTGGTGGTGCGTAATTCTCCTGGTTGCTCTCTTAACACAGTTGAACACTTGGCGGTAGTGTCCAATCGTGCGCTGGCTCATGAGGACATGTACCAGAGGAACGACAAAGCCATGCACGTCCCCTAGTACCGTGAAAACCTGGTTGTAGGGGCGTGGGCAGGACTTGAATGTCGCGTCCATGTATACAGTTCTACAGTGTCGCAGCTTCTTCAAGTTGTCGTCTGTGGCAAAGACTGCAATGCCCCAGTCGTCATCTTTGTGGCAGAGAAATTGGTCCCTGTCCCATGTTTCCCCCCATGGCCCTTCAATTCTGACCTCCTCAATTGTAGCTGGGATGGGAGGCATCACGGCTGTACGGGCTCTGGACATGACAGACTTCACTGAGAGGAAGCCCTGAGGTGGTGCGATGTCACCTCCACCCTGGAGTCAACGTTGCCGCCTCTGACGCCGCTGCAGGTCTACTCTTTGGGCGCTGTAGACCCTTCGGATTGGGACCGTGGGTTCTCTCTGTACCTCTGCTGTAAGCACTTGCCGGAAACCTGCATTGTGCAACATTTGTCGGTCAGGGGGATGCACGTGCTCTCCAACGTCCTGCACAATGATATAGGATCGTCCTCATCCACATCGAAGATGTTCGTCCTCAATACTGCCCTGCAGTTTAATCTCCAACATCTCCATCTGATATTTTCTAGGTTGGTGCGGTGCCTGTGGTACCTAAAGTTTTCAAAAACCAACACTTGACCCCCTCGATCTCCAGTGATTAACGTAGCCATCATCTACTCATTGGTAATAAACCATGGCCACAGGAAGTAGGGGTGCTGGGAGTGATGCAGCACCCCTAGTGGCCTGAGTAAATTGAAAAAAGAGAGAAATGTTTCAAATAATTATAAATATGCAGCCTATAATTTATGTTGAGTGTTTTGACGAATTAGATCTTCCATGTTGAACTCTTTTTATAGGCCTAGACCTATGTAATTTTCTTAGTTTTCCCACTGAGAGAAACAGAGCGCACCCTGGCAACTCTCAGTGAGCTGCAGGTGAGTAGGGAGGAGAGCGCAGCACCTTTTTTTTTTTTTTTTTAAGGAAGCATCCATAGTTTTCTTTGTTTGATATTCCCACTAGTTTGCACCATGCAGCTTTATAAAACGAATTTCGTCTTTCTTTAGATATCATGTAGCCTACTGGACATACTGTTATGTCGACGCAAATCGGTGATTTCTCTGGTGTTCTAATGAATGAACGTGCATTTCTACACGATAGAGGCTATGTGTAAACGTGCATGGTAGGCCTATGTGTAAAAATTATAAAACATGAACGATTTTTTTTGTGTGTGTGAATTATATTTATTGTATTTGCTGCCCAACATCATTTTAGGAAAAGTCACAGAGTGAGAGCACCGTTTGTCAAGCTGGATAGACCAGATCGTACCAGACAGGAGGTCGGGCACCGAGGCGAGAGAATCCGGTCGATTTTTCAAAATAAAATAAATTAAATTATGATTAATTTATTTGTTGCTTGTCCATCTGTAGCCTAAATATTTGTCAGGTTCGTCTGCACACGACACACACACACACACACACACACACAGCTGATCCATTTTTTTCCTCATGTTCTTAGTCCAAAGTTTGCACTGCGAGGATGCACGTGCATTTGTGCGTGTGTTTGTGTGTGTGTGTGTGTGTGTGGGGGGGGGGGGGGGGGGGGTTCGTGTGGGTGTCATAGTGCAGTGGTACTTGACTGGAGTTGAAATATTATCATCAGAAGCTGTAAAACCAGAACCAGTCCCAGAAGCTCCAGGCCCGGAGACCCAGAGAGGGGACCCTCCCAAAGCGCTCCCCGAGAATGGTGCATTGCCGCCCGCGTAAAATACGTGAGGGAGAGGGCTGGAAGATTTGACGCTTTTTTCAAAACTCCGATCTAAAATATCAGATTATACCACTTTTCCTTGGTCGATTGAGTCCAGTAAAAAGTATGAGAGAGAGAGAGAGAGAGAGAGAGAGATATTCTCCGCGTCCGTCAACCGGCAATGGTGGGGAACATAGGACCCTTTATTTAAAAAAGGGTCCTATGTTTCCCGGGTCTTTGGGTGAACAGTGGGGAACATAGGACCTTTTTTTAAAAAAAGGGTCCTATGTTCCCCGGTTCCATACAAAGCGGGGAACATAGGACCTTTTGGGTGAACAGCGGGGAACATAGGACCTTTTTATAAAAGAAGGGTCCTATGTTCCCCGGTTCCATACAAAGCGGGGAACATAGGACCCGGGGAACATAGGGATGATCCCTCGATGTTGACCATGCAGATTATCTGTCTGGATTCATTGTCCATGGGAGTATAGGTACAATACTGTGCACAGAATCCAGGACTGTCCATGCGAGCATCTCCTTTGAAAATAAATTAGAACAAAAACAGAAAAAAAACGTACATTGTCCCAAATTTGGAATTTTATGCTTATCCAACTTTATGAAAAAACACTGTGCAATATGTCTGTCCAGCACTTCATGGGCCCTAGTTTCGTAGACCAGGCGCAGTCAGCTTTCAGCGCACCTGCGCTGCGCCGACGGGGTGTGTCCGCCTGGACTTTGCAAGTTTCGTGCACCGCGCAGGCTCGCGGCTCGCGCAGGAGGCTCGCGCAGGCACACCTCCCGTCTCGCCCACCGGCGCAAGTGGGAAAGAGGGAGGAGAAGAAGGCGTGAGTGGGAGACGAGGAGGAGACAAGGCATGGACTGGGATTAATACAGCCGATTCAGATCTTCACCAATCAAATGAGCTACCCTCCTCTCCTTTAATGCGTTAGGGGAGGTTCAGTGCAAGATCCGTCACTTGACAACCCGATGACAGAAGCAGCGCCGCCGCTCCCACACGCGCATCACGCGCTGTGCACGCGTATCATAATAATAACAATGCCGATATTATAAAAAACAGGAGAGAGAGAGGGAGATATTTTGGTCCGAGAGGCTGAGTTTCCGTTACGCGTGCCATCCGCCTTTGATCTGACGTCAGATGTAACAGGACAATCTATATAGTTGTGTTTGTTGTGATTATTCATTGCATTTAAATGTGCCTTGGAAAGTCGAAACCTGCCTGTTAGGTCACTGTGACGTGTGCGCACTGCGCGCCGTCAGCCAAACTTCCACTGCGCCAGCTGTGATTTGCATTGAATGAATGGACTTTATTTACGCCTTGCGCCGAAAATAGACCAGGTTGGAGCTGGCGAGCTTTCAGCGCAGTCTCGGCGAGGCTTTTTGCCACGAAACTTCCGCTACGCCAAGCTGAATCTGTGACGCCTCCCCCTGCTGCGCCGCCACACCCATCTTGGCGCAGGTGATCCACCAAACTGCCAGACTGACCGTGCGCAAGGCTGCGCGGGTCGAAACTTGCATTGCGCCGGCTCCACCACCCTGCGCCGCCCTGCGCTGCGACCACGAAACTAGGGCCCCATATCTTACAAATAAATCCTCAGATAATATATTACATAGTTTGTCCTACTTTTTTATGTCTATCAACTATTGTTTTTATAACTAGTTTTTGGTCTTACTATCAATATGCATACGGCAATACCATCTCTTGGAAATAAATCAATTCAGATTTTATTATGAAGAATGCATGTGTGCTTGTGTATGTGTGTATGCATGCTTGTGTCTATCACTCACCCAGGGCTACAACAGGTCCTTTTGACTTGAGCTGGGTGATGACTGCGGCTCTCTTCTCATCCCAGAACTCCTTTATAGTGTCAACACAATAGGAGTCCTGGATCCTGAAGAATGTCGACCTCGCTACCATCCCTATCTTCATGAACGTGAACAGTAGTGAGATCTTTGCATAATTGTTGCCTGATAGCAGGATATTACTGGAGTGCATGAAGTCTCCGACTAGCATCCCATATTTCAACATGGGCTGGGAAGCCCACTGCCAAACAGTGTGACCACGAGGACACATCTGGAAAAAAAGCAGGCCGAAAAAGAGAGCATATTATAGTACTGCCATAGTGATCAGACATGATGAAATTACTGAAAAACACATTTTGTCTGGAGAAAGGAAGGAAGCTGCTTTGTCTCTTGTTGGTAAGTCAGAAACTAATTGTAGATTTGAGTTTAGGCATTGTGTGAGTAAAGCTAGTGGTAACATTTAGTCTAGTATTGATAGCTGGTTGTTGAAATTCTTGTGAAGCTGTCTGTGCTAAGTGAGCAATCAGCTTGTTTTTGAGCCAGCTCACCTGTAGTGAATAGACTTGATTAGAGGGAAGGAGGAGCCACAGTCAGTACTTGCGGTAAATTGAGCACTTAAAAGGCTGTCACTTCAGCGTCAGCTGCAGCGTCGGGCCATCAGAACGAAGACAGCTGAACAAAGACAAGGGAGTCTATCTGTGGGAGTCAAGACAGCTGAACAAAGACAAGGGAGTCTATCTGTGGGAGTCAAGACAGCTGAACAAAGACAAGGGAGTCTATCTGTGGGAGTCAAGACAGCTGAACAAAGACAAGGGAGTCTATCTGTGGGAGTCAAGACAGCTGAACAAAGACAAGGGAGTCTATCTGTGGGAGTCAAGACAGCTGAACAAAGACAAGGGAGTCTATCTGTGGGAGTCAAGACAGCTGAAGAAAGACAAGGGAGTCTATCTGTGGGAGTCCATCGAGGAAGCCCATTGAGGTAGGTATAACATCTCAACCCCCCCCCCCCCTCGCAGCCATGTGTCTTATCCCAGTCAGGACATCGCACTGGAGAAGATTTCACCGAAGTCCCTTCACTCGAGGCTGTAACCCATCCAATCTCTGCTACCCACCACTCTCCACCGGTAAGGAACTTGAAGTACTAGGAGGGCTTTGGAACTGCCAGTCTGCAGTCAAGAAGGCGGACACCATCTCAGCCTATGCCTCCCTGCAGACTCTCCACTTCCTGGCCCTCACAGAGACCTGGATCACCCCAGAAAACACTGCCACTCCAGCTGCCCTTTCAACTGCCTACTCGTTTTCACACTCCCCAAGACGAACAGGGAGGAGGAACTGGGCTCCTCATCTCACCCACATGGTCCTACCAGGTCCTTCCTCTCGACCACCTACCCCGATCTACGCTTGAATTTCACGCACGAACGTCTCTGTCACCCTTCCCTTCAAACTCAACATCATAGTGATCTATCGCCCACCCGGTCCTCTTGGTGACTTTTTGGATGAGATGGATGCCCTCCTGAGCTGCTCCCCTGATGATGGCACACCACTCGTCGTCCTCGGTGACTTCAACATCCACCCTGGAAAGCTGCATTCATCTGAATTCATAGACTTCTTTTCCGCTTTTGACCTTACACTGTCCCCCTCTCCACCAACTCACCGGGCCGGGAACCAACTTGACCTTGTCTTCACAAGATCCTGTGACATCTCGGCACTCTCTGTTACCCCGCTCACCGTGTCTGACCACCACTTTGTGTCTTTCTCCATCCCCATGAAGCCCACCTCATCCCTCCACTCTACGCCTCGAATGGTCACCAGCCGCCGCAACCTGAAATCCCTCACTCCCTCCGCTCTCTCCTCAACTATTATCTCCTCGCTCCCATCCTCGGAACAGTTCTCCTTAATGTCTACTGAGGAAGCCTCCTCTATCCTGATGTCCTCACTCTCCTCTTCTTTGGACACTCTCTGTCCCCCCATCTCACGACCGGCGCGATCATCTCCCGCCCCTCCCTGGCTGTCTGAACCTCTGCAAACCAACAGATCATTGTTGCGAGCATCAGAGAGAAAATGGAAGAAATCGGGACATCACGAGGACCTTGCTCACTACCACCTCCTCCTCTCTGACTTCACCTCAACTGTTTCGGCAGCCAAATCTGCCTTCTACCTGCTAAGATCAACTCTTCTGCCTCCAACCAGAACTCTTCTCCGTGTTCTCTTCCCTCCTCACCCCTCCTGCCCCTATCCCCCCTTCCTCCCTTACTGCCGATGACTTTGCAACTTATTTTACCAAGAAAGCACATGACATCAGCTCCTCATTCATGCCTATTCCCTCCCAGAAGACATCTCCCCCAACTCTCAACTCGGATGGTCTTACCAGCTTTAGCCCCCTCACCTCTGAGGACGTCCACGCACTTGTTACATCTAACCGCGCCACCACCTGCTCCCTTGACCCGATTCCCTCCTCTCTTCTCCAGGACATCTCACACGACATCTTGCCATTCCTCACCACCCTGATCAACTCCTCCCTCACCTCAGGTGTCATTCCAGCGGATTTTAAGACCGCTATCGTGAAGCCTCTCCTTAAAAAACCCACCCTAGACGCTACTGACATTCAAAGCTACAGACCTGTATCTCTTCTTTCATTCCTCTCTAAAACCTTGGAACGTGCCTCCTACAACCAACTGTCATCCTATCTCTTGCGGAAAAACCTCCTAGACCCTAATCAATCAGGATTCAGGACTGCTCACTCCACTGAGACGGCCCTCCTCACAGTGACCGAGTCCCTGCGAGACGCCAGAGCCTCGTCCCACTCCTCCGTTCTCATTCTCCTCGACCTATCTGCTGCATTCGACACAGTCAACCACCAAATCCTCCTCTCCACTCTGGCTGAACGTGGCATAACTGACTCTGCTCTCGCCTGGTTTACATCATACCTGACAAACCGCACCTTCCAGGTCACATGGAATGGCTCTATGTCCAAACCCTGCTCTCTGGACACGGGCGTCCCTCAAGGCTCAGTATTAGGACCGCTTCTGTTCTCACTATACACCAGATCACTAGGTTCTGTTATCACATCGCATGGATTCTCCTACCATTGCTACGCAGATGACACCCAGCTGTTCCTCTCTTTTCCCCCGTCCTCTGACGCTCACATTGCAACTCGCATCTCGAACTGTCTGGCTGACATCTTTGTCTGGACAACTGCACATCACCTCAAGCTCAACCTGAACAAAACCGAACTCCTCTTCATCCCAGGGAAAGACTGCCCTCGCATGGACCTGTCGGTCACTGTCGAGGGCATCACAGTATTACCTTCCTCAACTGCGAGGAACCTGGGTGTAATCCTCGATGACCAACTATCCTGCACCCCCAACATCACTGCTGTGGCCCGATCCTGCAGATTCGCCCTCTACAATATCCGCAGGATTCGGACCCTCCTCACAAAGGATGCAACGCAGCTCTTGGTCCAAGCACTGGTCATCTCCCGCCTTGACTACTGCAACTCTCTCCTGGCCGGACTCCCGGCCTCTGCGATTAAACCATTACAGCGTATCCAGAATGCCGCAGCACGCCTTATCTTCAATCTACCCAAATTCTCCCACGTGACCCCCCTCCTCCGTGACCTCCACTGGCTCCCTGTTGCAGCACGCATCCAATTCAAGACGATGACACTGGCCTTCAGGGCCATCAATGGAACGGCACCTTACCTATAGCACTCTGATCTTAGCACTGTTGCTCTTGAAGTACTATTTAACTCAGATGAGGACCTAACACTTGTTCTATTTTTAGCTCTTACTGCATCGGCAATGATACGTCGTGGTTTCTTTGTTTCCTTCTTTTGACAAATGTACTTATTGTAAGTCGCTTTGGACAAAAGCGTCTGCTAAATGACCTAAATGAAAGGAAGGAAGTAGGTTGCCTTCCTTGGTTTGGGGGGGGGGGGGTCAGACTTCCCTGTCTGAAGTTAGCAGGCGGAACAGCCTTAAGCCCAAGTTATGCTTCCGCGTCGACACAACGCAAGGGGGCTGGCGGACCCCTTACGTCCTTGCGGACCCCCTTACGTCCAACGCAAGGGCCTGACGTGCACCTCCCAAAAATCATAGACGCGCGTCGAGGCGACGCAACACCAACGCAGCAGCATTGGTTGTGATTGGTCCGCCAACTACATCCGCTGGAGACCACTATCCGGTTTCCACTCATAAACACCGCCATTTAAACTTGTAAAAGGCTACTTTTATTGTTTTCACCTCGTTTTATTGTTTGCACCTTGTCGCTTTTGCACAAAGAAATACAACACCAAGTTCTGAAAAATAGTGGATGTTTAAAGCCGGAAAGTAAACAAATAGGCTATAATGAGGCTAACGACGATATACGTCAAGAGTCTCGGTCGGTCGGTCAGTCTTTACAAAAAACATAGCGCCCTTTACCGGTATGGCATTGAATTGCATTTTGACACGTAAACCCAATGCAGAACCATCACGGTCTCCAAGCAACTGCGTGGCCGTTGCATGGCCGTTGCGGGATCACTACGCGGAAGCATAATCTTTAGGCTTTAGGTTTTGATCAAAGGGAACAAGAACAAATGCCAGGCATTTACATTAATTGGTCTGGGGGGAGGGGGGCTTCGGACTTCCTGGCTACGACTTGGCTGTGACACAGACTATGGGGTGTGATGTTGGCAGGGCGGGGGGAGTCTCAGAGATTTTGTATTTTCCTCCTCACTTACAGCACTTATGTTAGAAGCTTTTCCATTTGTGTGTGTTAAAGTTGATCCAGAAAATAGGGTTGGTGTTACAGTGAAAAAACAGTCCCAAAATATAAAAAGACTCACCCATTCTCCTGGAACTGATATTGATTTCAAATGGTCCAGGTGCCCGGCACTCTACCTTCCTGTTTGGGTCCTGGGCAGAACACACGCTAACAGGGAGAAGGAGATACTCAGCGAGCTGCTTCAGGCTGTCATGATATGCAATGGATGCAGGATGGCCAATTATGTCATCCTCAACCATGACTTTTGCTGTGTCGGGGAGTGTTGGTATGTCTGCCATAGTTTGAACTGGGGCATTGTTTGGAGCATCATGCACAGTGTCCTCCATGCTAATTTCCTGAAGTGATTCCGAGCAAATTGGAGTCTTCAGAGCACCGCCAGTCCTGTTGTAATAAGAACAGCTATGAGAAATAAAAAACAAAACACAATAACTTTACTGTAAGTGGAGCTAGAGGGTATTGAAACTACCTAACACAAATACGAGGCCTAAAATCTGGATCGTCACTGTCATCATCATCATCTGTGTCCACTTCTCTGGTTGCATCTTCTTCTAATGATGACACAGACTGTGTTTCCATATCAGGATTCCAGGTGTTGTCTTCTTCTTCCCAGTCAATGCTATAGAAAAAAGAAATTCAGAGAAAATAATATAATAATTCACAAAATGAATACAATTTTCCACAAACAGGAGATAAAAACATCTCTGCACACCACACGTCAACTTACATAGAGTTTCGAATGTCATTAAATTCATCTGCATCAACATCAGTGTTGAGGTCCAGTGACGACATACTAAAAAGACAGAAACACACACACACACACAAATGAGAGAATATTACATCACCACATAATAATGCACAGACCATGAATGTACTCTAAGTTTTATTCAGGAAATACTTGGCCAAAATCATCTTATAACATACCTTGCATCCAATGCTGGAGAGCTGTCTCCTCTGGGCAGCTAATGTTTAACTCCTGAACCCCAGCTACTGAGAAGTCATCATCTCTGTGAAGATTACAAAATTATATAATATTGTCAGCACAGCATAAACATGAAAATGTTCTTTATTCATCAAGTTGATATGTAAAAATGGAAGTCTTAGGTTTGGCAGTTTATGGGAAGAAGTTTTGACGGACCGAAAAAGCCTGAAGATTGTTATAAACTGTTGAGAGGATCCTCAGTTTGCCCCTATCCTCTCTGCATAGCATCTACCAGCAGAGAGTCCATAGAAGAGACAGTAACATGATCAATTACTCCACTAACACACCACAAAGGTAGAGGTACAACTTATTGTAAGTGTGTTTTATTTTATTACTGATGTTACAGACTCTGTGAAGTGCTGGACCTCCTAAGCGGAAGGACAGGTTTTTATCTTCAGGACATAATACTTCTCAAACGATCTAATCAACTTTCCTTGCCCCAACCACACCAGCAAGTAGGTTTCACTTTTCAACAAAAGTACACACACTCACTTGCATTTACCCACTGTCTGCACTTAGATTTAGCAGAGATATCACTGATAACACGTATTGTATGTTTTTTTTTCTGGGTTTCTCAAGGAGCACTTTCGCGCACATAAAACAAACAAGCTAGATATGAAAGATAGATGTTGTGTTGTGGATATATTCCACAACGTCGGTCAAAGCCATGTTCCTAGCAGCAGCTATTTGAACTCACCGGTCAGACAGAGACTCTGAAAATATAGTTGACACAGGTGGGAGAGGGGGTCTCATCAATCTGTGTTTTACTGGCGTGGAAGTTGATCGATCATTCTCATGGCTAAAAACAACACACAACGAAGCTAACGTTAGCATTCGGCTAATACAAGCTACACACGTAGCCAAGTTGGCAAACCTTACATATTTCATGAAACTAACAAATCCCCCCGAAACAAAACAAATCATTACCTGTCCAACAGAAAGAGAGCAACCTCTGCATCACTTTTCAGGCCCTTCACATGCCCCAGTTGTCTCCACCGCTCAAACGCCGCACCGATGTTGACTCGGGTCCGACTTCTTTCTTTATCCTGAGCCTTTCTCATTGCAACCTTTTCTGCCTCAGGCTTTCTTTTCCTTGCCTTTTTAGTGGGGTGAGTTGGTAAAAGTTAAGCTGGCTGCATTTTCTCCGCCATTGTAACCAAATGAACACTCCGTATTCCTGCAGAGGAGTGCGCTGAAATTTTCAGGTGTTGTGCCACCGGCATCAGTGAGACCCGACCTGTGCACGCGCGGAGGAGGGCGGGACATGAAGGCATCTGACCAGTGAAGGCAGCTTACCAATCCGTGATAGCAGGCCCGGCTAGCACGGATTGGTTAACTTTTTCTCAGTCCTGCAGCTGCCACAAAGGTCTGATTATTTTCTCTCCTTTTTCTGAATACATAATGTATTGACTACTCTCAGGATAGAAGGACCATTTCACCCAGTATAACAAAATGTACTTCTGAACAACATTGTAGACCCTAGCTTTAACAAGCGATGCTGCTCCTTTTTTGCCGAGATAATCTCTGTCCGCTTGTGTGTTTGAGCATGTACCTGTGGCTGCCCATCTCGCTCGCTCTCCAGTTAGACAGCCGACGACTTCATAGAATAAATATGTAATATTGTATATATATATATATATATATATATATATATATATATATATATATATATAGTCTGTTTGGGGCCAATGACATCACATGACCCGGAAATTTTAACTCCACCATTTGGCCACTATCTAAAATTTGCTCCATAGCCTGGCACTCCACCAGCAGCAAAAAAAGCAAAAGAGAGAGAGAGAGAGAGAGAGAGAGAGAAAAGAGAGAGCAGCAAGAGGCTAACACTAATCCACTTATTAAGGCAACAACTTCAAGCCCGGAACCTGCGCCAGATATTAATACCTAATCATGAGTTAATTAAAGAAGGGTTAGTTAGCGCCTAATCCGCTGTGATGAGCGTGTGATAATGGCAGGGAGCGACAGAGTGTCCTGAGGGGATGGGGGTCTATGGTGCTAACACTAGGTGCTAACACCAGAACTGTGGACTGGAGATATAATTAACTCCAAGGTGCCAATGTAGCAGGGGTTTTAGACTATTTGAGAGGGAATACATTATCACATTTGGAATTCTCCAGGTGTGAGAGATGATTAATATACCATAAGGCCAAGATGTTATCGTTCAGATGGAACTACATGATCTTCAATGTGACACACAGAAAGCTGAACACACAGGCCTACTTAGCGGTAGGCTTTATTTCTAAACAAATGTGAAATCATCATCTGTGAAGTGTTTCAGTTGGTAGATTGTCCCAAACGGTCACTGTGCATCACTTTTGCTCAGTGGAGTTTACCGAGATAGAGATAGGGAGTCGTAGATGCACTCAGCTGTGTTATCACTAGCAGCCCCTACTGGCTGGGGGGTGAATGAGGAGTCAGCAGGCAGTCGATGGCAGTATTAAACAGGAAATAAAAGCTGTTTTGAAGCAACCATGACAGGTCCTTGAGCATGCAGCCATTACTGGGCACTCAAAATATAATGCAAGCAGAACGCAAGATAAGCCATGGATAGACACACAGGTGCTAACTCGCTCGCTCGCTCACTCACTCACTCACTCACTCACTCACTCACTCACTCGGTCGGCAAACCACTAACTGTTAACAGCAAATGGAACTACCCGGACACATACCTATCCATTACTGAGCTGCTACTAAGTGTGCTGAGTTTAATTCATTTTTTGGATGAAAATTGTATGATGTGTCTTACATGACGAGTTCATTCCTTGCACACATTGTTACTCCCCACCTCTCCGGAGAAGGACTAGCTAGACATCTGTCTCCGGAGCTCCGTCCACGCTATTCCTAGTGGCGCCTGGTGATGTATGTTGTCAAAGTAACAACTAGTCAAATGACCACTGAAAAAAGTTCAATGTTCATTCTACTTTTATTCTATTTCTATGGTTAAACCTGGCGCAGATCTACCATCTATTGAGTACGCCTTTCTATTTGAGTCACATGACTTGCTCATCAATGGGGCTGTGATGTAAGATATTGAAAGACTTCTCTAAGCAGACAGACGCAAGTGAAGGAAGAAAAAAAGTTATCCGCGGGGATTTCCATAATGTTGTAGGACTTACATTAACATACTGTTTAACAGCTGCCATCTCTCTCAATACTGGACCAATTTCAAAAATGTTTTTCAATTCAATTTTATTTATAGTGTCATATCACAACAGAAGTCATCTCAGACACTAAACTGTCTTGTGTTGTCACATGCTTTGCTTCCTGTCTTGGTTTCCCTCCTTTTTTCTGTGTCCCAGGTCTGACTCATTGTACCCTAGTTTCGTTGACCAGGCGCAGTCAGCTCTCAGCGCACCTGCGCCACGCCGACGGGTTGTGTCCGCCTGGACTTTGCAAGTTTGCACCGCGCAGGCTCACGCAGGCACACCTCCCGTCTCGCCCACCGGCGCAAGTGGGAAAGAGGGAGGAGAAGAAGGCGTGAGTGGGAGACGAGGAGGAGACGAGGTGTGGACTGGGATTAATACAGCCGATTCAGATCTTCAACAATCAAATGAGCTCCTCTCCTCACCTTTAATGCGTTAGGGGAGGTTCAGTGCAAGTTCCGTCACTTGACAACCCGATGACAGAAGCAGCGCCGCCGCTCCCACCACGCGCATCATAGCGTGCGTATCATAATAATAACAATGCGCATATTATAAAAAACAGGAGAGCGAGAGGAAACCGGCCTGTGAGGTCTCGGTGACGTGTGCGCACTGCGCGCTGTCAGCCAAACTTCCACTCCACCAGCTGTGTTGCGCCTTGAATGAATGGACTTTATTTACACCTTGCGCCTTGACGCCTCCCCCTGCTGTGCCGCCACACCCATCTTGTCGCAGGCGATCCACCAAACTGCCAAACTGACCGTGCGCAAGGCTGCACGGGTCGAAACTTGCATTACGCCGGCTCCGCTACCCTGCGCCGCCCTGCGCTGCGCCACGAAACTAGGGCCCATTGTCTCGTCAGCCTTGCCTCTCGTTCTCCCCAATCACCATAGCCTGCCCTTGTGGTTCCACACCTGTCTGTCGTTGAACCTAATCAACCCTGGTGTTTAGTCTGTGGGTGCAGTCGAATAGTCTTTTTTGCTTAGGAAGGTTCCTAACTGAAGAAGTGACCCGGAAGTAAACATGCGGCCGCCATGATAAGAGCCGTTCGGATTCTCTAAATGCATAGGAAAGGAGCTCCAATGCTTCCTTTCAGAGCTCCTTTAGCATAGGATGCAACGGACCTTCCTATGCGATAGGAAAGGAGATTACGCTGACCCACAATTCTTTGCGAGAGCAACATTTAAAGTGCCACACACCTCGGCCGTTCGTGAAAACAAACGATATGTGCATTTACATATTTAACATTAACTTTCATGCAGACATATAGCAATTGGAATAGTGTTGATAAATGTGTGTGGACAGTGATAATAATCGAATGTTTTTATTTTATTTTATTTATTTCAATCATGTTACAAACTTGACAAAAACGAAACTAAAACCACAAATGAAACGTAAATAAAGCAACCGGTCAAACAGGAGCTGCTGGACCTGAAGCCGGTCAGTAAACCAGCTGTGTACAAAACCAACATGTGGACGATGCGCTTTTTGTAGTCCATTATTGTAGTTTCTCCAGCGTAGACGCACGTCAATCGCCAGTGCTGATCATCAGCTGTCAATCATCAGCGGCCGCGTTATAATGACGTAGCTTAGTGAAAGTCCAGTCGGATTCTCTGAGCACCGACTCAGTCGACTATTCCTAAGTCCTTTTGAGTTCTCCTATCGCCTTTCCTTAACCCTGTGACGTTTTCCCCAGAGGTCAAGGAATAGGAGATAGGAATAGGAGTTAGGACCTTATTTTTTGACTATTCGACTGCACCCTGTGTGTTTCCTTTCTGTCTTTGCTTGGTTGTCTGTTTTATCCCGGATGTGTCTCCACCATCTGATCTGTCCTGACTATGTCCTGGTCTTTCTCTGGATTATTGTTTGTGAGTTTTATCTACATTTTGGATTATCTTGGTCTTTGTTTTTTGATAGTGTTTTTCCCCCTGTGGTCTCCCTGAGTTTTTGGACTTTGTTCTTTTGTTAGCTTACTATTTAAATAAACCTTTTAACTGCATTTGGGTCCATACCTTCAATCATAGTACATCCCTGACAACTCCTTTTTTATGGTAGTATTTGAGGAAATGGCAATCCCATCAATAGTAGCTAAATCTTTAGACAGCCAGCTTTGGAGGTGTTTAGGTCCAGGTACAATAACCTCTGTTTTATCTGAGTTTAACAACAGAAAATTGCAGGTCATCTAGGTTTTAATATCATCAATATACGCCTGGAGTTTAACTAGCTGATTGGTTTCATCAGGCTTGATTGATAAATATAATTGAGTATCATCACAATGGACTTTTATAGAGTGTCTTCTAATGATATTTACCAAAGGAAGCATATGTAAGTTGAAAAGAATTGGTCCGAGCACGGAACCTTGAGGGACACCGTATTTAACTTCAGTGTGCAAGGAGGATTTTTCATTAATATGCACAAACTGAGCTTGATTGGATAAATAGGACTTAAACCAGCTAAATTTGATTCCTTTGATGCCAATTAATTTTTCCAGTCTACATATTAGAATCGTATGGTTAATGGTGTCGAATGCAGCACTGAGATCTACTAGGACAACTACAGAAACCAGTCCTTTATCAGAAGCAATTAGAAGTTAATTTGTAATTTTCACCAGAGCTGTCTCTGTATTATGATGTACTCTAAATCCTGAATGGAAGTCCGGAAGAAGATTATTGTTTTAATTGTTGGTTCAATCACAGCTACTTTAAAGGACTGTGTCACATAGCCTGTTAATAGAGACATGTTGAAGGTTTAGAAGAAGAGATCTTAGGTTAGGTTAGGTTAGGTTAAGCTTGATTGTAGATAATTACTCTAAATATATATATCAGGTCTTACTATTTCTAAGATTCCTGAGTTTGAGGGTAACATGGTTCCAATCGAAGGCAAGATGTGACTAATTATGTCTCTGATAGCTAAAATGTATCATTTGTGTCATCATTTGTATCATTAAAAAAGTTAATAAAGTCATTACTACTATGGGTTATAGGAATACATGGCTCATTAGAGCTGTGACTCTTTGTCAGCCTGGCTACAGTACTGAAAGAAATCTAGGGTTGTTGTTTTTAAAATTTTTCCTCTATTAAAGATGAGTAGTAGGCTGCTCTGGCATGGAGAGCCGTCTTATATGTTTAAGACTTAGGGCCCTAGTTTCGTGGCACAGCGCAGGGCGGCGCAGGGTGGCGGAGCGGGCGTAATGCAAGCCTTGCACATGGTCAGTTTGGCAGTTTGGTGGATCGCCTGCGCCAAGATGGGTGTGGCGGCGCAGCAGGGGGAGGCGTCACAGATTCAGCTTGGTGTAGCGGAAGTTTCGTGGCAAAAAGCCTCGCCGAGACTTCGCCGAAAGCCCGCCAGCTCCAACCTAGTCTACTCTTGGCGTAAGGCGCAAGGCGCAAATAAAGTCCATTCATTCAAGGCGAATTACAGCTGGCGGAGTGGAAGTTTGGCTGAAGGAGTGGAAGTTTGACTGACCGGCGCGCAGTGCGTACACATCACCAAGTCCTCACATGCAGGTTTCCACAGTTCCAGGCACATTTAAATGCAATAAATAATCACAACAAACACTATTTAATGCAACTAATTGATCAACACGTGAATTTATATCTATATAGGTTGTCCCGTCACATCTGACGTCAGATCAAAGGTGGATGGCAAGCGTAACGGGATAAAACAGACAACCAAGCAAAGACAGAAAGGAAACACACAGACTAAACACCAGGGTTGATTAGGTTCAACGACAGACAGGTGTGGAACCACAAGGGCAGGCTATGGTGATTGGGGAGAACGAGAGGCAAGGCTGACGAGACAATGGGCCCTAGTTTCGTGGTGCAGCGCAGGGCGGCGCAGGGTAGCGGAGCTGGCGTAATGCAAGTTTCGACCCGCGCAGCCTTGCGCACGGTCAGTTTGGCAGTTTGGTGGATCGCCTGCGACAAGATGGGTGTGGCGGTGCAGCAGGGGGAGGCGTCAAGGCGCAAGGTGTAAATAAAGTCCATTCATTCAAGGCGAAACACAGCTGGCGGAGTGGAAGTTTGGCTGACAGCGCGCAGTGCGCACACGTCACCGAGACCTCACAGGCAGGTTTCCTCTCGCTCTCCTGTTTTTTATAATATGCGCATTGTTATTATTATGATACGCACGCTATGATGCGCGTGGTGGGAGCGGCGGCACCGCTTCTGTCATCGGGTTGTTAAGTGACGGAACTTGCACTGAACCTCCCCTAACGCATTAAAGGTGAGGAGAGGAGCTCATTTGATTGTTGAAGATCTGAATCGGCTGTATTAATCCCAGTCAATGCCTCGTCTCCCACTCACGCCTTCTTCTCCTCCCTCTTTCCCACTTGCGTGGGTGGGAGTGACAGGAGGCGTGTCTGTGCTAGCCTGCGCGGTGCACGAAACTTGCACAGTCCAGGCGGACACACCCCGTCGGCGTGGTGCACTTGGGCTGCGCGCTGACTACGCCTAGTCCACAAAACTAGGGCCCTTCGTCTTACCAGACTAGGTGGGATTCTTCCAGTTTGGTAGAGCGCCAGATGAGTTCAAGATGACGCAATTTTTGTTTTAATTTACGAGTTTGGGGGTTATACCAGGGAGCTAACTTCCTTTGTTTTATAGTTTTCTGTTTTAGAGGAGCAACAGAGTCAAGAGTCGTTTTCAGTAAGCTTCCAGATTCATCTATAAGAGAGTCAATTTGGGTGGGACTAAAATTAAGTCCTCCATTTCATTGAGAAATGGCATTGAACTCAGGATTGGTGGAATCACTTCCTTAAACTTAGCTACTGCTCTATCCCATAGACACCAAGAGTAGTAGCCTTTTCCTAGAGGAGCATATAGTCAAGAAATTATAATTCAAAAGTTTTCAAGTAATGGTCAGATAAGGAGGTTGAGAGTGTGGTTATGACAGTGAGTTGGTTTATGTACACTGTGGCCGAAGCCAATAAAATCTATTTAAGTAAATGCTACACTAAGGCTGTCATTTACAATGTCCACATGGATATTAAAATCTCCCACAATAATTACTTTATCTGATTTAAGGACTAAACTTCATAGAAACTCAGTGAAGATAAGAATTCAGAATACTGACCAGGAGCACGATACACTGAAACAAACAGAATTGGCTACATTGTTTTCCAGTTTGGGTGTGAAAGGCTGAGAATCAGGCTCTCAAATGAGTTATAATTTAGTTTTGTTTTCGGGTTGATGAATAGGCTTGAATCAAAAATGGCTGCAACTCCTCCTCCAAGTCTGCTAGCTGGAGATATATTAATCTGGTATTAATATGACTGGTAGGACTAGCTTCGTTTAAGCAAACATAGTCTTCATCACACAGCCAGGAAGAATAAATCAATATGTTTATCTGATGTTAAATCATCAGAGTCCACATTTAATCATCTGCTTTTGTTGAACTACATCAGAAGTGCTAATTGTTATTAGTTTTCATGTGAAATCCCTCTTCTGTTTGACTGAATTAATTTAAGTGGTCGGGGGACAGAAACCGTTCTTATGCGGTTTTGGGTGGGTGACTGCTCTAATGGAGGCCCAGAGAAGTGTCCTCTGTCTCTGCATGATTTTGCTCCTCCACTGTCTCACCCTTATCCTCTGAAGCCTCCTCCCCCCTTCACTTGCTTCCTCTCCTTACTTCCACCTCCTCTTCCTCTTCCCATTTTCCTGTCCCCTCCTCTGTCTTCCTCTTTAGATTTGTGTTTTAGAGAAAGTGTCAAATCATCACCTCTCAACTCCCCCTTGTGGTGCTGCTCTCATTCATTACACACACACACTCACACAGACACACACACACACACACACACACACACACACACACACACACAGGTAGACTTGCATACACACAGGCAAGCACATAAAGCAATGGAGAGTACTACACACAATCTACGCTCCATTGTAATGAGGATGTTGAGCAATAAAAGAGGAGTTTCCAACGCGATAGCAAGAGTGTGTGCATTAGCATTTAAAAGGAGCCGAATTAGCCATCGCGCCACAATCTCCAATAAATGAGCCTGAATGTCGGGCTAACGTGGCTTTTATCGAAGGGACAAATTCACACAGCGGAGGAAAAGAAGAAGGTGCGGTGGCAGAAAGTGAGCGGAAGGCTTCAGAGTCAAAACACTATTCAAATGCAGCTGCCGCTAGAAAAGAAATGGCAGCTCTTCCTTCACAACAATCCCCAGCGGGCCCTGATGTGGAATTATGTTTAATTTAAAACATGTTACCAGCAAAAGAAGTTCCCTGAACCCTGTCTACTCACTTGTTAGCTCCCACAAATAAGAAGAGAATCAAGGAGGGCGATGTTAAGCCTGGTGCGAGGAAGAAGAGTGGAGATGGCGGCAGTTTGGAGTGATAAAAGGAGAGAGAAAAAAGGGGTCAGCAGAATCTCAGCTACCCAGTACTGTTGCTCTTAAGGTACTTCTTTACTCAGATGAGGACCCTAACACTTGTTCTATTTTTAGGTCTTACTTTATCGGCAATGATACGTTGTGGTTTCTTTGTTTCCTTCTTTTGACAAATGTACTTATTGTAAGTCGCTTTGGACAAAAGCGTCTGCTAAATGACCTAAATGTAAATGTACCCAGAAATGACAGAAAGGTCACAGAGGAAGAGAGTAAACATGTAAATTCAGCGATGGCAGAAGTCCAAAGGCCAAATTTCCTTCTCTCTCCCATTTTCATTTCCCCTTGCTCTCCCTTAAGGTTGAGATTAATTTGCCTGTTATCTCTCTAATCTAAATCAGCTATATTAATTACGTGCACACTCCTGCCGAATGGTTTTGTGCAATGTCAAATGCACAGTGCAAATATCAGAACATGCTCGGCATGTAAAAGAACAGAGGGGTGGTGACAAACAAACAATAAAGCCAACGATATTAAAAATGTGCATATTTTATGCATACATGCTCCAAGTCTCGCTGCACTTAATGGTTTACAGTTTCCATTTCACACCTCATGCTTTGCACAAGACAGAGGGCAAACACTGATCAGCCACTGGTTTCACACGGCAGGTTATCCACATACATAAAGAGCACCGTAAATATGGACATGAATTAACAACACTTACGTCCCAATGGGAGAATCATGGAAATATTAGCCTGACATAATTAAAATATACAGTACTCCAGAGTTCTGATGAGCTCACCGCTCGATTTAATGTATCCTCTAAGTAAATCTTTGTATTTTGCATTACTAACGATTTCACACAAACACTGTTTTGGTGCGGTAGATCTAGTGATGCTGCTGCTTCTGAGACAGGAAAAAAAAAAAATCAAAATGCCAGCCACTTACTGAGCATAGATTATAATATTTAGGCAATAATATCTGCAGATCAGTCATTTCTAGTATACAACTAAATATAAATATATTTAAGAATCATAACTCAAAGACATCAAAGAGACATATTGCTGTACATAACATAAAACAGTGTACATAAAACATTAATATTATAAGCAATATTTCCCAAATCAAATATTAAAACTTAGTCATTCAGAATTTGTGATACATAGTTGATCCCAGAGAGGCACCAAGTAATAATTACATCAGCACTGGAGCCATCACTGAAACTGTGCCCTTTAGGGCCCAAAGCCTTTCACATACCTGTATCTTTCATAAAGCAACATTTAAAATGACTGTCTTAAACTGATTTCACCACACTAATATACTGTATTTGTGTTTAATATATGCTACTGTAGATCTGAATAAAATAATCTCACTATGATAAACATTATAAATATCCATAATTAAATCTAGTAAGAATAGTTATAGAACTACGGAAATATTTTTTACCGTGGGGGAGGAGGAGTGGATTGCAGAATTAGCTGTAGCCCAGGATTAGCTTGAGCAGAGCGGCTAGCTACAGTTTGGATGAGGCTAATTAGATCTGTCTATCCGAACACATCCATCTTCTGCTCATCCCTCCTCCCCTGCTCCCCCCTCTCCAAATAAATTGCTCTTTATTACTCTATCATTCAGGTTATTACCTATGAAATAATGAGACACTCCTGGTCAGGGCCAGCATAATTGATTTTCCCCCCCCTTTTTCCTTTTGCGAGTGTGTGTGTGTGTGTGTGTGTGTGTGCGTTCCAGGTATTGTTATTATTAGCTGGCAAGGGAACACTGAGAAGATTAGCTGGTGGGAATGATAGATGAAGAAACGAAAGCATGATTGAGAATCCACAAACAACTTGTGCAAATGTATATTTTCCGTAGTTTTTTAATTTTCTGTGAAATCATGAGAAATTTTTCTTTTCAGCACAAATTCTAAGCTTTTCACGCATGTCATGAATGTGTACAGTACACATAAAACATGCAGCTGTGGACATGGTGTGTTGCCTGAGTTGTAATGTAAACTTTTCTAATATCAATATCCTTCTATTGATCCTTCATTTTCTCTCTCCCTCTCCCTCTCCTTCTCTCTCTCTCTCTCTCTCCCTCGCTCGCTCTCACACACACACTGAGATCACAGACGATACACGAGGGGTGAGGAGGAAGGAGGGGCTGCAGTATAAATGTTTCATTCCTCCTGAATGGCAGGTTAAGTGAGGATACAATAATATTGCTGACAGTAATGGCAACTTTAATTTCCTTTTGCTATTGTGGAGATTTATGTGGAGAAATTAAATTCCAGCAGCTTGCAGGCTTCAATAATCATTATACAGTGCAGAGAGTGAAGAGAAAAGGGAAACTGTTTTCATGGTCACAATATATAAAAGAAGCAGTTTAAGCATCAAGGGAAAGAGAAAGTAATCTGTGCAGGCTTAATAAACACAAAAGACATTATACAGATGTTCAAAAAAGACGTCATAGCACTCAGTAACATTGGTTCATAAAAGCTATCATGAGCTTAAACGAGTGGCCGAATGTCTCTGAAACCAGCATCATGTGTCTTTCTGTCACCACCCGAAGAAACAAATAAGCAAATAATAGAGTTGATTTAAAATGTATTTTTTTATTCAAATTTGTATTAATTTTCACATTATACACATAACACAGGACTCACAGACATTAAAGACATAATTACAGGAAACCAAAAATGAAATTGCAATACATCACTAAAAAAACAAACAAAACGTGTGATAAAAGTTGCTGCATGACATAATGGGCTGCATGGTGGTGTAGTGGGTAGCACTGTTGCCTCACAGCAATAGGATCCCGGGTTTGATTCCCGGGACAGCCCCAGGTTCCTTCTGTGTGGAGTTTGCATGTTCTCCGTGGGTTCTCTCCGTGTTCTCTGGCTTCCTCCCACATTCTGAAGACATGCAGAATGGTGATAGGTTGGTTTATAGGTCTCTATATGTCGGCCCTGTGATAGACTGGCGTCCTGTCCAGGGTGTACCCCGCCTTCGTGATCCAATTGATGTGATCATTTCACATCAATTGGAAATAATCTAGATGTCAGGTACTATTCCCTCTCTCTATGTGGTCTTACATCCTGAGTAGAATTTAAAATTAAGTGGGTTTAATTATTTTTGGGGGGGACAAGCAGTGTTGAAGAGGGGACACAAATCCTTTGCATGTAACTCACATACGATTTTGTTCTACACTGTTTATGAGACTGGATACTAATTTTGTTCTATCTCATTACAGTAATTCATACATCTTCATGAGTTTATTTTTTGGAGAGAAGAAAGTGATTTTTCTGTCCAATTTACACTGTGTTCTCTACAAGATTTAAATAAATATGCAGATTTGGGTATAATGCTGTGTTCACACCAAACTCGAAGCAAGGCTTTCACACGGCGAAATTCCATACAGTTTCAATGCAAAGACGTGAATGGACACAAATTCACACTAGGCAGCACAAATGATAAATCAAGTGAGAAGTAGGGTTATTTTCTCATATACTTCCATACAATCTGATGGAGTCGTCCCCTGATGGCCAACAGAGAGAAAGCAAGTTTAAGGCACTTCAGCTTAAGGCTTCACGTTTTGTGGTCATTTTTGAGTACTTTCTTTTTATTGGGAATGATGACAGCCCCATTCTGACTTTTGCCCACAAAGCTCAGATTAGTTAAATGACTCCAGTTTGTGAAAACAGTTTACAAATCAGTTTGTCACAAATGGGAAGATAAGTATATGATATGCTTGGATTCCATGTGATTACATTTGTGAGTAGTTTACTCAGTTGCTAAGTATAATAATAATATCAGAAATTAATTAAATTCCTGCATTCACTATCATCAGTGGATCCACATTTGAAAGCATTTGGGAGTAGATTAGCATGGTAATTATCAACCTCAGTGGACTTGCAGGCAAATTCCTGACTTTGATCTACTGTAAACTTGACGGACTGAACAGACATCCCAAGAGGCCAAAATGGAAAAAAAACATCATATTAGCTAAGCCACACCCATGTAATATTGTATGACTCTACTCTTAAGGAGAAACAACCCTACTTATGTATTATCGCCCTCTATTGCAATTGGGTTTATCCCTGCATGCATGCACAGAAGATAATGGGCCCTAGTTTTGTGGCGCAGCGCAGGGCTGCGCAGGGTGGCGGAGTTGGCGTAATGCAAGTTTCGACCCGCGCAGCCTTGCGCAAGGTCAGTTTGGCAGTTTGGTGGATCGCCTGCGCCAAGATGGGTGTGGCGGCGCAGTAGGGGGAGGCGTCACAGATTCAGCTTGGCGTAGCGGAAGTTTCGTGGCAAAAAGCCTCGCAGAGACTGCGCTGAAAGCCGGCCAGCTCCAACCTGGTCTACCCTTGGCATAAGGTGCAAGGCGCAAATAAAGTCCATTCATTCAAGGCGAATTACAGCTGGCGGAGTGGAAGTTTGGCTGACGGCGCGCAGTGCGCACACGTCACCGACACCTCACAGGCAGGTTTCCACAGTTCCAGGCACATTTAAATGCAATAAATAATCACAACAAACACTATTTAATGCAACTAATTGAATCAACGCGTGAATTTATATCTATATAGATTGTCCCGTCACATCTGACGTCAGATCAAAGGCGGATGGCACGCATAACCTCTCGGACCAAATCATCTCCCTCTCTCTCTCTCCTGTTGTTTTTTATAATATCGGCATTGTTATTATTATCATACGCACGCACAGCGCGTGATGCGCGTGGTGGGAGCGGCACCGCTGCTTCTGTCATCAGGTTGTCAAGTGACGAAACTTGCACTGAACCTCCCCTAACGCATTAAAGGTGAGGAGAGGAGCATATTTGATTGGCGAAGATCTGAATCGGCTTTGTTAATCCCAGTCCACACCTCGTCTCCTCCTCGTCTCTCACTCACACCTTCTTCTCCTCCCTCTTTCCCACTTCCGCGGGTGGGCCTGCGTGGTGCACGAAACTTGCAAAGTCCAGGCGGACACACCCCGTCGGCATGGAGCAGGTGCGCTGCGCGCTGACTACGCCTAGTCTACGAAACTAGGGCCCAATGTGTCCTTGTGGTCTGCACCATCACACTGTGTCCACACTGTGCTTTTAATAATACCTTATTAAAAGCTGTGGGACAATAGTTGGTTTCCTATTTATTCTTCAGCATCAAGCAGTCAACAAGAAGTAATCCGACCTCCATCCCAGCTGCGAAAGCTGCCTCAGCACTGTCTTCACCAGGCTAGGGAGTGGCTGCCCTGCCCGCTGCTTGCCGGTTGTGTGCCTGTTTGCTTTTGGAAGAGCTGCAACATTGAGTGGATGACTTCACAGTCAAGTCAATGGGATGGGAGCTGGGCAGACTATTAATATACTTTGCTAACGGATGAGCAGGAAATATCAGATGAAAACTGTTATGCTATGATTTGTGAATTGGTAATTGGTTTATGTTGCCTGCTTGTGTACAGTGGGGCATAGACTATATCAGCATCACCATTAATCCAGAGCGAGAACTTTTGGATAATATACTCTATAGAATATTACTTACACATTGTAACTTCATATTCTATTAGTAAAGGTGTAACACTTTAAAGCCTGGGCTCCTCTGGCAGAAATGCTGGTGTATATTGTTGACATTAAAATTAAATTCTTGGAGAGACAGCTCTCTTACATTAACATTACATTTTTTAATATGACCGGTAAACGAGAGACCCTACCCCCATTGTCTACCATTATGGTTTTTGCTAAAGTAAATAGGTTAAGGAATTGCATGTCTTGCTTCAGCACGACATGTAGATGTGGACAAGCTGCCTTTTGTTGTTATTTGACCACCAACAGCCCCCACAGCCTAGTCATGAAGCTCTGAACTGCTGTGACAAATGATGAATGTGAGGATAGTGCTGTCTCTGACCATGAACTTTGTGTGATGAAGGAGTTGTTGGCCCAATACCATCCTGTTCTGGGCAAATTAGGTCAAATTAACACATTTAGCTTGGATGCTCATCCCTCATTTATTAAAAGTGCTGCCATTGAAGTTTAACATTGATAGAATAATTTGCACTTACAACAGCCAACAGCTGCCTCACTGTGTGTGTGTGTGCGTGTGTGTGTGTGTTTGTGTAGACTGAGGGCAAAACAACTCGGAGGCCAGTAAAATAAAGCATCTGATGACACTTCTATCTATAACATGGTTCTTACTACTTAAATTCCTCAATAGAAAATCCAAGATTTTTTTTATAGCCCATCAGTATCTACATTAGGAGTTGTATTCATTCAATCACACAATACAGCAGTTTGTTGCAGACACACTTGGTGGAGATCTGCACTCTACTGAGTGCACCTTTCTCATTCTCAATGGTCTGATGTGGAAACAGCAACAGGCACAGTGATGATACATGCTCACACTCAATACGAAGAGGCTGATGTAATGCTTACTATGTTCACTATTTTAATTTGACGTGTTAGCATTCTAATATAGGGTAATTAGCACCAAGCACAAAGTTGAGTTGAGGCTGATAGGAGTTTGGAACTATTGAGTCATAAACGAAGTAATAATAATTATAAATAGAATGTATTAAAAAATACATAAACCGAGGTAAAACCTACTAAATTGCTGGAATGTGTGTGGTCAATGTACGCAATTGCATGAGTGGTTACATTTGAGTAAAATGTTACAAATGCACTAAAACTTCAAACACATATTTTAAGTACATTATATGGTACTTCATTCATTAGTCAGGTTTTTTTTTTTTTTTTTTACAGTTTGTATAAAGTGAAACATATGAGCCTATTCAGTTGAAAACATTTCCTCTTGTTCTTGTACTCAATGGTCCTTTTTGTACCCTCTAAATCCCCTTTAATTTTAGTTTTTACGATAATTTACGATAATATGTTAATGCATATGGCATAAAATTATGCCAAGGGGTGTATTTTTTGGGGAAAGTATTTTTTTATCAACCTTCTATACTATGTCTATAATACACTGTGTACACTTTTGTTACACTGTGACCCTTAGAGACAAAAATGTCCTCATTGAAACCCATTATAACTTCTTTATTTTTTAATTTAATTTTGACCCCAGGGTCATTGCAGCATACAGTCATGATTGGTTTTCTGTCATTCTGGACTTTGTGCTGTAGAATTGTAGTTTTTACTATTTTCCACTAGATAATGTAATTTTCCTATTTTGGTAAATTCCTCCTTTTTTCCAGATATTCACTCTCTGTTGTATTACAGATCATAGCAGGCCAGTGGAGTACATGTATGCAACAAAAATGATGTGGGTGTGTAGATATGGATGTACAAGAGTGGTGTATATGAGTATTTGGAGAAATCTGTGATGTATTTTTATTTTTTATGCAGTTTTAGATTTGTAAACACAAATCTGACTCAGCAATTTTGGAGAACAATATCCTACTGAAACCAGGAAAAACTAGTTTTTGATCACACTGCCATTACAGCATAAACTCATGCAATCTCTCTTTTTAGGCTTTCATTCTTAGTTTTTACTGTATTCCAACAGATTGAGCCATTTTCCCATTTTTGGGGGGATACAGGGAAAACATGCATTTTCCTTAGTTCCTCCATGTGTTTTTGAGCACAGCAAATATATTCAACTCAGATGATGTGTGTTTGTTGAAAAATAACAAAAAATCTTGGAAAAAAAGAGAAAAGTTAATATATATATGATTTTATGGCACTTTTGCTAATCATCGACATATCCCAGACTGTGATTGTGTGACCACTGTGACCAGATTGCATTTAGTATAATATAGAAAATAATTCATAAACAAAATAGTGGCATTATGTACAGAAACTGGCATTTTAAGGGTTAAAATCCTGAAAATGAATGAATATTTAATAGTTATGATCAGGACTGATGCTAATTAAAAAAAATTGACTACAAAAAAATTTTAATATATAATGATTTTATGATACTTTTTTGACAGTGTATAGTAAATTGAAAGGGTCCACAAGGATTAAAAGAAGAAAAGTCTAAACTTCTAAACCCCAACATTTCAATTATTTTGTTATTAATACCACACACATTAAAATCTATCTCTCTCTTGACTCAAACCGTCTCTACAACAACAATTCATGAATACTGGTTTCATACTTAGGTGTCAGACATACTTATTAATCCCACAGTATTGTGGCGACTAAATATATTGTTGAGGAGTTTCAGGCACAGCCAGTGGCTGAGTGCTGGTTGATGCTTGTAGAAATGCTAAGCAAACCAAGGCAGTTATCACAAAAACAGCCCAGTTATCTCAAACCACAACTTATTCAACGAGTCAATTAATGACTGAAAGATGTTGATGAAGTGTTTTCCTGTATATTAGGGGTTAAGTTAGATTTGTTTAGACGCTGGCTGCTAGCTCGTGGCTGGAGCTGCTGTGCTACAAGCTACAAGTGTTGTCCTTGTTGAGTTTTGAATGCGACTGTTTCTGAATGCACTGATTCTTTTAGACGACTGTGTTGTAGACTAGAACAATTTACTGACCAATAGTGCAACTTTGATCAGTTACTTACTTACTTACTTACTTACTTACTTACTTACTTACTTACTTACTTACTTACTCAGCCACACTGGCACTGACCCTCTTCAGTCCAGTCAAAAATAAAATATTGGACTAACTGATATTTTGACCATATTAGATTCATACTCTTTTTTTTAAAGTTGTAACCATATTTTGGAATGTTCCCTCGAGCAATGTTGAGGCATTTCAGTGGATAAGTAAAAACGTTCACTTATTGCTTTTAAATATTGGTTGCGCTATATAGGATTCTAGGGAACATGAATATCTGTACCAAATGTTATGTGAATTGATTCAAGCTAGGCTAAAAGACACACTCAATATAGTCAGTTTTCCTCTTTTAGTATACACACAGCCATACACTGACAATTTTATGCAATTGTTTGCATAAAAGGCAAAACTTGAACAACTGGTTTGATACTTTGCTTCATCCTCTCATGTAATTGTCTTGCACAGCACATTCGTCATTTCCTCTGCATTTATCTCAGCCAGGTCAACATGGTGTAATGATGCAAGCTTGACGCAAGGTGATGAACGCACAATTAAATTAGAGGCAAAGAGACAAAGAGCAGTGGAGAGAAGAGAGTTTAAAACAATAAAGGGAATAAATAAAAGGGGCTTCACCCTCAGGAAAATGTCCCTCTTAATATTCATTACGTGAGAACGGCGGGGAGTCTGTGAGACTTGCTTTGCCGACATGAATGCAGGGATTGAAATATTTAAGAGATGATGTATGCAACTCTCCAGGGAAACACTTCAGACAGATCTGTCTCTGGTACCCAAACTTTTTGTCATCATTTTCCATCGTAACAGACACTTATGATTTGTCACAGACTTGGTGTCCCTCTTTGTCTATGTGACACATGTACATGTGTGGTCTGGGGTTGCTTGGTTGCCTTTTACACTCCAAACTCCTTGTAAATTTACCCCACACTGCAATGAAAAGTTGAAGACGTTCCTCTCCACGGCTAGCTCTATTAAAAGCATTTAAGCGGGCTGGACGTCTCTTGCTGACTGTTCAGATTTGAGAGTCAGAATACAAAAGCCCTTGAATAAAAGGATATTTCAGGCGTAATTTGTGTTAAAAATGTTACACACAACCAAAGTTGGCAGCTTGGATGAATGGGCTAACTGTGAAATGTTTGGGGACTGTGCTGAGGAGACTTCAGGCTACATCAAGTGTAATGATTGAAAGGAAATGTCTGCTTCTTTATGTGACAGATATATGAACTTAATGTCTAGAACTCTGTTCATGCTGCTGATGCTTAAAATGTTCACAATGGTGGATGGAACAAACAATGCATGTGACACCCTCTGTACAGACAGCCTCAACTTCATTCACAGCAAGTAATGTACTGATATGATATATTATGATATAAATATAAATATTGCTGTTAATCTATTCTCAAATTTGGGTTGGGAGCTGGGTCTATACTTAGCAATAGGGATGCACCGAATATTCGGCCACCGAAAATGTTACTTTTATTACCGAAACAATACTGCTGAAACAGAAAGTTGTGATGACGCAAACAAAAACCACGGCCAGCGCACGCTTGTCTGGATAAGCGCAAACATGTCTGCGGTGTGGACGTTTGGCTGAGATTTATTCGGATCCTCTGCACTTGCTCGGGACTGTGCTTGATCCAGGTTATAAAGACCATTACTTGGATGTGGGATTGAAGCAGCGCGCAGGAGAAATGATCCGCGATGGATCTGGAGTCCCTGCTTGGAGACGGAGAAGCGCACAGCGCAGGAGAGGGAGAGCAGAAAAACTTGTCTCTCTGTGCCAGATGAGGGGCATGCACCCTCGTTGTCTGATATGTTTGATGAGACACTTTTGATTTTTATTATATACTGTGCATTGTTGTAATGTCAGTGCTAAATAAATATTTTCATACTTTTGTAATTGATTTATTCTTTGAATCGCAATGCCTTGATTTTAGTGAGGTTAGTACACAGTCATAGCCATAAATGCAATGGTACTAATAATTGGAATATTAATTTCTTTCAGTGTTTCGGTTTTCGGCCTTGGTTTTCTCATTTTTGTACGACGGCGTATTAGGGCCACTGTCGGGGGGAAAAAAAGGAGCTGAGAGAGGTGGGCACTATTCTGAGATTAAAAGTTGCAAATTTGCTAGTTTAAAGTGGCCCATTTGCTAGTTTTAAGGTGGCAAATTTGTGACTCTAAAACTAGCAAATTTGCTAGTTTATTAAGATGCTAACAACTGGTAACTGAATATTTATCAGAATATTGCCCACCTCTCTCTGCTCCGTTTTTTTTTTTTTTTTTTTTTCCCTACAGTGGCCCTAATAAGCTGTCGTATTTTCGGTTTTTGCTTCAGGGAAAATTTATTTTTAAGAAGCTTCCCAATGGAAACCTCAACAAGACTAAGGTTGTTTGCACCTTGTACATTGCGGAATTAGTTAATTAGTCATTATTTAGGTAGCACACACATATGAATGCCTTTGGAAATCTAGATTAATTCCAAGATTACAGTGATATTAATCTAGATAAAAAAAAATGATCTATGCCCACTACACCCTTTAAGACCTCTGGATTCCCTCCTGTTCGCTGCCAGATCGTTTCGTCAATCTCCGTGGTTGTACTCATTCCTGGCGTTCTCAGTTCTAAGTTCCTGTTGTTGCCTTCGTGTCCACTACCAGCTTGTGTAGCTAATGCCTCTGTGCCTCTCCTGCTCTACCCCAGATCGCCGTGCCGACGTAGTCGCTGTTGTTCGAACAGCCTAACTTACCTGTGGATTCAACCTGCACGCCGTCTCATCTAGGAAGACGGACCTCACGATACCTTCACCCTCGTCACTCCTCGGGACCCTGGGACCATGCACCACTCCCCCTCCCCTCGCACTGTTTGCTCCTGGTTATTCATTAAAAGAACTTGTCAGGACGAGGTCGAGAAGGGAGGACCCAGACGCAGGACAAGCAGTTTTTAAAAGGCTTTATTCAAAATCAAAACAAAAGACCGAGGTGAAAAAAAACTAACTCTAAAAAATAAACTAACACTATAAACAAAAAATCAGGAGGAAAACATGACTTCAACATAAACTGCAACAAAAACAACTTAACTTAGGTTCTGAGGTGACGAGGAACATGACGTGATGTGGAACATGACGTGACGGGAGACATAGGACGAACTGGCACAAGACAAGGGGAGACGCAGACTTAAATACACAGAGGGAAGATGGGCAACAGGTGACAACAATCAGGGATCAGGGATGACATCAGACCAGGGAACACATGGAGGAAGGGCAAGTGACCTGAAACGAGAGGGGAGTTATTTTCAAAATAAAACAGGAAATGACAAGACAAAAACCCAAGACGAGACATTACCTCACCAGCGTGACAGAACTATGTTTCACTATCATCCGTGGTTTGAGTCATGCACTTGGGTCCAGATCCATCACAATTCATAACATATATACACACTTTATTGCCAAAAGTATTCACTCACCCATCCAAATAATTGAAATCAGGTGTTTCAATCACTTCCATGGCCACAGGTGTGTAATAGGCAGCACCTCGGCATGCAGACTGTTTTTTACAAATATTTGTGAAAGAATGCGTCGGTCTCGGGAGCTCAGTGAATTCCAGTGTGTTACTGTGATATGATGCCACCTGTGCAACAAGTCCAATCGTGAAATGTCCTCATTCCTAAATATTCCACTGTCAATTGTCAGTGGTATTATAACAAAGTGGAAGCGATTGGGAATGACAGCAACTCAGCCACGAAGTGGTAGGCCACGTAAAATGACGGAGCAGAGTCAGAGGATGCTGAGGTCGCCAACTTTCTGCAGTCAATCGCTACAGACCTCCAAACTTCATGTGGCCTTCAGATTAGCTCAAGAACAGCATAGAGAGCTTCATGGAATGGGTTTCCATGGCCGAGCAGCTGCATCCAAGCCATACATCAGGAAGTGCAGTCTGGGTTTGGCAATTGCCAGGAGAATGGTACTAGTCTGACTGCATTGTGCCACGTGTAAAGTTTGGTGGAGGGGGAGGGTGTCATGTCCCCTGGGTTTAGTATTTTATTTTCTTATTTCATGTCTTGTCTTCCGGTGTTTTGTGATCACTCACTTCTGTCTCTGTTTCAGGTTCCTGTCTGCCCCGCCCCCTCCTTGTCTGTGTGCACCTGATCCCTGATTGTGCCTCCCTCACCTGTCTCATCACTCCCAATTAACCCTGCATATATTCCCCCTTTGTGTCTTGTCTCGTCGCCAGTTCGTTGATTCACTTCAGATCGTGTCCCAGCCTTTTGTTCATAGATAAACCATAGCTTACTAGTGTTTTTGAACCTTGCTTGTTTTTGACCTTGCCTTTTGCCTAACGCTCACTGGATACCTCTGCTTGTCTGACTGCTTGCCCGTGTACCGAACCCTGCTAGAAATAAACCCTGCTTTCTTTGAACATTTAACCGCCGAGTCGTGCAATTGGGTCCCTTGCCTTCTTGTGTCTAGTTCATGACAGGGGGGGGTATGGTGTGGGGTTGTTTTTCAGGGGCTGGGTTTGCCCCCTTAGTTCCAGTGAAAGGAACTTGGAATGCTTCATCATACCAAGAGATGTTGGACAATGTCATGCTCCTAACTTTGTGTTTGGGGGTGGCCCCTTCCTGTCCCATGGATGAGAGAGTTTGGTGTGGATGAACTTGACTGGCCTGCACAGAGTCCTGACCTCAACCCGATAGAACACCTTTGGGATGAATTAGAGCGGAGACTGAGAGCCAGGCCTTCCCGTCCAACATCAACATCGTGTGTAACCTCACAAATTTTCACAAAACTTCCCATAAACACACTCTTAGACCTTGTGGAAAGCATTCCCAGAAGAGTTGAAGCTGTTCTAGCTGCAAAGGGTGGAGCAATGTCATATTAAACCTAAGTTCAATACTTTTCTTTAAGGTTTCCCGGATATGCGCTGCTCGACGCGCTCAATGATCACATCATCTTCTTTGCTAACAAAATGGTTTATTCCTGGCTAAACAAACAGTTATTGCATTTCTTAATGGTGGCTGATCTGTTGCAGTCTAAGAGTGTGACTACATACCTGGGCAAACAGTTCCTAGAAAGAGCACAGCTGAAATACATCTGCAGCCGCCGTATTTAATTGTGGGGCGGAGCCCATCTCACACACCATCCTATCCTCAACCACCCGGAATTAATCAATAATCCATTCAAATCAATAATCCATTCAAACAATAAATAACCAACATATAAACATTGACAAACAAATGCAGAACATCCAACAAACCCCAAAATCAACTATTTGGCTTCAACAAATATTGGATTAAGAATTGAATGTCACTTATTTCATATGCGAGTCAAGGCAGGTGAGCAAATACTTTTGGCAATATAGTGTATATATGCGTATGTAAAACCCCCACTTGCTCCATGGGCGATCTTGTGTTTCCTCCTTCAAGCTTTGGTCCTCTACCAGAGGCCTGGGAGCCTGGGGGTTTTTCAGTATCTTAGCTGTTCCTAGGAATGCGCTCTTCTGCACAGACATCTTGGATGTGGTTCCTGGAATCTGTTACAGCCACTGGGGGAGCACTGCCCTTCTTCCTGATGTTGCTGTCGCTTGTTTTTCCGCCATCACAATATCCGGTTGGTCAACAAGCATCATCAGACTGGATCTGGAAGTCCTACAGGATCTTAGCTTGGTCATTATAATGTTCTCGTACTGAGTGTTGTAACTCTGACTAAACATCAAGTTAAACCGTAGCCAATGAAGACCAAGTAAGTTTGACCATTTACTGTCAGACTTCTCCATATACAGGCTGTGAGCATGGTGAAAACTGTAAATTGACAAGAATACAAATACAATACAAATTCATTGCAGTGTTCTTAAATACATGTTAAACATTACTGTAAATATAAATCATGCACAATAGCAGCAATAGCCAACCTAGCTGGTAGCATATTTTTTAGCATACACACATCCAGTAAAAAGCTTGTAAATAGATTGTTTTTTATAAGTTATTCAACAGCAGTTTACTCAACAGTGGTCACATATGTGACCCGCCACTGCAAAACCAGCAACAAGTTGGGTGGGACGAATTTGCGTAAATAACAAAATAAGCTTCTTTTTTTTTTTCCACAAAATGAGTGATGTGTTGTGTTGTGTTGTGTAGTCCTAATGGTGAGGTCCCAACACTAGTGTCCCTCAAAGCGGATCAGCAGGGGCGGAGGATAATAGACGCTATATCTACGGATACATTACAACGGGATAAAGACAGCGAAATGAAGGAAATCCGTAAATTTGACTGCAAATGCTACGGAAGAAGAAAGGAGAACTCCCTCCTTGGAAGACATTCATGTAGCGACAAACTTTCTCAAGAGCTTATGTACAGCATACGGATGGATTCTTTAGCTGCCAAAAGAGAGCAAACGGACATACAGTAGTTACGTCGGAGATGATTGCATCCACCAAAAAGCCGCAGATGAAAAGAAATTCCGCCCGGACCTCTTATTTCATCGGAGCCAACAAAGTCTGCAGGAATACTTTTCAGTTTCTTATGGGGTGAGTTTCCGTTAACATCCAAGTTAACTACTTTGCTTGGCTAGCTAAGCTAGCTCAGTGCTGTCATTTTAAGTAAGCTGTCATTTTAAGTATATGCACATCGAAACTAAGCTGTAATGGGAGTTTTTTGCCTCGTAATGTGGGCATCTGATTTAACAGTAAGGTGCAAAGTGGCCTGTTGGCATTGCTTGAATTGACTGTGATGCTAATAGTTTAGCAACTAGCCTACCTGAGGACAATAGGCTAGTTGGTAAATCATTAGCAGGCTAACAGATGCCAGATATCACTGAGTGACATCTGCAGGGGGGAGGGCTTATCTGAATGAGATGCAAATGAGCACCATTGTGCTTCCTTGCTCACCAGGTGAGGTGAGGTGAGGTGAGATTTGCAAATCTTTCAGGCAAGTTTTCTCAGTGAACGGTTTTCAGAGGCAAGGCAAGGCAACTTTATTTGTATAGCACATTTCATACACAAGGCAGTCTCAAAGTGCTTCACATTATAAAAATGTCATACAATAAAGTGAAAAAAAATAGAAGGATTAAAAGAAAATAAAGGCAAAATTAAAATGCATAGAAAAACCCTCATTAAAACCAGCCAATAATAAAAAAAAGTTTACAATTCAATAATAATAAAATAAAATAAAAAAAATAAAAAAACAAGAATATCAAGGAATAGAAAATACAGTGCAGCATAAGACGTTCACAGATAGTATTGATTACTGAAAGGCAGTGGCAAACAGATACGTCTTCAGTCTTGATTTAAAACAGCTGAGATTTGCAGCAGACCTGCAGCTTTCTGGAAGTTTGTTCCAGATATGTGGTGCGTAACAACTGAAGGCTGCCTCTCCATGTTTGGTTCTGACTCTGGGGACCCAGAGCAGACCTGTCCCAGATGATCTGAGAGGTCTGGATGGTTCGTAGCTAAGCAGAAGATCAGAAATGTATTTTGGTCCTAAACCATTCAGTGCTTTGTAAACCAGCAGTAATATTTTAAAGTCAATTCTTTGACGGACAGGAAGCCTGTGTAAAGACTTGAGAACCAGAGTAATGTGATCCACTTTTTTGGTCTTAGTGAGGACTCGAGCAGCAGCGTTATGAATTAACTGCAGCTGTCTGATGGACTTTTTAGGGAGACCTGTGAAGACACTGTTACATCAGTCAAGCCCGCTGAAAATAAATGCATGGACAAGTTTTTCCAAATCCTGCTGAGTCATAAGTCCTTTAATCCTTGATATATTCTTTAGGTGATAGTAGGCTGACTTTGTAACTGATTTAATGTGGCTGTTCAGGTCTTAGTCCATGACTACACCTAAGTTTCTGGCTTTGTTTGTGGTTTTTAGCATTAACGCTTGAAGCTGGGTGCTAACTTTTGACTGTTCTTCCTTGGCTCCAAAAACAATGATTTCAGTTTTGTCTTTGTTTAATTTGAGAAAATTCTGCTCCATACAATTATTGATTTGCTCAATGCATCTAATCAGTACTGGAATTGGACTATAGTCCCCTGGTGATATTGTTATGTAAACTTGTGTATCGTCTGCGTAGTTATGGTAACATATTTTGTTGTTTTTCATGATCTGAGCCAGTGGAAGCATGTAGATATTGAACAGAAGAGGACCCAGAATGGAGCCTTGGGGAACTCCACATGTAATTTTTGCCCGCTCAGATGTGTAATTATCTATAGACACAAAGTAGTCTCTGTCCTTCAAGTAGGATTCAAACCATTTTAATACTGTGCCAGAGAGTCCCACCCAGTTTTCCAGACGATCTAGGAGTATGTTGTGATTGACTGTGTCGAATGCAGCACTGAGATCAAGTAATACCAAGACTGAAATTTTACCATTGTCCGTGTTTAAGTGGATGTCATTGAAGACCTTAAGAAGAGCTGTCTCGGTGCTGTGGTGTGGTCTAAATCCTGACTGGAAGACATCAAAACAGTTGTTCATTACCATGAAGTCGTTCAGCTGCTTAAAAACTGCTTTTTCGATGATTTTACTCAAAAATGAGAGGCTTGATAACAGCAGTTTTTAAGGCCTGTGGGAAGACACCTAACAGTAGAGACATGTTTACAATCTGTAAAAGATCTGGGGTCATGCAGTTTGATGCATTTTTGAAAAGGCCTGTTGGCAGAATATCAAGGCAGCAGGAGGAGGATTTCAGATGTTGTATGATGTCCTCCAAGGTTTTATGGTTGATCACATGAAATTGTGCCACGGTTTCTGAATTGACCTTGAGTGGAAACATGGACAACACATGTCCTGCACCTGATGTGGAGGCGCTGACTGCTTGCCTAATTTTCTGGATTTTTTTCTGTGAAGAAGGAAGCAAAGTCATTGCAAGCCCTGGTGGAAAGCAGTTCAGGGGCTACTAACACAGAAGGGTTTGTTAGCCTGTCGGCAGTAGCAAACAAGGTCCATGCGTTATTGTTGTTTTTGGCAATGATGTCCGAGAAGGATTGTCTTTCTTTTCTCAGTTCCAGGTAGTAGATTCTAAGTCTTTCTTTATAGATATTATAGTGAATCTGGAGATTTGTTTTACGCCACCTACGTTCAGCTTTCCGACACTCTCTTTTTTCTGCTCTTACCAACGTGGCATTTCTCCATGGAGACCTTTTTTTGCCAGGGACCATTTTCAGCTTAGTGGGCGCAATGGCATCAATAATATTTGTGATTTTCACATTGAAAATGTCAACAAGCTCATTTACTGAGACCCAAGGGAGGGAGGGTGTGGAGAACACCTGGATAAATGTTTCACAGGTGTTTTCTGTGATATACCGTTTTTTGATCACTTTTCTTTGAACATTTGTCTGCACAGAGATAGCACTCTAAAAGAAAACACAGGAATGATCAGAAAGAGCAACGTCAGTCACAACAACCTTAGAAATGCTAAGACCCTTGGACATGATCAAGTCCAGGGTGTGTCCTTTGTTATGAGTGGGCTCTGTCACATGCTGAATCAGTCCATAGTTATCAATGACACAACACAGTTCTTTAGTCCCCCTGTCATGGAGTTTGTCAACATGAATGTTAAAATCACCAACAATAACCACACAGTCAAAGTCAATACAGATTATAGACAGTAGTTCAGAAAAATCATCAAAAAAGGTTGCACAGTATTTAGGTGGCCTGTAGACATTTAGGAACATAACTCGGGAAGAAGAATTCAACTGAAGAGCCATGTATTCAAAGGATGCAAAGTTTCCATAAGCTTGAATTGTAGGGAATCGTTAAACAGAACAGCCGCTCCCCCTCCTTTCTTATGCACTCTAGCTTCACTCATAAAACTGAAGTTGGGAGGAGCTGATTCAATAAGAACAGCAGCACTGTTATTTTGATCTAACCAGGTTTCAGTTAAGAACAAACAATCAAGATTGTGCTTGGTAATAAAATCATTGATTCAAAATGTTTTTCCTGCCAGAGACCTGACATTTAATAAAGCTAGCTTTAGTGTGTTAAAATCATTATCTTCCCAATGTTTTGGGACTGGCTGTGGTTGATGAGGAATGGATGCTAGATTTGATAAATTTGCAGAATAGGTTGGCTGCTTCTTGCTTAGCCTTTTTCAATTTCTTATCAAGACCGGAACTGAGGAAGCTACTAGCGTATAGGTCCCCGACTTATCCTGGAAAAAGTCATCAGTGTGATCCGTCCTGTAGCCTGAGCCCAGCACATATCAGTTAGAGCTTGCTGTATTTTGCACACAAGTAACTGAACATGCTGAACTGTTATCAGGCTGTGGAGACAGAAGATAATTCTGTCATCCTTGTAGAGGTGGGGGTGGTGCAGGTCGTGCCTTCTGTGATTTTGCCAGAACTGGATGAGGACTTAGAGCCAGTGGTGGAAGAGGAGGTGGGGGAGGATGCAGTGGGGCGGTTGAGGGACAGAACCTGGGAGTAGGCCGGGGTGTGAATCTGTTCCCAGCAGTGACCAGCTCTTTCATTTGGTCAGTGAACTCCATGAGAGTAGAGGAGGGTGACCTGGATGACGTTTGGGGAGGGGAGGAAGGTGGATTTGTTGGTGAGGTGGGAGATGGGGACACTTCCTCTTGGCACTGATGACTGACATGGTCGAAGCTCTCTTCAGGCGGGGGCGGAACAGGCTCTCTTTCAGGGCTTGTGTCATGTTTTGTTTTGGCGTCTTCCTGTCTCGTGTTCTTGGCAGAGGGAACAGATGGGTGACGCAGGAGATAAAATAGGTTGGAGATGAAAAGTTTTATTCCAAGCCTATTTAGGCACAGTCCATCTGCTTTAAAAAGATGTCGGCGATCCCAGAAAAAGTTGAGACTCAAAAGTCTTGAGGATTTCTTGACTCCTTTTCCGACTGGTGGCAGAGGCCCACTGATGGACACTTCCATATTCAGACAGCTGACTGTGTCAGTAAAGTATTGCTTCAGTACTTCAGACTGCTGTTTTACAATATCATTTGACCCTATGTGCAACATGATGTTTTTCAACGTTGGGTGCTCAGTCACGATATCCATGATTTTTTCTCTCATGTCAGATACCATGTCCTTGGGGAAGCATAAAACTTTGGTGTTTTTACTGCAAAAGCATCTCACATCTTTAACAGCAGAGTCACCCACAATCAGAGTCTCAGGCCCAGTCGTTAGCTTTCCCTGTAGCCTTTTACTCACTGATTTTCTTTCAGCTTGTTCAGCTCTTACCCCATTTACCCGATGAAAAAGTATCCAAGTTGTTGGACGGGGATCCAGGATCCTGCAGCAGGGGAGCAAATCTGTTCTCCAGTTGCACACATGGTTGTTAAGGAAGTTTGTTGTTATTCCTCCCTTTAGCAGCTGTCCAGGGCCCTGCCCTGCTAGGAGCAGGGGTTGAGGAGGTGCTCTGCCGGGATGGTAAAGCAGGCCAGCTGGTCGCATCACAAATCTCACTGCGCTGGGCTCTGCCTGTTAATCGCCCTTGCATTTCTCTGGGAGGAGATTTACTTTTAGGCTTAGCACCACGAGAGTTCCAGAGATAACTCGGCCCTCCTGTTTCTCTGTAGTGCTAACTAGCAGTGTGTTAGCATTATCTTGTCCACTGTTTTGGATCCATGGTAGAGTGGTGTCATTCCTACAATGCATCAATCCATTTACTTCCACATTCACTTCTAACATGTGCATTTTAGTTTCCAGCACTGCTATCTTCTGTAGAAGTTTGTGGTAGTCGTCTGCAGAGAAGGGAGGCATCTTGCTACTAATGTCACGACTGTCACGTCTCCCCACGTCTCAGTGCAGGCTTGTGCTATCGGTAGGCCAGGCTTGCGCAGTACTAAGAAGGTCGTAAAAATGTTAAATTTTGGCAATAGCCTGCTATCTACAAAAAATGTGTAGTTCAAGTGATGTAGGAGTCCAGGAGCCGCTGCTCGTAATTTATCACAAAAGAAAAGCAAAAATATCAGCAGAAAAAACGCAAGCAGAGGTGAGAGCAAAGAGGAAAAGCGTCTGCACTGTAAGAAAGCCAGAAGAGACCATACATTCAAATGGCCACAACTTCGTCAAATATTATCAGATCAGATATTGGAAAGCTTAGAAACTATCAGAATCTGTTAATAACTCAAAATGCCCTGAGGCCGACTTGTTCCTGGTTTTGCCATGGCTGGTCACATACTGTAGATGACTGCAACAGGATTGCCATTAAATGCATTAACTGGCGGCATTGTCTCTATGATGCTTCATTGAGGGAGCATGGCTTAGCTGTTAGCATGTCTGCATTGTTTCAGGGCTAACAACGGCCAAACCGGAAGTAGACAAACCGGAAGTGACATCATCATGTGAGCCGACAACAATTTCTTAAAGTGCTAATAATTAATCCACTACCATTTTAACAGAAATAGACAACAGATAATTTATAATTGAAAAATAATGACTGTAAATAAATGCCTTAAAGAAAACTAAATTTTTGTCTGGAGAAAGGAAGGAAGCTAATTTGTATCTTGTCAACCTGACCAGAGGTCTCATCTCTCTTCCTCCTGCGACCTCGACCTGAACAGAAGTCTTCCCTTTCTCCTGGGATTCCACCCGGACAAGCAATCTCCCCACCTCCCTGTTTTGGACCACAGGTCTCAAGTCCCCAAACAGCGCCCTCAAAACAGCCAATAAGCTGGCTGTTGGAAACTGCTTCTGCAACAAAGACAAGAATTCCTAGTCGAGACGCATCTCACTAGATATTCCTCCATCCACTACTTCAAGGACAGCAACTTTCCTTCTCAGGAACCTGAAGACAGCAATCTTTCTTCAGAGTAACAACCAACCCTTCTTCAAGGACTGCTACCAATCTGGGCATAGCTTAGGACAGAAACTGAATGTGATGACATAAATGTTTCCAAGTGATTTTCTGCTTGATGTATTGTTTAGTTAAGTGTGTAACCTTAGTTCACTTGTTAGTGATCTAGAACAGACAGTTTGCATGCTCACTAATCCAACTGTCCTAACGGCACTACATATAATACACTAATTATACACATAGAGACATGTTCTCCAGGCAGGGCCACACGGCCTCCCACAAAGAACACCCCCACTCCACAGTAATAGTATTTAGTTAGATAGGCCACTTAGACTTAGTGTATGTTTCTTTGTTTATTGTTAATAAACCCCTTTTGAACATACTGATGTGTTTATTAATGTTATGTAAGAGTGAATGATATCAACCTCTTCTCTGCAAAGAATTCACAAAGCCTTCAACGGTTTGTACTCAGATGCTAATAGTTATTAATTATTGGCATTTGCACAAATCCCCTTTATATGAGACTGAGTAAAGGTTCGGTTATCTTTTCCCTGATTTCAGGGTGGTGCCCCGTTTGTTAGTAATTATATTAATAATCCTATGAATATCAATAATTCTATTAATATTAATAATGATCTATTAATAACCAAATCTGCTCCTGTTAGTACCCCAACAACTATGTCAGCCAATTTCTTATGGTGAGGATGGGTTGAGTTCCGTTGATATTGATGTTGACAGTTCCAAGCATTCCAATATCCATGTGTGTGGCATCGTGTCATGAGCTTTCTTGTAATCGGGCTGTGCACAGGTGGGTTGGTCTGATACTATGGTCTTGAGTGACTGCTTTGACAACCAGTAGCTGGTGTTTGGCTCCTCTAGTGTTACTACCAACGCCTTTCTGGGCCCCACTCATGTATTGAGCAATGTTTCTACTCATCTTAGTTGCAACAATGCCTAACAGGAACTTCCACACTGTTCAGAGGCAGGTTATTGGCTGGTAGTTGGAAGGAATTTCTTCCTTCTGGGGGTCCTTCATTATAAGGTTTGGGGTAAGCTAAGGTCGCATGGCTGACATAACAATACCAATGGAAAAGCTATGGCATCCATTGAGATATCTAGGTTGTAGTCAGCATAAGGAAGCCTGGTTGTTGCTCATCATAAGATAGCTATAGTACTTCTGATTATCTCAGGGTTTTGATGAAGAAATCAAGGAAAACAACAACACTACAATTTTCACCACACAAGCACACAAAGAGGTGCATGCTAAACTTGAACAAAGTTTCTGGAAGGCATGGAGTTTCTCTGCTGAGTCTCATGAAGGTGTTGGTCCAGTACATAATAATTCCTCGTGGTCATTCCAAGTTATTCAGTCCTGGGACACAAGGCACAGGGCCTGTATTGGCAATCTATCAGCCCTGAGGAAATTGGAATCCACTCTTCAACTTAAGTGCTACTCCTTGACCAGAGAAGCAATTGAGTTCACGGGTTGCATCAATGTTAATCAATTGTCAGAAACTCCAAGTGCATAATTGGGTAACAACTAAAGAAGGATACAAAACAGCTGCAGTAGGATATCGTGATAGAAAAAGCCACCAGAAACAGCAAGAGTTGGAAAATTATTTGTGAAGATTAAGATCCATGACCCTTGTTGTCTCTTACGAATGTAACATCAGTAGAAGTCCCTGTTGACATACAGGTGCCAGACCATTTGACTTTTGGGTGTGTAATGATGGACAACGACAGTTTATGGGCCAATCACAATAGGCACATCTAACCGGATTGATAGAAGTGAAGATGTATGCAAAGGGAGGTTGGTCGATGGGTGTGTAAAACATCACAAACTTGAATCTTACAATGAACATTGGCGAGAGTACTGGCAGACATTTTGACCCTCTCAGAAAGAAGGCACTGGCTGGAGGGCTCTACTCACACATTTTTAGTATGGACTGATCACAAAACTTGTCTTACTGGCTCAACTAGCGCTAAGCTCGGTGTCTGCCTGCAATGTCTGCATCTGCAGTAAAGATCTCACCGTCCCCTCATTGGTTTTGTCCACTCCCTTCCCATTCCTCACCAGCCTTGGTCTTTATTACAGGCCTGCCTCCATCAGAAGTTAATATGTATCAGAAGTATTTTAACTATAGTTAACCACTTTTCCAATGCTCTGCACTAAATTCAACTGAAATTAGACTGCTAATCTGCTCATCCAGAATTTTTTTTAGACTGCATGGCATTCCATAGGACATTGTTTTATTTTGGACAGAGGTCCACAGTTCTCATCCCATGCATATAAAGTTTTTTGCCAGGCGCTAGGGGCATCAGCTAGCCTGTTTTATGGCTAACCCTGTGGAAGAATTTGGATACAGAATTATATACAAAGTTACAGGAAGCAGGCAGAGAAAGTTGTGGTTGGGAAAAAAACTTTCAATACACATGTCTGTCTGAGTGGATGTACATTGACTCAAGAGGTGTCCTGAGAAGCCTACGGTGTGACTCCTGCAGGAGCAAGCCTGGTTTCCCTTCACAGAGCCCTGTGGGGGTTTAGCTCAGGAGGTAGAGTGGGTTGGCTGGCAACAGCAAGATTGCCTGTTCAATTCCTGGCTCCTCCTAGCTGAGAGCCTGGTGTCCCTGAGCAAGAAACCTCACCCTAATTGCTCCTGACAAGCTGGTTGTTGCCCTGTGTGGTTGACTCTGCTGTCAGTGTGTGAATGTGCTGAATGGGTGAATGTCAGTCATTGTTGTAAAGCCCTTTGGACAAAAGCACTATATAAATGAGGCCATTTACAGCGCAACAAAATGTTTTGTTGATCAAAGTGAGGTAGATAAAGTGTGATGACCAAAAGGTCTCACTCAGGTTCAAAGTAAAATGTTTTCTCTAATCACCAAGCTAAAAAAGGCAGACAATTAAAAAATGTATCCGCAGGAATAGGAATATAGGAATATTAGGATAAGATTAAATTAAAACTGTGAGGTAATTCATGTTCTTCTACACCACCCAAAACCAACCGCCAGACAGAGCAGGCAAATCAAGAACTGGAGGCGGGTTTGGGGCTTCCAGTTGTAGAAACTAAGGACAATATTAAAATATAGATATATCAATGTGTATTAATATACAATTGTAATGCCTGCTCTCCTAAAAAGGGGCACCATCTGACAGAATGGTCAGACAGAACTTTATAGAGTTCACTTTAATGACTCTAATGACCACTTATTAATTAATTAACAAGCGGGCAAGAGCAAGAGAGCAAGAGCTTGTAACAAGCAGTTTTATGCTGATCGAAAAGGGCGTGTCCAGGGCAGACCATCTCGGGTTACGGTCCGAAATCTATTTAAAACGATTATAAATGAGATCCTATAACTATACGTTTTAACACATCATCTTGCCATCATGGTCAAAGCTGATCTCACATCATCATCACGTAACATGGCACATTTACAGTGAAACCAAAAGTACGTCCAAGACTGTTTACCATATTAAACGCATGTCCTCATGTTTTCTCTAAAAATGGAATAACATTGATTTGGATTAGCACAATACACTGAAATCACCATAGTTCAACGTAATTGGTTTACACATCCTTGTTGTTGATATGTATACGTCGGAATTCGATATCTATTAGTTTCTCTATTGGTATCTCGAGATGATCCATTTTACCTCTGACCACTTTTGGGTCGCATAAGCACAGGATTTAAACACTGTCATAATTATCATGTGTTACGTAATAATAACAAATCTAGACTATATTTTGAAGTCTCAATGCTTTTTAGCTTTGCTCCAAAAGTGGTCTTGACTGGCTTTAGGTATTTCTGCTGTTAACTCAAGAGAATAACATCTCACAGAGGAAGAGGGAGGTCGTAATCTTTAACCCGATCAGGGCTCTCTGTGAAACAAAGATGTTAATCAGTCTCAAGCCGTCTTGGTGATGTTTTTATGTCTAGTATTTCTGAAGGTCTGTGTCCTCCTCACACTTGGGGATGCGTGGAGATGTTGCTGAGGCTTTGATTTAGGAGTTCAGAGATCTCCCAATCAGGAAGGTTTTGAGGCCATAAAGATGCCTTTTACGCCAGTCCAGTGATCTGGATTTGAGTGTTATTTCAGCTGGAGTGAGGAGAATCTTGTCTGTGACTCCTCTCCATGTTCTCCAGTTGTGGAAAGTGCATCCTCTGTTTATTAATCCAATTAAAATCCTTATGCGAAAAAATCATGAAGCTGTTGTCCCAACACAGTAGTTGTTGGATTGGGAGGGGTATGGTCCAGAGGAGCATAGATTTCTTGCTCTCTCATTTTGGACCCTGATCTCCTCAGAGACTTCCCAGACAAGCCTGCTAGGCCGCCAGGAGGCGTCCTTTGTGTTTGATTTTCTCTTTCCCTCCACCTCATCTTTCTGTTCTTTCTCCTGCGGGGCATGTGTGTGGCAGGGGGCGAGGTTGGCCTCTCCTGCTGCAGCAGATGAGGCACACCTGCTTCCACTCCCTGTTTCACCTCATCAACCTGTCTATAAAAGCCTGCTATTCCATCTAATTCGGTAGTGCACTGTGCTTTCTCTCAGTGTTTCTTCTGTGATTTTTGGCAGACTTATTTCATAGCTGTGATCCTCGTTTAACACAGGGTTTTTTGTTTTTTGCCTTACCTGTGTTTTTTCTGTGTGCTCAGGTATCCTGTGTGCCTTGCTGTTTCGCTATTCTGCATGTCTTCAGTGCCTGAGATTTGCCATGTGCTTCGCCCTCAAGTCTGTTGTCTCTGCACCAGTGATTATTTCTACAAGTTAGCCAGCTTCCTGCCTCCACTGCTTGCTCTTTTGTTTAAATAAACTCTTTTTATATAACTCCCTGCGTCAGTCCCTGCTTTGGGGTCCAAACATAACCAAACCTAACAAACCAAATCCAAAGTGAATTTTCGCTATATGTTACTTGCGTGAGTTTGACCATGGGATAATGTGTGATAAAATGTATTAAATTGCAATAAACAGATGAACAAGATTCTGAAATAACTACATAATGATGGTGATTTGTAAAAAGTTCTTCTCACTGTGTGGTCACATGTGCACCCAAGTGTTCATTGTTAATGGCTTCTCTTTCTTCCTGCCATCCTCCCTCAATCCGAGAAACCTTGTCTGAAAAGAACAGAGGAAAGAAACCTTTTGATTAGTTTGTTGTACTTGTGTTTCTCTTGGCAGCAATGAACTACAACAAACATGACCATAAACACAGATGCTGGCAGGCAGCAAAGTTTCAAGTGTACACAAAAGTTAAAACCATGAATGTATAACTTTTGGAGTAATCAAGCAACAGCTCTTCACACTCAAGGGCAACACTTTGAACAAGCAACAACCATAGCATACAGAAAAGCATCTAAACACAGCAGTAAATAGCTTTTGAGGGCTATGCATGTGTCAATACCACTATGGACAGAAATGGGTTTCATTCAGTTGTTACATAATCCTGTTTGCTACAAATTAACTTGTATGCCACATGCGACATGGCTGCATACTTAAAAAGCTTGTCCCAAACTTCACGGTGTGGATTTCAAAGAACTACATATATACTGTATGTATTTACCCACACAAGCTGAATCTCATGGGTGTCAGACTTCACGAAAATGGCAAGCCAGACCCCAATAGCACATCACGTTAAACAGTTCAAGTGCAAAAACAGTTTAATGAGAAGTAGGGTTCAAACAGGTAATCAGTCAGCAAAGAAAACTAATCCAGGAGCTGCAGGCAAAAGGGAAAGTCCGAAAATCCAAAGGGCAGGTCAAAAACAAAAAGGAACAGGTGGGATGAGAATCAGGAATACAGAATGCTGAAGAGCTAGGGCAGGATATGATTAGGCGGGACTGATGATGAGCAGGGGCCTCATTTATAAAACTGTGCATAGGATCCTTACTAAAAGTGTACGTACGCCCAAAAGCCAAAGTTTGCGTGTGCCAAAAAAAAATCAGATTTATAAACTGTGCACACGCAAGCTGTACGCAATGTTCCCTTTATAAATCACAGGATCACCCACAAGTGTGCGTACCTGAATCCCGCCCTGTACACGCCCACATTTTACTATATTAATGAGCCGGCATGCAATCGTTTCCGTGTGGTGAATCACGGCGACAGGTCAGAAAAATAGCGAAGAAACGTTACTTTTCAGAAACGGAGAAAGAGACACTTGTTGGGGAGGTGGTGGCCCGGAAAATAATTTAATTTAGTGGTCACAGCAGCGGACTCACGGATATAAAGACGCAGTGCGAGTGGCAACACATTGCTGCTGCTGTCCACAGTGTCAGTGGGACGGAGCAGACGGTGATCTGAAGGTAAATGACATCTTTCCACTCCCAACATGGATTTAATGTATTGCTAGAGTGTTTGAGGAAGTTTGATTTTGATGTGACTTTGACGGGGATTGTGTCCGAAAAGGAGGGAGACACAGACGCGACTGAGACCAGAGGTATAAGGGTGAACAGATTTTAAACTTTTATTGTATATAAAACAAAACGTTAAATAGTTTTTGTCCTTCCAGAGTCTGCAGCGTGTGGCGTAGAGGGTAGTGACAGTGAGGAGGGTGATGCGAGGAGGGTGACGGTGATGGGCCCTCTGCACAGCGTCCGGGTCCGGCGCAAAGCAGCAGCACACCCCGGGCGCATGGCACATCAAGCAGTCGGGTGCACACTGATGCCGTCCTGCAACTGCAGCAAGACACTATTGCCGCCATCAACAACGTTGCAGATGAACTACGGCAAACGCGTACTGTGATTAATAAAATAAGTTTACAATGAACATTGATTGTTGTCTTCCTTATATTACAAACACATAACATCCTCACGGATTCTTGCGCCCTGTTGATACCCCTCCAGTCGGGCAGGGGGCCGTGGCTCGGGGTCATCGATAAATTTGCGCGCTCCACGCTCCACAACTGAGCGCGCACGAGCGTGCCACTCATTATAGCGCATTTCCTCTGCGCTCTGGTGGTTTAAAAACGAGGATAAGTGTAACAATTATACAATGGCTTAATGGCTGTATGTATGTGCGTTGATGACATGCACATAAATAAGGAAAATATTTAGTTATTCTCGCTGTGTTCTGCAGGGATCTAATGGAGGGTAGCCTATTTGTTGTATACTGTATTACATGCATTTGGGCCATGTCCTCCTCCTGCAGTGACAGCGCTGATTCAATATTTCAAAATTATTTTGATTTAAGAAACAAGTCAGATTTTAAAAGAAGGTGTTAATATGAAAAAAAAAATCACTCATTAAAAAACGTCAAAAACATTGCTGGAGATCATCATGATAACGCAGATCTAACGTATGATATGGAGTGTAATTAAATGTGTGCGAGTCATCAAAAATATATAGTTCTTCTCACGTTTACTGCTGATTCCCTTCCAGTCTCCAGAATGTGCGTACCGGTACGCATGCCTCAGAGTTTGCTTACGGGTACACTTTCCCGTCAAGTTTGGTTTTTATAGATCCCAACATTTGCGTGGAAAGCGGCGTACGCACGTTTCCAGCCCCATTTTGTGCATACGCAAGCTTTATAAATGAGGCCCCTGGGGAGTATGTGGGTGGCGGAAAGGCCAGGTGAATTGAATCAGCAGTGAAGCGGAGCAGGAGGGAGGAGTAGCCACATGGACAATAAAAAAATGAATACTGACTGAAATTGTGGCTCCCGATGTCCTACTAGGCTGGACCAGATAGTCTCTTTGGAATGCAGAGATGAGTTCAGGGTCCAAGATGTAGTGAGCTGGAACACATGAGCACTCCTCAGGAGCATAACCATCCCAATTAACCAAGTATTTAAAACCCATCACCACCATCACAACTTCATGAGACAGAGAAGGCGGGACCCTCATCAATGAGCCGAGGGGGCAGCGGGGGCCTGGAGGAGGGCTTGAGCTCGCTCTCCTAAACGGAAGGTGGAGACGGACTGCAGCAGGGTTGATGACCTTATTGATGGAGAACACGCCCACAAATCTTGGGGACAACTTCCTAGACTCTACCTGGAGCGGCAGGTCATGTGTGGATAGCCCAACCTTCTGACCAGGAGTGCAGGGGGCCGGTACCGGTTGGCATTTCTCCGGTACAGGTTGGATGAATGCAGGAAAGCAGAACCAGGTTCAGCGACACTGCTGGATGAACGCCTGAACAGATGGAACACTGGCTAATCCTGTTCAGGGGACAGTGGAGGTTGATATCTCTGAGAGCACTGGAAGGGAGAAAATCCTGTTGCAGAGCTTAGGAGTGTGTGTGAGCATATTCAATCTGCAGAAGCTGCTTTGACCAAGAGGACGGGTTCTGATGCAATGCAACGCAAGGCAGTCTCCAATTCCTGGTTCATCCTTTCACTCTGGCAGTTGGATTGAGGATGAAAACATGAGGATATGATGACTGTGGCCCCCAACAGCTGGCAGAACTGTGTCCAGACATGAGACAATGTCACAGGGGAGGCTGTGCAGGGTGACAGGCCAGGCGAGAAGAATGTCCCCACTGGAGGACCTGAGAGTGGAGATTACAAGTAGTAATACAGGCTGTTATCAGGGTTGGCCTGAGACAGCGCTACCTTGTCCACAATGTCTCAGGTAATTGTGCCGATGACCAATTTAGCAGGGAGGATAGCCTCAGGTTGTGTGGGACAGAGGTCAGACGGGAACTGACGGGACAGGGCACCTGTTGTGATTTTCCTTGAACCTGGGCTATAAGACAGGGTAACAATCAAAACGATTAAAGTATAATATCCATCTGGCCTGTCTGGAGTTCAGCCATTTGGCTGACCGGATGTACTCCAGGTTCTTGTGGTCAGTTCTCACCTCAAACGGATGCTTCGCCCCCTCCAACCAATGTCTTCACTCCTTGAGAGCCAACAACTCCCGGTTACCAACGCTATAATTCCTTTCCACTGGGGACAACTTGCGAGAGAAGTAACTTTTGGTCCTCCACTGACCAATGAGACAGAAATGCCCCCACCCCAGAGTCTGCCACTAAAAAACTGGCATTCTGGATCTGGAAGGACGAAAATAGGAGCGGAAGAGAACGGTGATTTAAACTCATTGGACAATCTCTCTGCAGCAGGAGACCATTGGAAAGCTACCTTCTGGGAGGTGAGGGCTGTCGGGGGGGCTGCCACAGAACAAGGTGCAAATAAACCTACGATAGAATTTGGCAAACCCCAGGAATTGTTGAAGCTCCCTCTGATTGGTGGGATCCGGCCAATCCACCACTGCTTTAACCTTGGCAAGATCCATGTGAATACATCTGACCAAAATGATATATCCCAGGAACGACAACTCAGTGACATGGACTTTTCTGCCTTCAAAATCAACAGGTTCTCGAGGAGTCTCTGGAGAACACTGCAGACATGGCTGCACATGCTCTTGTTCAGACTTGGAAAAGATGAGGATATTATCAAGATATACACACACATACATTGAGAAAGTCAATGTATAATCATTCATTAAGGCTTGGAACACTGCAGGAGCATGACTGAGTCCGAAAGGTATAACCAGGTGCTCGTAGTGGCCCCTGTGGGTATTAAACATTGTTTTCCACTCATCCCCCTCCCGAATGTGAACAAGCCTGGTTTGTAGAGGGTGAAGACCAGACTAAATGGTGCAATCCATGGGGCAACCACCTCTTAAGTCACACATGACAGCCACCATTGGTCCAGCTCGCAGGCCCAACACACCAAACCTTTCCCTTTCCCCTGGGAGATCAAGGTTCAATTCCCGGCATCAACAAACCCTGATGTAGTAGCCCCAAAGTCAGCATTACAATATGATTTTTTCATCACTTCAGGCTTGGCCTCTGACATCAAAGACCTTCCTTTATCACTGAACTTATGTGCAGCTTCACAACTTGACTAAGCCAGTAAGCAGGGTACAGCAGCCATGGGATGAGGCCGATCATGGAAAAGTATGAGGAGGAGACAAATACATGAGTAAAATTCTCTGTAAAACAAGTGTTTAATATTTTTCAAATTGTCTGTCACTAATCCACACATCACCTCAGTAGGCATTAACATGGTCACTCTGCATCAACCAGGCCTTGAACTCACAACTTCAAACTGTATCTCTAGATCACCTTACTTGTAACAAACTTTCAAAAGCCTTTGTCCAGTGAGTAGTATAGCTCACTTAGATGCCCCAGAAAGAGGGGTTATATCCTTGCTGTAGGGACCCAGGGTTCAATTCCCCTTGCTGCTTCTTTGCTGTGTGTCATTTCCTCCTAAAGAAGGGAGTAGTGTAACTAAACTTTTAAAAAATAAACACAATTATAGCTGCTGCGCAGCAATGGGTCAGGTCCAGACTATTTTTGGCAACTTTAGGCAATTCTGAGCAACAAACAGGAGAACAGGAAGGTAAGACAGTTGACATTGTAATGTTACACATTTTTGCACCAGTTGAGGCTCAAATCCACAATTTCTGGAACCAAAGATCATTGTCTATCGCACTGAGCTAATTGGCAAGTGGCAACTCAACTGTGGCTTCACAAATTGACTAAGCCATTCACAGTCAAAAATCAGTTTGAGGTAAAATTCTGATATGTTTTTGTCAAACATCATCTACCATGACTCTAAAATTTTGTACATTTGTTTCACAAAAACTACCAGGTATTTTAATGTATTATAACTATCACCTTTGCTGGGGCTTAAACCCACATTGTCTGGCACCAAGAACCAGCTCCTAGCCAACTGAGCTAATTGTCTGGAAGTGCAACCAGCAAGGTATGATATCTGTCAACATGGGAATTGATACTGTGACCTAAAAGCAGAAGTCACAGTTTGTACAGACAGAGCGGCCACTAAACAGACACATGACAACGACACATGATCAGCTCCCTCTGTCTGACCACTGGCATGAAGGAACTGTCAACCTGGCTGTGTGAGTGAGTGTGGCAAGTCAGAGGAGGCCCTGATCTACACATTCTGCTGGATAGCTCAGTGGGTAATGGTACAGACTTTAGATTTGGAGGGTGGGGGTTCAAATCCCAGTCACAGCTAATCTTTGCCTGGGTCAACAAGATTTGCTGATGAAGGTCTTGCATTTTTATAATTAATGGTTGTGAAAATAAATTGGTAACAGAACATTTCAGTTTCATTATTTGTATGTCTGATCAGAATGGGTAAGGTAATAGACTAGTATGGTGGACCTGATGACTCTACCCAGCTAGCAGGTTAGCTCAATCCCTACTGCCAGTGACTTTAGACTGGGTGGCAGGTGCTCAAATCCCAAGATCGGCAATTATGTTACAGTTTGATCAACAGGATCTGGAGAAGAAGAAAAAAACAAATAAACAAAAAATGGATACGAAACGTATTTGTATCAGTAGTCACAAGGAATTGTATTACCATTATTGGTAAGTGTTATCAGGAAGTTCCCTGGTACACAGGATATTATACCCATGCTTTCAACAATCCCTGAAGAACTCTTTCTTCCAAAAACGGTTCTCTGGATCACAATAGTTCTTACTGGAACCCTTAGGGTTACCAAGAACCCTTTTAAAACCCTTTATTCAGGAAAGGGGTTTTAATGGGTTCTCTCGATCAAAATGGTTCTTACTGGAACCATTAGTGTTACCAAGAAACCTTGAAAAATCCTTTCTTCGGGAAAGGGTTTTTCAGAAGCAAATGATTCCAGGTAGAACCTCAGCCCTTTTAGAAGAACCCTATTGGAACCCTTATTTCTAAGAGTGTACCATTGTACAGGCCTGCCGCCAGGTCAAAATCATTAGCCAAAAATAAGCCACCTATCAATTCATTCATAAATCAATAATCATTTACATTAGGAGCACCTCCGCGCAGCACAGTAGACTTGCTCCGCAAGACGCGCGGCCGCAACATTCCTCGCCGCGTGCTCCTGCTACGTTCTTCTTCGTGTACTTTACACGCTTGATGTTGTTCTGATGCTGCTCTGCCTACCACGATGTCGCTTTCTACTTTGAAAACACGGAAAGTTGACACTGTATTTTGATAAGCTGTTGCACTCTTCAGACTCGTGGTGTGAGCGGAACCGGACCGGTGCCGGAACCATGCGTGTGTAGTATTAGGACGTGATGACGTATGTACAACCGGCTAACGGGCCAAAGCAGTGTGAATGCAAAGCCGCGGGGGACCCCCCTGGGGCAATCGTGCCGAGGCACGCTACTGATCGCGCCCTTAGGCAGCCTATGATAAGGATTGTTTTTTGATGAGCTGTGGAACTCTGAGTTAACCTATTTCTACCTAAATTTCTATGAACTATAAGGCTGTTGAGTAAACCTATAACTTACATTTTACTTGATAAAATAAGACAATATATGCACTCATATGTCGTTATAGTGTTTTACAGTATCTGTAGCTATTAATGTGATGCTCCTCATTTTCCAGCCATATTTTTCCGGCCCCTAATTTTGGATCATTTCCATCAACTGGCACCTTAATAAGTGACTCTCTCCTTGAATCCTTGAAAACCTTGAATACACTCTGGTTGAACAAAAATGTTGAATGCAAATATAATAATTGCAGAATTGCAGACTGCTTGCTGTGCCACCTGACTTAATCCAACTGCACCAATACACCATCCCACGCGTCTTGTCTGTTTAGGGTTTTTTCGGTGGGTTCCACCGGGCCTGAAAAAAATTCTAGGGGAAAAACTGGGCGACATCATTCAGACCACTGTAATCAATGCAGGGCCAGAGGGATTTGTCCTTCTTATCCACAAAGAAAAATCCGGCTCCATCAGGAGATGAAGAGGGAGGGATGATGCCTGCTGCCAGGGAGTTGCTAACGTCCATGGTCTTTGTTTCAGGAGCTGACGGAGAAAAGAGTGTCCCCCTTGGCGGTGATGAGCCATGGCAGAGGTTAATGGCACAATCATATGGGTGGGGTGGATGGAGGGATGTGGCCCGTACTTTATTTAACACCTCCTTTAAGTCTTGCTACTCAGATGGAAAGCCTGAGAGATCTGGGAACTCTTGGAGAAAGAGATGTTACAGGCAGGAAACAAAGCAGATTTCAGACTGCATGTAATGAGGGTCCTTTCATTACCACTTTGTGTAGCACAATGTTAACAGTTAAGAATAGAATAAGACAATAAGCCAGAAGATGGAATTATTTTATTGAAATTGTTTCATTTGGCTGAATTTGTTCAGAAGATACCTCCTCAGTCTTTCCAGTAAGACAAACACACATTCAGGTTGCAGTCGAATAGTCAAAAAAGTAGGTCCTACCTAAGGTCCTTACTACCTAACCTATTCCTACCTCCTATTCCTTGACCTCTGGGGAAATGTCACAGTGTTAAGGAAAGGCGATAGGAGAACTCTAAATATTATACCAATATAAAGTATTATACCTGATCTTATTTTATCATACACTATACCAGTCAATCCTAGAAATCCTGACATACAAACTTAAGTCCCAGATACCCCTAGACCAATCAACAGGTGGTATCTCCTGGAATCTTCAAATATGTGATTTGTTTCCCTGGGGACTCTTTAGCCCAGAACACCCTGAAGAGAAGACACTGAGGTTGCAGTCGAATAGTCAAAAAATGAGGTCCTAACTCTTATTCCTAACTCCTATTTCTTGCCCTCTGGGGAAAACGTCACTGGGTTAAGGAAAGGTGATAGGAGAACTCAAAAAGATTTAGGAAAAGACGACCGTGGCACTCAGAGAATCCAGACTTTCACTAAGCTACGTAATTATAATGCGGCTGCTTGTGATTGACAGCTGATGATCAGCATCGTTGATTGATATGTGTCTGCTCGAGAAACTACAATAATGGACTACAAAAAGTGCATCGTCCACTTCTCGCCATTTTGTTGGTTTTATAAACCGCTGCTTCAGGTCCAGCAGCTCCTCTTCCCTGTTTGACCGTTTGCTGTATTTACATTTCATTTGTGGTTTTAGTTTAGTTTAGTTTAGTCTTCAGGGTGTTCTGGGAGACCAGGTATAATACTTAATATTGGTATAATATAGATTCTAATGTATTTGTGTTTGTTGTGTTAGTTTGGGAGGGGTAGAAGTTAATGGCAGTGGCAGGCTATATAAGGCAGCCGGTTTCCAGCAAGCATTGCCACTGCCAGGACTCCATGCAGCTCGTCATAATGTTGTTCTGATATGTGTTAAATAAACCCCCGGTTTTGATCTGCACCAAACCCCTGATTCAGACTCCTGCGTCAAATATCCAGCACGGCCATACTAACACTGCATGACAATGTTTACTCCATTGAAGAATGAAAGCAGTCCCCCAGTCAATGTGTGATTTACGTCGTTTTAACCAAGGAAGTCCCAGGTTAACAGGCTGCTGAGGAGGTCAAAAACAGGAACAGGCAGGATGAGAATCAGGAATACAGAACGCTGGAGCACTAGGTCAGGACACTAAACAATCTGGCAAGGAGCTGAAGGAATGGACTGGTATATATACAAATACAGAGTTAAGTAGGCCTACCCATCAGCCACTTATTGGGAGAGCCGACTAGGAGCGGTAAGCACCATACCACAATGCACAATTCACAATATCGTAGCCATACAGAAATATATTTTTCATTATATATTATTATGACACCCTATATTTTCCCCATACAAACCTTGTAATATAAAGACATCACATTAGCAATAACAAATGACAACTGAAATCCGCATGCCTACTCACCACCCCTGCCCTTCGCAAACCTCATTCCACCGTCCCGGGACAGCGAATAAGGAACTGGCTCCGACGTAGCATGTGTTTCCACACAGACCAGTATGCGCGAGGACCGGAAGAATGTGAGTCGACTGTTGTGTTTGGTCTCTAGAAAATGTATTGTTCACGGAGTGAATTATGTAGCTGAATCAGTGGGCACCTTACTGTTTGCTGTGTTGTTATGTAAATAAATGGAGTTAACGGAACTGACGTGTGTTGTAGTTGTGTATGTATGTTTGCTTAGCCGACCGCGTTGGTCGCTACTGTAGTAGTGTAATGCCGCGGCGGCGGCAGCTGATATGTGTTGCATGCTGGTAAATGTAGTGTGGCTATTGTGACGGTATGTGTGTTTACTTCAGGGAAAAAACCACATTTTGTCTGGAGAAAGGAAGGAAGCTGCTTTGTCTCTTGTTGGTAAGTCAGAAACTAATTGTAGATTTGAGTTTAGGCATTGTGTGAGTAAAGCTAGTGGTAACATTTAGTCTAGTATTGATAGCTTGTTGTTGAAATTCTTGTGAAGCTGTCTGTGCTAAGTGAGCAATCAGCTTGTTTTTGAGCCAGCTCACCTGTAGTGAATAGACTTGATTAGAGGGAAGGAGGAGCCACAGTCAGAACTTAAGGGACAGCAGTAACTCTCTTCAAACCACATTTTGTCTGGAGAAAGGAAGGAAGCTGCTTTGTCTCTTGTTGGTAAGTCAGAAACTAATTGTAGATTTGAGTTTAGGCATTGTGTGAGTAAAGCTAGTGGTAACATTTAGTCTAGTATTGATAGCTTGTTGTTGAAATTCTTGTGAAGCTGTCTGTGCTAAGTGAGCAATCAGCTTGTTTTTGAGCCAGCTCACCTGTAGTGAATAGACTTGATTAGAGGGAAGGAGGAGCCACAGTCAGAACTTAAGGGACAGCAGTAACTCTCTTCAAACCATATTTTGTCTGGAGAAAGGAAGGAAGCTGCTTTGTCTCTTGTTGGTAAGTCAGAAACTAATTGTAGATTTGAGTTTAGGCATTGTGTGAGTAAAGCTAGTGGTAACATTTAGTCTAGTATTGATAGCTTGTTGTTGAAATTCCTGTGAAGCTGTCTGTGCTAAGTGAGCAATCAGCTTGTTTTTGAGCCAGCTCACCTGTAGTGAATAGACTTGATTAGAGGGAAGGAGGAGCCACAGTCAGAACTTAAGGGACAGCAGTAACTCTCTTCAAACCACATTTTGTCTGGAGAAAGGAAGGAAGCTGCTTTGTCTCTTGTTGGTAAGTCAGAAACTAATTGTAGATTTGAGTTTAGGCATTGTGTGAGTAAAGCTAGTGGTAACATTTAGTCTAGTATTGATAGCTTGTTGTTGAAATTCTTGTGAAGCTGTCTGTGCTAAGTGAGCAATCAGCTTGTTTTTGAGCCAGCTCACCTGTAGTGAATAGACTTGATTAGAGGGAAGGAGGAGCCACAGTCAGTACTTAAGGGACAGCAGTAACTCTCTTCAAACCACATTTTGTCTGGAGAAAGGAAGGAAGCTGCTTTGTCTCTTGTTGGTAAGTCAGAAACTAATTGTAGATTTGAGTTTAGGCATTGTGTGAGTAAAGCTAGTGGTAACATTTAGTCTAGTATTGATGCGGTAAATTGAGCACTTAAAAGGCTGTCACTTCAGCGTCAGCTGCAGCGTCGGGCCATCAGAACGAAGACAGCTGAACAAAGACAAGGGAGTCTATCTGCGGGAGTCCAGAGAGGAAGCCCATTGAGGTAGGTATAACATCTCAACCCCCCCCCCCCTCGCAGCCATGTGTCTTATCCCAGTCAGGACATCGCACTGGAGAAGATTTCACCGAAGTCCCTTCACTCGAGGCTGTAACCCATCCAATCTCTGCTACCCACCACTCTCCACCGGTAAGGAACTTGAAGTACTAGGAGGGCTTTGGAACTGCCAGTCTGCAGTCAAGAAGGCGGACACCATCTCAGCCTATGCCTCCCTGCAGACTATCCACTTCCTGGCCCTCACAGAGACCTGGATCACCCCAGAAAACACTGCCACTCCAGCTGCCCTTTCAACTGCCTACTTGTTTTCACACTCCCCAAGACGAACAGGGCGAGGAGGAGGAACTGGGCTCCTCATCTCACCCACATGGTCCTACCAGGTCCTTCCTCTCGACCACCTACCCCGATCTACGCTTGAATTTCACGCCGTCTCTGTCACGCTTCCTTTCAAACTCAACATCATAGTGATCTATCGCCCACCCGGTCCTCTTGGTGACTTTTTGGATGAGATGGATGCCCTCCTGAGCTGCTCCCCTGATGATGGCACACCACTCGTCGTCCTCGGTGACTTCAACATCCACCCGGGAAAGCTGCATTCATCTGAATTCATAGACTTCTTTTCCGCTTTTGACCTTACACTGTCCCCCTCTCCACCAACTCACCGGGCCGGGAACCAACTTGACCTTGTCTTCACAAGATCCTGTGACATCTCGGCACTCTCTGTTACCCCGCTCACCGTGTCCGACCACCACTTTGTGTCTTTCTCCATCCCCATGAAGCCCACCTCATCCCTCCACTCTACGCCTCGAATGGTCACCAGCCGCCGCAACCTGAAATCCCTCACTGCCTCCGCTCTCTCCTCAACTGTTATCTCCTCGCTCCCATCCTCGGAACAGTTCTCCTTAATGTCTACTGAGGAAGCCTCCTCTATCCTGATGTCCTCACTCTCCTCTTCTTTGGACACTCTCTGTCCCCCAATCTCACGATCGGCGCGATCATCTCCCGCCCCTCCCTGGCTGTCTGAACCTCTGCGAACCAACAGATCATTGTTGCGAGCATCAGAGAGAAAATGGAAGAAATCGGGACATCGCGAGGACCTTGCTCACTACCACCTCCTCCTCTCTGACTTCACCTCAACTGTTTCGGCAGCCAAATCTGCCTTCTACCTGGCTAAGATCAACTCTTCTGCCTCCAATCCCAGGAAACTCTTCTCCGTGTTCTCTTCCCTCCTCACCCCTCCTGCCCCTACCCCCCCTTCCTCCCTTACTGCCGATGACTTTGCAACTTACTTTACCAAGAAAGTACATGACATCAGCTCCTCATTCATGCCTATTCCCTCCCAGAAGACATCTCCCCCACCTCTCAACTCGGATGGTCTTACCAGCTTTAGCCCCCTCACCTCTGAGGACGTCCACGCACTTGTTACATCTAACCGCGCTACCACCTGCTCCCTTGACCCGATTCCCTCCTCTTCTCCAGGACATCTCACACGACATCTTGCCATTCCTCACCACCCTGATCAACTCCTCCCTCACCTCAGGTGTCATTCCAGCGGATTTTAAGACCGCTATCGTGAAGCCTCTCCTTAAAAAACCCACCCTAGACGCTACTGACATTCAAAGCTACAGACCTGTATCTCTTCTTTCATTCCTCTCTAAAACCTTGGAACGTGCCTCCTACAACCAACTGTCATCCTATCTCTTGCGGAAAAACCTCCTAGACCCTAATCAATCGGGATTCAGGACTGCTCACTCCACTGAGACGGCCCTCCTCACAGTGACCGAGTCCCTGCGAGACGCCAGAGCCTCGTCCCACTCCTCCGTTCTCATTCTCCTCGACCTATCTGCTGCATTCGACACAGTCAACCACCAAATCCTCCTCTCCACTGTGGCTGAACTTGGCATAACTGACTCTGCTCTCGCCTGGTTTTCATCATACCTGACAAACCGCACCTTCCAGGTCACATGGAATGGCTCTATGTCCAAACCCTGCTCTCTGGACACGGGCGTCCCTCAAGGCTCAGTATTAGGACCACTTCTGTTCTCACTATACACCAGATCACTAGGTTCTGTTATCACATCGCATGGATTCTCCTACCATTGCTACGCAGATGACACCCAGCTGTTCCTCTCTTTTCCCCCGTCCTCTGACGCTCACATTGCAACTCGCATCTCAAACTGTCTGGCTGACATCTCTGTCTGGACAACTGCACATCACCTCAAGCTCAACCTGAACAAAACCGAACTCCTCTTCATCCCAGGGAAAGACTGCCCTCGCATGGACCTGTCGGTCACTGTCGAGGGCATCACAGTATTACCTTCCTCAACTGCGAGGAACCTGGGTGTAATCCTCGATGACCAACTATCCTGCACCCCCAACATCACTGCTGTGGCCCGATCCTGCAGATTCGCCCTCTACAATATCCGCAGGATTCGGACCCTCCTCACAAAGGATGCAACGCAGCTCTTGGTCCAAGCACTGGTCATCTCCCGCCTTGACTACTGCAACTCTCTCCTGGCCGGACTCCCGGCCTCTGCGATTAAACCATTACAGCGTATCCAGAATGCCGCAGCACGCCTTATCTTCAATCTACCCAAATTCTCCCACGTGACCCCCCTCCTCCGTGACCTCCACTGGCTCCCTGTTGCAGCACGCATCCAATTCAAGACGATGACACTGGCCTTCAGGGCCATCAATGGAACGGCACCCTTCTACCTTCAAACACTGGTCAAACCTCATGCCCCGAAGCGAGCACTTCGCTCTTCTACTTCAGCTGGCCGGCTGGTACCACCATCGCTGAAATCAAACAAATGTCGCTCAGCAAAGTCCAGACTCTTCTCTGTTCTGGCGCCTCAGTGGTGGAACGAACTCCCGACCAATGTCAGGACAGCAGAGTCATTTGCCATCTTCCGAAAAAGGCTCAAGACTCACCTGTTCAGACTTCACCTTGACTCTACATAGCATGACCCACTAGCACCCTCCCTCGACACCCTCCCCCCCCCCCCCCCAAAAAAAAAAAAAAAAAAAAAGTGTGAAGAGTGAAGAGTGAAGTACTACTTTACTCAGATGAGGACCTAACACTTGTTCTATTTTTAGCTCTTACTTTATCGGCAATGATACGTCGTGGTTTCTTTGTTTCCTTCTTTTGACAAATGTACTTATTGTAAGTCGCTTTGGACAAAAGCGTCTGCTAAATGACCTAAATGTAAATGTAAATGTAAACACGGTAGGCTCTGGGAAAAGGAGACCCTTGCTTTTCACAATCACATACAAACGCTCTCGCACTAACACACTGCCAGTGTCAGACACCAAGGAGACCTGAGGGGTATTCCACCAAATTCGCTAATTAAGGTGGCGCTTACCTGGTTAAGCCTGGTTAGAACTAACGCCAACTTCCACTTGCGGCTAAACCCATTCCATTAAAGCATTTCAGCCGCGCCTTGTCGAGGCTAATTCAAGCCAGGTTAACGTTGTCGTGTGTTACGCACGTTCACAGGATATGAAGCCAGCCCAGAACCGTGAATGTCGAATCATCGAGAAAATGGCAGAAAAGACCAGAGCAAAAATTATTGATGGAACTGTACGAGGAGTACAAACCCATCATAACCAAAAAAGGGAATACTGTAGTGATAAATAAAAATTAAGATTAAATAAGGAAGTACCGTTAAGAGTAACATGTTCTAATATAACACTGACAACAATTTCTCAAAGGTGAGGATAGTGTAGGGGTTACGTGCCGGCGTTGCACGCGGCTGGCCAGGGTTCAATTCCCGACCATGGAAATTTGAGAAACATCTTTCTTTGGCCGAAACTCTCTCTCTCTTCTCTCTCTCTCTCTCTCTCTCTCTCTCTCTCTGGAAAGGCCTAGTAAATGCATCAACATATTTATCTCAAAAATTCAATGAACACATTCAATGAACCTATTAATGCACTCACCTGAAAGGAATTCATGTGGCTGACAATTGCATGCAGCAATGCCTTTGTCATTGGGATCTATAACATGCTATTAATAATAACATCAAGTTATATTTGGGTTCTGGGGAAATTGTATGACATATTTATCATGTAAAATGTTGGTCTAATTCTCTGATCTAAAGACAATTATACAAGCAAAAAAAAAAAAAAAACACATGTGATGTCCTCGCAAGGATGTGAACCTGTGATTCCCACATTCGGGGGCAGGTGCATCACCACTCACCCAACTGGGGGCTAGCTAATGATATGGCCAGTCGGTTTTGAACAAAATAAACGATTTATTCATATTTTTTTAATTGCAAGCATGTATTCCTAGACTCTTGATGAAAATATAGTCTGTTTGTACTTCATATATGTAATTTTGGTCATTTTTGGTCTTTCACGTGACAAAATCACGAGAACTAGGCTTGGCGGAACCTTCTGCTGGTACAGTTGTTTCCGACAGACGGACTTCTCTGAAACCCCCGCTAAAGTAAGCCTGATAGTTAGCCTGCCCCGGGGCAGGCTAGTTTGGTCGGATAAATTCCCATGGTTACTTAGCGGAGAGTCCCTCAAGTCACGTTGATGGAACGCAACTCTTGCTAAAGGTAGCGAGGCTTATCGAAATTAGCCTGGCTTTGCGCTTAGCGAGTTTGATGGAATACCCCTCTGACCAAAGTGAGGGTGAGGTTGACAGGTAGATTTTTTTTCTTAATATATTGTGACTTTATTTACATTAAGTTATGACTATACTCTTGTAAAATCAAAATGTTCCCCAGATATTACCACTTACCAGGAGAAAACAGATGTGGGATATATTTTGAATGTGAACAGAAAATATTCAAGCCGAAATCTTTCTGAAACACATTTGAGCAATTAAAGTGCAGGGGTTTAAACATAAATGAAAATTAATTAATGTGGTACGTAGATATTTAAAGAGGATACTTCCCCAAACAGAAGTAAATCATGCGTACATGTGTGCTGACTCAGCATAGACTTTGGACCTCCGTTTTAAGCATTGAGTTTGATCAAAGATATTATATAGCAAAGATGCTGCAAGCTCTGCCAATATTTTGAAATGGTATATACTTTCTGCTTAAACATCTGTATAATTCATGGTACAATTGAAACAGTGTTAAAGAATATTATAAAAACACGTATCTCTCGTGTAGTGGGTAGCACTGTCGCCTCACAGCGAGAGGGTCCCGGGTTCAATTCCCGGGTCGGGTCCGGGTTCCTTCTGTGTGGAGTTTGCATGTTCTCCCCGTGTAAGCGTGGGTTCTCTCCGGGTCCTCCGACTTCCTCCCACAGTCCAAAGACATGCAGGATGGGGATAGGTTCATTGATGACTAAAATGACCTGTAGGTGTGAATGTGTGCGTGAATGGTTGACTGTCTCTACACATTAGCCCTGTGATAGACTGGCTTCCGGTCCAGGGTGAACCCTGCCTTCGCCCAATGATAGCTGGGATCGGCTCCAGCCCCCCGCGACCCTGAATACAGGATAAGCGATAGACAATGGATGGATGGATGTATCTCTCGCCATGACTACATTAAAGTATATTACAGTACATATTTTTTTCAAAGTAAATTCCCATGGGGAACACAGGAATGGGTTAACCTCTCTATGCAATCTTTGTCTCTCTCTTTGTCAGGTGTACAGTTGGTATCAAAGTATGTCACAATCAATCCTTTTCTAAAATGTCTGGTTAAGCAGTTCCTGTATGGCACACAAGCTAAACTCCACACTGTTCCAAATACATGTGGACGAAGACCTGTCTAATGAATTTAAACACCTAATGCTGCACACATCCTGTGTCATCAGTGTGTGACCTTAAACAGGTCACCGACTAATGATGCTCTACATCCTCTTTCACTGTAACATCTGTGGTGTAAGCTACTTCAGAGTTTGACACCTTTCTCTTTCTCTCTCTCTTGACTGCTCTTGTTTAACTGACACTTTACTTTCACCCCAGTTTTTTATCTTCACTGACGTTTTGGAAACATCGTCACCAGCTTGCTTTAGTCGCAATCATCAGATTTGCTTTCCCACCTAGGTTAGTAACCACCCACTAAGCAATGTAACCCCTTATCGGCACCTAACCCCTCCCATGGACACACACTTACATACACACACACGCACACACACCAAGTCAAAACCATTTTCTCACCTGCTAATACCACAAAGAGGACGTTTGCCAACAGCAGCACTGATACTTATCAGGTCTGCAGCCTCGCTAACCACCACACACACACACACACACACATGGACATTAATGCACAAACACAAATTATATCACACACAAACATGCACCCACTCTTTCCTCTTGCTTTCCCCATGTTACATACCTTAGGTTATCTCCTGTATGACGCAACTCAGTGACCACATTTTGGATCAGACATAGTTTAATGACTAAAAACCTGCCTACTGTGATCAAAGTGTGGGTTTGGTTGTATTTTAGGTTCACATGTGCAGAAGAAGAGGCTGGTTTCACAGTAAGTGAAATTAAGACAGAAACCCAAAAAGGCTGGTGTGAAAGTGAGCTCTGGTTTAAAGTGCACCTCGTTAAGAATGCATTCATAGCTTGAGGACACATTTGCAAGGGCCTGCTTTTAAGAGACACTACAGGGATAGTTTATGTTGGACGATGTGAGGCCTCACCCTGCAGGAGGACCCATGGATTAAAGGCACTGAGAGTATAGCTGGAGGGGACGGGTGCCCCCTTTGACCACAGGGACTGTTCATTCTTCATATTCACATCCTGGCCTACTTCTTCTTAAACTGTCCTCTAGTTCTTGATATAAAATGATCAAAAGATTGTTCTTCTTACAAACTTCTTCCGTTTGTAATCTTCTGACTGGCTGCCAGGCGTAATGCCCTTCTAGTGATCCTTCTTATGCTGCGTGTCTCCTAAGTAGACATATTCAGTGTGTATTAAAGCGGTGCTCAAGGATGAAGTCAGTGACCTGCAGAGTTCAGCGGCACGCTCAGCTGCTTGGCTGCTTCATGTGTACGATATGTGATGCCCATTTAAATATTTACAGGATGGTCAACTTCTGCTCTAATTGGCAAACCAGTTTGTTTCTGTACACACACACACACACACACACTGAGTGTAACGTGGGGTTGGTTTCACAGTGCCATTGTTTGGAGACTCGGCCATGAATGTTTGATTGATATATATTTTCAAAGGAAAAGTGTTTCCCTCCATAATTCAGTGGCAGGCCTGAGGATGTGAGGAGGGGTGACCGGGAGGAAGGAACAGCATCCATTTGGAAATCTCTATCATTTATGGACCTCCATACTCAAATGCCAGGTTTTGTTTCTGAAAATGTTATGTGCATGTGTGTGTGTGTGTGTGTGTGTGTGTGGAGGGTATTTCAGCTCAGATAGTCTCCACATGACATGATGCTAGCTGAATGTGTAGAATATAAAAAGCTGGCACACTGCAATATTGTTAAATCTCTTTACCGCTGCTTCTGCTAAGCTGATGTCTTGTGAGCCAAGTCGTTGCTCCCTACTGCCTGGCTCGGCACTGTGCTAAGAGCAGACCATTTAAAGGGTTATTATTATTTCAGGTAGAGAACCACAGACATGATGTTTCCGGGAGGAGAAATATATGGAAAAGTAAGGCTACCCCTGTTAGAATCAGACAATATAAAATATGAAATAGGCAGACACATACCCTACACGAACTGTATTGAGAGATCATTTAACCTGCCACTACTACAAGAAATACTCAGGTTTACTAAAAAACAGAAGACATGATGGCATCAGATGATGATATCAGAGGAAAATGAGAGGCTGAAATCTAACCACAAGAAACTAAACTAAAAATCCAAAGCTCTTCAGAGTTGCAAACTATTGAGTTACCAAAGTCATCAGCTGGACTGGTTTAAATGGTGTTTAGAAAATATCAGCTGGGAGACTTCATGTAAGGACTGTGCAAAGACGGGAGTGGACTCAAAAAGATGTGGGGGGGGGGGGCCTGTTTAGGCGGGGCGTCTTCCCCCATAACATTTTGAATTAAGTAGATGCAATTTCCCGCATTCTGGTGCATTCTAACATTTTAGAACATGTCTCTTCCCTATCTAATGTCTCTTGTTCCTTATCATGATAGCCGAAATATTGATCTGAGAGTGCATTGTTAATTTGCACAAGGTTTTTTATATTATCCGCCCCACATATTTATTTCTCATCTCCTCAACTTTTTTGTGTTTCAACATTTTTTCGTTTTCTCTGTGTAACTTCAGAGTAAGGGAAATAAGTGACCTGGGTGCGGGTCAGGCTGAGCTAATCAGATTGAACAAGATGTGGGGCAATCCAAGTTGGGAGGGGTCATTCGCACCCCCCCTGTAATTGACAGTATTAAACTGGCCCAGTCTGACCGGGTATTCTCTTTGTCGGGGTTTTTGGGCAAGGAGGGAGGACTCAGATGCAGAAGCAGGGAAAATGGTCTTTATTAAAAAAAAAAAAAAAAAGTGGCAAACATACCAAACAAAAGATCCAGGAAAAAATAGACCAACTACAAAATCCTAAACTATAAACAAAAGATCACTCCACAGGGAGGAAACATGCCTACAAACATAAACTGCGAAAAACAACTTAACTTAGATTTCTTGCGGGCTGTGAACATGACGAGACGAGAGACGTAATACGAACTGGCACAAGACAAGGGGAGATGCAGACTTAAATACACAGAGGGATAATGGGCAACAGGTGACAACAATCAGGGATCAGGGATGACATCAGACCAGGGAACACATGAGGAAGGGCAAGTCACCAAGAGGGGAGTTATTTTCAAAATAAAACAGGAAATGACAAGACAAAAACCCAAGACAAGACATTACCTCACCGGCGTGACACTCTTACTGATAAAGTGGAACGGATTTTAAGTGATTTTATGTGAAATAATGAAAAGAGCACTGGGCAACTGTGTGCTTGTGGATGTGTCTGTGTATATCAATATATGGTGGTGACGCCCATGGTGTGGAGATTTAAATAAATGTGACCGTTGGTCATATATAAGTTCCAATTTGACATGACAAACATTTCCACTCAAGACTCCACTTTTTGATTGTCCTAAAAAAAAAAAAAAAAAAAAAAAAAAAAAACAGCGACAGCGATGGAAGTGGAGTTCTTGGGTTTCGAGTTCAGTCACTGTCTGAGCTATTAATTTATGGACATTGAATATTCTTTTCACTGAACACAGCTAGCAATGGTGGTCTTCTACGAAGGACGATCTGTAGAATATCTGCATTCTACAAACAGTCGTAGTTTTGTAGAGCAGTAGCCAGGTGGGTGGTGCACGAGCCAAAAAACACAAGTCTTTTGTTTCGATTTCACATTAAGCCAAACCATGATTCTAACCAAGTCCAAACTGAACTATGTGTTGGAACTGCTGGCCATACGGGCGTTGTGTTTTTCTGTATTTGTTTTGTATTTGTAGATGAGCATATTTTTGTCCAGACTCTTGTTTGATATATCACTGTTGTTTTCTTATCTTAACTTGACTATGTCATTTTTGTAGCTTCAAATTAAATAATCGTTTTGTTGTGTAAATTTAACCAAGTAGCTTTGATGCCTTAACTTAATTATATAGTTTTAATGCCTATACCTGCAGTTTTGTAGCCTGGAAACTGTGAAGGACAATCGGACGTATGAGATATAGTTGTATAGAACTGAACCATAATTAACTCAATTACACAAAATAGAACATACTTTATCAATAACTATTCCCACAACTACAAAGACCGGATTTTTAAACTGTAAATTACTTCATGTGCTAGACTTTACTATCAACTATTGGAGACTATAAATTACAATAGCACCAAATGCATTCACATTACACACTGTAAAGTCACTGGCACAACACTTATGGACGGCTACTGTCATCTCATTGGACAGTGGGCAGAAACAGAAAAATGCTACAGACACTGTGAGATCACATGTAACTGAGGTCCCAGGCTCAATTTGACCCCAACGTTGTCAAAGTTACCAAGCATACACCTTAGCAGGCTGCAGCTCCCAGACAGCCCAGACACATCAATCTATATCAGAGTGATTTTTAATGAACTGACTCATTCTATTGGTGTGGATGGTTGAGGGGAAGGCCACTGCTCCTGGCCAGCCGGCTGTCCCTAGGGCAGTCGTCCAGCCAGCTAATTTTTTCATATTCCAATATCTACACACACCTACACACCTCCACAGACAAGTATCCCCACAGATCACACTGCCTGTCTGATGCATATACATTGGATATAGGAAACATGTGTCCCAAATTAATGACCAAGACCTGTTCTCCTGTCTTGTTAATGCCAGTTCATCCATGACCTTTCTCTCTCTGCCAGTCTCTACTACACTTGCTCAAGTCACGGCTCAAAAAGGGAAAAAAGGCACATCCAGAATGAAAAGATTATTCATAAAATTGCTCCCAAATACAAAAATTCTGTTCTTGGAATCTTGGCAAAGGTAAGATAAGCAGCGCAAATGTCTCTGAGATAGAAAAGATCACCTGTCAGAAGTCTTGAGGATGATGAGAGAATTGGATAATATGGATGAATGAATGAATGATGAGTATAAAAATAAGATCGAGGCTTTAGGTAGCGGTGGCAAAGCTGGCAATTTGGAGGCCAGGGACGTTCCCTGACCGTGTTCAGACTTTATTTTATTTTTTCTACACAGACTGAAGCAGCATGAGGCTCACATTAGAGACTGTAACAAATGGGGGAGGGGAAGAGAAGCTCTGTGGCTCTCAGGCATTCCCTGATGAATGTGAGCAGAACATCAGGAGGGCTGGAAGAGAGAAAGAGAACCAGAGAGTGACCAAAATGTGGGGGAAAAACAGGCAACTGAAAGCAAGACAGAGTGGCGTGACATTGATTGATGTCTGAGCGCTCTCCCTGATTCGCTGATTAAACCCATCAATCTATATGCAGAAGAGGTGTCTGATGCAAATGGGCCCAATCAGGCAGGACAAAATGGTTTTGTCAGGAAGTTATGGAAATAACTATAGGTAAGGCCGAGAGAATGTGGTGAGCAGGCGGGGATCTGATGCCGTGATGCTCCAAATTAGGAGATTACATGCTCGCCGCTCCCTGCCGTTTGGTCCTGCTCCGACGCCCAAATTGTTCTGCCATTCTTTCTTTTCTTTGCTTAGCGGTCAAAGCCCAGTGGTGGCGTACGCTACGCTACACAATGCAATTGTCGAGACCACTTCAACTGCAGTAGTAGTATGGTGGGGAAGGGAGAATTTTTCTTTTTTAAAAGTGGTCTCCTGGTTCCAGACATTACAGGGGTCTACCATTGGAATTGGCCATCAACAGTTATTATTTGAGAATTATGGGTCACGCTTGACCTTTCACATAAGTGAAAGGCCTTGTATTTGTCTCTGGAAGCAGATTTTGTAACATTGAACTATGGCAGTGAGTGTTCCACAACACCAGATCAGCCTGACCTGACAGCAACTCATTTGAATAGAAGCAGAATAGAAGGGGGGAAAAAACACATTTGTTCAGCGAAAATGCATTTCTCTTAAGAGCAGAGAGAAACAAAATGAATTACCTCTGAAGTCAAGCCGTTAATTCCAGATGGGTCCTTTTTGGGGGGATTTTCGTTTTCCCATTTTTCTTTTGTTGCCCTCATCTGCAAAGCCTGACCATTTCAATATCTCAGCCGATCTAATAACAGTCATTCCTCAGTGGATTCTCTGTCTCATCTCACTTCCTTGGCCCCTGTGTGTGTGTGTGTGTGTGTGTCATGGCCTCCCTCTCCCTCTCTGAGAGCAAACCTCTCTCTTTCACGCCCCCCCTCCAGCCAATTGCGATACAAATCTGTTTAATTAAGTAACAAATTCTGTTGGCATAGTAACAGCGCGGCTAATTTATCATGGGAAATAGACACACAAGTTGCTTGGCAACAGCCAATGGTGGCGTGAGATGCGTTGGTGACAAATTGCACTAGATGCAGATGTGCGTGACATCGGGCTGATGCGTGCATGTGAGGATGTGAAGACATTCCTTCTAATTTATTTATTTATTTTTATTTTATATTTATGAGAAATTATTATATTCTATGAACTCAACTTGAAACTTTTGCCCACAAGTTGCTAGAAATTCACACACATACAGTACATAAACTTAAACTTGGTTTTACCGAACAATTATTCAACTCAACCTGAGCCTTATCCCTCAGTAAAAAATAATCAGGGATTGCGCCTCAACTATAAGGTTCATATGCAAATATCTGGTCTCATTTAAAAGGTATAAAGCTAAGCAATATGAATCCATTGTGAGTAAACCATGAAAAAAAAAAAAAAAGTTTTGTTTACAGATTCTAAAAACTCTATGCATTAACATGCATATCAACTGCTGAAAAATGAAAAACTACTGTGTTTATGTTTATTATGTTGAATTTAATCAGAGCTAAATTGTTTATTTTGGGTTAACCAGCTGATTTATGTCTTGCCAGACACAGTGAATACAGCATGGTGATATAATGAACTCAGACAGGATAGCATTTGGTTTCCCGTTGATCTGGGACTTCACAACATGTACAAAGCAGAAATTTTGGTTATTTTAGCTATGGTTGATGAACCTAGTTGGGGCATCTAGTGACTAGTAAATCAACACAAAAGGTCCCTGTTCTGTTTGTTCCATGATGTTCTGGTATGTTCTGTGGAGTTCTGTCCTGCTTATGTTGTTGTTTTTTTTATCCTTTTTATTTGTATTCTTTTTTTACATTGATGCAAGGGGACTACAGATGAAAATTAGCCCTTTGGCTCTGACATTTTTAACCCATGTATGATAATGTGTTTCATTAATTTGCACTGTCCCCTTCTTAAATAAACTGAATTGAATCCCGCCAGTGAAAATTTGCTTCACGTTTAGTGAGAACACACCTTTAATCCTAATCCAGTCATAAACCTAAAGTTGCTAACTAACAAATGCTCTTCCTCTTTTCATCCCAAAACAACAGCAAACATTGAAGGGTTCACTGCTTCCTGTCTTCTAAGATTTTGCGATTCAAACCAGCATGTAAAAGCTTTCATGAGTTGGCTATAGGTTGACTCCCTGCTGTGTTATAGCAATCAGTGACAGAAAAGCAGCAATGCTGACATTTATTAATAAAAAAATGTCACTGATTATTACTTTAAAAGTTGCTGGAAATGCAGCCATGGTGATATAAGCTCACTGAGGAACATGTAGACATCTTCAGTGAAACAACAGCGGCCTTCAATGACATCACTGATGGATTTCTAGACTTGGAGGTTGCATGGACGGTGGAATTAGTTTAGTATGCGCTTTGGTTGCTGTGTTCTGCTGTTGTAGTGGAACAGTCTTCAACAATGTATCAGCCAAACTATAGGCAACACCTGCCACTGTCATAAATAAGTATGTTCTTAATGAGATTTAGAGAGATCCAACTCAAAGGAGATCCACTTTTCTCACTGTCACTATAAAATATCTGATTCAAAATGAACGGAATTACCAGTACTTTCCAGTTTGTTAGATTTCTGTCCCACTGTATACTTTCGGTTTCTTGCTATTGCGTCCAAAAATATGTAATGTGATGTATTATTCTGAGAACTGAGCTTCTGATGTAATTTGTTGCTCTTCAAAAGGTGCTGAATTAGATAATTATAACAGAGCAATTGCCTCCCTACGACTCTCAACATGGCAGCTGAGACTGTAGCCCACAGCTAACAGCAACAACAGCAACCGTGATGACAGAGCTTTACCCTAGTGGGAACCGGAAGGTGGATGCTACGATTTCACGTTGTACCCGCTGAGAATGATGCAGAGCGGTGGTCGTGAGCTAGCCAGCACAAACATTCACTAAAAGCACATGTGGCCACCCAGCTTTGCAAAGCAAGGAAAAGCTCCGATAACAACACAGAGGGACAATGACTTAATTCTCTGCTCAGCATGATAATTACACTATATCTTTACTGGCAAAAATAATGCTTTGAATGTTGTATAGAGAATCCTTAGTAGTATAAAGATCTATGCAGCAGAACCACCGTAGCAGTGATGAGCAGCGAGCTACAGCGCTATGGGAAGCTCACTTCATTCTCAAGAAACATCAACTGAGGACATTTATCAGACTTCACACAGCTTCCTCAGGAGACACTACAGGCTTTATACTACTCTCAGATATTGCAATAGGAGGCCTAATGTCCTAATACCTGGAAACACATGCTGAGGACAATTAGAGGAGTTCCTCTTTAAAGGTTAACAATTAGCAAGTCTGTACCATAAGGGTTTTTTCACAGTGAAACTCTGAGGCAAACAATGGTAAAATCCAGTAACCCTTTGCAAAATGAAAAGTTCATACATAGTATTAAATTACTTATGTGGAGTATGTGTCTATCATGTTTTATGTTGCATGTGACAGTTAAGGACAATAATGGATTAATTGCAAGCTCACAGAAGTCAAAATCCCATGTTCCATGAGCATATAAATTGCCTCACATTTTCTTTATTACACAAATATTCCAATTCCCATTGACACATTTCATTAAGTGTCAACACATATGATAGCCAGAGCGGATGACAGCCAGCTGAAAACCAGCCCAGTGCTTATTTTCTGTAACCAGTTTATTATTAGCATTAAACATGGTGGAAATAGTGAGCTAAGGTTAGCTAGTAGCCAGTATAAAGTTAGCATGAAAACACGCTCATAACCAGTGTAAATTTGGTAAGAAAACATGGTGGATTTAGCAAGCTAATGTTAGCTAGTAACCATTGTAATGATGCTATGAAGACATGGCGGAATTACCAACTTCATTTTAGGTAGCTTGTTAGCCAGCCACTAAATGAGAAACATATAACAACTTAATGCTATATCTAAACACTCTGGGAACAGTTTGGGAAAGAACAATAGCCTACTGTGACCAGCTAATTGAACAATAATGCTGATTCATGACTGGCCTTGCAAGATGAGGGCTCATTCACAGCTCAATACAGATAACATTTTGAGCTCTTTCAAACCATTATATGTAGAGTTTGCTATCTTTGATAAGAAATGTCAGTCTTAACACAGTATTCATGTGATACATCAAAGTACATTTTGGCCTACTAATAATTAAGTTTATAGTTTTAAAAAAGTGAGGTCTTTAAAAATGGTTAATTTAGTCAATAACTGATGGAGAAATATGTCACATTTTAAACCACGTTTTAGTGGCCTTTAAATATTGTCAACTTAAACACAACATGCCAGATAACTATAGGTGATAAACTTTAAGGTATGGCATCTTAATGTGCATTCATCTGAGGTAATTCTCTTTTATTCCAGACTGAATACATTTAAATATATTTGTCTTTTGACCCTCTTGTCTGCTTACATCTGGGATAAGTTTGTCTCATCTATACCTAAATCACTCTCTATCATATTTATCATCACGCCGCAGCTAAAGAGCCTGGATATCAGTCCCATTTACTGTGATGTCAAGACAATTTTAAAAGAGAAAAGTACGTCTCTGACAGGACTCTAATTCCTAACAGCTTCACTTTTTCATGACAATTGTCACACAGCGTGTGTGGGGCTATTTCCATTTGTGACAAAGATGTTTGGTGTAATGCATATCGTTGATATGTTGTCTCTCTCCAGTGCACAGTCCTATCATAAACCCCGGCGGCCCTAACGAATGGCACACTCACCGGACTATGTGGTTACATGATGAAAGTTATTCATCACATTTGAATTATTCTAATCAATTTGCTGTCAGGCTAACTGCTGTGGCCGTCACAGTGACGCCGCCGTCAAGCACCGTTTGGTTGCAGCTCGGCGCTGCCCGTGAAATTTATACTTTCCATAAGTACTCGTAAAACCTTCAAAGCATGACTGAGCGGGGAGAGTCACCCCCACCCAGACATCCTAGTCAAGACGACAGCTGCAGACAACAAAGTCACTCATAGACAAATAGACAAAATTATGTAAAGAGCTCTGCAAAAGCACAGACACAACTTGCTACCACAATAAAGAGCAGTTGGCATAATTTTTCCTTTTCTACCACACAAATAAAGACGCTTAAGAGATCTCAATCGGCGATTACAACGTGACACAAGGTTGTTCCTCACAAAAGCCTCACTCGAAACCACTGAAAGCATCCGCTAACCGGACTTACTTCCTACATTTAACAGTGAGCATAAAAGCTGCTTAACCCAAAACAAGCCAGTCAAACTCACCAGTGAATGCTGTAATCACCCAGTGAATATGGAAAACCAAAGCTCCTAGCAGGCCACAGGCAGACAGATAAATACATGCTTTTTCTTGTCAACTCCGTGTGGCTTCCACCATCTTATTATGCATTAAGTGAGAGGTCTAGACCCACTAGAACACAGTGCCTTTACAATTTGCATCACGATTGAATATGTTGGACACATTTGCATGTTTCATGGTTTATTGGAAGAAGGGTCATTAAAAAAAAAAAAATAAAGCCACAATCTTTGAACCTGGTAACATTTCTGTAACACTTCCAGCATAGTTTGAGTCAAATGGTGTTAACGGAGTTGTTTACCTACAAAAGTGAATACTTGGACAAAAGTATAAAGTCTTAACTTTTGTGTAAAAAGCCTTATCTTTATGTCAAAACTTTCTGCTTTACACTTTGTTTGCAATTCACACAACACTGTATCTGAAATTAGACACATACGTTCAAGCCTTAAAACTTCTGAAATCATTAGGACAACACTTCACCTGAGATTGGCAAAAAAAATAAAATAATCCGATGTATATATAAATACACAACTTCTAAAAATTGTGGAATCAGCACAGTTAGAGGATGTTCATCCGGCTTTAAAATTCATAGCAAATAAATCACAGCAATTTTTGTTCAACAGCTGAACATTCTGGCTTGGTGAAACGTGGCTCAAATAAATGAAATGCATTTATTTTAACAAGTAGGATATATTTTTTTCCAGATCAAGTAGATGGAATCACTCAATGTTGAGGGGGTAAAAATGGATTGATCAACAATAACAGACTTTTTTTTAAATTTCCATCACCAATTTTTGATTGGATTTAAATCTGGTCTGTTTGCTGGCCATGTCATTGAAGAAAAGCTTTTAACACTCTTTGCTCTATGGCAAGATACCTTGTCACCCTGAAAAGTTTTCTATCAATGGAATGATAAAAATGTCCACAATTTCAATGTAGCCTACACCTGCGTGACTGTTAATGATTGCCATCTCCCCTGGTCCTTTATCTGACATGCAACCCCTCATGAATGACTGGGAGAGTCGCTTGTTTTTTCCCCGAGGCAGTTTCATTGCAATGGCGCCAGAAAAAAGTTCCAGCATTTTTTGCCCCTTGGCCAATACAGATTTGTGATTCATCACTGAGTAACACTTTAATCCAATTATCCACAATCCATGATTTTTTCTCTTCAGCCCACTGCAACCATGCTTTCTTCTGTTTAGGTGTAGTGCTCGTTTGGCTTTCCTGTATGTAAATCCAAATCCATTCAGCCGATTTCTTTCATTTATGTCACACATATGCCTATTTCCTCCCATTTGTTTTTCTTTTTTTTGCACAATTTCCTTACACTGTGTATGTTTTCCTTTAATAACCTTCCCATTTTGTATATATTTGCGTCAAATGTTCGATGCAGTGGACTGGGAACGACCAACATCTTTTCTCACAATCCATGTTGGATTCCCTTTTTGAAGGAGTCTAATAAACCTTTCCATTGGTTTCAATTGACAGATCTCTTCTTGGAGCTATGCTTCCCTTCAATTAACAGCTTGATAAGGTCTGCAAGCACTCCCCTTTACAGACTAATTTGCACATTCAGACGTGTGGTATTTGTTTTATGGCATTGTTGCAGAAATGCCATTTCGAAGTGATTGACTAAAATTCAATGAAATTGTTGAAATATTGGGGATGTAACAGTACACAAAATTCATCATTTGGCACATACGTCTGTTTTTGGGTCACAAAAAGGGGAAATTAACTTTTCATTTATTATGAAAATGATAAACATTCAATGCACATAATTCTTACTTGAACAGTTAAAGCAGACCAATACTGGCATATCTTTAATAAAAAACTAAATAAATAACAAAAATAAATCACTATATGTAATATAACTGTAACCCAATACCCCTAGGGAGCATCTGATGTGCAATCCTCCATCATCAGACCTGGTGATAATTGCTGAACTGGGCTGTAAAAAATACAAAGGATTTTGAAAAAGGATCTAGTGATGTGTTTTTGTGTTGTCAAAAGTAAAGTTTTTTATTAGATTGGTGTACATGAGATTAGATTAGATAAAACTTTCTTGTCATTGCTCGGTGTACAGATACTGAGGCGACAAAATGCAGTTTAGCATCGAACCAAAAGTGCTCAAAGTGTACAAATGTAGCGCAGTAGGATTATGAATAAACTAGATACAGTATGAGGAGTAAAAATAACTAGCTAGATGTATGGAATATGGCGTACAACTATAGCATGGTTCACAATGCAAAATTATTTACACAAAACATTTATGGATCAATTTTATTCATTTTATTTCTAAAAAGAACCCAGCAAATCTTTGTAGGTCTCTGTTGGTTTGATCAGCAACGGTTTTACGGCTAATAATAAATCAACAAAAAGGTTTTAAACATCCTAAATAATCTTGTTTCTTGTTCTCCTTCTTTAAGAACTAATCAGTGTTTGTGTTTTCTCTCCTCGCAGGATTCCTTGGATCTGGGTTACACCTGGACCAAGGTTGTACCTGCTGCAAAGGCTCTGCTCTTCTGTTATTACTAGTCTTATTTTTGTTATTACTACGCTCTATTTCTGTTGTATTATTATTAGACGAGGTGATTGGATGGAGGGTACGAGTCAATGGGAGCCTTCCAGACCGATGGCTCCCATTGGTCAATTTCGACTGAATGGATTTTTTTAATATTCCAAATCGTAGACCATAGCTTTAAAGGAGAGTTTTTCCTTATCTGATGGAGGGTCCTCGGACAGAGGATATCACATTTATCGATGTCTTTCAATAGGAAAATGGCAACGACAGCACAGGTATGTTGTTGTTTTTCGGCTTTATTGCAGGAACACTTATGGGTTATATTACACTTATCAACAATCGGTGTTGGTTGGATTAAGAGCAGCAGACTTTAAGACTATCAGGTCCACGGCTGATCACCTAGTCAGACCACCATCATGCATCCAGGATCAAGTTGGACGGGTGGACTACAGGAGATGGACTCTGTGTTTACATCAATCATGCTTGGTGCCCAAACATAGTGAGAGTTTACGGTCAATTTTTCCCTGATGTTGAATTGTGAATGTTATGACTTCAGCCATGTTATCTGACCAGATAATTGTTTTTGTTGCGTCTGTTTTCATCCATTCTGATGCAAGTTCTTTTTTAAATGCACTACAGGAATTAAATACTGGATTTGTTGTTCTTCATGTAAAGCATTAATTGCAAAACAGAGGGGATGAGATTATGCTCATGTCATAAAATAATTAGCTTTCATTGATTTCAGTGCTCCAGTGGTAGTGTATTTACTTGACAATAGGTTCACGCTCCATCCTGACTGTCAAAGATCAAACAATCTGTGCAAGTTGGTGGAAACAATCGTTGTATGGTTGTTGTCCAATCTCTTCAGCTTTGACCTTTCAAAAGGGAACGGTCTCCTCATATTTCACTTCCTTTAAAAGGCTGAGGTTCACACTGTGATTTAAATTCAACAAGGTCTGGACACAAAGGTGGAACAGTCTATGTAAAGAGATGGAGAGTGACCCCCATCTTAATAATGGGATTTGGCAGCCCTGTTTACTCAGTGTGAAGTTATTTGTGACTTCTTATTTCATTTGTCTCATTGTGTCTACACACAACACATGGAGACAAATATATCTTACAAATGTAACTCTGCATCAAAACCTTACAATGTAAAAATGGGATTTTTGTAACAAAATGAAACAAATATACTATTCTTTAATATTTACTCATACAGGCTTCTGTTGAAGAGTGTTTTAGTTGTTTTCACATCAGGAAACAATAAACACAGCTTTTTTCCATTGCAGGTTTTCACAGGAACAACAACAAATAAACAATGAAAGATATAATGACAGTAATCAATATAATGTGTTACTGGATGTACTGTTAGTGAAACAAAAATAATTATAGTAAAATGAGAGAAACAATAGTATTGTAAAGGATGGTGGATAGTTTATGGATCCTGCCTTCTGTTCAGGCTGGGACACATAACAGTGGTGTCCTCACAAAGAGGGGATCTTACTGGAGGTCTATTGGTAGTGCTCAGACTGGTAAGGCTCAGACTGACTGGTGTTTTATACAGTAAGTGTGTCAATGTTTAATAAAAAAAATTAAACAGTGGATCATTTTTGTAAGAAGTGTGTTGTGTTTTTGTTACAAAGAAGTGCAGACAATGGGCCCTAGTTTCATAGACCAGGCGCAGTCAGCTCTCAGCGCACCTGCGCCACGCCGACGGGGTGTGTCCGCCTGGACTTTGCAAGTTTCGTGCACCGCGCAGGCTCGCGCAGGCATACCTCCCGTCTCGCCCACCGGCGCAAGTGGGAAAGAGGGAGGAGAAGAAGGCATGAGTGGGAGACGAGGAGGAGATGAGGCGTGGACTGGGATTAATACAGCCGATTCAGATCTTCACCAATCAAATGAGCTCCTCTCCTCTCCTTTACTGCGTTAGGGGAGGTTCAGTGCAAGATCCGTCACTTGACAACCCGATGACAGAAGCAGCGCCGCCGCTCCCACCGCGCGCATCACGTGCTGTGCGCGCGTATCATAATAATAACAATGCCGATATTATAAAAAAACAGGAGAGAGAGAGGGAGATGTTTTGGTCCGAGAGGCTGAGTTTCCGTTACGCGTGCCATCCGCCTTTGATCTGATGTCAGATGTGACGGGACAACCTATATAGATATAAATTCACGTGTTGATTCAATTAGTTGCATTAAAAAGTGTTTGTTGTGATTATGTATGGCATGTAAATGTGCCTGGAACTGTGGAAACCTGCCTGTGAGGTCTTGATGACATGTACGCACTGCGCACCGTCAGCCAAACTTCCACTCCGCCAGCTGTGATTCGCCTTGAATGAATGGACTTTATTTGCGCATTGCGCCTTACGCAAAGAGTAGACCAGGTTGGAGCTGGCGAGCTTTCAGCGCAGTCTCGGCGAGGCTTTTTGCCACGAAACTTCCGCTACGCCAAGCTGAATCTGTGATGCCTCCCCCTGCTGCGCCGCCACACCCATCTTGGCGCAGGCGATCCACCAAACTGCCAAACTGACCGTGCGCAAGGCTGCGCGGGTCGAAACTTGCATTGCGCCGGCTCCGCCCACCCTGCGCTGCACCACGAAACTAGGGCCCAATGTCTTTCATTATTTAAGGTCACAAAATTGCAAATGCAAACAAACTGTAACAGTTTTTCAGTCTCATTAAATCACTAAATCTCACCTATAAAGTCAGATTTTGAAATTCACATCAAAATGAGAAGTGTAATTGTAGTCAAAAGGACAGACAGCGGGACAGGCAGCTCTGCTTTTATCTCTCCTCCCCCCCAAAGGTGAAATAAGATTGTCACTCTGATACGTCCGCTCACTCTTGATGAGCTTTGGAATAAATATGCAAAAAAGGTGGCTTCCTGGTGAAGAAAGAAGGGAAGAAAAAAAGAGGCAATCAAGGATAGCTGCAGTCCCCGGCTGGACTATAAATCTCTGTCTGTTTCAATCGCCGCTGTGGCCGAAATGGTGTAAAATTCGAGCGGGGATGTCATCAATTTCTGTTAGCTTCTCTGTCCCTTTCTGTGCCGGTCGGCGGGCAGCCATGATGGATTGATTTTGTCACTTGTGCTCAGTTCACAGTATGTTAACATGGAAGGGCAGAGTTGGGTTATGGAGAGAAGGTTATTAGTGTCTCATCTCTGAGTGGACTTTTCTCTCTCTCTCTCTCTCTCTCTCTCTCTCTCTCTCTCTCTCTCTCTCTCTCTTCTCTCTCTTCTTGTGAAGGTCCCTCACTCTGTCTCCCAACCCTGTCATTCTGCCTTAAACTCAATATACTTGCTCTCCCATTCATCACACCTCATTCCCTTCCACATCTGCATCCATTTTATCCCTGCGTACCTCCACCTACGCCCTCTTATCTCTGCCTATCCCAACCAACTGACTCCACCTACTCCGCCTAAGACCTGTCAGCCTATTTTTCTCTCTTCACCTACATCTGTCAACCCATTCATATCATACCTATTTATGGACTTCTACTGGACCTCCATTCCAGTCAACCTCCACCATTCCTACAGGACCTCTCACGCCCTTATCTCCCATCTTCTGGTTCTATGTGTCCATCCCCTCACTTGGCTCTACACATACTAACCATGAATGGTAAAGCCATGAACACAATACTTCAAAAACTCACTACTCACCATGTTGTAGTGCGTTGAATGTTTAGCAATAATTATTATACTCCATATATTGGACTCAAAGTATCCCACAATTCATCTTGAAAGGTAATGTGTACAATCCATGGTCACGTTACTTACCATCATGCATTGGGCTGAAGGAAAGACAGACAGAGGAGAGAAGCGAGAGCAGAGTGATTAAGACAAATCCATGGAAATAATATATTTAATCTGAAGAGAGCATCACAACACAAACTTTGGGAAAATACACGTATTGCCTCACATAAACTGCTACTTACTTTTTTAACTTTTGCAATAAAATCCCTTGACATATAGCATAGCTAAATAAGCTGATAATGTATTTCATTTTTAAAAAATGGCACAATGCAACTCATTTGCATCATTGTGGTTTTCTTGACATTTCACACGAGTTAAAATATTTCATTCAAATTAATTTGATGCTGTGTTGAGAAAGCCTATCAACGTTGGGATTCCTGTGTCTGTGGTCACCTAGAGCCACCCAGAACCTAACAAAGCATGACTTCAGCCTTTTACAAATCACCATCATTGTGCAGTTATTTCAACATTTAAAAAAAAAAATTTGCAATTAAATCTCAGCTAAATAATTTATTTGGGGTTCATAGAGCTGTTAAATGTATGTAAATAAACACAATTGATCCTGCGGTGAAATTTGCAAGAGTAATGTGAGGTGAAATTTTGCTTTGCGTTTGGTGTGAACTTGGTATTAGGCTTCAGGTCTACAGCTCTGCCTCCAACATGCGGTTCCACTGCTCTCATCCTATACCACCTCTCTTCATCTTCTGTATTTCTGCCTCTACCATCATTTGTGTTCTCCCTCAAATCTTTATCAACTCCCACCTCTACCTATATCCCCCCCGTCTCTACCCACCCCGTCCATCTGGGATTCCAGTCCTCTGTGAGAATAATGTCTGCATCAGAAAGAAACCATAAGAAGAACTAGAAAGCCCATGACAAAGGAGCTGATCCTGTGGGAGCTACTAGGTGGAAACCCAGCCTTGTATTATGCAGAGGCGACAGAACAAGGAGCTTTCCTGATGGATAAAGCTTTAAAGTAAACTGGAGAATGTCTTTATACAGGGCCATTATATCTTTATCAGGGATTGGTCAACACAATTGAAATAACAACCACCTTCTTGACTTGTACGCCCCAGGATCATTTTCACTCAAGAGCCATAATTACTCAGACACTAGAGGACACAATTAAATTTTATAATGTCAAAAGCTGACCTTTAGTCGTGGCTTGTGGGTAAGTCCATCAGACCTGAAATACTGGAAGAAAACCAGCCTTTTTACTACAATACTGGAGCAAAAACCCTCTCTTAGGAGTTAATGCTGAGACCAACGCTTTAAACAAGGCATGGCAGATTTACCATGCAGTAACTATCATAGAGTGTAAAATAGGAAGAAGTGGAGATCTTGCGCTGGTATATTTATAATGGTGATGTAATAGAAAGAAATAATTCAAGCTAAGTTTCTCCCCTTCCTGTGTCCACCATAGGACCATATTTTGAAATAAATATGTACTAATCAATGTTGAGAGACAAATCAATGTCTTTTGATCCTGTTTGAATTGTTGCATGAATTAGCCTACACATATTTTGTCACCTGAACAACACACTTCAAGAAAGTCTCATTTTGTGGTTTCACTGTTAAAGTATAAGACTGAAACTAATTAAAATGCCTTGCCACCCAAAGTAAGTACTATGATGCCTGTGTGTGTTTGGTTCCAGGTTGTAACGTTACTCACACTAGGTCTTGCTCATTCTTTCTCTTCCTGGCTTATAAAAAGACTTGCTGGATAAAACATATCAGGTAAAATAACTTTACATATGTGATAGAACATAGCTAAGTTAGCTGTCTAACTAGCAAGCAAAGCTAACAGCTGTGTTGGTGACATACAATGCTTGAGACTAGATAAATAGTTCACTGAGCCGTTGACACAAAATTAAATGATAATATGACAAACTGAACACAATTAAAAAAAATATTTGTTTCTCATCACTGATTACTGTGCATATTTTCCCAAAATAACGTCCCATGTGGGACACTGCAAGGGATGGACCTTAGTCACTCAGTAAACATGAGTTTATCATTTCATTAACTTGTTTTAAGTCTTCTTCAATACAGCATGATGTTCATTTTGGAAATTTTTTGGAGTCAAATACACAATAAAGCCCCACGCCCTAATGCATTCGCCGTGGCTACTCTCTAATTGACAGGTCAACACCATGCTGTCACTTCTGCGGCCTCGCTACCATCGTTACCATGCAGGCCACAAAACTGTAGTCCACACACCAATGGGTGTCACAATGACTATGTCCTATTCTTTTATACAGTCTTTGGTTAGAACCACTGCGGATGTTTGATGAGAAAGACAATATATCTAAGCACAGTATATTGGCCAAACATTTATGAAATGTGGTTGTTGAAGTGTGTTGGTGAGAACTATCAACTGAAACTTAATATACATAGCATAAGTATTCAGGAACAACTGGGACAACGTGAAAAAAAAATATATTAATAATATACATCTTATAAAAGATATGGTTCTCACTGGCCATATCATATTATATATGATGGGTGAAATTTGTCACCTCCAACCTAACAGTTAGGCACTGATATTCCCAGTCTGAGTGTTTACTGTCTGTACAATATAATGAATGACAAATGAAAGGAAACACCAATATGAAGTGTTTCAATAAGCCTCCAGAACAGCTTCAGTGCTCGGAGATGTGTTGAAGTGGAAGTGTGTGAATTCTGCTGGAGGAATGCACAGCATTCTCCCAAATTATATTAGTTTTGCTGTGGTTGTAAAAGAGCAGTACAATATGCTCCTTATCACTAATTCAGTTGCTTACAAGACAAAGAGCTGAAATTATATTCAAAAATGTGTCAACATTTTGGATGGTATAGACCTCAAGCTTGCGAAAGTGCAATCTTGGAACAAATTAAACCAGCCAGTTTACACTCAGTTTACACAGTTCATTTATTAGCACATGAAAAGCAAAATCGTCATCATATGATAGCTGACTTCCGGTTCCCAGAATGCATTTCGGCCAATACGTTTTGGCCACCTCTTTTGCTCTCCCCACATGTATTCAACCAAAGCCTGCTCAAACGTGATTGGTCACTGGACTACTAGATTTCGTGATTTTCAATGTTGATGGAACACCGACAATGTTAGCATAGCATTAGCACAGTACCAATCAATCCAAACTCAGAAAACTAGCATTTTAAGTTATTTGCTTTTCGTCTTGCATACAGAACTTTTACAGAAACATTTCATGACTTTTTACAAATCCCCATCATTATGTTGTCATTTCTGGCTGTTTTGAGGATAGTTGCAGATTGAAATGCCTGATTTCACAGCAGCTTACATTTTTTCCCCAATTGCAGCAGCAAGGGAAAATTGAAAAAAAAAAAAAATAAATAATGATTTTTGTTACTGTTGAATAATTTACTAATAATCAAAAGCAACTTTTTGATTGAGAAATGTGCACTGTTCTGAGTGTTCTAAGTAACTTTTTGAAGAAGGTCATGTGGGAGGTTTTCTCTACCTCATTCATTAAACTATGTTTGTAATGCAATATATTTGAGACTTTTTATTCCTAAACTATTTTCTTTACATGATGTGAGAAGTTGTCCACAGTTAGAGACACTGTCCTCACTGCAAGTGTTACATCACGTCATGTAAACAAATCACATATCTATCAGCTGTGATCAGACTGGAGACGGAAACACTTAACAAAAATGGATCAGTAGGACAGGATTTTTATAACAGAAAGCACATATTTTATGTTATGATACAAGCTAAAACAACTTATTTAGGTAGAATTGTGACTTCTGCAAAACACACTCTTACTTCTATGTCATTGTTGGAAATAATAACTTAAACAAAGTCTAGCTAGGCAACAATGCAACAACGTGTGCTTCGACACACACACACACACACACACACACACAGTTTCCCGCTGAGAAGCAGTGTGCAGTCTGAACCATTGCCAATTTGTACTGTTGAATACACTGGAAGACAAAGAGTAGATCCAGAGGTGCTGGCAGCAGGGTCTACCAAACACATGGCTTCAATGTGTGTGTCTATGTTCCTGTGTGTGTGTGTGTGTGTGTGTGTGTGTGTGTGTGTGTGTGTTTGTGTGTGTGTGTGTGTGTGTTTGTGAGGCATGTTTGTGTAGGCATTTTCCTTCTGGGTTGCTGGTTGCAGTGTGTCACTTTTTGTTATTCTACTAACAGTGTCTGGCTTTCTTATTTTCGGATACACACACACACACACACACACACACACACACACACACACACACTGTTGAGTCTCGCTCCCTACCCATACTTTGCTCGTCTGCTATCTCTCTTTCTGCATTTCTTTTTCTCACACACGGCTGTGGCTCAGAGGTAGAGCTAGTCGTCCTCCAATCAGAAGATCGGTGGTTTCTTTCCTGACTCCTCCAGTCCGCATGCCGAACTGTCCTTAAGCAAGATACTGTGGAATGGGTGAATGTAGACCTGTAGTGAAAGCACCTTGAGTGGTTGAAAAGACTAAATGCAGGTCTTTTTACCACACACACTCCGTTCTCTCTTATGTACACTCTCTCTCAGGCTGACCCTCACTCAGTAGTGTGTTGACTCGATCCATTCACTTCAAAATGTGAAGTGAATGGAATGGATTCATAGTGTTATTATGTTAGAAAAAACCACCCATTATGTACACTGTAAATATGTTGTATGCTATTTGCTGTCTTTGAAAAAAAAGTTGAATGAGGTGAATGAGGTCGAAAGTACAGATAAAACCCTGAAATATGAATGCAGTTGAACTAAGGACGATGTACGGGTGAAAATGGTGCGAGTCATGTTAAGCAGAATGGCATCAAATCCCAGCACTGATCCTCCTCATTCTTTCCGACTGGAAAGAATTCAACATATTGCGACATTACTTCTGGTAGCAAACTGCATTGTGGGTGTCGGTGCTAGAAATGTCAGTATTAGGGCAGGGGTGTTGTAAGTCAAGGCAGATGCCGTAGCAGCGGCAGTCGTATATTTCACTGATACTGATCTCATGCTTTCTGACAGTAATGGTACTTATGGTAATGTCCTCCGTGAACCAGACATGGCCCTGTGCACACGTAGACACAGCACATAGCTCCCCGACACCACTCTGATTTAACACCACACCAGTGAAAGGCCTGCGCTGCTGGATATTGAGATTTTAAATTTAAAATTCTGTAGCACTGTCAATGACACGCTCTCACCCATCCATGACTAAATATTTGGGGCTTTTAAGATGAAATAAAAACATCTTGGTGTGGTCTATCTGCAGTTGCACCGATATTACAGTATCATGGACCAAATGAAGGAATATGTTTAATTACTTCTACCTCATTCGTTCTGACCAGTATGAAATAACTTATATTGCTGATTTAGGTGAAAGACATTTTAAAATCTTCAAAGCTGCATTGATTGCTTATTTTGTGGAACTTGGGGCAACAAGCTGTAAACAAATTAAAATGTTATCGTCTTATTACGTTTTTATGGCTGACCTGATAGCATACAGTTTCTTGTGAACAAATCCAATCCACTTTCAGGTCTGTCTTGATCCCTTACAGAATCAGAAACAGATTTATTGCCAAGAAGGATTTTACACCAATGAGGAATCTGTCTTGGTGAATAAGGTGCATACATTGAGGACAATAACAATAAACAAACAATAAACAAACAGTGACTATAATATATACAATACAAATTAACAGGGACATAAAGTGAGGGATGACTGATAAATAGAGACCAAAGAGCTGTACAGGGACAAAAACAAAAATGTGGTATTTTCCCTGACATTTTTTTTGTAATTTCTCATGAAAAGATTGTGAGCTCATCTGCTTCCACTGTTGGAAGTAAAAATACTCATAATAATGAAGCCTTACTGATGTAACATTATCGCTTGTCTATATGGTTTTATATTGTTACTTTCACGGCTACATGTCAATTCTGGCACGCATAATGTCCATAGCATTTTGCCTGGAAATTAACTCTTCTCATTTCATTACCTTCGCAAAAACATGTTGACCCTCATGTTTTCGGCTACACGCAACACCTCCACACCTGCTATACTTCTCCATATGTTATTTTTTGATGTTTTTTGTCTTTATAAACTTTATCTTATGTGTCAAACTGGGCATGATACTGTGAGACCAAAACGATCAATCAATCAGTATCCATATTGTAGTCCAACCCGTCCTCACTGCCAAGGTGTCAAATAATCCGCTTGGTCAGAGCTCCATGGCGTCATTAAGCGTGTGAGCATTTTAATGTGACGCAGCCAGCCACTGCCTTATGGGTATAGCAACAGACATAGTATAAAAAGAGACAGCGATGTAGTCTACCCGTCCCCCAGAGGTCGAACAAACACAGGACGTTCATCTAGGAGACTGCTGTTAGTGGACTGTGTGAAAATAAAAGGAAAGGTTGACATTTTGTCACATTAGTTGATAATAATTTGATTCATAAAAATAGTAAAAACAAAATGATTGGCTCCGGTACATGTGATTATGCCTTAGCTGTTCTTTGAGAATGGAAATGCAATCTATTGTTTTTGTGTACTGTGATAGGAATCCCATCCCCCACTTCCTTTGTTCGACCTTGTTCGGTGATGTTGGGGCTTTGAAATTGTGTTGACTCTTGAAATTTTGAGCCTATTCTAGTCCTGCTCAATGTGTTAAGTGTCCTGAGATGACTTTTGTTGTGATTTGACACTATAAATAAAATTGAATTGAATTGAAATTGACCTCTGCGGGCTCCGACGCCACTCAGAACTCTCGCATTGCGTAGTGACTAACGTGACTAAGTCAACCATCTTGCCCCTCCCCTTCCTCCCTTCTCACTTGTACACACACGGCACACAATCACGCTTTTCCTGCATGATATTAATTGTAGTCATAGATAACGGTTTATTAATTGTGGCGTTATTGACAATTGATTAATATTGGTAGAATTAAATAAACTATAATTATATTACTATAATATATATTATAATAATAATTATTACAATATTTATTTAAAGGTTGCTGTCTGTGACTGCTGTGTGAATATTGAATCACCTTTTATGAATAATCCTATTGATATCAATATTTGTATTGATGTTAATAATTACTTATTAGAAGCCAAAGCTGCTCCCTACTGAACACTATTGACTACCGTACATTTTCCCATGAGAGACACAGGAAGGGGCGGGACTTAGCCTTAACGAACATATAAGCAAGTAAAAAATATTACAACTGCATATGAAAGTTCCACCTTGACCATAAAAACATAGTTTCACAAACAAGATGTTTTCTTCCCCAGATGTTTCGGCTGCATGTCATAATCTTCTTCAGCAGAGGATTGTTTGCTCTGCTGTCATAATGCTCATAGTTGATCCTACTTTTAATTCAAATCATAGGTGGGTGCCTACCACTTATTTCAATCTAATATGAATCCTTAATTCGTCTATCGTATCACATTTGCATTATTATCATAATCCTTCACGACATCACTGACCTGCTGCAGATCTGTCTGCTTATTCTGGCTAAGCAGGATTAACAACATGAAACAAACAGCACCGTGTGTCTGTGTCTCAGTCTGTCACAATGCCGCCGCCCTCCTCTTCTCCCAAGAAACAATGACATTTTTAAGGAGTGTCTGGGAGAAGAAAAAAAAAAAAAGCCCAACATTTTTAATTGAACTATCTTGAGCGTACCTTCCTGGGTCTCTTACCCCACAACATCCATCTCTCCTCATCAGCCAAACACTGACAGACGCCTCCCCTCCTCTCCCTTTTCTCCCTCTGTTTTTTGAATATGTGTTTTCTGTTTATTATTAGCTGACTCGGTGCTTCATCATCCTGTGAAAATTCATATCTGCTGAACATAAGGGGGGGAAACAGTGGGGAATCAATCTTTTGTGCTTGGGCAGATAAACACAAGACACAATCAGAGGGAGGAAAGAAAGAAGGAGGGAGAAGGAGAACAGAGAAGAAGAGGGCCTCGTCCCCTCATCCCGGCTGTGATGGATAGCAGGAGTAAAAGTGTCGGGACGGTATTATGTAAATTAAGGAGGCATCCTAGCATGGCCTTGATGATTATGGAGAGATGTGAATGATGTGTACGTGTCCCAGGGCACTCCGCCAGGGCCTTGTTATTCCTCTTCCTTCCAACCACCCCTGGGGCGAAGTCAGTGTCACCCCCTGGACATCCCTGCTGCCACCCATACCCATTCACTCTTTCCCCCACGGGAGCACCCAACACCCCCCACAAAAAGGGGAAAACAACTCACAACTAGACATCTGTTTCATTTACTTAACAAATTATCCGTCAGGGAATGTGCCCCCGGTGCCTCTAATAGGCAGCCAGGAGGTGGACAGGGAAGACAGCGACAGGGATGGAGAAACAGGGAGGACGTTGGGTTGAGGGCATTTCTTGTCCCTGTCCCCCTCTTCCTCCTCCTCTTCTTCCTCCTTGCCTCTCTAAGCTGCAGCTTCCCTGAGGTGTATGAACAAGTGACAAAGCTGTAAAGTGATGAACTATGACACTTTTATATCAATGAATGTGTTTTTCTTTCCTCCGTCTCTGATTTGAATTGCACAGTAGAGATTCTACCACTAGCCAATTCAGAGGAGTCCTACATATCTCATGCCTGGAAGATCATGGAGAAAGTAATCCGCTGAAGAGAAAAGTGATGTGCTTTTTTGAAGATTTAGTGCCATTATCCTGTGTAAATAAAAGAGCCTTTTTAACCCTTTTAGATCACCTGGTCATATTGTGCACCTACTGATTAATGCAACAACAACAAAAAAAAACCTGCACAAAAATGATTTATTCCTATTTTTATATCAAAATATAGAAAAAAAACTAAATATGATGTGTGCTTACATAACCAATTTCAGCCAATAATATCATGACATCCATCAAACAGTCTGCTACTTCTAGCAGTCTAGCCAAAGTCCTCTGTAGCTCCATAGCGCGATAAATTCGAATTCTGTGTTCTCACCAAACGTGAAGTGAATTTTTGCCTTGTGTTACTCACACAAGTTTGACTGTGGGATGATTTGTATTTATTTGCGTCAGTCCCAGTAGACTCACCAGAGAGGAGTGGGGTTTACCTCCATGTAGACACCAATTAGGTTTCATAGATCAAGGCTGAAAAAAACACTAGTGCGGCTTGGTACATTGTTGAGAAATCCCAGACACCGGGAAACGCAGTCCTGCCTGAGTTCATAACATCATCCAGAGGTGCTCGGTGTATGTCACCAAACTGTACTCACTTAATCTAGGTGGACAAATGTCGACTGGTTTAACACAACTGGATAAACCAAACATAAGCGATTTAGCTGTGAGTTACTTGTAATAAACATAAAAAGGATGCAGAAATAACTACATAACGATGGTGATTTGTAAATAGTCTGAAGTCATGCTTTATTAAATCGGTCTGCAAGACAATAATCAATACACTTTTGAAACATGCATTTTCTGAATGGAATTTGGATTGATTAATATCTGGAGAGGGAACTTTGTAAAAAAAGAAAAAAATACAGTAACTTTGAAAGATACTTGATTTTCTTAGATTACTGAAAGTGAAGCTTTCAATAGAACCACCAAGACAAGCAAACCATTTGAGTATTTACAAATAAGTCTGCTTAAATAAAAACTATATGCCTTTTAGCCCAAGACTTTCCTAAATCAGAAGGTACTAAACTAAAGCAATTTCTGATGATTTATTCCTTGGACTGCCACTTCGGTCACATTGACCACAGTTTTCCTCCATCCATTATCAATCACGGATTATCCTGTTGAGGGTCATGGGGGGCTGAAGCCAATCCCAGCTGACATTGGGCGAAGGCAGGGTACAACTGTACAGGACGCCAGTCTATCACAGCGCTGACATTTAGAGACAAACAACCGTTCACACTCACATTCACATCACTATCCTGGTTATCTTTGGACTGCAAACACAGAAGGAACCTGGTCTCAAACCTGTGCTCGTCTTGCTGAGGTGACCATTACACATTTATTTTAGTCTCCAAATGGACACTTTAGTTCAAGGTTAGATTTAAACCTTTCTAAAAGGGATATGATTGCACTGGAGACCACATTGAAAGTTAGCTTCTCAGCTGAACATGAGGCTCTTGCATGTAGCATTTCAGAGATATTATGCATTATGTAGACAAAATACTTTGACGTAGCGCCTACAATATAGTGAGCTATAGGTTACAATTAGTGCAGAAACTCCAAGAGTGTTGGCAGGCTTTTCTGATGATAGTTGTGGATTGAAACCCCTGATTTCATGGCATTTTTTAAGAGAAGTGGTGCATTTTGTGACGTTTTAGACGCTTGGACATAAAATTGCGTTGAGTGAAAAATTGAGTGAAAAAAATTAAAATTGCAAAAATACAGCAACTTGTCCCAGTGAGAATGATAATGCACCGTTTTCAGTCTTCAAAGTAATACCGTAATTACCATAAAGGTCCAGGATTACAAAAAAATCTACTGCTGGTCCAATTTACAGCAAAAGTACCACACAAAAAATGAATTGCTGTAGGTCGGTATGCACTACAGAAAACCAGATCTGTTTCAATCTGCATATGGACTTTGCTTTTTAGACATACTGGAAACAAATGAAGACGATACTTTAAGACCACCTCAAAGAAAAAAAAGCTGCTGCTGCGATGGAGGTGAAATCCATGTGTGCCCGTTGTGGCTCTCACAATAAGTTCATGCCATTTTGAGACAGGACATTAACTGACATGTGCAATAGAAGTGAGCATGATAGCTGCGTTGTGACTATATGTGCGAATGCCGATGACAAACAATGCATCACAATACAGGCTTCCAAAACAGCCGTACTGATGAGCTTCAAAGGCTGCAGGAATATGTAAATCTGCACGCATGCATGAATCTAGTCGCAAGGCTTTTTGTCTTCACCGTCTCATATGTTACCTGTTCTCAGTGCATACCTTATGAATCATCTAGGGAGGAATATACAAGGGCTTTTTTGCATTTTTTTTGGCAGTCTATCTCAGTCCTCAAAGTTTCCTTTACGATAACGAAAAACCATTAACTGCTGTCAAACAGCCAAGAAGAGAGATTATTTTTTTTTTATTGAAATAAGATTAAAATGATAAGTTTGACTGAGGGTTCCTGATAAAATATTTCAGCTCATAAGCGCAGTGTGGGCACAGGGATTAGAAGAGGAAAGGGAGAGGGAGAAGAGTGGAGGGGGGGAAGTGCAGGAGACATACCAACATAGAGGAGAGAGAGAAGGAAAAATTCATAATGTATAATAAAACAAAAGGTGTCAAGGGAAATAACAGTGATATTAAAATTAGAGTAAGGTGGGATCTATATGAAAAAATGCAGATTTGAAAATGTAAATGATGATGAGGCAGAGGAGGACAGATGTAGAATTTTGATAGTGGCATGGAAGTAAAGAGCTCTTCAAGGCTTCAGAGAGATGCTCTCTCTGTGGAAGTGACTTTATGGAAGAGTTTAAGCAAGAATGATGGTCACAACTGATGTAGAGAAAGAGGTGATGTGAGGGACAAAAAAATATGTTTGCTAATAATTCTGTTAATATTATGAAAATGCCATTGCTAAAACACCTGTTAAAGAAAACACATCTGTGTGCAAAAGTCAAACCCATTGTACAATGACAAAACATGTAAAAATACTATTTATTTAAGGTCAATCTGAAATTTAAAAAGTACTTTTTTAACCTCTTTTGATCACATTCCTAGTAATATTGTTCACCTTTTTTAACAATAGAGGTAAAATAATAAATATGAATTTTCATGAATTGTTGAGCAAACCAGTTGGAAAGTTTCTCCAAAAAAACTAAACTCAGAAATTGTATATAAACTTGTATAGTTTAACATGCAAAAGTGTTAAAGGCTTGACACTTTGTACTAAAATATTGATTGTCTCAAAAGTGTTTCAAGCAGAGGGGTGATATTATGTGTGCTCCAACATTGGTATTGGGCAACGTTAAACAACCTGATTATGGTTTTTAACATTTTGCCAATATATCTTTTTTTAGTTATCATAAATGAATAACTTGAAGTTAAGCTTCAACAAAATGCATTTTAACCCCTTAAGAATCATCCCCGGTCAAAATATGCACCTATGTAATAACATATGCCAACAATTTTATGAAATCAATTCTTTGTAATTTTATATAAAAATTCTATATTTTTGTCTTCTTGGTAAACCAAAAATGACCCGTGCTTACATCAGCTAATACCAACCAATTTAAACCAATAACATGACATCCATCCATCCATCCATCAAGCTCCGACATTTTTTTAATAAAAGGTTTTGTAGAATTGCAGAATATCAATGTTGGAGCACATCTTACAATGTAGCCTGTGTTCTTGTCTCTAGCTAAGTCTATTCTATGAGACTTATATTCAATTCCTGGCTTCAGTTTGTCAAAGAAACTTTCTACCTGGTTTTGTTGAATAATTCTTTGTAGAACAAATAATTCTTTGTTGATTCTCTACTTTTATTTAGTGTTCCTTATTGTTCACTTTCCAAAATGTCTGATAGTTAAGCTGAAATTAAAAAATGTCTTTAAAATATTTTAAGATCACATCCTCAGTCACATAGTGCACCTATTTAACAATATAAACTGAAAGAAATAAAATTAATTTTGTCATTTTTATTTCAAAATACAATATATTTTAAATAGGTGTTGAACTAGCTGAAATTCCTGTCACTTATACATGAAAAAAATAACATTTATTATGAATTAATTAATTAAATAGCGCGGTGCCTCCACCAGGGAACTACATTGAAGATTAGTGATTGAATACAATATATTTTCTCGGGAATGTCTAACTACAAAAATATTTTAAGCAATGGAATTTGCTTGGACTAAAAAAGAAATCGCAAAAGTGTGAAAGAAATCCTGTAATGGAATTTTGATTTGGACTATTGCTATGGATTGTGGAATTGGTTCTTTTGCAAAAGTCATATGCAAAAACATATGACTGCTTTTGCAGCGATTTTGTTTTGTGTTGCTTGTTATTTAATTGTATCATTCACTGTGTAGGGCAGGTGTCTCAAACTGATCCAGTAAAGGGTTGCTGTGGCTGCAGGTTTTCATTCCAACCAAGCAAGAACACACCTGACTCGACTTATTCACCTACCTGATTTGCCTTCACACCTTGATTGGTTGGATCAGGTGTGTTCATGCTTGGTTGGAAAGAAAACCTGCAGCCACAGCGGCCCTTTACTGGATCAGTTTGAGACACCTGGTGTAGGGTGTAGTTTTGATGTGTGAACATTCCTTTGTGAGGTTAAAAAAAAAGACAACTTTAACAAAACAAACAAAACTGAAAAAGCAGTGCTTTGCTGCCATATCTGGTTGGGTGTTGTCAGAAGTAGGCCATATTACACCTGTTAACACCCTGCCGTGATGTCATGGGGTCCTGGTTTACCAGTACATCACATCAGCAAGATAACTAGGTAAACCACTTGAGATCAGCGAAGACAAGACTTTCAGGGGATGTGAAGTGACTCTTGCTAAAAACAGCAATAAATCAGGAAACATCTTTTTTTTAATTGCTTCACTTTCACTTGCTATTATTATAATTCTATTATATCTTCTGCTGCAATAATCATTAGTAGTAATCATTTTACTGCTCTGATTACTTATCATTTCTGTAATTATTTGGTTGTTATTTACTCTATACACATGACGTCTATTGCATCTATTCTCTCCATCCCGGTAGAGGGATCCTCTGTGTCTTCCTTCTTTCTTTCTTTCTTTCCATTAAAAGGGTTTTTAGGAAGATCTTCCTCTTCCAGACTGTCCTCCTCGAGAAAACGACCACATAGGTCATGTGTCAAGCACTGAATTACGACCATATGTTACGTTTCAAAATAGCGCGCCCTCTAGCGGTCAAGTAAATATCGACACTCCGGTGTCTGAGACGATCGCCCCCCGTCAATCATCGGCAGAGACCCCCCCCACACGTCGACCTAAACCTACGTGACACACGACCTATTTGGTCGTATGAGTTGGAGGGCTTGTTGTCCTCTTCACTTGAAGACCCAGACAGGGGATGTCTTATGCTGTACAGATTGTAAGGCCCTCTAGGTAAATTTGTTATTTTTGGCTATTTTAAAAAAATGGAATTGTATTGAATAGTAGGAGGTGTGTTTTTGTTTTTCAGCTAGAAAAAAACTGTTCACATTTCCAAAGAATGTGGTTGAGGTCTAATTTATTCATTTAGCTCTCATCCTACTCCTCCCTATCTAACAAAGCAAGTGAGGAAGGTTTGGGTGGAGGCCAACAGTCCAACAGCTGCGTGTGCAGCTCCATATCATATTGTATTCATTACGCCACATGATTCAGTTACATCCAAAGGATTTGATTTAAGTCTGTTTTGTAACAAAGCCCTGCCCACATATTATGTTTCATGTGTAAATGCGTAAACTGACTGAAGCTTAAGGCACACTGAGTGAAGCTTCACTGTAACTTTAATGGTTCCGAAACCTTCGTTGTCCTGATTACAAAAGTAACCACGTGGTTAAGGTTAGAGCACGGTGGTCACGGTTACCATCTTTAAGCAGGAAGTAAACATTGGTGTGTTCACCCAGACATCTCTCCTTAGTGGACTAACGAAGACTATATATGGAAATTATCAGCCATCCCGGATATGAGAGCTGCTATCTTACACTTTTGATGTAATTTAAAGACAGAGACAGCGCAGATAGTAACCCAGTAATCAAGCGAGTGGTATTGAGCTTCCACCCACACCTGGACCAATCGTGAGTGGAGCATCATGAAATCACATTCCTTTGTTATAGCAAAAAACCCCAAACAAATTAAAATAAAAATGTATCAGAAAAAATGGACTTGACATCAGCGAGATGACCAAAAAATCTTTTGGAAAAATATATTTGATGTGTGTTTTGATTTTTTTATTTAGCTGATGTCCCATCCGCTAACATGGAGGGGTAGGCTTTATGACATATCCTGCAACCAGACACCAGAGAGCAATATAGATGTTAGATGTCACACCATCCATCTCATCTACTGGTGTGAAGCTGTTAACAAAATTAGCTTTGATAATTCAAGGTTACCTTTACAGCTAAGTGTTCAGGTAATCTCGGTAGCTAATTGCATTGGTACTCTGGTAGCATATTAGAGATTGTAGTGATGCCATAGTAGCGACCTATCAATCACTAGTGTTACGGCAGAGAAGAGAGACCGTAACACTAGGTAGCCAAGATAGTATCTGTCGATAGCCAAGAAGGTTGTGTGGTCGATCCCCCCTCCACACCTTGCAGTGATATCACAGGGTCCTGGTACACCAGTACACCACATCAGCAAAATAACTAGTTAAACCACTGGAGATCAGTGAAGACAAGATTTCCAAAGGATGTTAAGTGACATCTAAAGACAAGCAATACATCTTTTTAAAATTCTTCAGTTTCCTATTTCCTGCATCAATAGTGAACATTTGCATTAGAGTTGTGCGATATGAACATTACTCTGCATTCAGATCTTTTGTTTGTGGTGATTGATGGGTTAATATCAAAAGGACAGACATACTGTAGTATGTCAGCAGTTCTGACCTTGGCCCATTTCTTCAGTATTGATTGACATGCAGTATTTTGCACTCGGCATGTCTCTATCTATATGACTCTGTCATCATTTACACTGTACTAGATCACATTGACCAGACCTCCCCTCAGCACCGAGGGGTGACCCACTCCTCAGGAGAAGTACAGAGATACCCCCTTTAATGAAAGGGGAAGGAAGAGTAAAAGGAGCCCCCCTTAGATATGAGCCTCCCTCAGGGGCTCTCCTGCGACTAAAGAATGTTAGAAGTTCAAGTTCCAGCCACTAGCCCCTGAAAGCTGACCTGGTCTGCCACGTGTCCTCTGTTACCAGGCAGCCAAGGACAAGAGGAGGCAGGCTGGGCCAGAGAAGTCAGCCAGTACCGGACGACATTTGGAAAAGAAACTGCTGACATTCAAAGTGACATACAAGATAAGTAGACATACATATCCAACACATTCTCACTCCAGTGTGTCAAATAATGCCGCTTGGTCAGAGCTCCAAAGCTTCAAACTATGTCACTCTACATTCCCCTCTAGCATCACTTTTGCACATATCAGAGACAGCATGTATATGCTCATGACTATCCACACTAATAACTGACGTGACAAAATGTCAACGATTTATTCTCCTGGATGAAATTCCTGTGTTTGTTTGACCCGTCCACCTCCGCTCAATTCCCTACCTGTGTGGACTATCTCTGTCTTTATACGACGTCTGTTGCTCTACCCATAATGCAGCAGGTGAGTGAATCACATACAAACCATAGACTGTATATAAGATGTGTATGTAGTCATTTTGACATCACCTATTGGTTTGTACACTTGGATTTTGACCAATGTCATCTGGGAATTTTTGCAACCAGTGCATTGGCATCTCCTATACAGGGGGTGTGACGTTGTTGCTTAACAATCCTGACAGTTAAAGAGTGGTAAATTTGTGAATGCTGAAATGAGTGCAACTTTATTATACATAGGCTTAAAGTGTATAGGCAAATCATATCCTGTAAGTCAAAGTTATATCTGCCATACAAATGAATACATATCTTAAATCTTATACTTGGCAATATCATTATAGGGTCTTGCTTCAAAGACTGTAGATACACTGGCAAGACACTTACATGGCTTAAAAGGTCAAGTAAATGTACACATACAATTTAAAATCAACTAGATATCACCAGACCCGAACGTCACATCATTACTTTATGCTAATAATAGTACTTTATCTTGCAGATATTTCCAGATGTCAAACTCTCTGTGCTATAGTCCATTCATTTTGAGCTATTCGTTATGTATCCTGAAAAGGTGGCATAGTCCACAATTTATTTCTCTATGGTCACCCAGTTTTGAGAGCAAGTCTACAACACAATCATATGAACATGTCTTATGGAGAGGACTGCCAGTGAAATTCAGAGTTTGATGTATTTATAGCAAAATTATAGGTTGTGACAGACCACATTATGCAGTTTCAAATTAGTGTTTCAGAGAGCATGTGGTCGTGTTTGAATCCCTTAGCGATCAGGCGTGAAAAATAACTATACAATAACATTTCGCAATCCACATAATCTGCCTGTCCTCCTTACAGCCTCATCAGAGTAATTTGCTCAGATTGATAAAGTTGAACAAATGTGACCAACTGTAACAGATACATTTCAACCAGTTAGGAATTTCTTTTCATAGTGATGCTTGAAGTGGGAGAAAAGTTCCTTTGAGTTATCACACTACAGACATCTCCCTTTTCGTTTAACCATTTCACCAATATCAGAAAGAAAATCCTCAAATGCTTAACCTTGTTCAACTAAATTTAACATAAGTTGTAGACAAAACAGATAGTTGTCCAGCGCTGAGATACTTTAGTCATTAGCTGCTTGCAGCACCCAGCCTGGGCTCTTTACACACAAGTGCTCTTAACAACTCTCCTTACTTTCTCCCTTCTTTGCTAGAAGGGGGATCTATTTTTGGCCATTACTGTTGGCATTAAGAGGTATTATTTGCCTTAACAGTAATTACTACATGCTCCTACGTCACCTGTCATCATCATTATTTTAGTAAAACTTTAAAGAACATGGGGACGTTTGACAGGTGCTACAGCTTTTATTTGTTTGGCTGCTCCTCTGCAAGGAAAACAGGCAGAGTCGAAAGAAGAGGAGGGTATGCTTGGCTTTTAGCCTTGGCCTAGTAATAGAGATGGTAGGAAGGTGTCTGTGTGGACAAGAACAGACACTGAGAGTACAAGCAGACAGTGACTAGAACACTCTTGACCTGGAGATGATATATTTTGTTTTCTCTTTATCCACCAGGAAACACTGCTTAACACTGAATCACTGTTTTCTTAAAGGAGCCAGTTTGTAGCTGTAGAGATTGCAAAATTTGGAATTATTGATTTTGATATGCAATTTCATTTGACCAAGCCACAGACAATGTCACGGCAGGGTGTGGTAGACCAACGATAGATGCCCTAACGATCCCTAAATCCTCTCAGGACCTCAAAAACACTTGAAAGAATAAATGACCCATCTCGGTTTACTAGCTTCCCAATATGTGCAGATATTGCTGAATGGGCAGGGAGCTGTGGTGAAGAGCGGCTAGGATGGCACAGGGCCTGGCCTCACCTGTAATGGCATATCTCAGCCTCTCCTTATCGATCAGCTTTGCCCCTGAATGCTCGTCTGGGCTCCGGTCCGTGGGCCGGGGTGGGGTGGCGTGGATCTCGTTGCCACGGTGCCCTTGGTGAAGGCCGGTGTCCAGTGACAAGCAGAAGAGTGGAATGAGTGAGAGAGTGGAGGCAGTACAGTACACACAGGACATCATCAGCAGACCAGCACACATACATGTTTTTGACTTGACATACATGCTTACAACAATAATACATATAATAGTCTTATTATCTATCTGGCCATTGCAGTCATTCAGGATTACAGTAAAACTATGTGACTTTGTAGAGATGGTTCCAAAAAGGTTGAGCAAAATTGAAGCAACAGAGACTGAGATATCCTGACTTTTGGTTGTTTCTTGAATCCATCCAGAAAGCATGTACTGTTATGCTGTGTTCGGGTTAAGGTTAGGGGTTAAGCCGATTTTCACCTTGCTTTAATCAGGTTGCGAGTTTGACCACAGAATGATTTGTGTTTGAAGATTATTGCCTTCGTGCTATCCTTCAGATCAGCCTTTTCTAGCCACTGGAAGGTATTCTCTATCTGTCTGAGGTACATGCCGTGCAGGTTCTTGTCCTTCCATGATGGTTATCCCCCCTCCCTCCTCCTCCTGGCTGAGATATTCACTAGTAGGTCATCACTAGGGGCCATCTTGCTGATCTACTCCTGGCATGAAGTCAAGATTCTGAGATTGAACTGAATTCTATGAATTGTATACCAATGAAGAACAAAACATGTATTTTAAGGAAGGAATACTGACCTATAAGAGTGCATTTTGAGGAAACCATTTTGCTAACTTCTGATTTAATTGTGGAGTTTCATCTTTTAAAACTGAGAATAAAGTCAAAGTATAAATTCAGAGAGCACATACATACTTGCTTTATGTTTTGTCATGGGAATTAGACTGCCAGACTGTTTTTGTCTCTGATTATATGTCCTACTAACTGTAGGCTACAGACATGGACAGTTGCTAACTAGAAACACAAGTTCCAGACATTCTTCATTTTCAGGTTGGTTTTGTGGATTTGGAGAACGTCCTGCTGAAGCGTGTTACCCATAGAGGTTGGAAGGAGAAACTTCACCTTTCTTGATTGTGAGACCGGTCTGCCTAATTCTGTCTGAAATATCTTGTTCGTTTTTCAAAGAAAGATAATATTCAAGTGGAGAGTTCAATTAGTGACAGTGTGGGCTCCATGGTAGTTCCGACAGCTTGACGGAATAGCAGCAGGGCCCTTGGCATAGCGAAGGGCCAATTAAGTATGCCTTCAATTCAGACAAATCCTGAAACATACAAAGGAGCACTGAGAATTTAATGTGAACTCTAAGGACACTCAATTGTATTTATTGCTTATTTATTAAATCTAAATCCAAGAAAGAGATCAAAAGTTTTTGATGAATTTAGAATTTTTAAATAGATAAAATATAGACGGGTAACACAATACAGCATGTGTGTCAATAAACCTGAGCCTTCTGTTCTTCTTTAGTTTGCCATTTTACCCAAATCAGTCATCAAAGGTTTTGACGCATTGAGCTATACACGACAGTCCTATTTCAAAATCAACAATTGTATCATTCTCCTCACTCTGAAAACTCTGAATTTAATCTGAAAATGGAGTTAAAAAAATGGGACTTCTGTGACTTAATCCCTGGAAGAAAGACGCATTGAATTTCAAGTCTGAATGTTGAGAAAATACACTGTGTTGAGACCTACCCAAAGAAAATGAAGCCAGGTTACACACGACGACACAAATTGTATTTCTGATGTCAAAGTTCCACTCCATACAAGCATTGAATTAGATCATTAGATCATTCAAATATTAATGGTACTTTTGAGAGGAAATCTGAATAAATAGCACAGAAATAGGCAAGGACCAAGGAATCCTAACTTCAATGGTGTAAGCAAGAGAACAAACATAATCCTAAGAGAACTGAGTGCCGAATATTTCCAGAAAATCAGAATATCTGTACACATGCATACAAATTTGCAGTGTGCTTGTTCCCTGCAGTAATGCTGTGTAAATCCTCAGTGTCTGTCTGTACTCCCTGGTGACCCCGTCTAGCCGCTCCTCACTTCTTCTTTTTTCTTTTTTGACACATCAGATGAAGAAGAGGGTGGGAGGAGGTGGAGGCGAGCCAGCCGTCCTATGGGGCGCCATGGTTCTCACTCGGTTAACACCTCACTAGAGAAACAGGATGCCAGGCTTGGACGCACCAACCCCACCACCACCACCCCCCTTGCTTCATCCAGTAAAACACACACACTTCAAATATTTGTGACACTACAGACTGTATTTCACTTTCATGTTCTTACCTTCTGTCCCCTGACCTTTAGTCTGTTTTGACTAATGCTATCAGCTTACATGTATTTAAATGTCTTCATTGTGGTTTTTCTCAGCTCTACATATGAAGGTGTGCGGTGCTGATCCTTTGTCTATTTGTTCTTGGCAGCCTTGTTTTTTAAAGCTGTCTGAAGAAGACCCCCAAAGAATGAGTAAATTTGTCCTGGTCAACATTGTACGAGTGTTATGAAGTGAGCTATACACGACAGTCCTATTTCAAAATCAACAATTGTATCATTCTCCTCACTCTGAAAACTCTGAATTTAATCTGAAAATGGAGTTAAAAAAATGGGACTTCTGTGACTTAATCCCTGGAAGAAAGACGCATTGAATTTCAAGTCTGAATGTTGAGAAAATACACTGTGTTGAGACCTACCCAAAGAAAATGAAGCCAGGTTACACACGACGACACAAATTGTATTTCTGATGTCAAAGTTCCACTCCATACAAGCATTGAATTGTCTTTTCTTTAGACATTTCCCCAGCAGGTCATTAGTTTCACAGCTCTGAGCAGTCATCGGGTTTCACATTTAAGTTAAAAGCTTCAGCGCAACTATGGAGGAAAACTTATGCACTGGGCAAATGATACCAAATTGAGACTCCAACATCAGGCAAGCTGAAGAAAGCCAGCAATCCTCTTTTAAACAGTAATTTCTGCAAAAAAAAAAAAAAAAAAGCTGCTCTCTATCACAGTAATTATGGATTCCAAGCTTAAGTTTTTGTAACAGCGATATACCAAACATGATTGGTGTCTTTCGTCTTTGTTAAAAAATAATCCAATTTCAAACACATTCTCACTCCAGCGCATCAACTAACTCATCTTGGTCAGCATTCCAAAGCATCAAACTATGAAGCACTTTATCACCTGTCAGTGACAGCGTGTCAAAAAACACCCGTGTATTTTCATAATACTTTTTTCACAGGAAGTTAGGTTTAAGCATCAAAACTAGAGATGGGAGAAGTTTCATTCACCCACTCTGTCTGCTGTCTCCATTCCCCTGGGTCACTTGCTGCTAACGCCAGTCAAATTATCCTAATTCAAACGATTGATTGCGTGACTCGCTACTCTCTTTAAAACCTGTAAAATCACGTTTTAATATTACCTAGTCCATCAGTTTACCCTAGCAAGTGGCTGCTATAACACTATCAACACTAACAATTCATGTTCCTAATGACTGATGAACAAAATGTCATCGTTTACTGTTAATTTCACGTAGGACACTAATTGGTGCCAGCCCAGCTATAATTTTTTCCCCTAAACCTAGTGTTTTTTTTTGTGTTTTTTTTACAGAAACCTAACTACTAGGCCAGGCTATGACGTTTTTCCTAAACCAAGCAAAGTGGTTTTGTTGCCTAAACCTATCTTTTGTTGTTGTTGACTGACAAAAAAAATGTTGACGCACAAAATAAACTAAAAAAATAAAATAAACTAATTGAAATACATTGGTTTGAAAGTTTTTTCCACACAAAAAATGGAAAATTCATGTTCATGTACAATTTCTTGACTAATTCCCAAACTGATTTGAGACCGTGTTGGTGCAGGTGAATCTGTGTGTGTGTGTGTGTGTCTGTGATTTGAGGTGGCGCTGTCCATATTCCTGAAACATAGGAGAGATCGCTAAAGAAACATGGTTTCAGCCTGCTTGCTTCTCCTGATTGTAAATATAATTTTTTATATGAAATCCATTCTCCCCATTGTAACAATCCACAGACTGAAGGGAAACAACAGGGAAGCGAAGGGACAGTAAACTAGAGAAGACAGAGAGAGAGAGAGAGAGAGAGAGAGAGAAAGAGAGAGAGAGAACACAAGGATACAAGATTCATCTGTCATAAATTCAGCAAATATCCAATATGCTTGGATGCTGTGTTGTTATGAGAGTGCTTTCATTAATACATGTGTTCTTTGATTTAGAAACAGTTGCCTTATGTTGTTGTTATTTAGCCTTTTATTAACAGTGTTATAAGAGACTGTCCTCCTCGAGAAAACAACCACATAGGTCGTGTGTCAAGCACCGAATTACGACCATATGTTACGTTTCAAAATAGCGCCCCCGTCAATCATCGGCAGAGACCCCCCCCCCACACGTCGACCTAACCCAGCCCCCCCCCCCCCCCGCCGCGCGTGCGACGATCGCCCCCCCGTCAATCATCGGCAGACACCCCCCCCCCACACGTCGACCTAACCCGAACCACCACCACCCCCCCCCCCCCCCCGCGCGTGGACGATCGCCCCCCCGTCAATCATCGGCAGAGACCCCCCCCCCACACGTGGACTTAACCCTAACCCTTAAACACGATTTACTGTACTTACCTTCATTAGTCCAATGAAGTTCCAGCCACTACTATCGTCGTTGCGGAAGAATCTCCGCAATACACACGTCGAGGATTAATCCACGCAATATGCAATGCTCTTATGTCACCAGTAGGAGTGCTAATCTAACGTACACTCCCAGAGGTCGTATTTGAGGACGTGACACACGACCTATTCGGTCGTATGAGTTGGAGGGCTTGTTGTGTTATAAATAGGCTGATTTATGGTGAGAAACTAACCAATTATATGTAGAGACAGACTTTCAGCACATCCATAAAGCCAGTTGTTGAGTCTCATGGCGGTTGGACTGCCCCTTACGCTATCTATTCCTTCACTGCCATGGCATGTGTGAAAAGGTGCAAGATGGAATTATTTTTGGATGTGGTGCATGTGTGAATTTTGAAAATTACTTGCAGTGCCTGAAAGGTTATCCCAGTAATTTGCCAAGAACTATGTGTGAAAGAGGCTATTGAAAGCGGTATGTTAAGCTCACCCTGCTTTACAGAGTTTGCTCATTTTAGCTCATTGTTTAGCTGTTTGGGGTAACTCTCCCCAAATCATAGCGAGGCCATGCGGGGTCGTGGTAACGACCTGTCAATCAAAAGGTAGCCACGCCATAAAGCATACCCTGCATTATTTGACACTAAAATTAGGGTAATTTTCTCATAGACTTCCATGTAATCAGACTTCTTTTTGCAACCAGAGCAGTAGCCTCCTATTGGCCAGTAGAGAGAAGGCAAATTTAAAGCACTTCAACTTGGCTTCACTTTTCAGCGCCTGGTTTGAAGCACACTGAACCCTATAGAGGCACAGAGATAATCATGTCTGAATGGTCCAGGCTACCGCTTCCATTAGTGGAAAAGCTAAATGTTTGTTTACCCATCATCAGCATACTGTATGAATGAGGAGAGGAGGGTAACATCTGTTAGTGATACAGAGGACTGGGTTTCCCGGACATGGATGGACAGCATTGCTTACACAGTACATACTTGTTCTAAACCACACTCACTCCTTTCCCTTTGGTTTCATTTTAACTGGGGGTTCAGTATATTTAATGTCCTTGAGACTAAATGTCCATGAGACATTTCATACATACAGTCTTTTCTACCTTATAAGAAGTATAATATGAGATGTAAGCAAGAAAATTGATACAGAGCTTGTTCTCCATCTCATGAGTACCGTAACTATTCTCTTCACTTCTAAAGGTAGGCTATCATTACACCTTTTTTCTGTGTAATTTCAATGTGGGTAGTGCCAGAAATGCACCATCCCCGACAAAAGATAGGAAGCAGAAACCTGGATTGGGTATTGACATGTCACCAGAATAAATACAATAGCAGCATATTAGGAGTAACGTGTATGATGCACAGCAACTTTGCTTGTGTTTGAAGTGTCTTGTAAATATGCAAGACTAGCAAAAGTTTACCTTTTCCTAGTTGTTTCAATGCTGTTGAGCTAATCAGATTTCTGACGGTCATTGAATACGTCACACGGCCAGCAGAGCTGCTGTGTGAAAACGGCCTCTCTTGTTCCGCAAAGCCAAGATGCTTTATAAAAGGAGAAATGTTGCGGCGCTATGCCGCAAAGCAAAGTTCTTTATAAACGGTGTGATAATGAAGATAAGTTGACAGTTACATTTAAGGAACAAAAAGAATGTTTTGGCAACAAAGCCACTTAGTTAAGTTTAGGATAAATATCATTGTTGGTCTTGAAATACTTATACAGGTTATGCATCAGAACCACATTGTTCAGTTGAGGAAAACCATTATGAACATGTGTCGTGGCACCCACACCTTCCCACTCCCCACCATAGATAGTGTTTCTCAATATTTAATACTACATCACTATCTCTGGATGCTACATAGACTCCTGGATGTGTTTAATTTCTGTAACTTCCACCACGAAAAATGATATTAATTAACTAGTAATGTCCCTGTACATAAAACCAATAGATTGCATTTGGTGACCATTTTGACTGCTGTGAGACTGGGTTGGAATGGCTAGGTAAAGCGCCTGCCATGCTCGTCTCGTCATAGCTGCATTCCACCTCTTCCCTTGAAGAACTCTGAATTTTCTTGTACACAATTGCAAAATAGAAATGTGGCCTTAAGTAGTTGCATGAAGAATGAAAGAATACATTTTGAGAGGGAAGTGCAGACCCTTTTCTCACTTTTAAGTTACAGAAATGTTCAGCTCCCACAAATTTCACAATTGAAAAGGGGGTCTCAAATGCTGTTAGAGAATCTGAAAAGCACTTTATTTGAAGCATACTCAAGGTTGCATTCAGACCTTTGCAAAAACAAAATTCCCTCTTCATTTTTCATGGTCATATGCAGGGTTTTAGAAATACAAATGTCCAAAAAAGTCAGCTCATTTGGGGTCTCTGTGGGAAAATGTTATAATGTGTTGAATCTAAATGTGTGCATTTTAAAATGTTTGAGCAAAGAAATTGGATAATAGTTTTAAAACGATGTCAGTGACCAATAGAATGATCTGTCAAGCCAAGGTTAAATGTTGCAATGAATGATCCACACTTCAATCTGAAAATACACAAGAGGATAAAATGATCACAAAACACCTGAAAATGAATGTTGACAATGTTTCATTGAAGTAAAAAAGAAATTCACACTTTCTCTGGGGCGCCTCACTTGTCTCTCCTGCCAACATGTATTAAAATAATTTACTAAAATGATATACACCTTTTTTTCAGTTTGCATCATTTTGCATTTGAATGATAGAAATGTGAATCAAACAGTACAATCACATAAACAAATTATGTAATAAAAAATAATTAACGGGATGTGGTGAATTTGTGTTTCTGTTGATCAGCACAGGGACTAATCCTATCCCATCCTACACTGGCAGTATCTGCTCTTCCTCGCCCATCTCCATCACCTTCTCTCTTTACTTTTCTCTCCTCATCTAGCTCTTTAACTATTTATGTTATATTATTTGAAATCCTCGTAACATATCGATAGCAATGAGTTCATTAAATGCTCTGATATAAAATTTAAAAAAATGTCATGTGGCCTGGCAGGACTGTAAAGTAATTGGACAGCCTGCCTGTCAACGCTTCTCCGATCTCAAGCACTTTTGGCGTTTTGGGCTAGCAGTTTTGAACAGAGGTCTGACGAAGGGGGGTGAGACTTTTTCGGTTCGGCGATGCATTCAAAGTCAAAGGCCTCTTTTACATTGCCTTTTTTGTTGCGGGTGTATCACAACTTTTTTCCACTCAATCGTCAGTGTAAATGCTAACCAAGATGGAAAAGGGGTGACAGAATGTTACACCTCTGAGACGGCAAAGGAGGTAGTCACACCACTGTTGCGGCATAAAAAGCCGTATAGTCTGTGGTTTTTCCAAATGTCCCTTTAAGGTCTTGCACAAAGCAACAACAACATTATATCCATCACGATCTGGTTGGTCAATGTGATGATGATATAGCACAACAATAGTGGATACAAAAAAATGTAGGTAATCATGACGATGGTAATTGTGATGATTTGATGATGATGAATGTGGTGAAGGAGAAGATGATGATGGCGATGATGAGGATCACACTTTTAATGCTTGTGATGATCCTCCTCTTTCCTTTACTGCAGGCGTTCAGTTCTGTTTCTCCTCTGGTTTCACCATAATCACAGCAATCACTCAGCCTGTTTTCTCTGCCATGTAAAACAATGAGCTCTGATTAGTCAGGAGAGCCAATCAAAACACCCACATTTAGACTATATACACGCGCAGTAATTGTACAGTCTCACTCTCTCATAAACACTATATCAACACGTTTGAAGTCAGTTTACAATCAGTCATTGAGTTCTTGATGTGAATTTCTCTCTTCCTCAGCTCTCATGTCAAGGTGTTTCATTCATTAAGCAGAAGCATCCACATAGAAGGAAATAGAAGATATGCCGGACCAGTCCAGCTCAGAAACACATCCACCATACATGCACAGTAGGGTGAAGGAATGGATATAGAGGGACTCTGGTCCTTTCATTTAAAAAAGACAGCGTTCATTACAACCATCAAAGCAACTCTGGGTTTGTTTTTGTTCTTTTTCAAGTTTTCAAAAGTCGACGTCTCAATTACAATCGAGCTGAAACAATTTCCAGAGTATCTATCTTCTGTATGACAGACAGGTGTGGTGTATTGTTGGGATGATTTTGATTTGAGTGTTTTCTTATATTATCTTATCTTAACCCTTTTAGATCATATATTTAACAATATATGCTGAACAAATTACACAAATTACATAAAATCAATTTCTGCATAGTTTTATATAAAAATACAATACTTATTTCTTCCTGGAAAAAAAATATGACGCATGGTTACATCAGCTAGTAACAACCCATCTTAGCCAATGATATCATGACATCCATCAATCGAGCTACCACTCTTAGCAGCACAGAGCTTCTCTCGTTCCCTGTCAAGCTTTAAGATAATCTTTTAAATGATAGAATCAAATTCCTCCTAATGTTACGTCCCGCCTTCTAATCCCGTTTCACTCTGGAAATTATGTTTCAGCTCGACTTTAAGTTGTCACCAAAATCAAGTGGCAGCTCACTGGGAAGAGATCATATGCATCTCTGGAGACATGTCTCGCTTGTTAGCTGGCTGGATAGTTAGCTTGTCCTACTCCTGAGCGGTGGGGAGTGATGCCATGGCCTGGCAGACCCAGCAATGCGCCTACATCCCAAGGAGGTCTGACTAAGCTAATTATCGGGAGTAGGAACGAGTTGAACATAATGCAGTTAGGTGGAGTGCTATACAAGATTAGCAGACAGACAGAGAGATGCACACTCACACAACAGATCTCATTATCTCCTGGTGGAGATAAAAGTAATAAATAGGTGTTCATATAATATTAAAAAAACCTCCTATAATATGAGTTAGACATTGTGAATAGGTTTTTCTACTGGGGTAAAACTATATAAGTCAACTCTGCACAGTGGCGGCCCCAAATGGAGGTAGAGAGGAGGGAGGAAGAGGACAAGGATAACTGAGGGAGGAATGGCATTTGATTGGTGACAAAAGATAACAAGAAGTGGTTGCAGGGAGCCTCCAAAACTCAGAGTGGTGTGAATGGACCCCATCTGGTTTCTTCACAAAATGCTGAGGAGACGCAGATAATAGACGTACACACACTCTCCGTGTGTCTCCTTCTCTTTCTGTCTCACCCTCCCCACTCGGTCTGACCAGTCCCGGGTGGCCTCATCGTCTGGTCCAGGATCCCCCAAAGAGCTCTCGCCCGTTGTCTCCAAGCGTACACTTCAGCTAGACCAATTTAACGTGAGAAAACGTGAGGAGGGCGAGCCGCAATGTCCATCTGTGGCTGGTAGTCGCGTGGTGGCCGACCACAGAGAGACCACATACTGTAAATTCATTCCCCTTGTTCATTCTTCTTTATGAAACATTTCTTTAATTAAAACCACAGTCATCTTCTTGTCCTTTTGATTAATTTTATTGATTTCACATTAGGTTTTCTGGGTAACTGTGTCCTGAACATGTTTAACTGACACACCCAGTCTACCTATTTATATATATTTTTTCTTTTCTTAGTTTTTGGCCAGAGGTTTTCTAACCTGGTGTCCCAAACTAAATGTGAGGGGTTCAGAATATTTTCAAAAGGAAAATAGATAAACAAGAAAAAACACATTTGTTTCCTTTTCTCTCTCAGATTTTTAACGCATTTAAATATCCCCCAGATGAAACGATATGAGAAGGAAAAATAAATCAGCCTTTGGTTCATCTGCTTGATAATATCATAATGTACGAGAAGGGTCTGCATGCAAGCATCATGTGATTTAAGAGTCATAATCCAAAATGGTTGCAAACGCATTATTAAGCAAATTTGAATGTGCACAATCAGGTAAAATACCATGTTCCATTTCAAGTGTAAATTCTGTTTATTACATTTCCCCCAATAGCAGAATTTAATTTGAACCTATAAGCATCTATATTAGCGATGACGGGAATCTCCTCTGTTATGGCTCCACTTTATGATTCACACTGATAACATGTCTGGATTTTTACATAAAAAACTGGCACAGTGCAGCTTTAAAGACACACAATAAACACCTGAGAGAGAGAGAGAGAGAGAGAGAGGAAGGGAGAGAGAGAGGGAGCTATGTGGTGACCCTCGGGGGAAATCAGACGGCAGGCCGATGGTAAGCATGCCGGTATGAACTGTGCCACAGACGTTATAATAGCAGTAGCTTGTGCTCGAAGTGTGTGACCTGAGTGTGTTTTCTTGATCCAGCTCCTATTGTGCGTTTGGATTGATGACAGCTGAATACCTAAGGGGAGTGTATGAATATGTAAAATATACCAGCGAGTGTTGGTGTCTCATTGGACATGCAGCCTGGCAATAGGGCTGTCCAACACTCAGACAGACACACATACACGTGAGGCAGTGAGGGGATTGTCCACTCGCTACAGTGGAGACATGAGAGAAAGTGTTAAAGTGTGAAGAGGGATGCTGTGAAGATTATTTAGTGCCCCCCCCTTCGTGTTAAATAATTCAGGACCTCTCCTCATCGCTCTCATTATAAATATTTCAGCCACGGTGACAGGGAACGCACGTCTCGTGCGACAACTGGGAGATATGTTCGAAAAGAGCGTCTGTGACACAGAAATGTACACACACACACAAACACATACACACTCACACACACACACACACACACACACACAAAGAACTTCTTGTTTGTGACATTGTGTGTTTGTGTGTGTTTACGTGCCATTGTACCCTTTTAGCACTGCTGCTGTATGTGTATGTATGTATGTATATATGAAGGCCACTCTTCTGTTCTTCTCTTCTCTAATCAGTCCTGCTGCCGGAGGCTAAAAGCTCCTGAGCGCTAATTCATGGCTCCATTCACAAGACACACACACACACACACGCACAGTAACACCTATTTTCCCCACAAACAGAACTAGCACTTAAAAACATAAAGCGCAAGAACGGACTCATGATGCTAATTCTCTATCTCCCTGTCAAGCTTTAAGGCTCTTGGCACAACATCAGTATCACATTTGGACGGTGTCCATTGTTGGTGTGGGTGGAGCCCTGCCAGGGATCTTGTGGTAAATACAATTGAGGCTAAACTATAACCCTCAGTCAATGATTATACAACAACGCAATACCAACAGAAATAATTTGCAAAGATTTATCTTTATTTTTTAATTTATTTCTCCAGAAACATACGGTCACCATTAAGGTCAACGTGAGGTCCTCAAATTAAAGGGTGGTAAATATCCTGTTTCGGGGGAAATCAGTGTGTGAACTGTGTATTTATGGTGCTCTTTGTGAGTATATTTTGCCATTTTCATGATAAAACAATGTAGAAATAAAGGTAACTCCTGGGTAATTTAACAGCATTATAGCTTCATATTAGAATTTGTAATTATTTTATTCGAATTTCTGAGAAATGTTTTCTCTGCTATTTTGTTATGGCAATAAATACCCATAAGCCTCAGCTCCTATTGTCAGAGGCTCAAACTAGTTGTTGGAAACACAGAAATCATAGAAGCAACACAATCTCATGGCAGTTTGTGAAATAGTGACAACATTGAAACCTACTGATTTGTGTTCGGGGACACACATTTCCACTAGTCATGTGAGAAGTGGAAAATAAAATGGCAATTGTAGTTATAACACACTTTGGTTGGGCTGTGAAGTGATGTCACAGCTCACCACGAACAGAGAGGATGCAACAGAGATGGATGTCTGGCTAGTTAGCAAGGTAGCTTGTTAGCTAGCTATCTATTTAGCTAGGTAGCTTGCCGTTACTGTAAAACCTTACCAAAGTGAGTCTGTCAATTGACGGTATATACAGGAGCATCCAGCTACAATCATCCAATGGCATTGGTCATAAATATGGCCAATAACCAACACAACTATTTTATTTCTATGGAATTGACTCACTTTTGCAACAAGACAAGAGGCCACTTGAGGATTTACAGTTTTTGGCACTTATGTGCTTCATTTTTCAGTCCCAGATGTTGCCAGGTTGCCAAGAGAGTAATGGAACTTCATATCACACTTTTTATTCATTTTTTGACCAATCAAGGTGCTTTACACTACACAAGAGGAGATGCATGCAGACTGGAGGAGCCTGGAATCAAACCAACAATCTTCCAATTGGAGGATGATTCTACCACAGCCACAGCTGGCCTAGTTAGTTAAAGACAGAGTGTGAGGTATTAATCTGAACCACTCTCGCTCCCCTCCTCTATATTTTATTTAGTGTTGCTTTTGTTCACAAAAATTATGACGAAATATCGTCGTCAACGAACTTCTATAACGAGAGGAAAACGAGACGAGACGCAACGGAAATGCTGGTCACATGACAATAGCGATAATTAAATATTTAATGCAATAGACTAAATGTGGTTTACAAAATGTGGTTTACAAAATAAAAACTATGCTAAAATGTGTCTTCATTTTCGTTGACCAAAATGAGGCGAGACTAAATGTTGTAACGTTGTTTCGTCTCGTTTAGTCGCGTTATCATCAGTCTGCTCGTTCGAGATGAACTGCGCCTGGAAAGCAGACAAGATCAGCGGAGCAGCAGGAGGCGGAGCCACCTATGATTTTCAAATTCAATGAAATTCAAACAACTGGCCTTACAGTTTTAACTTCAGGCAGAAATCTCAAGCAGTCTTGGCTTCCATATGCATTTGATGTTGGTGATAATATTAGTAGTAATAAAAACAGTAGTAGTCCATTGTGATAGGCACAGACACTTTTAGATTATTCTCTCCCACATGTCGCCGTAGACCAAAAAGCAGTCAATGTTGAGCAGTATTACTGCGGGGCAGGTGGAGCCACAATATGGTACCTCCATGGGCCAGATCAGGCCAGATAGCAGCCTTATGTGTTAGATTGTATATGACAAGTGGATGTAATCACCATGGCTTCACCCATTGGTTTGTGGACTACAGTTTTAAAGCCTTGAGTTTGGCATTTTGGTTTTAGGCCATCTCTATCTTGGCTTTTTGCAACCAAAAGTGACAATTGAGGGTAGAGCTAAGTACAACAATACATTAATTTATTCATGCAGAAAGATAATTTGATATAATATAATTTTATTTAAGATTATTTGTTAAAAAAAAGACATATCTTATCTGTGATGCAATACAAATATTTGTTTCTTAACAAATGTGAAGTGATTCCAGTATGTTTGATGTCATTTTAAGAGTTTTAAGCATATTTTCATGATCATCGGGAAAATATTGTGAATCGCAATTATTTTGGCAGGACAATTGTGACATGAATCTGTATAGTCCCATGTCTAGTCTATGTTTCCAACATCTGGTAGAAAGCCTTAAACTAGACGAGTGGGGGCTGTTCCAGCAAAAATCTCCATATTATTTCCCATGGTTGTGAAATGACATTTTCAATATCATATGGATGGGAAGGTCAGGTGTCCATGTCACGTTAGTGAAGTTACCGCGTTACTTGGCCAAACACGGAAAAATGCTACTGTGCATATTAGAAAGGCTCATATTTTACCAGAGTGCAAATTTGCCAAAGCACCCTCATCTGAAATGCTCTCGTGCTGTTGTCTCACATTATAGGGAAATATTTTATGTTGGGTTTTTTTTCCCTAGGATGTTATCGCTTTGGCAATTGTGTGAGCCATTGGAGTGAGTGATTGTTGAATATGGCGCCTAGGTTTGTTGTTTGGGGAAACAAAGGATTTGATTTGATTTTTCTCCTTCAGAGAGATGCACAGAGGAGGATTTTCCTCAGACCACAACTGCCCTCTATCACGCTCAGAGAGGATATGCCCCCATGAAACAAACAAACAGATAGATCACTGCAAATGATCTGTGTGTGTGTGTGTGTGTGTGGAGAGAGACACATGGGTGCACGTGTTAGTCTGAATGTGAGTCTTTTTAACAATATGTGTGTGTGTGTGTGATGTGTGTGTGTGTGTGTGTGTATATGGCTGGGGACAGATATGTCCTCTAGCTGGCAGATGCCCAGTACAGCACAGCTGGGCCCCAGCCACAGGAGGGGTCACAGGGGCCCAAGATTTCCCCTTGGCCCCTCGAGGCTTTTTTAGTCCTCGCTTTGAGCAGCACTGCTTGTCACACACTCAAATACACATATCGATGAACACAAACATTTTGCTCACACAAAGCCCCTTCGTTGCCTTATAATTGATAACTGCCTCCACCATGTGATGTTCTCAGCTTGAACATGCAGAGGTCAAGTGGAGAGCTGCCACTGGCAGCCAAACACCACCGAGGTGGAGCGCTCCATCTGAGGGATTCCACAAATGCCAAACTTTTTTTTTAATTAAGTGAGCCCATCACAAGCTACACAACACAAGTTAATACACAACAATTATTTCAGCTAATTATTTTTGAAAATGTTTGGATGTGTTCTGACTTCATTTATAGCCTACTTCTACTTATTTGGTAAATCAATCAAAAATAAATGAGAACAAACAATGCGGATTATGATACACACACACACACACACACACACACACACACACACACACACACACACACATATATGTATTGGGGTCCTTGGTTAAAAGTACCCGATTGCAGCTGATGCTGGTTTCATAAATACAATAGATAGATGTATCAAATGTTTGCTATAGGTGCCAATTTAAAGTATCACACAAACTGTCCCGAGATGACCAATAAGGAGCACAGGGGGACATCTGTGTCTATTTTAATTTTAAACAACATGGAAATTAAACCATAATGAGGTTTTATCCCCCTCAGACAAATAATTGCATAGCTAATGTCTTAAGAAGAAATAAGTTCACATTGTACTATGATGGTTATTTCCTACAGTAGTTTATTGAGTCGCTAGTCCTTGTGTTTATTAATAATGATAATAATAATAACAAAGACAAGCGTTTAATAGCATTTGATCATGTTGGTCTAGTAACGATCCACAGAAAATGTTGTTGCAATCAAAAATGTAGACAAAAAGCTGGACATGTGGGCCACATTTAATGTCAATCAGTATTATGGTTGTGAGTGAGGCCTTGTCAAAATCCTGCTTGTAGGGCGCGCTAGTGAGACATTTTGTGACGCCCCATTATGAGACCCATAAAGTACAACATTTTTCACCAGTTGTATTACATGTTCCAACCTGGTGGATTTCCAAGTATATTATGGCTCTAAAAAGGCAATTCATTTTGTTAAATTATAATAATAATTCCTATGAGTTTCAAGAGGGCCTTTGCTGGCTGATATTTTTGTGCCCGGGCCCTTATAATAATAAAAGGGTTAAAGTGGCTTAATTATCAACCACAGACTTGAACGAGTTTGCAGTTTTCTCCGTCAAACAGTCGCCGTTGTCAGCTTGATTTCTTCTTAAGCTTTGAAGGAAGTCGTCTAATTTGCTCTTTTGCACTACATACATGTTGTGGCAAATATGGACACTGGAATATGAGCTTACCTTTTATAACCACTGGCTTTATCAGCCAAGAACATAATCGTCATTTTGCATGTGTGTGTGTGTGTGTGTGTGTGTGTAAAGGACAAGCAGAGGCAGACAAATTTACACACATTTGGCTTCGTTTACAGAACTTATCCCTCACACACACACACACACACACACACACACACCTCTCTCTCTCACACACACACAGACACACACACACACACACACACACACACACACAATGTGACATCCCAATGTCACCTGAAGCTATTAGACTGGGCTTTAATGGCACGGCCGCTCATGGAGTTGCAGTATTGACTGCTCGCACACAAAGTGGAATCTCTCAATATGTCACAATCTAGTGAGCTGTCTTAGATTTGCTTACAAACAGGCATTGATTGAATGATCCTAGTTTATGGAGACAAAACAGAGGTTTGTGGCATGAATGACACAGACAGGAGAAAAGTCACAGCAGTACTGTACATGCATCTTTATTAAGAGGGCTGCATTCTTTGATTGCACTGTGAGGGGATGCTGATGGACAAAAACACAAAAGCTAAACAAGCATCTAATACTTGTTTTTCATTTTAAAGATATTTTAGACAGGAAATCTGAAAGCGTTGAATGTGTTGAGGCTTGAAATCAAAGCAGCACAGAGTGGGGGATTGGGGGGGAGGGGGCTGGATCGATGGCTTTAATTGTCATTGTCATCATTCCTTCTTTTCCTTCAAACCAAATGAACGGCGACCATTTTTTTTTGTAGGCATGCTGTGAGTAGGGAAGTTAATTCACCAGAGGAATTAGAGATAGGAGCGTAGGAACAGGTAATAAAGCTGCAGGTGGACTTTTTCAATCTAAAATAACTGTCATCATCAGCACAAGCTATCTGGAAGAAGATAGTAATAAAATAATAATAATTAGAATAATGATGATGACTATTACTGTATGTACGTCAATGATGATCAATCAAAACAATGGGCAGCAAGCCTAGATAACAATTATAATAACAAAATTATTGTTATGATTATTATTATTATTATTATTATTATTATTATAAACCTGCTTGCCATCATATTGATGATTGATCATCATCATCATCATTGACATAGACATACAATAATAGCCATGACAATTTACAGACTCAGACCGGGGGCCAACAAAAACCCTCCCCTTGATCACCATTAGCAGCTTTGGCAGTCAGTATGTCGGGGGTAGGTGCAGTGTTCGTGTGCGTGTGCGTGCGTGTGTGTGTGTGTGTATGGAGGTGGGGTCGGGGGGAGATCCCTAATTTGCACATATGGAAATGCTTTTTCTCACCGCGCCGCCTTCTCTGTTGTGGCCAGATGGAATTAGAGAGAGCTCAGAAGCTGTGAAAGCAAACACATCAAAAAGAGAAAGAGCGAAGGGGGGAGAGAGCAAAAGGAGGCTCGTGGGGGTGGGCAGGGGAGAGGAGAAAGAAGAGGAGAGGGAGGAGGAGGAGGAGGAGGAGGAGGAGGAGGAGGAGGAGGAAGAAAAACAAACAGAAAGAAACAAGCAAGAAAAGGAAAGTTGGTTTCTGTGGTTGAAACAAAGAAAAGACAAATTGCTGCCATTGGTTTTCCACCTACCGTTCTCTGGCTGCAGGATGATGAGAAAGGTACACATATTTTTTTTCCTGTTTGAAAAAAAACAGAAACACACATTGCCTAAACCTTAAAGGAATCATGGAACATGAAATGAGCTCATCTAATACAGGGGGATTGTTGTTTTTTGTTACAAATAAGGTGCTCAATATTCTCTTGGCCTGGAACCAACTTCCTTCCCTCCCCGTAGAGTTTGACATCCATGTCTAATAACACGGTTGTAATTAGACCATGCATTGTTTGGTGAATCAATGAATCCCAGTAATACTCCCAGGTCCCTGTATAATGGACAAACTAGGAACAAAACATCTCATTCTGTCCCCTGTCCTCAATAAATCTGCAACTGTAAGAGAAGCCTGACTGCTTACATGACAACACATTTCATAAAAAATATGAAATGGTTAAAGTAAAAACAGGTCATTCAGATTACATGCAGTCATATCAACTCTACACAGTAAACGATATACCAACATATTTAGAATAAATCCAGCTGTGTAAGGGATTCATTAAATACAAATGTGTTTTACAGGTGAAAAGCACTTGTGATTTTTGTGAGAGAAGAACCCTCTTGTGGTGGTTCAGGAGATCCCCACGGTGTGAAAATAATTTGTAACTTTAATGGATTTAAATGGCCGTGATTCAAATCTGTGATGAAACACACAACACACACACAAGTTTCCCTGACCCACAGCAATGGCCTCAAATATTATGAATGCAGCTTAATAGGAATATATAGAGCATTCAATATGAATACAACACACATAATCTAGTATGTCACAGTGTACATTTACATATACGTGTGATATTAATCCAGTTTAAACTGTTTAGGCAACAGTAGAACAGGGTATGATACAAAGTGGGTGTTTTTTTCTTTACTTGTTACATCATCTGCCTAAATTAAATGACACAGAGCTGTGATGTGTATTTGCATTTTGAGACTTAATGCATTATGCATGAGCATTTGCATCTGTTCAAGTGTATGTTTTATTTCTGTGTGTTCATGAAAGGCTGAATCGATGTTCTCTCCCTCTTTCCCTCTCTCACCTCTTCCCACTTTTTTGGCTACTCCAGGAGAATGTCCTCACCTGTCTGTGGCAATAATGTAGTCCATTTCTTTTTTAATTTTTAATTTTTAATTTTGCAACTTTTATTTTTAAAGAGATGTGGTAAAAGGAACAAATGCAAATGCATGAACCTTTCATGATATACTTTCAACATGTGTCCACGGCATCCTCTCAGTTACACATGTTCTTCCCTGTGAAACATCATAGCCTATATAACATTCTTTCATGTACTTTTCCATTTTTAAAGATGGCACTAAAGGCACCTACCCTGCAGTGGAGTTTCAGTGATAATTCAAGTTTTAACCAGAGTTCCTGCAAGTAGCCCACCAGGCATCCTTCAGCGGAAGTGCATTATTGCTAATGGCCATCAGGGGGCAACTCCTCTGGAAAATGAAAATTACCCTACTACTCACTTGAATTATTATCTCATTAGTAGTTTATCATCTCAATTGCTAGTTTCAAATCTTCAGTACAGCATTATGTTAACTGTCAATTATGGTCCGATTGAAGGTCAAACAGACCATAAATCAGGGTATGCTTTAGGGCGTGGCTACTTCACGATTGAAATGTCGCTACCGTAGTGTTGTCTCATCTGTGAGTTGTCTGTGTTCTATTCAAAATATAACCCTTTCACGACATGTTTTCACTTCATGAAAGTTATTTGTAACTCAATCCCACCAATATCGATTACACAAACTAGTGTCAAATTTAGGCCCCGTCCACACGGAAAAGTTTTTTGTGTGTCAACGCAGAAGTCTTGCGTTGGGGATCTGTACACACGGATCTGGTGTTTTTGGTGCCTGAAAACACACTTTTTTGAAACCAGGTCCCTGGGTGAAAAAGAAAAGTAACGGCGTCCCTCCGTTTCGTCTTCGTGTGGACGGCAAAAACGCATATGATGACATCATCGCCCCGCCCCTTGACCCTCTAGCCTGACTTCTTCCCCCGTGACGTCTCATAACAACAACAACAAAGGTGTCCTACGTGCTCGTGATCGTGCTGCAGCTGATATTCTGCTCCTTTATACGACCGCATATTAGGGCCACTGTATGAAAAAAAAATGGAGCCGAGAGAGGCGGGCAATATTACGATTTGCTACTTATTTATAGCTAACTTCCCATGAATGTCGCATTTATTTTTCTAATTAATCCATCACAACGTGTGACAACGCCTCATTAAGGTCCTTAGGGTGACGGCTGTTGATGGTTATTGTTGGTTTTATTGATATGGGCCACATTGTCATCTTATGGGTGTTTATTGATTGGGTGGTCAGGTGGATATTAGCCATAGCGTTCACTTGTTGCCATAGCAACGGCAAACATCCGGTCAAGGAACGTGTTTACTTCCCCATGCTCCGTCTCTTCTTCTGCGTTTTTCGTGTGTTTTTGTAGCAGAAACAGCACCACATATGGGCCTGGAATATGTACTACAGCGCACTGAGTCGTTTTCAGTGAATTCATGTGGAAAGGCCAAGGAAAAACGGAGAAAAAAGATTGCTCTGGTATGTGTGGACGGGGCCTTAATCTCAGTCCCAGTTTAAAAACCAGCCCTATCTCCACATGGAGTCCTAATCCCATTTGCAGTTAAGGTTTGGTTGCCTCCTCCCCATTCCACCCCAGTTCCAGTCTGAGCCTCCGTCCCAGTAACAGCTACAGCCCAGGCCACAGCTGCTTTGTATTTGCCCTTCCATTCTACTCCAAGCCTTAGTGTTTCAGTTCTCCTGCCAGGGTCATAATTAACATTTCAACTCGTGGTGAAAAAAGCCTGCACCCCCTCCCTCCTTCCAGAATGAAAAACTCCAACACTCAACTACTTCAATAAATCCAGAGGGTTGGGGGATGGTAATTAAACATCTGATTAACACTTTCCCTCCCAGATTTTCCATTCAAAGATTTAATGAGGGGATGCATGTGCACATGTGTGTATGTCTTTGGAGAGCTTTAATGGCAGATCCATATGCTTGTGTTAACCTTTCATCTAAAACTTCCACAGCCTTTCTGGCAGACGCTCTAATGTAAAAGAAAAACAGGTTCTAATGTACAACAATGCAGTAGACTAAAGCTGGAAACAAGGCTACATTAAAATTTAAGTTTAAATGATTCCAGAGCAGTTCACTCTCAGATTACTGACAGGGAGTTTGCAGTGATTTGCAATTGTAGGTATTATATTTCAACACTTCTCCTGGAGTTTTTGTGAGCCAAACATTCCATGTATGAGCTGTGCGTCTTGGCAGGGAAAGGAAAGTAGCAGTGGTCTACTGATGAAATCAGAATTATAGATTACTATAATGCTTAACTATAATTTTCACCTCACTGATGACTCTTGTACAAAGATTTATCTGCAAAACAGAATGTTAGGCCCACTGTCATCTTAATATATATTTTTAAATATTTTGATACAGTTTCAACACTGTCCACAGAATATTCCACATGTATTCTCAAATAATGACAACCTTTTTTGTCATATCATTTTGAAATATCAAAATCTTTATTTTTACGTGAAAACATAAAACAAATTCAAAATACAAATTTCATAACATCTTCAACTCACAAACCAATTCTTACTCCCTATTTTATAAATGTATATATATTTTGTATGTTTTACTATATTTATTTTACATATTTAGAACATATTTTGAAATATGACAACTTTCTTCCTATAAATATTATGAATTTTTATTACTATTCTTGTATAACTAGTTTAATACTGTAAGTATTACTTTATTTATTGTAACTCTTTGACTCTACTTTTTTCCAAATACAACCAGTTAATAATTCAAACTTTTCTGAAATATATAATTTATTGGATTATATTTAGATCTTAAACAACAGTGGCCTGACTACTCCTCAATCTGGAACACAGAGGGGAAAAAAATAAATGTTCATATCTCTTTTGCACCAGAGTGGATTGAATCGTCTGACTCTTAATGAAGACTCATAATAAAATACTATTGATTCTTCTGGGACTTCCTCTGTCTCAGAGGTGAAGCCGAGCTGAAGCAGTGGGGTCAAGCTGACAGAGGGAGGGACAGAGACAAAGACAAGTCTTCAAACAGCTGACACACCAATATTGAGAAATTGAAAATGCAAATGAAGGGGGGAATGAAAATATACATCAAACAGGGTATTAATTAAACTGGACATTATGTTTGGTAATCACAACTGTGATAGTGGAAACCTCTAAATGCCTGATAAAGACAGTGTTATCTGGTCATTTTTTTGTCTTTGCTCTGCTTTTTTTTTAAAGAGCAGGGGAAACTATTGTCTTCAGGATTCTTCATCTTTCCTCACCTCATCATTTCTTTGACTCTGTGTTTTTCTCCGGTTGATGAGGAGTCGCCAGCACCAGAGCCCTGCAATGCTTATCCTCCCCCCGACTGGCTTACCTGGAAGGTGGCGTGTAAGGTTAATTGGGAAATTAAGTTGATAAAGTAATTAATGCGTTTGTCAGCAGTGTCTTTCTCCTCGCCTGCAGCCATCCTGCAGCGATCGGGTCTTTCTTCTTGCCTGTCTGGCTGCCCTGGTGCTGCCGGGGAGATGCTACACTGATACAGTTGCTTCACATCCACAGCAACTCTTTTGTTTTTTGGGGAAAGTGACGGCAATGTCAGTCCACCCCTGATTAACCAGGGACAATGGAAGGCTGGACCCATTCTGTGTGTGCATGTACTTTGTGTCTGTCTGATCCAGGTCCGTTTAAATGCAATGTCAAAATAGAGTGATGCACTTATAATTTAAAGTTTTTAGTTATTAAAGTATCACTGCTATGAATATTAGCAGCAGTGGGTTAGACTGTATAAATCAGGTTTAAAAGATAGGCAGATGACACTTCCCAATAGCACGTTATTTGTGATATTGAGTGTCATATAAGATGTTTAACAGGGCAGAAAGAGGACTTCCTCAAATATATGTGTGTAACAGACACACATTGATGATTTTCATGAAAGGTTCATGTGTATACGCATGCTAAGTTTTGTACGGCTAAATAGTTCCTTTTACTGCATGTCTTTGAAAATAAAAGTTGAAAAATTAAAGAAAAGAAAATGTAAACCAGATGTTTATTTATTTATTTTACAGATTATTCAAGTAAAATAAGCCAAACTTTTTTTCAACTATGAAGTAAATATAACATGTTGTTTTACTTATTGCAGGTCATTATGTGAGTTCTGGTTAAAAGCTCCAGAAAAGCTTTGTAATCTGACTTTGACTCATGATTTTTTTTAATCAAACTACTATTTAAAAGGTCAAGAGAGTAAGAGAATCACAGTGGGCCTCTATGTGCTGTAAAAGGGGGTATGACCAAATAAACCAGAGGCCGCACAAGGTTTACACAGCATCTAAATAGCACAGAAGTGTGTTGTTAAAAGAACGATAATCACACATGAATTGTTAAATGTACTCTGAGTTAAAATTGAGAAATACAAGATTACATTTAAGAAATTTAGTTGTTTTAGTTAAATTACTGATATTCAAAGGCAGTTGTGCATTTGAATATCAGTAATTTAACACATTAGATATATTATTACTTGGTCCAGTATGTTCAGCTACATTTGCAGCTTGTTTGCAACATGAAATCTCTCTCCCTTTTCTTTTTTTTTCTTTTTTAATTTTTTTTTAATAGCAGCAGTGAGAGAAGGGCCTCCCATATTCACAACAGATAGAAACAGAACAGAGTTCTAGTCTGTTGTGGGATTCCTAATTCACTAAATCCCAAGTGGTGCAGATTAATTATAAATGAATGATATGGAGTAAAGCCCCGCGGCCTCAGGGAGATGCTCCCTTCCTCTGCCATGAAATATATATGCGGCTTAACGCCTTTATTAATAACATATTTATAAACGGATTATTGATTCTTAGAATGGACACAGGTTTATATCAGCAGAGGAAATTCCACTTCACTAAGAAAAATGGGGAAACAGAATCAATTTAGAGCTTTTGTCAAGATTTTGAATTGATGTGCGTAACACATACGGGGTGCTGTCTCTCACTCTCTTTGTGTGTGTGTGCGTGTGTGTGTGTATTGGAGATGAGAAATTATGCATATTTGTATAATTTACAGGTTTGACCCATTATAAATAATCCAGAGTATTTAATGCTCTTCCACTAGTTGAAGAAGAAGAAGAAGAATGTGAAGAAAGGACAAGGAGAAAACAATCAAAAACAGCAAATATTTGCATACAAGGAATGGGGAGGTGAGGGAGTAGTCACTCAGTCTCTGTGCTACTTTCTGTTTTCTGCTGATGACATTTAAAATGTCAGAAAAAGTATGATGCTGGCAGGTAATTAAGTACATTTGCTCAGTTACTGTACTTTTACTTTTACTCCTGCTGTGTTTTTGAATTTATATTTATATTTCTACTCCAACATATCAGAAGGGAATATTGTACTTTTTACTGCACTACAAATTATTTGTGGATTTTAGTTACGTAATATTGCAAATTAATATTTTATTCACTTTGACAAGTAAGATATTATGAATAAATATTAAATTAATGCATTGTTATACTGTAAATGAAACTGCCTAACAATGCATCACCTTACAATAACTATTATTTTTATGAATATATGATGATGATGATTGTTATTAATATTATTATCTAATATTATAATATCTAATAATGAAAAACCAAAGGCTACAGAATGAGTAAATAATTTTCTTGATTATACATACTTTTACCAGATTTGCAAGAATGCAGGAATTACTTGTTACAGAGTGTTTATTTTAATTGTGGTATTAGTACTTTTACTTAAAAGAGTGAAATACTTCTTCCAGCACTGGCAGAAAGTAGAAAGGATGGAATGGATTCAGAGTGGAAAATAAGGAAGATAAACTTATAGAGGTCACCTTTCAGATGCTTTCTTGATTTCTACAGGAATCATCACATTTTTCTTTACTATTGATCTGAATTTAAAATATGCAGCTGTTTATTGGGCATGGATCCTTTAAACCTGAAAATCAAAAATGAGGTCAGCAGAGCCAGAGAGAAGGGGAGGTGGACTTGGCAGGTGCTACTTTGCTGAAAAGAGAGAAAATGGTTACACCTGGCAAGTGTGGTTAATATAGAGTATAACTGGTCCTTCTGTGTTAAAAACATTCAAATATAAAACAATCCACAAAACAAAAGTATTTTCAGAGCAGTGAATCTTAATACTAATAACTAATAATAAATTAAGCTTGAAAGATGTTTAATGTCTTCAGTAATATTTATTTGAATGACAGAGCTAGACATGCATGGAACCAACGGTTCTAATTGGATATTTTGTACACTAGGGTTACTGTTATTTGTGATTGTCTTTTGGCAAATTTAGGAGAAACCTACAGACACAAATAGACAAAGTAGTAAAATTAACACATTTTTTTGTGATTCCTACACACATTAACTTTTCTCATTGTGTCTAAAGTCAAAATAAGACACATCATCAACAAAACACATCTCTGGTTTAATTTGTCCTCATCCTCTCTCTTGTGCTCTTCTGTATGTTTTCCTCTTACAGTCTCCCGGTTCTTAAAAGGAGCTAATCCTACCTGAGGTCTATTAGTTTCAAGGCTCAGACTGACTGGTGTTCAATTAGAGTTTTCATGTTCGTGTTCGTTGCCAGTCTGTTTTGCATTTTGAATAGAAGTGTTTTCACAATGATTGCAGCAGAATTCATTCTTGAATCTGTGTCTAATGTCAGAGACAGTATGTAGTGTTTTTTTTTTAAGAAGAGTTTGCCAGAAAGCAAAGTGCAAAGCAGAAAATGTGTTTAGTGTGTGTGAGTGCCTTTGTTTTGAGGTAGATTATGTTGTCACATGGTTGGTTGCTGTTTGTAAACAGCATTCAGTATTCATCCCTCCTCTTAGCTCGACGAGTGAGCAAACTAGAGAGTGAATGGAAAGAGGGATGGTCGTTAGTGAGCACAGAGGCGTGAATCAGAAGAATCAACATTATTTTCTGATTTTTTGACAGCGGTTATGTTCTAAAGCACTAAAACACACATCAACACAAACTCAACTGGCAGTAAAACCACAATGTAAAGTCATAGCACTCTTCGCTGACATCCAGAAGGGTCCAGGACACAGCAAAATGAGAAGAAAAGTTAAAATTACAGGCAGAGGGCAGATGATGTCACCAGCATAAACTTCTTGTGGCTCATAAGTGATGACTGAGTGAATATTGAACACATTTATTTTTTGTAAATTGTTGCATATTATATATTTAAGGCGTAGTCACAAAAGTTGAGATTTTGATGATTTGTCTAAGCAGTTACTTGAAGTGTGGATGCAACTACATTTTTCAAACAGTCAAATTATGGCAACGGGCGAGTGTGTGTATATGATACCATGTGTGTTCTCTGAATGTTTGCAGGCACTGTGGCTGGTGTGCATCCTGTTTCACTTGTGTGTGTGTGTGTGTGTGTGTGTGTGTGGGCAGTGTTGACCTCCAGAGAGCAAAGCTAGAGTTGGGTAAGAGAAGACAAGCTGTTACACATCACCGTGGCAACACCTGCTATTAAAGAGGCCCTCTGTCAGTCAGCCTGGCCCAATACACACAGACATGCACAAACACAGTTATGTTTTCATAATGTTTGACATTACATTGACTTACATCAATCTCCTGGAGACTTACTGTAACCCTAACTAGAACACACTGTAAAAAAAAAATGTAATTTTACAGGAAATACTCTGTAGTTTTTTACAGATTTTTCCTGTTTTCCAATTAAACAATGAAATACCAGTAGATTTACAGATATTTTTTAGTAATTTCAGGTTTTATGTTTAAAATTACAGTTAATTAACCATAATGTAAGATTACATCAATATTATGTTTTTTAATGAAAATCCATTGTATTTGTACAGCTTTAGATCTAATTTTACATACAATTTTCTGTATTTTTTCACAGGTTTATTACCATTTACCATAAGACAATGTAATAACTGTAAATTAACAGATACTAGCAGTAATTTAAATATTTACATTTAGAATTACATGTTATTACCAATAATATAATATTACATTATTACTATGTTTTTTAACGGTAATTTAACATGTTTCTTTCGTATTCAAATGTAATTTTACATAAAATGTGATGTAATTTTACGTATCTTTCCTGATATTGATAATGAAGAAATGTACATAAAATTACAGAAATCTGCAGTGTTTTCCATAAAATTGTAGGTCATTAAGCATATGTGGTTAAGGTGATTTTATGTTTTTTAGAGGTAATGAGTAGTATTTGTACAAACACAAACGTAATTTACTGTACATTACTGTATAAAGACAATTTAAAATATATTAATTTACAAAAAGTGCACTTTAAATAATGGTTTTTTTTACAGGTTATCGGCATTTTCAATAAGATAGTAGCTGTAGATTAACATATATTAGCAGTAATTTATACATTTACCCTGAAAATTACAACTTACAACCATAATAAGATTACATTATTATTATGTTTTTAAAGGCAACTTAACATGTCTTTTTCATATTCAAATGCAAGTTTACATCATGTGTGATGTCATTTTACAGATCCTTCCTAATAATTGTAATGAAGAAATGTATATAAAAAAAATTACAGAAATCTGTAGTTTTTTCCTAAAAATTGCAGTTGATTTAGCATGCGTCGTTGAAGTGATAGTTTATGCTTTTTAACTGTACATTACTGTAGAAAGACAATTTAAAATTTTATTTTACGGAACGTGCACTTTAAAAATTGCAGTTTTACAGAAAGTATTCTGTATTCTAACAGATGTTTTGCTTTTTTAAACAATAAATATAAATATGTCTGTAGATTTACAGATATTGAGAGTAATTAAATTTTTTTTTTTTTATTGTATTGTATTAGTACACATTCCACTGGAATTTGGTATAAAATGTTTTTTTTTTATTAAGTTTTGACCTACAAACAAACAAATGCCTGTAGATTTGGAGATATTGGGAGTAATTTTGCCATTTTTGCCATTAAAATTCCAGGTAATTTACCATGATTTAAGATCATGTTAATATTATGTTTTCATAGCAATTTATTATATTTGTAAAGATTGGAATGTAATTTTACATTAAATCTGAGGTATTAATTTACAGATTGCTCTCCATGATAACAAAACATAAAAAATTACAGAAATCACCAGTCATTCAAAAATGTTTTCCTTAAAATTGCGGGTAATTAATAATGTTCAAAGTGTTTTTTTAAAAGGGAAAATAATGGTATAAATGAAACATACATGCATCATACATCGAAGTAATTCACTGAAAACTACTGTAAAAAACAAACAAACAAACAAATATTTTACAGAAAGTAGTCCAACCGTCTCTGACCTGGCAACTTGTAACCCTTGACCCAACTGGCAACAATGACCGTGACACGCATACGTAAACGTAAGCCCGTTGTTCCCGGCTCATTTATGCTTCCATTTCGTGCGTAAATAGAGACGTGCGTTATCAACGTTAAAAGTCGCTGCCCTCATGCTTTCATGCGTCCTCTACGTTTTTTTTTTGTCCTATGGACGTTGAGCAAAACATCGTTGAGGGCGTCGTTCACAATGTTACTCCAATAAAGTTTCAAAAAAACAAGTTTATCATACCAACAAACATGGCGACTGGACAATGGAGGAGATAATGATCCTGCATCTATTGAGAAGGAGGCAAAATCGCAGGCAGCGTTGTAGACGGCGGTGGTCTGTGAGACCACTGAATACATCTCGAGTGTGGACGGAGAATTCCAGTCATTGGTTTTACCGATGAGAGAAATTGACGACGAACGTCATTTTCAGTATATCAGGATGTCCGTCGGGGCTTTCGACAACTGGCTTCGCCGGGTGGCTGCTCACATTAAGCATGGGAACTCGCACAATTCACCGGTGACGCCGGCTGAGCGACTAGCGGTCACCAGTCGCTTCCTCGCGTCAGGGATCAGTCATTTTTAAAACGTTTTTTAATTTGTGTATGCTATTCACGGCACTTTCTGTGTACAATGCCCGACACTGCCCCCACGATTTCCGTTGGAACTGCAACGTTTGGTCCGTAACGGTACGCATCCGCAAGCTTGCAGGATACGGACAGAAGTACGGACGAAATGTACGCAGAGAACGGACAGAAGGCTCCGTCCGTATCCGTATGCGTGTCTAGCGTAGAGCATAAAATGATAACGAGCGCGCACCACCCCTTCCCCCCTGGCCCCCTCCCTCCCACTGAGAACGCGATTTGCGAGGAGGTGAAAATTAGCATTTGGAGAGCTACTATGTCCAAAAGGATATATCCGCCAGGTGCGGAAAAGAGGACAAAGAAGAAGGTCGAGGATGAAAAAAAAAACAAGGACAAGGTAAGGCTAAGTAATGTTATGTTTACCAGATGAACGTTTAGCCGAAAAACATGTCGGTTTTTTAATGAGACACTTCGTTAAACGTCGTTAACAGGTGCGTGTGTTAGCTGGCTAGCTGCTACATGTCCTAGCCTGCTGCAGTTAACATGTACTGGCTGATTTTAAGGTATGTTTACGGTGAAAAGATAACAGCTGTTTGCCTGTGAGGGGATGAAGGATCAATCACCCATTTATTAATGGCTGATTTGATTCATGCAAAATACATTTATGGTTCAAGTTTCAGTCTAGGCAGTAATATAAAGGGTCAGTAATCACCTGCTCCATACTGTGCAGGCCAGGGTCAGAATATCAACTGTATCTAAGTGTTAAAAAAAACACTCAGCAGTAAAGAGTGTAATTTATATGTAAATAGTTGTGCAATCTATCCCCCTGGATGTACATTAATTTATAGCACTATTTTCTGTAAACAATAATTGTAAAATCATTTTTATTGTCTCAGGTGGAGCAATACTGAAAAACTTTGGTGGTGGTGGTGGAGCATCAACCAGTGATGATGGAGGCACTGGTAAGAGTCCCCTGCCTTCTCTTTGAATACTTTTTTGACAGTGCAACCTTTAAACTGATAGCTACTTGTGCTCCAGCCAATTTAAAAAAATAACTTTTCAAATCATCATCATCATCATTCATGGTATTGTACTTGGAGATTACCTTGTATGATGTATATTGTTTGATCTACTCTGCATGTAATGCATTGTCCATTTATAAATTATAATTGTCCCACACAGCAGCTGGAGATGACTCTACAGCAACACCTGGCTCAGGAGAAAATGTTTCTGGTAGGTAACCATAATGGTCAATCATAAATCTCTTAATTGACAACAACTTGACCTTATGTATGAATTAGTTATGATAAAAAATGCTTTAAACTAACAGACTTCAAAATTAAGAAAACGACTAATAACAGCAAATGTTAATGTTCTTATTTCATATCAGGCCCATCATCATTCGACCCTCATGTTGCCACATCCTCATCCCCTGTGGCTGGTTCCAGTCATACAGTTGGTAAGTTTCTTGTTTGTTGCCACAATATGTTTATCTCTGTTGGAAAATTAAATTGTGTGTACACAAGTGGCTAAAAAAATTCTACTAATCTTCTCCACAGCTCCAGTGGTACTGATGATGCTGCTGACCAACCAACATCCTCTTCCTCTATTTCTTCCAACCCCGGGAACTCTGCTCCTCTACCTCCGAGCGATCCAGCACTGTGGCCAGCTAATCTGTCTGACCAATTAAGGACTGATTTGGTTTTGCTGGTTTTATGAATATTTGATAGTACATACACTGTGAGGCAGGGCCCCCAATTTTATCCTGCTTAGGGCCCCCAGATGTACAGGGCCGGCCCTGATGTTAACGAAAGGCTACAGAAGCGGCATAGAAAGACATTCACCATTTTGCCTTACACCAACAACTGTAGATAATAAAACACACTTGAAACTTGGAGCTTTTAGCTCTGGTGTGAACAAGTCTCTATATACATGTTTTGTAGTAACAATATATTATTTCACAAACTGCTTAACATGGTAGCATGGTAGAACCTGTGCAGCTTTGGAATGAAAACCGAGTCAGACCACTCAGAATGTCTGACGAGAAACACGTAGTTATTTATTAGTCAGTGCATGCGTCGAATATCATTTGCATGGAGATACCTCTGAGCAGCAGTGCTGTTTTTTGTTAGTTTGGATGGATGCTAGTGACCAGCACAAAGCTAGTGTGCGCGGTAGAAACACTGTTTCAATATCTTCTCACAGTCACCAAACATACATTTCCACATGAAATTAAGCTAGAAAGTTTATTGACGTTACCCCCCGTGTTTGCCACGCGTGTACCTGAGAAAGGACCAGGGTCGACACGTCCATCTGGTTTTTGCTGCAGCAGCTAGGTTCATGCAGAGGTCGCCTTGCCTCTCAAAATAGTAGCCTACAGCTGTAACTTCGTCTGCAAGTGTCACCAGATCAAAATTTCATTTAAAAACAAACATAGATATACCATATGCCCAATCCAAAGTCTGGATCGGGACTCACATGTGGGAAGAAAAAACCCGGAGAGCCTGTTAACGCAGTCTAAATGCATGTATTTATCTAATTTATAAAGTATTTAAAATGTGAATATGTTTTTACTGATGAGAGGAAATAAAAATGACAATGTGTCAACTGCCTAAATACTTTTGTTTGGTCTCATTTATAAAGTATTTAATGTCCATCCATCCATTTTCTACCGCTTATCCTGTATTTAGGGTCATGGGGGGGGGCTGGAGCCGATCCAAGCTGTCATTGGGCGAAGGCAGGGTACACCCTGGACAGGACGCCAGTCTATCACAGGGCCGACATGTAGAGACAGACAATCATTTACGCTCACATTCACACCTATGGGCAATTTAGAGTAATCAATGAACCTATCCCCATCCTGCATGTCTTTGGACTGTGGGAGGAACCCGGAGAGAACCCATGCTCAAACGGGGAGAACATGCAAACTCCACACAGAAGGAACCCTGGCCGACCCGGGAATCGAACCCGGGACCCTCTTGCTGTGAAGCGACAGTGCTACCCACTACACCACCATGCAGCCACCAAGTATTTAATGTGTTTGATTTTAATAACACCTGCATTAAACTAAGTTGTGATTCATCAGGTTACACCCCACCGTTCCGAAAATAGACCATATCCTCTTCTGTAGTTGGGCCCAGCTCATTTTAAGTCTATCAGGTTTCATTTGATGTTACAACTTTACTTTCAGGATATATGTAATTTGTGGAGGGGCGACTAGTTGTTATGGTACCTTATAAAATAAACAGCTCTTTCTTTCATAATTGATTGTCTTAAAAGGTATAATTCAATACAAATTGTGAAAAGTAGGCTACCACAATCTTGATAAGAACCATGTATAATCATTTAACAACCACCAATTAACAGCTAGCAACATCTACACCTTCTACAATGTGCAACAACACTGCAGCAGTATCCATCATTTTCTTCAGGAGATGCACATTTCTACTTTTTAAAAACAATTGAATTAAAGGAATGTGAGTAGGCTACAGTACAGATTATGTTTACATACACCTCCAACAATATTATGTTAATACAAATGCATATCCAGAGATGGAAAGAGTACTCGACCCCAGTACTTGAGTAAGAGTACAAATACTACTGGTCAAAATTTACTCCGTTACAAGTAAAAGTAGCTCAGTCGACATGGTACTCGAGTAAGAGTAAAAAAGTACTTGCTTTTAAAGGTACTAAAGTATCCAAAAGTACATGCTTTTAAATGTACTTTACTTAAGAGTAAGAGTAAATTTCAAATAAAATGAATGGTTCTAGGCTTTACATAGTTAATAAATATTTGTGTAAAAAAGTCTTTGGGGGTTCATGTCTTCCTGCACCACCAGTTATACCAACCACTGCTATGCGCAATACAGTTACACAAGATAAGTAAAATATAATACAGTACATATACCTTTAACTAGTATGACTAGATTAACATAATGTAACTTGCGGTGTAATATTGCCAAGGAATGCTGCATCGAACATAGCCCATCTACAAGCTCACAAACGCAGAACTGCTATGAGCCTGCCTGTTAATCAGGCATGCAAGGATGTTGTAAGACAAAGTATACATCCAGTTTATTCAGCCCAAAAGCAGCGTTCCCCCAGGAATATTATTATTATTATAATATATATATATAACCCTAACCCTAACCCTTAATTTAATACAATCGGACGAGGGAAGATTCAAATTTCAAAGTTGGCGCCTATTTCCAGTTTGCTTCGTCCCGCCCATAACGGCCAACCAGCCAAGTTTGAAGAACGACAACAAGATAGGATTAGCGCGAGTGTCATCCAATCAGGTTCGTAGTTGGCATGTCACGAGTCATGCAAGTGAAAGACGTTATGAGCTTTTGGCGCATCATCTTCAAGGAGCCAAGGAGGACGTATGAGACAGTCAGCCACAACAGACATTGTCAACCAAACGCTGTTTGAGGTAAGTCTCCCAGATAACGCATGTGAACGATATTTTAATTCCTTTTCATACCTCGAGTGGAAAGCCTTGAAGCTAACGTTAGCATCCCTCTGATAAATTGCTACCACGGCGTAAGCTATAGTTAGCAGATAGCTATCGTTTTGTATGGTTTTGTGACTAAGTGACTGATGGCAGCCAGGTCATTTTATTTTACAGCTAAAGTATTAATTGTTAACGCGCGCTTTCGGTCAAAGGCTTTTCTAACATGAACAGAGGTTAGTCGTAATTGGGTTGTAATGTCCCACTCGTCCTGCATGAGTCCCGCAGAGACTTGAGATCTTACGTTTTTTTCTAGCATTATAGCATGCTACGTTAGCCTGCTCATTGCCGTCTTCCCTCGCTAGAGTCTGCTCTTTTTTTCACCAGGAGAGTTTATTTCTGTCTATCGCCACAGGTGTGGAGATTTTTGTTCGTTTGTGTTTAAATAATGTTTTGAGTGTTAATTATGGAGTTATAATTGCTGCAAAACGATCTGTGTGCGTATTCAGATCTGTCTGTGCGTGTTCAGATGTGTGCGTGTGTGCGCGCGCGCTCGCGCGTGTGTTCAGATGTGTGTGTGTGTGTAAAAAAGAAAAAAAAAATCTGTATGTCTGTATTCAGATTTGCAAGTGAATGGTACATAGCTCTGTAAATCTCTGATATCAGTTACAACTCAGGCAGGAGCTCTCGATTGGCTGTCTTTTTACACGTGACTACACCGAATCAGCGCGTATTAGTATGTTAAGCATGTAATCTCTGGGTCTATTTGCTCTGTACAAATGCTGTTGATGCTAAATTATATGCATGCCTGCTGAATGAGATATTAGTCTATTGGATTTAAATGTTAAACTGAGGTAGTGAAATGTGGGTTTTCTGGTTACCATATTTATTTTTGTGTTTCCTGTTGAACTTTAAATACTGAAGCATTGACTAACCTGTCTAAAGGACCAATTTGTGTTATCCATCCATCCATCCATTTTCTACCGCTTATCCTGTATTTAGGGTCACGGGGGATTTGTGTTATTTTTTGTAATTTTTTATTTTACTGTGCAAAATTGATAATTTTGTTAAAAAAGCCTTTTCTAGCTCACACGCAGCTCACGATTTCTGTGTGTTTTTGTTTGTCACCACAGTTGCCAAGTAAAGATCCAGTCCTGACTCCTGTGTCTCCTTTCCAACTTGGGACACAACAGAGACATAAAATGGAGACGGGTTACATGTATTTAATATATAATAGAGGATGACTCCCAGTGATAATGACTACTCCATGGAGATGGTAAGGACAATAACATTTTTCCAATCTATAAAACTAGATTCAAGCTTGCAATTAAAGCCTGTGCAGATGGACATACTTCCTACCTGTCTCAGTGGAGATGCACTGGCTGTCATTACCACCAGAGGTGCAGCAAGACTGTATAGATAAATTACATTTTTGGTACATGTTAATTTGTGAGCTTTGATTAGCTCTGGACAGAGCCAGGCTGACTTTTTTCTTCTTCTCCTGTTTCCCCCTATGTGTGTGCGTGCCTGCTTGTATTGATGTCATGCCTGTTAAAAAAGAGACTGACCTGGAGAAGGTAAGACCATATTTATTTCTCTGTAAAACTCAGTATATAACTGCATGAATCTATTTTAGATAGAGAAGCGTTATCAGGATCTGTGATTGACATTTTTAATGTTTTAACTTGAGCATATCTTACTTTTAAGAATATAATGTTGATAGGAGTAGAGTTTTGTGTTGAGTGTAATCTCGAAAGAGAATATTTATCACTCTTTTACTTCTGCTCCTGTTTCTCTCTTAGTTTGGAAGTAAAGTGGCACATTGTTGGCTTTGCTAGAAATGCTCAGTGGCTTGTGGATCACAAGGCCAACCTGAAGTGAGTGATGATTAATGTGAAATATATTTTCAAATCAAAAAACCCTGATGATTCCTCTAGTGGAAATAATGACCTGGTTCTCTCTCCATTAGCACTGACGGGACCTGCTGTAGAATGAGTCTTCCGGCTAAGAAAACAGACACTCCTCGATGCTTCACCTTGCGCAGCAAAAGTGAGTGTACACACACATACACATGCAAAATAGAAAACGAATCATAGTCCCCCTCCAGTTAAATCAGGTAGCCTCTCCTCAGTGAAAGAAACAAGGAAAGCTGGCTTGGAGTTTTTCTCACAGTCAGAGTCCTTTAGGTGCTATTTGCAAACTCTAAGCAGGCCACCCCCTCCCCACGACTATTAAAAACAATGATGTGCAGGCGTGCTCAGCCTGCCAGATCAGCTTGTTACACATTATCTTGTGACAGCTAACTTTTGCGATCCGGTTCCTACACCGGAAACATTAACATTAAATGTACTTTTTATTCTCAGTGACAGTTCCATTATTATTTAACTGTAGTATAGAGTTGTATTTGGCTTATGATTTTTCTAAATTAAAGATTGCAATTGCAATTAAACAATTGCTCACCATGCTCTTGCCATTTCTGCCTAGAACTAACGAAAGTCCCCTCTGCTTTCAGTTTATGCATGTCATCTAATTTGTTTTGCAGCTCACTTAATTCTAATTTCTCCTCATCATTGAAAAGGATAGTTCACCCGAAATCAAAATTCAGTCATCATCCACAATTGTGATTTAAGAGGGAGCTGTTCATTTTCCAAGAAGATACTTTTTAAAATCCAGATTGATCAGGGGAAAGACAAACATTAATTGTTATTGCCTTGTGATCTGTTAAGGGTGTAGATAAAAGCATCACAACCGTGATACTGTCCTTATCAAATGTTCAAGGCCAAAAGCCTCTACGAGAACATCTGGAACAATCCTTATTACTCCACGTGTAAATTTGACTAATTGGGAATTTCTCTCTCCATATATGAGTTCTTCCTCAGTTCAATCCTTACCTTTGGTGTGGTTCATTCTTTTGAGCTTTGTTCCTTCCCAGCTATCTGAGTTCTGTTGTATGGTTCTGCTCTATAGATTTAATTGCAAACTACAACTGTTTAGTAAGTTAAAGATGTTGCTGATTACAGCATGAAGTGTTGATGAGGTCTTAAAATATTTTGAGAAGGTCTTTTAAAAAGGTACTGAAATTGACTTCAGGATTCCTGCATATACCCTGGTAATGTATGATAAGAAAAAAGCAACTCAAATTAGAAACGATAATTTCAGTTCTCATGAATGTTTGTCTGTAAAATGCCAAAAGGTTTACATGGATTGTCTAAACAAATGCCTGTTTTCTCCCTAGATGGACAATTGGAGGTATTTAAGGAGGCCCCAGCAGCCAAGCAAGTGAACAGGCAGTTTGAAATGATCTGACGCACAGTATGTATTGCCCAAATGTATTCTAAAATGATTTTTACATTTGTTTCATTTGCAAGAAGTAGTTACAAAGTTTAATAGCCATGACCTAAGTCCAAATATTGCTGATCGTCTTCATAAGCTGCTCCTGTGCTTCACAATTGTAGAACAGAGTCCAACATTCTTTGCATTGAGAAAAAGGCCTCAAAATTACTCTTATTGCACGTAACAGGCAATAAGTAGATTCTGCTAGTATATGTTACTAAAACCTATGTAAATTTGTCTGTAAATGCAAATTTTAATCGCCATCCCACAGGGATACGTTGCTTTCTCACTGCGCCGGTGAAAAAAAATCCATACCACACATACACAATGTTGACTTACCTTATAACAAATGTAGACATCCTTGTTTATCTTCTTTACGTTGAGTTGACTGGTCAACCACACAGCTTAATCCACCAGAGACATTTAGCTCTGTTTAGATGTATTTTAGGAGATGGGATGTCGGGGATAAAATATACCCCATCGCCTATCCTCTCAGGACACCTCATATCAGAGATGTATTACCCCTCCACATCCCTTTTGATGGCTTCTGGATGAAACCAGGTCCATATATGACATATTTTGGACTTGTAGTATGGACAGTACAACATTAAAGTTATGAATATCACTTTAAAGGATAAAACTGGTGTAGTGTTTACTTATTGTAAACATGGCCTGTGAAAATAGAAAAATCTGCAATGCTTTTCTGTTAATAACTATGGTCCACCGCCAGAAATATATATATTCCATATCATGTAACTATTTGAACTCCATGGTACTCAAAAATAAAATAAGTCACAGATTTGCGATTTTTCTTTGTTCTGCACAGCTTTGTTTTTCAATATAACATAGTGATGATTACAGTATGATTATACTGCAAGTGTTTGAAAAAGTTGATCATAGATTGTTGCTTATGCCCATGCAATAGAATAGGAGGGGGCTTTTCCAGTGTTACTGGGTACAAAATACTGAAATATTCCTATTTCTTTTCACTTTTTCATATAAAAACAATATTTTGGAAGTAAAACACTATATTGAACAATTATATAAAGTAACTGCTGAATACCTTACATTTACAGAGATCACCTTAGCTGTTTTAATGTGTAATGACTTACTATCCTTGTTTTTCTGTCAAATGAAACTTTTTAACAATATTTGTTCAGTTTACTAAAATGATTGTTAAATCCCATAAATGTACAGATATTATCTTTAAATATACCTATTAATGCATTTTGATGTACAGTGTATAATTTTCCATTGTCCAATTCATTAAAATAACACTGTAAATGTGCAGAAATTCCTATTTTATTAAAGGTACATATTTTGTTTATACATTGTATCATTGTTTTTTTTACTTGGGGAAACCACAATTATGCAGCAAATCAGGGTAGATGGACAAGACGGTTTCATGAAATGACTACTAAATACCCATAATTTACAGGGATTGGCCTTAAATTTAGCTTTTTTTTATGTATTTTTAATGTAATCTGCTTCTTTTCCACTGTCCAATGAACATTTTTAAATCTCGTAATTCTTTAAATGACAGATTAATACTGTAAATGGGCAGACATTTATCGTTTGTTTAATGCATTTATGGCATTTTTATACATTATTTCATGTCATTGTACATTAAAGAACAATATTTAAACAGGAAATTACTCTAGATAAACAAGGCCATTCCATTAAAAAAAGTACTAAAAACCCGTAATTTACAGGGACTGGCCTTAAATGTAGCTATTTTTTTATGTATTTGTAATGTATTTAGCTTGTTTTTCCACTGTCTTATGGTTGTTTTTAAATATGCTAATTCTCTAAAATGACAGATTAATACTGTAAATTTGCAGACATTTATCTTTAGTTGTATGCACCTAGTTTGTTTTTATACGTTATAACTTTGTTAATGTACATGTAAAAAATAGTATTTTGACATAAAGTTACTGTAGATGGACTTGGCTGTTTCCTAAAATAAATAATGTATACCGTGAAATTACAGAGATTAATCTGAAAGTTATCTGATTTTAATGTTTTTTTAACATAGTATGTATGTTATTTTACAGTATAATGGGCATGTATCAACTATAATATACTATATTTTAATTAATTTTGACTGTAAAATCTATCTATTTACTGTAATTTTACGGTATCCGTTTGGAAACTTTGCTGCCAGTGCTTTGACTGTTTTTTTACAGTTTTTTAGTACTGTAAAATTACAGTGATTAACAAGAAGGGTATCTGATTTTTAATGTTTTTTGACATAATATCGATGCTATTTTACAGTATAATGGCATTTATAAACTATAATAAACTGTATTGTAATGAATTTTGACTGTAAAATTTACTCTGTATTTTTACAGTTATTGTATGTAGTTCAGTGATCCAGTTATTGACTGTAATTTTACGGTATCCGTTTGGAAACTTTGCTGCCAGTGCTTTGACCGTTTTTTTACAGTTTTTTTTTTTACAGTGCAGCTAAACATAACCTTAACTTAAAGCCAACCTAACCCTATACTTAAACCAACCCTTCACCCTTAAATGCAATGATTTGCGTTATGGGGTTGTGCAATTGTCCCAGTTTAGTCTGTAAAAAAAGGTGGTCCCCACAATGTGAGTGTGTTATCAGAAATGTCCCCAAATGACAGGCAAATCACCAGCAGACTTAGACATTTGTACTGTGACAAACATAGCTTATTATTGTGCTGTGGGGAATAAAAGGACGGTGGCTGGGAGGGGACACTGAAACAAACAGTAAAACATCACGAAAGAGTAAACAGTCATTAGATTACCTGACCAATACAGAACATCTATTTCATACTGATCCCCTCAACTCATCCAAGCCACTTCTCTAAATATGTATTATAATATACCTGAACATGATGAAGAATAGAAATGGTGGCATTATATTTTCTTATTGTTATACTATTTGTCCTGTATTGCCCACCATGTTGATTCTCCAGTGCAAAAATTGCAGCATCCACTTGAAGTCAGCTTCTATATGTGGTGGAAAAACTTTTCATTTCCAGAACATTCAATACTGAGACTTGTCAAATGAAATAATAACCAATAGTATAATGTGTCCCAAGGCTTAGCTAAGCTTTTTTCAGTCATAATGTGAAGTGTAATTGTAATATCACAGTTATCATATTACCATATTAGCTAGCTAATCTGCTTACATGCTAACACGCTAATGTTGCTAAGGTTACTCAGTAGTGTTTACCATTGTAAAATAGCCTACTGAGATGTCCCTTATTTATGGTTATTAACATCATTGATTGTGTGATGCAGTGGAGAAAACTGACGTGAAATGAGCTGCAAAGAGGATAATTTGGAACAGTCAATCTGTTTAATGGCTTGCAACCATAAACATGTATTGTTATTCTGATGTCCTAGGGCACAAGGAATTTGAATTTCCATTGACCGTTTATACTTGCTTCTGCGGATTTTCTGCAACCGTAAGGGAATTGCAGTGATGTATACTTTACGTCCACTACATGCAGTGAAGTATATATGTATGGAACTTCGGAAATAAATGGTGACAGTTGGTTGGTTATGGGGGAGATGGTAACATTAGGGCTCTGTTTAAAGATGGTCTCCTGATTTTTCATCACCCAACACATCAGCAATATTAATCCACACATCATTTTTTACTAGTGAACAGGATGAGGATGGTGAAATTCTGTTTGCAGACACCTGCGTTCATGAGAGGGCTAACCGCAGTGTACAGGAAACCCACTTACACAGACCAATATCTAACCATCTCTTACAGCATAACAGATCTGTGGTGAGGCAATATGTGGAGCGCTACTGGCTGTCAGGAGCAACTATGACACCTGTCTTACAGTTTTTTTGTCAATGCTTGAGAGTGATTGTCAAAGCACAATCATCAATGCCTTACTAAGTGTGCCAGACTGAATGCATGTTCACAGCTTCATAGTGTGAGTGCTTCGTACCGTCCTCAAGCACAACACACTTCTTTGGCCCTGGTATGGTTGGAAGAGGTGTGCTTGGGCATTGTACAGTTGTTCATGACCAAGCACAGGTACGCAAGGTGGACATGATGTATAATCAATAGGCCAGTCTGCTCATTATTGCTCAGTGCTCAACTCAGATTGCATCCGATTGCCCCCACAATCGAGACGATTTTTAAATGAAAATACTGTTGATGAGTGCGCAAAACAAAGATGGATTCTGAGTCAGGCTTTTGCATACTTCAGACTTGTGGTGTGAGTGGCATCGGAGTTCACATGCTTTGATGTGTGTGTTTACTTGAAATTTGGGCAGACGTGACTTGTCAGTAAGGTTGGTTCTCTGTGTTGTTCTCCGTTGTGATGACTCTGAGACCGTGCTTTTTGGTAACTATGTCAAGTCATGCGTGTGTGGTATGATGTCGTGATGATCTATGTACAAGAGTTCCGGCATAGGTGAGTGCAGGCCAGCGGAGGTCTGGGGAAGGGGGACAATTGTGCTTCGGCAGATATGGGGCAACTGGGCCAATTGTGAGTGTTCTCTAAGATTACTTTAACACTTAGCTGGAAAGTGTATCTTGAATTATGGAAGCTAACTGCACACTTGTGCGATACAAATAAACTTACATTGCCTTGGTCGTGTTCGTCCACACAGCCCAAATTTGGTCACTTCCTTAACTGGTTGCAAAAAAATCCAAGATAGTGATGGCCAAAATGCCGAGCACAAGGCTTCAGAGCAATAGTCCACAAACAATTTGGTGAGATCACAATGACTATGTCCGCATGAAGTTTCTTGCTCAAGAAGCCATAAAATTGCTAGTTAACATTTGGTTCACATTTCTCCACAGCTGATATTAGCACAGCAACTGTGGCTGCAAGCTAACACTTTAAAATTAAAATAACATGTATCCATCCCAATAGCTTCATACTTCATAGAAATATTGTCTACTGTCTGGTCTGAAGGCTCAACTGGACCCATCTCCATTTTATTCATATTTCCATATCTAATGAGAGTAGCTATTGCAACGTCTGTATTAAATCATTCTATTTGTCCTCTGGACATGACACGACATGACAAATTATCAATACAGCACATTATACTCATGAGCTATACTGCTCACAATTAAACCCTTTCAGCTACAGGCCGGTTGCCTTTAAATCACTCTAGATGAAAGTTATATGGTTGTAAAGAGTAAATGGCATATGGCGGTTATTATTTAGTGTCGCTGTGTAAACTTCTGAGGGAACACTCGTGTGGAGTTGAAAAAGTGTTGGCAGATGTTGGAGCAAGAAAACATTGGAGATGGAGAAAGAGAGGAAAGCATGGAGGAAAAGCACATGAGAGAAGAAGAAAAAGGGAAAGGGGGAAACATGATGATGGTGGAGGTAAGGCCTGAGGGAAGGTAAAGCCTGGGGGGGAAACCATGGGTGAGAAACATAGAGAAAGAGAGACAGCGGACGATAAAGAGCTATGAAACAGGCAGACATCTTAGTCTGTGTCCCAGTGGATTGTGTGATTCAGTGGTGCAGCTCTGCAGAACCTGTGCTTAGCAGCGTGTTTACATTAATGAGCTAAGAGCTGCTCTGAGTCTCTGATCACACACACACACACGCACATACAGTGCATGTATTTGTATAAGTGCATGTGTCTGTTTGGAGTGACTGTTGGCACAGAAGTGGCGAGTCATGTCACCACTCATATCATGAGGACTTTCCACACTGATCCACTTGTCAAGGCCAAAGACAGACACACAATATCAGACGCCATATGTGTACACACACACACACACACACGCACACACACACACACACACACACACACAAACACATGCTTGTAGAACCCTGAAACTATAAAAGCCTCTACTCTGCTCACTCTGAAACTAAATTCCTTCATTTTCATATCAGGCTGCTTTTCATGGTGTATATGCAGGGTAGTCTGGTTTTCACCATACTAAGGTCAATCTTTTAAGATTGAACATTAGTCTGGGGAAGCTGCGCTTTGTTTCTACTGCTCAAGAGGCGGGATCAATGGGCATCGTTCAAATGACTCCGTACGCAATTGGATAGTCCTACAACCAATCAGAGCAGGCCAATAGCATGCCAGGAGAGAATGGCCGTTTCTGATTGGAGCCAAAGATTCTGGCAAGAGGCGGGATCAATGGGCATCGTTCAAATGACTCCGTACGCAATTGGATAGTCCTACAACCAATCAGAGCAGGCCAATAGTGTGCCAGGAGAGAATGGCCATTTCTGATTGGAGCCAAAGATTCTGGCAATGTAACAGCGAAAGTAAGCCTGAGGGTGTCCAGCCTAAACTGCCTATATGCAGGGTTTAAGGGCTTTTAAATGGTGAAAGGTCTTAAAATTAACAAAATAACCTGAATCTGAACTTTTATTTATACTTTAAATGGGCCTTAGGTTTTTGTGTGTTAACCCTTACCATCCTTTGATAAGTACAGAAAATCCATGATTAAAACAACTTCATGTATTATTATTACAAACAATTAAAGGAAAATCAATGCTATTGTACATAAAATGAAAACTGTTGCTTCAATCATGTCTTTGTCTTTTATGTTCTGTTTGTATGCAGCGTTTGCTCTTATTTTGTTAGTACCCATAGATTTCCAGTATTCAATATCAGCGTTTTCTTATGTTTGCTCATCTTTTAGGTAAGAGAATATTAAACGAGTGGTGGAGAGCACTGTTACCAAGATAAGAAATAACATTTTGTTTTCAAGGTCCACAATCCACAAAGCTTTCAAATGACAATAAAAAACAATTTTTAGTTGGGAGGAAAGCCACGGGATGGCTTTCAATCTATTTAGTCATGAATCTCTTTATTTTAACCCCTAACATGTAGATAATCCAAGGTAAAATATTGCTTTGTGAACAGCTTTTTAATCAATCGATTTACCTTAGAAACTTTTAGTAGACTGACCATCTCAGTGAGATCATCATCAAAGCATTATCAAATAAACTTTTGATTCACATGCATATAGTTCAGGTGGTGGCCCATAAATATGTTCTGGATTTGTCCTCACTGGTCTTAATTGTCATTGTGTTGCTCATTTATTTCATTTTAGATCTGCCTCCATTCATCCCAAAGGTGTAAAGGTGTGTTCACACCAATCGCGAAGTATCTCAAATTAGTACAGAGACGAGACCAACATTTGTGTAGAAATGCAAAGACAATGTCAATGGTAGAAGCAAAGTTTCTGCTGTATTTATGTCTAGATGATGTTAGTTTGAGTGTTGATGGAGCAATGTTAGCATAGCTTAGCACGATCAATCCAAACTCTATTCAGAAAACAACATTGTAATCTGCTTGTTGTCTTGTAGACAGACAAAAAAAGCATGACTTCAGACTTTCTCTAAATCACCATCATCATGCAGTTATTTCAGCATTCTTTTTCTCTGTTTATTGCTATTGAATCGCAGCTAAATTTTTGGTTCGACCAGCTGAAACTTTTTTTTGTTATCGCCTAAATCCACCTTACATTTACATTTACATTACATTTAGGTCATTTAGCAGACGCTTTTGTCCAAAGCGACTTACAATAAGTACATTTGTCAAAAGAAGGAAACAAAGAAACCACGACGTATCATTGCCGATAAAGTAAGAGCTAAAAATAGAACAAGTGTTAGGTCCTCATCTGAGTAAAGTAGTACTTCAAGAGCAACAGTGCTAAGATCAGAGTGCTATAGGTTGTTTTTTTTTTTTGGGGGGGGGGGGGGTGTCGAGGGAGGGTGCTAGTGGGTCATGCTATGTAGAGTCAAGGTGAAGTCTGAACAGGTGAGTCTTGAGCCTTTTTCAGAAGATGGCAAATGACTCTGCTGTCCTGACATTGGTCGGGAGTTCGTTCCACCACTGAGGCGCCAGAACAGAGAAGAGTCTGGACTTTGCTGAGCGACATTTGTTTGATTTCAGCGATGGTGGTACCAGCCGGCCAGCTGAAGTAGAAGAGCGAAGTGCTCGCTTCGGGGCATGAAGTTTGACCAGTGTTTGAAGGTAGAAGGGTGCCGTTCCATTGATGGCCCTGAAGGCCAGTGTCATCGTCTTGAATTGGATGCGTGCTGCAACAGGGAGCCAGTGGAGGTCACGGAGGAGGGGGGTCACGTGGGAGAATTTGGGTAGATTGAAGATAAGGCGTGCTGCGGCATTCTGGATACGCTGTAATGGTTTAATCGCAGAGGCCGGGAGTCCGGCCAGGAGAGAGTTGCAGTAGTCAAGGCGGGAGATGACCAGTGCTTGGACCAAGAGCTGCGTTGCATCCTTTGTGAGGAGGGTCCGAATCCTGCGGATATTGTAGAGGGCGAATCTGCAGGATCGGGCCACAGCAGTGATGTTGGGGGTGCAGGATAGTTGGTCATCGAGGATTACACCCAGGTTCCTCGCAGTTGAGGAAGGTAATACTGTGATGCCCTCGACAGTGACCGACAGGTCCATGCGAGGGCAGTCTTTCCCTGGGATGAAGAGGAGTTCGGTTTTGTTCAGGTTGAGCTGGAGGTGATGTGCAGTTGTCCAGACAGAGATGTCAGCCAGACAGTTTGAGATGCGAGTTGCAATGTGAGCATCAGAGGACGGGGGAAAAGAGAGAAACAGCTGGGTGTCATCTGCGTAGCAATGGTAGGAGAATCCATGCGATGTGATAACAGAACCTAGTGATCTGGTGTATAGTGAGAACAGAAGCGGTCCTAATACTGAGCCTTGAGGGACGCCCGTGTCCAGAGAGCAGGGTTTGGACATAGAGCCATTCCATGTGACCTGGAAGGTGCGGTTCTTCTTGTGAAGATGAAAGTTTATTTTTTTAAAGATGCTATTCATCGAACGTGTGTATGGTATCGAGTGTCATAGTTTGAAGCTTTGTTTTTTGATGTGTTGGAGTGAGAACATGTTGATGAGGTTTGTGGTTTCCTGTCTGGACCAAACAAAACAAGCAAAGACAGCTGAGATCAAAACTTGTGTACAATGGATAGAAATAAAATACACCTCCTTGAACATTTTCAGATGTAGTTGACCTATAGCCTGTATAAAATGCAGACACACACAATACTTATTAATTTCAAATTGAAAAACTAATTATAAAACGTTTAGAAAATAAATTCAAAATAAGAAATTGCAATAACTTGGAATACACCCCCTTCACTGACGCATCCCTTAACTATGTAAGGAATAACCAGTTGCCTTGAATATCACACTATAGCTCATTCTCCGTCACCAATGCAGAATCAGAGCAATTAACTTGATGACATGAATAAAATCAGCTGTTAACCATGGTCCCTTTGTTTGGAAGAGCAGTTTCACACAAAGACAACAGCATGGGATTCAAAGATCTCCCAAAACAAGTCCGTGACAAAGTTAAGGTACACATCAGGTAAAGGATATAAAAGCTTTGCCAAGACATTAAAGATACCTTGGAACGCTGGTAAGGCCACCATTAAGAAATGGAAAGTGCATGGCACCATGTCTACCATAATCAAGGTATCCATCTAAACTAGATGACTGGGAGAGAAGACAACTAGTCAGAGAGGACACATCTGACCTTTATGGAAGGCTGGCAAGAAAGACAAAAAGAATTTCTCAAAAAGGTCCAGCTGGAGGCCTGTTTGAAGTTTACAAGAATAAATATTAAGGACAAAACCTAACTCCGCCGATCACTGAAACACCATCCTGAGTGTGAAGGATGGTGGAGGCTGCATAATGTGGGGGGATGATTCTCACCTTAAGGGACTGAGTAACTTGTCAAGATTGAAGGGAATATGGATGGGTCAAATACAGGGAGATTCTGGAGAAGACCACCAAACACCAACAAAACTCTCCCAGCTTGAACAGTTCTTGGGGGTGTATCTATTTTCTATCCAGTGTATCTGTTTGTGTGTGTGTGTGTGTGTGTGTGTGTGTGTGTATCCAGGGCAGGGTGGGTTGGTGGAAGTGTGTGTGCGGGGAGGTGGGTGGATGTAATGTGATGTGTCGACAGCATGTGATCATCTCAGGCTTGCTAAATAGCAAGATCTTTATTTTCTTTCCTCTCAACTTCCTCTCTCCCTTTCCCTTTCTTCTCAAGCATCTTGGAAAGTGCTCAGATCATATGCAAAGCTGTTTCATGCTAGTGTGTGTACACACTTTGGTAGTGGAGTTGGACTGACATACACAAACTGCATCACAGCCTCTGCTCTCCACCTGCCTGGCACTTCTAGGTTCCTTATCTTTCTGTTCTAGTTTCCTCTCTTGGTTTAAGTCAATTCCCTACCTTAGAAGAATGTGGATGATAGAAAAACATCACTGGCCAGTCGTAAGTGACAAAAAACATTTATGATTGTAGGTCCAGAGATCTTTTGCTGGTAGGGGATCAAGGAGGCAAGTAGTTGGCATAGAAGTTAAAACAAAACATTCAAATACTTTTTGATGTAGACAGTTTTGGAGTAGCGCGGAAGCTTGGGAAACATTTAACAAACATTTGGGTTAAACCAATATATCCAGGCCATGTTGAAGAGTCAAATAACCTATTAGTGCAGCTTTGGTAGCTTCAACAGTGATCCAATTTAAAAAAAAACTACCAATGCATTCAGATACTATTACTTTAATTCAGCTGTAAAATTTACCTTGAGTTATGGAAGCTAACTTTAACAGCTTAACACCCGAAGCCAGATAGCGCGTGATACATTGAGGTTGCTACCCGGGGTGCCACTTTGCCGCTTTTGTTCAGATCCAACCACTGCTCCTCCACATTCCAAATATGGTCAATTCCTTGATGTGTTGCAAGAACTCAAAAAATCCAAGATGGCAACGATGAAAATGCTGAACTAGAGGCTTCAACACCATGGCCGCAAACGGGTTGACCTCATGATGGGTGACCTCATGATGACTACGTCCACATCCCTACCAAACAATGACGTTCTATGTCGCCCTTTCGCGTCACTTTTGCAGGTGTCAATATACGCTTGTTACATGCATAATGTGTGTTCAGGTTACTCTCAACTGATGTGACAAAATGTCAGCCTTTAGTGGTAGTTTAATGCAGGACACTTTGGTTGTTTGACCCGTCTACCTCCTCTCACTCCCTGTGCGGACTATTCTCTTCATACCATGTCTGTTTATCTACCAATAATGCAGCCTCAGAAACAAATGCTCAGCTGCAAAGGAACACTGACTAAACTGCACTATTTGATGCCTGTGTTGACATAAAGAACAACAAATCCACACTAACTGAAAAAATCACCTGCGACCTGCAGTGTCAAACATGACGTCGACATATGTATGACGAAATAGTAAGGAGGATGTAGGTCTCAGCAGACTCAAGGCCAGGTATCAGCACAATAACTTTGTAAGTGACTCAAACCAAACAGGAAAATGGTCCACATTTCTCAAAGTGGCACTTTTCATCTCAACCGAATCATTAATTTGTGTATTTCTTCAGTTGGAAGCAGTTGAAGTGACCAGGCGTCTGGCAGTCCAGAGGCAGTGTTTAACACCATGTGAGGGTAACATCAAGGCCTTCAGCACTCCGTCTGTTGATCACTTTGCCAAATGGATATTTTTTTTCTCCACTCTGTCTCTCGCACACCTTCCAGCAATGTGATAATATCACTTAAATTAAAAAAAAAAAAACTTTTTTTTCAGATGTTTTCTTTCTAATTTAATCAAGAACATTTTTGCATGTAGAAATACAATTGTTTGAAGGATATTTATTTTCTGAGAAATAGGGACTATAAACGTTTCTAAAGGTAAGTGGATTAATAAAGATTTAACCAGCGCTGGCCTCTGGATTTCAAACAGATTAAACAACTTCCCTTCGGCTAGTAACATTCCTCCTGCATGTGCAAGTAAACACCACTGCGCACATACACACATACACACGCACACATAATTAAGATATGATATAATTAGGACTAAGCATCTCCAGAGCTCCATAAAAGAGACAATGCAAGCCAGATAAGTTTTTCCTTTCTTGTTTTTACAGTTTGGCAAATCAACAAAAGCGGTGGGAAGTTGAATTCCAGTGTTTATTGGAAGAGGCAGAGTGAATGGTGGGCAGATGGAGCTCTCACCACGAATGCCATTACAAAATATTTAGAGGCCCCTGAGCCAAGCTACCGCATGCTCTCTGCCATTTATTTACTGAGGAATGGCTCATTGTAACTGGAACTTTTTCCTATTATGTATGGAATGTTGACTCGTTGAGACAGTCTCTCAATCGGATTAAACTTATTGTAATTCGCTTTGGACAAAAGCGTCTGCTAAATGACCTAAATGTAAATGTAAATGTAAGTCAAACTTGCATTTGAGAGTGCTATGATACTGCTTAAAAAAAAAAAGTAGGCATTAATTTGGCTCTGAATGGAGCCTTTTTTCAGAGCACAATTTTAAACCACACACTTGTCCTTTTGTGCCCCAATTTTTAGCACTTCTTCATCTGACCAGTTTTAACAATGAGACAGAGCAGTGTGTGTGTGTGTGTAACTAAACTTAACTCTCATTTATGTTTCCCCTTTTTCATTTTAAACTGAAGTTTGAGATAATTGGGTTTTGCAACTGTCCTTTTATATATAGAACACTTTACACACATGTCTGTCATTTTCTAGACTACATAATCCCAAATACGATATGACCTTTAAGATGTTAACATCTGGATGACAACTTTGACAGTTTACCCAGTTTCTGTTTGTACAGGGAGCTGCACAGAACTTACATTTGTATGGAGCATGTTGCATGATTGACACTGATGCACGTAGCCAGTAAGTCAGCATCTATATGTTGGAGGGTTATATATGGAAGTGGATGGGAGGGTGGTTTGAGAAGGTCCCGTCATGTTGTCTTGGGCTTTTCCTTTTGCAGGTTGCCTGCTGATAGTGATGGGTGTAGCCATGTACACCATATTGTAATCTTTTTGTTTGGTTTTGCCTTCACAACACCACACATAGTTTCCACATTACAATTACCACTGACTTACAGACTCAGACTCTTTCATCATGTTTTTGTCTCTGTTTCGAGGGTGCATACACTGAGGTGAGCAGATGATAAGATAATAACTTAGTCAGTACAGTTTGTTGGCCGTTGTTGGATAAGTTGTGATGTGTCTATTTAATAACACCAAAAATATGCTCCATATTTGATAGTAAGCCAGCGCACATTTTTTGATTTCACATGAATTGGTGTTCAGTATCACTTTGAACTTTTTTACTGTGTTCAACATGTTTCTTACCTCTTTGCCTTAGCCATAGTCCAACCCCCAATACTTGGGGGTGTGACACTGGATGAAGTGCCCATTATGCCCTAGGTCTCGCTCTCTTTGTGTGTGTGTGTGTGTGTGTGTGTGTGTGTGTGTGTGCGTGTGCGTGTGGTGTTTTTTGGTCTCTGAGGCCCATGCTCCACATCCTGCCAGGCTTCATGCATCATTGTGAGAGGTTGGCCATCGGGTGATGAAGCGTCCAGTCACCCCCTCCCGGGGCCCTGCCTGAGCCCCCTCCCCTCTTTCAAATCACACACACACACACACACACACACACACACACACACACACAGTCGAACATGAGGGATTGTCCAACAAGCAGTGGGGTAGTGGAGAAACTCTACTGCTTAAGGTGTGTTCAGTGAAATGCACAAACAGACTAGAAGCCCATCAAAACTCATAATGAAGGACAACTATCAAAGTCACAGCATAACATTTGACCAAACAAAATGGAAAGTAAAACACCATCTGCAAAAGCCATCAAACAAACATGAAATTTTCCAACAACTCAGTTTCAAAAGTGGCTTGCCTAAGTTTTGACCATGTAACCCATATACATATTTTAAGATCATCTGCATACTAACTTATATATTGACTTGAAATGAAATATTACTGGTCAGATCATACAAACAATTTAGTAACTATCAGCATGTTTAGGATTTCCCAGTGCTTATTATCGATATAATGGTGTGATCTTTGATTGTCATTTAGTACTTTCTTTATAAGATGTAGTTGCAGATTTTATATATATATTGCCAAACTGCATCAAGTATTCTGCAGCGACAAGAGATGTAGGCGGGTGAGCTCTAGACGTTAATTCAGAGACTCAACAATGTAACAGTCGATAATGAAATAGCCAATGGCTATCCCAAATACCCAAATTGCTCTTCATTGGCAAGACCACCACTTTGCATGGTAACTCACTACTTCAAGGATGTTTGTGTGTGTGTGAATGAGAGGCTGATGTGAAGTGCCTGAAAATAAAATGAGCATCAGACTCTAGACACTAGAGAAACGAATATTCCCCCCCTCCGTTTTCAAAAATAACATCGTGCACACAACATTGTTCAACCCACATATATCCGCCGTCGAGCACCATTATAACTGCCAAATCTATGGGTGGCAGTGTAGGGAGGAGGATAAAGCCATGCAAGCCAATCAGAATCCTCAGAATCAACAACAACGAATAACACGAGCAACTTCCTCTGACGCTTGAGAACCTAAAACCCCGTTTCTCCCAGTTGACACGACAACACATAACCGGCGTTATCTGAACTCTCCACTTTGGCCGGAGTTTTTACAAATAATCATTTTCTGCGATAAAAATTGGGTTTTCGTGTAAATGAGAGGCCAAACCGCATGGAAATATCTGCGTTTTCCCTTCGTGTAAACAGGAGTAGTTGCTGTGAGTGTGTCACGGTGGAAGACGGCATCTCAGGACCAATGCGTCAGAATTGGTTTGGCTTGTCTTGCCAAGTTTGTCATCCTCTATCATGTGTTCTGTAATGCTGACCCACAGAAGCAGAGAACACCTCCATGACAGGTATAAGCACGGCAAAGCAAAAGAGGAGTGGTCTTGTTAGTGGTGTCCGATGAAATTCCATGTGTTTAGTCAGACATATCTGTTTACAACACTTTTATCACTTAAATCCAAAAGTGACTATCTTAAAGTGCAAACATATTGCAGTCTCATTTCTGGTTATAGTCAATTCAATACTTTCAGTTTGTGCTCAACTAGTATAGTCACTTCCACGAGGCTGTTCTCAGCAGACAGATCACAGGCAATTTCATATTCCTTGAAGCTATAGCAAAGTCAAAGCTGCATGCAACGTCCATGTTATCAATCAATCAATTTCTTTGTCACACAAAAAAAAACATCCAAGGTACAATTCCAGTGAAATGCAACCCCATAAGCTTCTTCAACTTGTGCATTAGAGATGTGCGTGGGTCAGGTCAAACAAATTAACATACTGATTAAAAGCAGATGGGTTCCTGGTGGATGTAATAATACATCATTAATGAGGAAAATATTTATATATTACGGTACATTCTCTACGATGTGATCATAGCAGTGATCTGAGTTGCTGTCTGTTGCTACTTCTTAGGAGACGCTGTGCACATTTTCCCAAGAGGATCAACAGCATCACTTCATTGACTAATTCAAAAACTAATTTTTTGTTCAGGTTCCTCTGTCAAGTTTATGCATGATTCATCATGAACTGCTAGAATCTCTGCTCTGCTCTGCTCTGCCAGATCGCTAAACAGAAACAAATGCACCTGGTTTGAATGGCAGTGTGCACCGGCACTCCTGGAACCAGCCAGTCTGGCCAACATATAAAATACCACTAAATAATACACTGAAGTGATATGGTAGAAACCCATCAGTTTGTGCTTGTTTGGTGCTTGAAAATATGTGAAAAATATGTTGCATTTGTTTTGATGAGAAATTGTAAATAAGTGTGCTTCTGCTCCTGGGACAGAACATGTAAAAAATCTGAGAAATCTTTAGAAAGGTCGGGATGGGAGTCACCACTGGACAATGGCGGATTTCTTCCTGTGGGTTGGAAGAGAGTTTTTTTCCCAAAGAGAAGAAGTTTCAGTATCTTGGGATCTTGTCAATTGAGGTCAAATGGAGTGCAAGATCAACAGGTGGTTTGCAATGTCAGCACTGATTGTGGCGTTGTGATGAAGAGGGAACAGAGCCAGAATACTCAGAATACGATTTACCAGTTAGTGATGGAAAGAATGAGACCATGGATATAAGCAGACAAAATGAGTTTCCTCCAAAGAGTGGCTACACCTTAGAGATATTGGGATGGAACTCCTACTCCTTGTGTGAAGTGTGAGTTGCGGTAGTTCAGGCACCCGATCAGAACGATTCTTGGAAGCTTCCCTTTAGAGGTTTTCAGGTCATGTCCAACTAGTAGAAGATCCTGGAAGGATTATATATCTTATCTGACCTGGGAATGCCCTCGGATCCCCAAGGATTGGCTGCAAAATGTTGCTGGGGAGATGGAAAGTCTGGAGTAGGCTACTTTGTTTAGTCTGCTGCCACCTTGACCAGCATATGGATCGATGGAATGTAATGGAAAAACAGTAAATGAAGTCTGAGAGAGTATCACATTATTTAATACCCTTTTCTGTATATACTTTGTGACTTTCTAAGTGTGTGTGAATTATTCCAAAGGGAGATTTGAAAACGATTATGGGAGTTGTTAGCGTTAGTTTGTAGCATTAACAATGAGAAATGATCAATCATTAGATATTAGAATTTCTAGACTTAAACCAATTTGGCTGTTGCCAAGAAAATCATCGGAATTTTTCATGACTGAGCCGATCCCAGCTGACATTGGGCGAAGGCAGGGTACACCCTGGACAGGATGCCAGTCTATCACAGGGCTGACATGTAGAGACAGACAACCACTTACACGCAATGAATCATCAATGAACCTATCCCCACCCTGCATGTCTTTGGACTGTTGGAGGAAGCCGGAGAACCCAGAGAAAATCCACGCTCATATGAGGAGAACATGCAAACTCCACAGAGAGGAAACCATAACCAGGAATCAAACCAGGGACCCTCTCGCTGTGGGGTGACAGTGCTACCCACTACACGCAAAAAAATACAAATTTCAAAAATGAAACATCGTAATTGTCTGTAGTTGTGAGTTACCGTCAATAATAAATTCAAATACTTATATTGACATTGGCATCTATAAATATATCTTAGAATTAGTAGCAAGTCTGTTCCCGCTCGAACTACAAAGGAAGGTTCCGTATTGGTACCGACTGAGTTTAAGTCCAAGAACAGAATGGCAACTTAGCATATATATGAGCGATACACAAAGTGCACTACATTAAGCCGCAAATGCAAACTTTGGCTGTGGACTTTCAAAATAAAATACGCAATAACACTAGGGCCCTATCTTAGCGGTCTGAGCTGCAAGTCTGAAACACGAAGCGCAAGCGTCTTTGGGGGTGGATCTTTGACACTGTTGCTATTATAAGGGTGGATAAATGACTCTTACACCCAACGCAGATCTAAAAAGGCTTAATAACTGATAGGTGTGTTTTGGGCATAACATGCAATAAACCAATAAGAGCATCATTTGCCATTCCCTTTAAGAGCGAGAGGCCATCCATGGCGGATTGCTATTATAGTTGCGGATTTACTGGGAGTGGTTCATTGCAGAGGCGACTGACATGCTGGTAAGGGCAGTAAAAGCCTGTTAGGTGGCATTATATGGGGATGGGTGTGTGTGTGTGTCATGTAAGACCGCGCCGGCATCCACACATACTTTAGCCTTCTTCTCCCTCCCTCCATTATTTCCTCCATGTGTACTGGGGCACGTGGAGACTCCACCATCCAGAGTCCATGTTGACCATATACAGGGAATCAGGCGTACTCCTTCCAAATGTGCTGCACCGTAACAGTACATTCCTCCACTAACAGGCAGGTGGAGGGGACTGCCTCACACACATTCACAGGCGGCTGTCATCAAGAACAGCCTGAATAATTTTGGTGAAACTGTATGCTAGATATATGCCTATTTGTTCATATCGTCAAAATAGCACCAGAGAAACTTTTTGCCAGACCACGCCTCATCTTTCCACAGACACATCCGGGGGGTCGCAAGTCAATGTCCTATCATACTATTACAACTAGTCATCAGCAACTTCCTATCTGGTAGATCCCAAGTTTTGATAAAAGTTCAATATTACATACCCAGTAATTTTATAGGCAGCATACATCCATGATTTAAAACTACAGATAAGTGTACAAGAATATCAAAAGTTAAATGTTTAAAAAAACAGTTTTACTTTGAAGCAGTTATGGTGTTGCACTCCTTAAAGTTCAAACAGAAGTGGAGAGAAAAGCTGATAACCTGCCTTCTTTTCCACCTCCATACACCAATCACTGCATGGAGCGGACATTATTGACAGATTACAAAATTACAAATACAATTTAAAAAAAATTGCAAGACTCAGCCCTGCCATTCTCAAAGGTGTTCCAGTTGCTGTTAGACAATCGTACAAGCCCTTCATTGAAGCCCGCTTGGGTTTTTTGGGGGGTATGAAGAACATTGAAGCCGTAAGGGGCCATCGGCAAGAGGTTCATCAATACCAAGGCATGTTGCCTTCGAGTCACATTTGGTGCAAAATTTACAGGCTCGGCTCAAAGGAAAATCCAAACATCCATGCAAAGCTTTGAGATCCTATACCTTTGCAATTACCTTAACATCTTCTTGAACAACTTTGGATGCTCCTAGGCATGCTGGGAAACATGGTCCATCCAAATTTCCCTCAGTTATGATGAGAAAAATATTGTACCCCATGTGCATCTTGTGCTGTAAATGCTCTAATCTGCCAGAAGGGAAATAATAAAACAAAATCAAAAAGGGTGTGAGAAAAAATAAAGCCGTTGAAAGTAAAACCATGCTTGTAGTAATCAGTGCAATCTCAACAGAATGACTGACATTTGTCCATCTTACTGCCATTTAACTGTCAGGCCTGCATTTTTTTGTCCTGCATTCCAGATATGAGATCAGCTGCCGAGAAGGAGAGGAGAGAGGGCCGCTTGACAGTGGCCAGGGATCTTTTTATTGCATGGGTGACCGGGTGGGGTGGAGCGAAGAACGGGTGACATTTTGTCATCTGCTTAACGCTGAGGTCCCTTTGGGGGGCTAATGAGTGCCATCATTTTTAGTGATCAATAAATCATGCCTTATTGATTTCTCGCCTTTACCCCCTCTAAGCCGGCTTCTGTTCTCTGAAAGTCAGAGAACAGGAGGGGAGTGGATGGAAGAGAGATAGACGGAGGAGGGAGGTATGGAGGGAGAGGCAGGTGGAGAGAGAATGGGTGGAAAGGTTGAGAAGATCCAAAAGGCTTGGAGAGGGATAGGTGGACGAAGGAGATGATAAAAGATACATTGAGGGATGAGTGATGAAGAAAAAGAAAAGAAAAGAAAAAAGGGAGGATGATTGAGTGATAAGAGAAAATGAGGGATAAACAGTATATGGTGATTCAACTGTAAATGTGGTTACAGTCAAAATGACAAAAAAAAAATGAATTCTGTGATGATGATGATGATGTTGATGATGATGATGATGATGATGGCATTGCTTGTACAACTGAATGGTTGTCGGCCCTGTGATAGACTGGTGACCTGGTCCAGGTGTACCCTGCCTTCACCCAAATGTCAGCTGTGATCAGCTCCAGCCCCCTTGACACCCAGGATAATGGATGGATGGGACTGCATTGACATTTCTACTATTAACTTTGGGCAATTCAATACTGCAAAATCATTACTGTGGTTGTTAAGTCTTTTTAGAAGAAGGCAGTCGTTCCCCTTTTGTCTTACAGGTCTGCCACACCCCTCGTGCTGATCATTATCATTAATCTAATCAGTGGACCTGCATACTGACACTCTGTAAAACTCTGTAGTACTTTCATAGAACTTTGATTCAGTTCTGTCCAAGGACACTTCGGCATGCAGACTGGAGGAGCCGGGATTCGAGCGACCAATCTCCTGATTGACGGACGACTCACTCTACCTTTGAGCCACAGCCACCCCACTTAGAGAAGCAATTTTATTTTGACTAGCCTTTTTTCTCCTGGTTTTGTTTAGGTAGGGAGCCTAGCATTGTTGCCACAGTGTTTTGATTTGCTAGGCTATTTCAATTTTATTTATAATATCTTGGGTTGGTTTTTGTTTGGCTTTTTTTTTCTCTCTCATTCATTCCCTCTAAATTTCATTTGATACAAACATGAAAATATCTCTATCCAACAACCGGATTCAAGTTTCTCACCAAACACTTGATTTGACAAGATTACATTGTTGAACACATCATGATAACGTTATAATTTCATCCAAAACAAATTATTTCTGAATAGAATCTTAATACGTCATAATGTAACTCGATGCGACCTCTGTGAATGTCATTAGCTCTTAGCTCAATTATTTAGCCAATCAGCTCTTGACAAGTTCTACACAGATTTGATGTTCACAGCTTGGATTGGAGCCTAATTAAAGCCGATCTTCAGATCACATATTTACTGAATATTGGCCAATAACGATTGGCAACTGATCACACAGTGGATGACCCCTCATGGCAAACCTAGAGGGCTAACATACGATGACCAAGGGCAGGTGAACCTGGAGTATGTTCTGTTCACAATAAATAGCTTAAGCTAACTGTAATGCAGACTCGAGGTGAACCATATGCAGACCCCCTTTGGAGGAGGTCTGAGTTTGTTTCAGAGGGTCTGTGTTTGTTTGGGTTGTTAACATATACACAAAAAAATGCTGACTTATAGCTCTGAGTTCCCTTGGGGGGCTGAGAAGGACAATTTGTAAAAAAAAAAAAAAAAAAAAAAGAATTGAAAATGATAAAATAATTAATTTACTTAAATTATGATGTAATTGCTGCATTTTTGCATGTACACAAAGTACATATAAACGATCAATTCTAAGTAACAGCTATTTAAGGAAACATTTAAATATTCACCACATATAAAGGGCAGTTTTCAGAAACCTATCAAATCAATGAAATATACAAACTCTGTACATCCGATTGGAGTTTTTTTTTTTTAATCCCACCAAATCAAGCCAAAACTTTGTATTTAATATCCACACATTTTCAGCAATGATAGGCTCAGAGGGAACTGTTATCAAGCTTTTACCCAACAGCTCCAAGATGTAGATTGATTAGACTTGAGCTCCTGGGGACCAGTCTAATGACTGGAGGAGAGATGTCAGCCTCTATGAGCCTCTTAGCGGTAATCGGGCCATAAGTAGAAGGAAAATACTGGGCTATTACCAAAGGAAATTAACGCTGGATGTCAAGGGAGCATATTGACACTGGACCCCATCACTGTTCCTCAAAGCAGCTGCAAATTTATGTTTTTTTTTTTTTTTGTAGAAAGTCAAGGGAGGGGACAGTTTTTGCTTGGAACATAGTGTCTGCCCCTATCATAAACACATCCCTGCTGCTAGATAAGAAACTCAAACTTCCACAATCTCAGCATCAAGAATGAAGACTCCATCATCTGTAAAGTAGATTAGCATGCATTTTAAGCAAGTATTTTTCTATTAATTTACAACCATAGACTGTATGAAGTTGATGGAGTCACCATAATGAGTTTATGGACCAAGGATTTTAGGCTTCAAAAGAATTTGGCCGTCACCATCTCTCTGTAGAGCAACTAGAAGGGAGCAGAGAGGGTGGATCTAAATACAACCAAATGTTTAAGAAACATTTTTTTAGTGACCAAAATGTTACAATTAACTTTCATAAATGAAAAACACAAAAAACATGTGTGACTGGTACCTGGTGTCTTGTAATTAACATTGCTACTAGTAATAATACAATCATGTCATGTATGGGCCATATCATCAGAATAGTTCTAGGTTCCTAAGGAGATGGAAAGAGAATGTAATTGTCTGCACAAGAATGACACACAGACACAGTGGATATATTTCAAAGGTAAGAGAATGTTTCTTTTCTGGTTTTCACTGTTATCTTTTCTCTCTTACATTTTGTTTTTATTTTTAAGTAGAAATAGTTAAACCAGAAAAATTATTTTTGTATAAAATGATCCCAAAAATGAAAATGAGAAAAAAAAATGAAATGACTACTAACACTTTTTTTATTATGCCCTTTTTCTGCCTTCGATCTAAATCCGAGTGATCGTTTGTTGCTCGACTTCTGTGCTAGTCATGGACTGTCCATAACTAACACCATGTTCGAACATAAGGATGCTCATAAGTGTACATGGTACCTGAGCACCCTAGGCCGAAGGTCAATGATCAATTTTATGATCACTTTGTCTGATCTGAGGGCACATGTTTTGGCGACTCGGGTGAAGAGAAGGATGGAGCTGTCAACTGATCAATACTTGACAAATCGCACCTTTCAGGTCACATGGAATGGCCCTATGTCCATCCCTATTCTCTGGAAATGGGTGTCCTAGTACTGAGCCTTCTGTTCTCATTATACACTGGATCACTAGGCTCTGTAATCACATCACATGGATTCTCTTACTATAATTATGCAGATGACACCCAGCTTTTCCTCTCTTTTCCCCCAACCTCCGATACCCACATTGCAACTCGCATCTCGGAATGTCTGGCAGACATCTCCGCCTGGATGACTGCGCATCACCTCAAGCTTAACCTGCATAAAATCGAACTCCTCTTCATCCCGGGGAAAGACTGCCCTCGCATGGACCTGTCGGTCACTGTCGAGGAAATCACAGTATTGCCCTCTGCAACTGCAAGGAACCTGGGTGTAAACCTCGATGACCAACTATCCTGCACCCCCAACGTCACTGCTGTTCTACAATATCTGCAGGATTCGGGCTTTCCTCACAAAGGACGCAACACAACTCCTGGTCCAAGCACTGGTCATCTCCCGCCTTGACTACTGCAACTCTCTCCTAGCTGGACTCCCGGCCTCGGCGACTAAACCATTGCAGCGTATCCAGAACGCTGCACCAAGCCTTGTCTTCAATCTACCCAAATTCTCCCATGTGACCTCCCTCCTCCGTGACCTCCACTGGCTCCCTGTTGCAGCACGCATCTAATTCAAGACGATGGTACTGGCCTTCAGGGCCATCAATGGAACGGCACCCATCTACCTTCAAACGCTGGTCAAACCACACGCCCCGACGCGAACACTTCGCTCCTCTACTTCAGCTGGCTGGCTGGTACCACCATCGCTGAAATCAAACAAATGTCGCTCAGCAATGTTCAGACTCTTCTCTGTTCTGGCGCCTCAGTGGTGGAACAAACTCCTGACCAATGTCGGGACAGCAGAGTCACTTGCCATCTTCTGAAAGAGGCTCAAGACTCACCTGTTTAGACTTCACCTGAACTCTGAATAGCATGACCCACTAACACCCCCCTTCCCCCCCCCCAAAAAAAAAACAAATAAGTGAGGGGACAATGTAACGCGAGATTGGCCAGAGAAACGGAGCAGCGGGGGCGGTATAGTATTCGCTGTACCGCACTGTAATGCTCTCGATCTACCGGTAAATCTTTGTTCCTACCCTCACCTATGGTCATGAGGGATGGGTCATGACTGAAAGAACTAGGTCGCGGGTACAAGCAGCCAAAATGAGTCTTCTCAGGAGAATGGCTGGCGTCTCCTTTAGAGATAAGGACAGTCATCCATGAGGAACTCGGAGTAAAGCCGCTGCTCCTTTGCGTCAAAAGGAGACAGCTGAGGTGGTTCAGGCAACTGGTAAGGATGCCCCCTGCACGCCTCCCTAGGGAGGTGTTTGAGGCATGACCAGCTGGGAGGAGGCCAAGGGCAAGACTCAGGACTAGGTGGAGAGATTATATCTCCACACTGGTCTGGGAATGCCTCGGGATCCCCCAGTCAGTGTTGGCTGATGTGGCCAGGGAAAGGGAAGTTTGGTGTCCCCTGCTGAAGCTGTTGCCCCTGTGACCTAACACCAGAAAAGCGGTTGAAGATGAGAATGATGATGAAGACCATATTATTCAAATGCAATAGATATTAAATGCATTTATTTGCCATATTTTCCCCATTATACCCATATTGTTTCTTTGTCACTATTTAAAATGCCAACACACAAGCCATTTTTGTTACTGATTAGTTAAAAATATTTGAATGGGTTGTGATTTAAATGTCTGATTAAAAAGGTGTCATGGTTGACATCCCATCCAATCATACAGTTCTATCTCTTGATGTGGGACTCCTTCAGGGTCTGTGCTTGCAGGGGTGACACAGGACTGCTGAAAAGGGTGGATGTGTGTAAACCAAAATTTACTTACTAGCGTATGGTGTGAACACAGGATTAGGAGCATACACAACTACAGACAGCACTATTACTCACACAACCACATAGAGAATTAACACATTCTTATCCATAATGATGATCTGCAGTGATCTACAAAGAAAAACACAGATGGATATTGAGTGAAATTCCAATAAAAGCCAACATGAAACACTTGAATCTGATTAATGTCCATTAAATAAATCTGCAATCACAAAGCCATGAAAAAATCTGCTCAGTAAACCGCCACCAGTTATGTGTTATTTGCAGAGTGTAACACTGTCACATGCAACTCATTTTATAACTCCGAGGCTGTGTTCGCCTGCAAAATGATGATTTGGAACGGGACCAAAATGCATTGTCCTTTACAGCCATATGCTTTGTTTTACCTGCTGCACACGTTAATGCAACGCTGAATGGATATCAATTAATAACTAATATTTCAGCTGCTTTGCTTGGATACAGACAGTATCATTTTTGTTAATGGAGTTCTTCAACTTTTAATTGGTTGTGAAAATAATATGCCAGTCTCGCTGGCACACATTTCTGGTAGAGCAGCAGTACATCACAAATACATGCCTTGCCAATTAAAAACTTTATGTGTGGTTGAGAATTTTCAATTGTCACCCACAAAGAATACTCTTTGTATGACCTTTATTTATTTATTATTATGTACAATAAAATGCAGTTGTAGCTCATTTACTAAGAAAAACGAGACAAAATGAAACACAGAAGTTCATTCCTATAACACATTTTTTTTAAATTTGTGTCAGAATGAATGTTAACAGCAGCAAAAAAAACTACTCTCTGGCCAACAGCATAACCGCTACAGTCTACGTTGGCTGGGTCCACACCGAGCGGCCTCTGAAATGAGATGGTCTGCTCAACAGAGGATTTCCTGATTGTGACTCCTTTGTCACTCCATTTGCCTTGCAGCCATTCAAGGTTGGTGAGAAACAGTATTAACAAAATAACGAACATTTTCTGAACCAGAGATCATATTTTATGATGTTGGGTTTTGAAGGATCAGTTGGATCCTCTAAATCAAGAAAAAGAAGGCAGCTCTTTCTGGCTGCATTTGAAGGAGTCTTGTGACAGCCAAAATTTGACAGCCTTATTGCCGCTGCAGTGAAACATTCGGCCTTCAAATGCAGCCTCCAAAGGGTGCAGACCCTGGATTGAGACACAGCTATTGTCAACCAATTTTGACTGTGTTTGAGCACCTAATATCATTGATGTAAACACAGAGTCCTGTCCTCTGTCCTGAGATCCGTCCATCAAGGTCAGCTTGTTCCTGATGAATCCACAATGATCAATGTTGATCTCTGTAACGATGAGGGACCAACAGTCAGTGACCTATTGCTGGGTAATCTTGAAGTCTTTTCATCCATCTTATTTTCCTTCAACCAAATTAGACAGCCAGGAGCATGTTGGGTAGTGGAGTAGCCTTAGGTCCTCGCTGTGAACTGCTCGGTTCGGTCTTTACAACCTTCATCCTTTCAAGGGTGCGGCTGCTGAATTGGAGCATAACTGCCAGACAAAAGCCACTGAAGGTATAAACTGAGTGGGGTCAAAGGTCATGGATTATGGAGTGAGTGTACACAAAGGACATTCCCATCTGACACCAGAGACCATCTGTGAACAGAGACGGACGTTACCATCACAGATGAGCACCTGTTATCAGGTTCCAAATGAATGCATGCCAATGCATTTGTATTTTCATTTGTCTCATCATTCCGTTATTTAATATGTTAAACATGAAGTGTTTGGTATGTGTTATTATTGTTATTGTATTTTATATTGTGATGATTTATTTATATACATAGATTTATATTGCATTATTATTTAAATTATTTTTGTTGTATTTGCATACATTGTATGAGGGACCAGGAGCAGGGGGATATAAAAAAAGTTAAATGGATAGTTCAGAATCTTGTCTGTGTGTTCGAGACGTCTGGAGACATTTTCAAGAAATTTCATTCAGTTCTTCTAGTTGCCGAGTTCGCTTATGCTATGGCTAGCGCAAGTCAATGGTTCTTAGCTAGACAGGCATTAAAAACAGTCTTGCCCACTCTCCAGTGCACCCGAGGCAAATCCATTGTAACGGCAGACTATCGATGTACATATGTGTTGATAGAATGTTTGAAATAAAACCAACCTTGCATTTTTAAGGATTTATGTCTCAGCAGCAGCGTGTCATACTTCCTAGTAGGCTATGGCAGCGGTGGAGTGATATCACCTAGCACTTATAAGTTACCGGTTCTATAATAGTTTCTTTACCTGCTGTCATTGCTACAGACGCAGAGTAGCCTGCAGTGCTAGTTTCTTCAATCTCACAGAAATGGCCACTTTTGGAGAATATACTGAAACTTTTGAAGACTCTGATGAGGAGTTTTTTTCCACCCAAACCCAACCGTACCTGTACGAGCCTGAATATACAGAGGAAGAATTGCGCGAGAGGGATGCTCAAAGGGCAGAACGTGAACGAGCGTCTGTGGAGACCGAGATAGCCACCGCTGGAGCTGAGAACCAGGACCGAACAAACAGAGACTGGTGGTGCCAGGAGGGAATCCCCCGCAACGCATCCGAGGGTTTGCGGGTCTACGGACGGAGCAGAGGTCCAGGTTCGCAGTGCGTAGTTGTGGGTTCGCGTGGCCTTGGGCTGCCCGGTGTTTGCCTGAGGTCCAAGCGCTTTTCACCCAGGTCTGAGGGCATGAGTCCCAACAATTCGTCCCGGTTCGATTGCCTATTTACGGGCAGTATTTTGGGCGGCGCGTCTTAGAGTTTTGAGTCCGACGGAGAGTCCGCATGTGTGGATTCGCGGAGCCGCCCGCTGCCCGGTGTTGATCTGCGGTCCAAGGGCTTTTCACCCAGCTCTGAGGGCACGAGGCCCGACTATTCGTCGGTGTTCATGTGTCTATTTACCGGAGGGAATCCCCGCAACTCGCCTGAGGGTTTACAGTTCTCGGGACGGAGCAGTGGTCCAGGTTCGCGGTGCGTAACTGTGGCTTCGCGTGGCCGTGGGCTGCCCGGTGTATGAGTGAGCTCCGAGGGCTTTTCAGACAGCCTTGGGGGTATAAGTGCCGACAGTTTGGCCCGTTCGATTGCCTATTTACGGGCAGTATTTCGGGCGGCGCGTCTTAGAGTTTTGAGTCCGACAGAGCAAAGTAAAGTTCCGCTGCTGCTGAGAAACTAGTTCCTCAAAAAATGGATGATTCATGCGATGCAAGGTTAGTTTTGTTTCAAATAGTATTCTATCAACACAGATATGTACATCGACGGTCTAGTGTTTTAATTGATTTGCCTCGGGTGCACTGTGGAGTGGGCAAGACGTGTTTTTAATGCCTGTCTAGCTAAGAACCGTTGACTTGCGTTAGCCATAGCATAAGCGAACTCGGCAACTAGAAGAACTGAATGAAATTTCTTGAAAACGTCTCCAGATGTTCGAACACACCAGATCACTTGGAAAATAGGTCTTACGTCCAAAATTCCGAACTATCCCTTTAAATTAATAAAAAGTGTATTTAAAGAAAGAAAGAGTTCTATAAGAGTTCACATCATAGCATCTACACCAGCTAAATGCTCCAACAAAGACTATGCCATGTGGTTGAAAGCACTGAAAGCCAATAAGTTGACTTTTGAGCTGAGATTCTCTCCTGTTTATCCCTCCTAAATGTCAAGCTAGCCTGAGTGGTATATTGGTGGTATTTTGACAGAATAAAACAAGGTCCACTTCCACAGCTCTCACTCATATGTCCTTCATCAGTGCATGGAGTTTGCTTAGCTTTAATAAAGTTGTTGTTCCTTTATGTATGGATGGCACAGTTTATTTGTACATCTTTATATGCATATCCATTCAACAGCTCTCCAACCTACAATGACAAATCACATTCCCCTGTGAACCGTCACGCCACCCTCTGTTCTGGGTTGTACCAACATTAGTTCACACGGGTTGGGATGTTCTGTTTTAATTACGTTATGGCAGGAAGGGTGGGGGGTGGGGGGGGATGACATTAGCAACATCTAATTAACAGCATGTGTATTAGTGGTAGGCCACCATCAAAACTGTATCTAAATTAATTAGGTTTTGATTTAAGATATTAAATTCTAATTAATCATTGGGAAGTAGAAATGATCCTTGACGTCGCTCCAGCTGCGAGGCCGGCTCACCCATGTCATAGCTGGGTTGTACTACTTTATGGCTGTTCCAAGGGTGTGGGGGAGAGGGGGACAATTAAAAGGAAATTGGAGGCCACCTGGTACTTAAAGTTAGAAATAATAGAGATGAGCTGAGCTGAGCCTGCAGTGTAGAGAGATCAGCAGCAGGACCTACAATGTCATATGACATGATATCCATCAAATAAATTAAACAACTAGCAAAGCTTAACATCATGAAACATGTGGGTCTTAGTTTGGAGCAGCATTTCCCAACACAGGACGATAGCCAGAGAAGCTGATCATCGAAGATACTCAATTGTTTGAAGCTTGGTTAGTAAATGAGCAGAAAAAAAAGACAAGACCAAAATGACACGCAAATATATGGAAGGTAAACCATTCCCACAACTCATTGACCATGGTACAGTAATTGTAGGCTACACTTTGTTGAGAAAAGAGGTTGAAATGTGGTGAGGTTTCAAACCATGTAGACCTACACATATACATGCATATCACAGACTATTATTACTTGTTTAAATGTGGTATGAACAGTTCATTAGTGACTACACTTATAACCATTACAGATGCCCAATTGTTTGTAAAAAAAATATGCGAGAGATTCATGGATCGAGAGAGGAAGGGGGCCCACAGAGAGACCAGGGGTCCGTTTCACAAAGCAGGTTTAGTGAAAACCTTGAGTTAGTTAACCCTGAGATGAGGGAAACTCTGGTTTTTCGGTTTCACAAAGCTAGTTCAGCATAAATCTGGGTCAGTTACCCGGGTAACATGCTCCGTGAAACTAACCTGCTCGCTAGCAGGTTTGCTTCAACAAACCTTGAGTTTCTCCCTACATGTCTCCGCCTTTTTCCGGAATCTGAACCAACTCTGAAAAAAATGTGCCGTCCTTTCATCGCCAACCTAATCGATATGGAAATAAAAGTGATTCTAGCAGCTTTGCGTCGGGAGAGGATTTTGATTACCTTTCCTTTCAATCACATTAGATATTATCTAAACAATATTCTCCGACATTTTCAACATTTCATATCGCGGACATAATCCGCAACCAGATTCTTTGCGGAGGTAGTGTTTTTGCGAACGGGAGATTTATGAAATGTTTAAGTACATTCCTGTGTTGAAATACCTGCTTATATTTACTGTTTAATATGTGAAATATGATTAAAATCATATGCCTTAGTCAACGTATTTGCGCAATATTCTTATGCTTAATTTTCAACTGAAGCCACTTTCTTTCTGTGCCTGGGGGGATTATACCCAATAAAAATAATAATTTATGTGTTGCGCTACTTTGTGATTTACGGGGATTGAACCGCTGTCGCCAGCACTGTGGGCGACGTTGCTAACCATTACACCACCGTGACGCTATACAACTCAGAAAATAAACCATTTTTACCTTTAGATCAATAGACTGTTTAATTCAGTTATACACATTAGATCGGGCAGTAAATGTCTGCCACGCCAACTATCGCTACTGTTGCTGCAGTTACGTTGCTCCGCTTTCTCAGGATGAGCTCGTTTTCTACATAAACACTCGGTAATATCTAATGACGCTCTCCCCGTTGCCATGGTGAATCGTAGTATCGGAGCTCCATTGATGATGGCTTTGTAGAGTCGGCAGGCACGCGCGTAACTCAGAGTTTACATACTCAGAGTTGAGTGAACTAATTCAAAACCGTTGTTCTGAAACCGAAAACTCAGAGTTTCCCATCTCAGAGTTGTTCAACTCAGAGTTCAGGGTTAGGTTCAGAGTTTGTTGAACCTGCTTTGTGAAACGGGCCCCAGATGTTTGTATTACACCCCTGCTATTAAGGACTGCATTGCAAACTGTGCTATTGGAGTTTTACATACATTCAATTTACTATTTTTGCATTAAAAAAATCTAAATCAGACAAGACAACTTAAAGTAATTTTAAATATAAAACAATTAAGGTGACCCAAAGCACTTGGCTATTGGTAATTGCAATATTTCTCATTTTTGTAGGGCTACATATTTGCCAAATTACGAAAATGTAAGTATAGTACAGTACAGATTGTACCACTACTGAACAAAGAAAAAAAATAATGGAAGGTGTTTACTTGCACTGGATTATTGCAACATATTTTTCTCCAGCCGTGCAAAGCCCATACCATCCACATAATGTAGTTGCTCTGCATTATGAGGCATAATGTAAAGGCTTCTCTCCCTCATGGCACATGAGTGATGAGGGTTAAAGTTGGAATCATTATCACATCACTGGCTCTGTTGAATCATGTGTTTGGATTGGATATTGTTGTGCTACTTGTGTTGTGCCACTTGGCCCTTGTTCAGGGGACGATCAGGCCGTTGCTTTTGTGAATACAGACGGGAGGTACCGATGCTAAATGAGTCTCTTTTTCTCTACCTCAGCTCTTACTGGCTGCTGCTCCCTGTGCGATGATTAGTTGTATCCCGAGGGGAAGATGAGTTAGCAGAAGCAAACTCTCTCTAATGAGCTAAGCTCTGCCCCTCTCTGCCGTCCCTCCTGCATCCCCCTCGTCATATCACCCATCCCTTCCTCCCTCTGAGGACTCAGGGTGATGGGGTGGTCCCAGGAGGGGGTCCGCAGCACACCTGTTCTCCCCCCCATTCTGTAATCATTGCATTTCTGCACTCCCTCGTCGATGAAGGGGGTATTCCTTCTTTCCCAGCTGGGACCTCCATTGTCTGTTTATCTTTCTTCCTCTGCTCCTCCTCTCTATTTCTTATTTTATTTTATTTTATCATTATCACTCCTTCCTGACCACTCCTCAGCTAAACTGCCTTTGTCTGATCCCTGTGTATGGAAATTCCCTGATACTGTTTAATCATTTATTGAGTGTATGTTGCTTATTCACATACACGGGTAAAAATGATAAATGTAGTTGAATGGAATAATGCTGGCAGACTGCAGGAGTGACAAAAGGCCACCTGGCTCCAACCCGCCCCTCCCCTCCTGTTCCCAAGACAACACTTCCCTCCTGTTAATTAGGGCAAATTTTTGTTTACATAATAAACTTCAGGGTCGCTGACGACAAACGGCATCTTGGGACATGGGGGGCGGAGGTGCAGGGGGGCAGAGGCAGATGGGTGTGTGTGTAATGGTAACTCGTGGCTGAACAAAACATCTTACCTGCCACCTTACAGCATCAAATTCCCAGAAGCCATTGGGAGGACACGTGTTTTGGCGTGGGCTGGGAGACAGAGAGGCCTGAAGGGGGTAAGTGGAGCTTGTCCTGTCACCCTCAGGGGCAGGAATATGGCTCAAGACCAAAGTTATGGTCTGTCTAATTAGTCCAGTGAAGGCTCTGATAACAAATAAACATAGAGGAGGTTTGGGGGGCTCTCCTGAGTCCTCTAATAGCGCCGCCAGTCAGAGACGCACCTCCAGGCCACACCTTGGTGTTAATCATCAAAACCATCTGTTCTTTTCACCTCTTTTTTCTTCATAAATAATATTAACACTTCACACATCCAAATTATATTTTTTTGATCCTGTTTTAATAGTACCATTGTATCAAATTACTTTTTCATGTGTAGAAAGTCTCAGTTTGTCAAAGGTTTCTCCGAGTATCATTTTGTTTATTATTTTCACAGTCTTTTTAAATTGACAAACATCATTTGTGTAATTCATGAGGACTGTACATATTTAATCTGAAATAAGGTTGCACGGTGGTCCACTGGAAAGGACATGACTCATGCTGTATTATTGTTTCATAGGTGATAAAATGTCAATAGTATTTGTATATTTATCTATTTTTTTTAATTTTGCACTTGTTGACAATTCTTGTCACTTTGTTTCATAGATGCAGGCAGCTAGCTAGCAAGTATTAATTAATCCAACCTCCAACGTTCCCATTGGTTGACAGATTCTCCCAGGTGCTAAAATAAATATCAGTCAGCATACATACTCAGACTTTTATGAAAAATGTAGATTCAGAGGTCTGCAAGCATGCTAAAAATAAAGTGCCACAAGATAATCTTATTTGGAAGTAAAACTAAACGTCAGTTTGACCAGAGGTTTGGTAGTTGTTGTTCATTGGGAGCTTGTGGTAAGTAAGCTGATGTTTGGTCTCTGGTTTCTTTTTCAAACACATTTTTTGGATTTATTTAAAAGCTGTTTGTTTTTTTTCCCCATGAGCCTCCTTTTCATGATGGTGTCATATCCCCTGAAATTCGTAATAAATTAGACGAGTACAATATAATCATGACAACTGATAATGATAGCGATGATCTGCAAAACTATGAAAATGATACTCATGATGGAATAAACTAGAATTATCCTTCAAGCCTCACTTTAAATATCGCTGGAATAGTTGTTATATTAGTGATGTGTTTAGCCTCTGAAGAGAATAAAAGAAAGTTAAACTAAATCAATGGCATGATAAGACCCTGGTAACTGACCAGTGAGAGCTGCAGTCTTCTGGCCTCTGCCAGCTGCTTGGCTGCGTGTGGTCGGCAAGCATCACATCTTATAAAAGGGCAAGCGCTTTCCAGTCATACGTCCATCAAGGCTGTGCCCCAGTGGGCCAGCGTGGAGCCATAATCCCTGGAAGTGCCCCTATGGTTCTTGCTCTACATCCCTTATCCCCTCCATCCTTTCCTCAACACCTCCCTTCCCTCCATGCTGTTGTTTTCCTCCTCTCCTCCCCAGGCAGGAGGTGTTTGGACCACGCAGCGTGACCTGGCTGCCAGCGGAGGGTTACAGGGAGGGGCTCCGGGGCCACAGGTGAGGCCTGAGCTCAATCTACCCCCCTCCATCCTGCCTCTCCCTCCACCTCCCCTGGGTGCCAACTTCACCAACCCTCCTCCCCCCCATGCCCAGCAGGCCAATCAAGCCATATCTGTGTGCCATGCAACGTGGGGACCAGGGGGACAGAGGAAGGGAGGAGGCTAATGGTGGAGCAGGCAGGCCAAGGCCCCATGTGGACCTCCTGTCCCTCTGAAAGTCTCACAGGATCTGTGTCGCCATCACCACCACGTTTAATTACCTCGCTCATCTTCATTAATTCATGGGGCTTCTTTATGCCCTGCAGACCGGAGACAGATAGAGAGTAAGGAGGGGGGAGGGGGGCTGTAGACAGAGGTAGAGAAAGAGACGCCACTCCGCTCAACAACAATATCAACAACAACAACAGCGGCAGCAGGCGCAACAAAAACAACAACGCCCAGCAGCTGGTGCTCAGTGCTGGAAGCAGCAGCTCGGTGACCTTGTCGTCCCTCTGGGCACTCGGTTAGGACCTACAGTGCAGGAGGCTTTTTGCCAGTTGAGGGCCACGGGGCTCCAGGGTCAGTTTGGCCATACCAGGCCCTCTCAGCCCTGGAGACAGTGGAAAACAAATCCCTGCCGTCTGGCCAGAGCGCACCTCTGAGACTGAACACTAAACAGTCTCTATTGATTTGAGGCACTAAGGGCTGTTCCCTGGACAAAGTGACCATAATGAGATTAGATGCTCAGATGCTGCTCACAAGACACTGTGATCAGAGTGCTGGGAAATAAATGCCTTTTTAGTGGACCAAGGGATCAGCTTCACGTGTGTTTAAGTAAATGCTGTAGGAAAAAAAAATGTCAAGTGAAAGTATCATTTATCACTCTAAATTGATTGGACTGTCCGAGCAGTTAGTTATCATCTATGTCCACAAACGTCTTTAAATATCTGTATTCAAAGCCTCATATTATTGACTCCAGTTATAATAGCTGCTTGTTTCACTAATTAGTTCTTTGTGTTGCAAAGCCTTTATTTTCATACAGAAGTTGTGCCCTGCTTCCAGCCTTCAAATGCTCCTTTTCTCTCTACAATATGTTCAGCCCTCTGTATTAGTATTAGGCGGGTGCATATATATTAAAAAAAAACACCTAACCCTAAAATAATTCTAACAAAAGGTTTTTCAACAGTTTTTTTTTGTAGTATTAGGTGTCCTTAATAACATACTAAAAGTTTACCAAATTTTGACCACTATAAAGGTGTCATTTTCAAGATAGCGTCCATGGTCTGTAAGAAACCCTAAAAATAGCCTATTTGACCTTGACAAGTAATCTTGGTATCTAACCCCATGTTTTCTGGGTCTATAAATCCATTGGACTTATCTAAATTGCACTGACATGATCACATACTTTAAATTACTGTAAGGTATATCTTTGTTTGGGTTGAACCAAATATCGAGTCATGTAAAGGCAAGGACACATCAGAACAAAGATTGGGCATCGGAGAGTCTGGATAGGTCGGTGACATGAGTAACATGAGTACAAATAATGCATAATAAGAGTAATAACTTGTAATGCTAACTAAACTTATGCTAACTAGTCGATTATGTGCAATGTAATGGCAGCTAGTTGCTAGTGAGTTAACAACAAATAGATTAGGCTACAGACTAATCTGAGGGGATCCAAACTCACACACTGTTTTGATCAACATATGATCAATGTATTGTACTTCCTTATCAGCTCAATACATGTCATATGCAGACTTTACTGTACGCAATAATGGTAAAGCAACAGTTTTTTTTGATAGTTATAGTGAAGATCCTTCCATCAAAGACAATACACATCAGAGACGTGGTGCAAACACTCATCCCATCGTTAGATTCAATGCAGAGTTTCCGGATCTTCCAACAGACAAGGTCTTATCAATCTTATGACCGTGGAGCTGAAGAAAGTGGTCTACACTCTTATCAATGCATTAGCTGATGCAGATGTGGACATTGTCAAAGCTGCAGTCAAGGCCTCAGAACATCAGCCAACAACCTTGATAGGAGAGGATACAGACCTACTCATTCTTCTCCTCTACTATGCTGGGATGAAAAACAGAGGCCTCTATTTTCGCTCAGACAAGTCCAATGCTAATAAAGTGTACAACAGTGAGATGAAACAAGTCTTGGGTTGTGACTTGTGTTCCCAGTTGCTGTTTATACACGCCTTCACGGGATGTGATACAACGTCCCACATTTTTAGTGTTGGCAAAAAGACAGCATTCCAGAAACTTGTAAATGGGGACTCAACCATCCAGTCCTGTGCAAATGTGTTTCTGCTCCAACATCAAGCAAGGGATGTCATAGAGGACCATGGGACCAAGGCCATGGCAGTTTTGTTTGGCGGAAATAGTAACGATTCACTTGGCCCTTTGCGGTACAACATTTTTAGCAAGAACATTGTTACTGCCAAATAATTTGTTGCTCAAGAATGTCTGCCTCCAACTGAGTCCTCAACCAAATACCACTGCCAAAGAGTTTACTTACAGATCATGGTGTGGATTGGAAAGGAAGGTGACATGAACGCAGTGGATTGGGGATGGAAACTGGTGGAGAACCGGTTATGTCCAGCAAGACTGCTGCCCCAGAAGACTTCCTGCTGATGATCCACTGCAATTGCACAACTGCCTTCCGATCACAACTCTGCAGTTGCAGGGCATATGGACTACCATGTACGCCTGCTTGTGGACTATGCCGACTTGAGAATTGTGAGAATCACAATAATCCACCTCTATGGGACGAGGAGTGTGAGGATTAATAGTAAATAAATAAATAAATGTATATATATTTATTTATTTAATCCACCTCTATATATATATATATATATATATTTATTTATTTAGTTATTCATTTTCCATTAATCGTCACACTCCTCGTCCCATATAGGTGGATTATTGTGATTCTCACAATTCTCAAGTCGGCATAGTCCACAAGCAGGCGTACATGGTAGTCCATATGCCCTGCAGCTGCACCGTTGTGATCGAAAGGCAGTTGTGCAATTGCAGTGGATCATTAGCAGGAAGTCTTCTGGGGCAGCAGTCTTGCTGGACATAACTTGCTGGACTATACCAGCTGATATATATATATATATATATATATATATATATATATATATATATATATATATATATATATATATATATATATATATATATATATATAGCTGGTATAGTACAATGGTTATACAGTTATGTTCACTGACTAGAACCCGGGAGACCGGGGTTCGAATCCCAGTCAGGACGAAAAAAAACATCATGCAGTAAGGGTCCTTAGGCAAGACCCCTCATGATATACAGGCCTACCTCAGGCATGAGTGAACACAAAAATAGAGTCATACCGGCTCAGATGTCGCCCGGGTCAACAAGGTCTGCGTCAGTTGCTAGGGGACCAGGGCAAACTGATGAGAAATGGGCTACTGGAACAAAACACAGATAGACGAGGGCAGAAAATATGGAGTTGTTGGAATGCTACTATACAAGCAATCCCAGAGAGAGGGGTTACATGCAGCGAATGTGGGACCATTGGATACTTCGAAACACACAATCAGGGCTAACAAAGAAACAGCTGTTAGCCCAGTGTTCCAACATCCGTAACCGAAATCTACTATCACAACTAGAGATTAATGAAATACAACAACGATGCTACGGCACGGGGGAGCCAGGACAACAGGTCAGCGGGGGGAGGTCATCCCCCCAACCAGCAATTGGGTACCAAGCCCCAACAGACAACAGCCTCAACACAAGAGCTGCTGACCTGAGAAGGAAGATCCTGACCCAACTAAAAACCTGGAGCCCCCTACGAATACCGAAGCTGAGTTGCCAAGTACCTTCAGAAGATCTACTAGTGGGTGTGAACACTGCTCTGAAGACAATCCCCACAGGAACCCCCTCAGTCAGATCATCACGAAGAGTGGCTACGGGTACCGATTCCATAGTGGGGCAACAATCAGCCACCTGCTCTACATGGATGACATCAAGCTGTACGCCAGGAGCGAGCGAGAAATAGACTCACTGATCCACACCACCAGGATCTATAGCGATGACATAGGGATGTCATTCGGATTGGAAAAGTGTGGCCAGATGGTCTCCAAGAGAGGCAAGATGATCAGGACTGAGGGGATCGACCTACCAGAGGGCAACATAGGTGATATCCAAGACAGCTACAAGTACCTTGGCATCCCGCAGGCCAATGGAAACCATGAAGAGGCCACAAGGAAATCAACCACAGCCAAATACCTCCAGAGAGTAAGGCAGGTCCTGAAAAGTCAGCTGAATGGTAAGAACAAGGTCCGAGCCATCAACATGTACGCACCACCAGTCATCAGATACCCTGCTGGTATCATAAGCTGGCCAAAGGAGGAAATAGAAGGCACAGATATCAGGACTAGAAAGCTCCTCACCATGCACGGAAGGTTCCACCCCAAGTCCAGCACCCTGAGGCTATACACTAAGCGGAAAGAGGGAAACATTGAAACATCGAAAATTCGAGATTACATCGAAAAAATGGCCCCGAAGGATGAACTGCTAAGTGAATGTCTCAGGCAGCAGAACCCTGATGAGAGTGCAGAGGAGGAGGAGCAGACAACCTGGAGGGACAAGCCCCTACATGGCATGTACCACCGTCAGATAGAGGAAGTGGCTGATATCAAGAAATCCTACCAGTGGCTGGAAAATGCAGGACTGACAGACAGCACAGAGGCACTAATCATGGCAGCACAAGAACAGGCCATAAGCACAAGAGCCATAGAGGCCAGGATCTACCAGAGCAGATCAGACCCAAGATGCAGACTGTGCAAAGAAGCCCCCGAGACAGTCCAGCATAGTAGAAGGGTGTAAGATGCTAGCTGGATCAACGTACATGGAGAGGCACTACCAAGTGGCTGGGATAGTACACAGGAACATTTAGAACCAGTATGGAATAGAAGTATCCAAATCCCAATGGGCCATACCACAGAAGGTGACTGAGAACAACAGGGCCAAGGTTCTGTGGGACTTCAGCTTCCAGACTGACAAACAGCTCCTGGCTAACCAACCGGACATAGTGGTGGTGGACAAAGAGCAGAAGACAGTGATGGTGATAGATGTGGCGATCCCAGCTGACGCCAACATTAGGAAGAAGGAACACGAGAAAATTGAGAAGTACCAAGGGTTGAAAGAGCAGCTGGAACAGATGTGGAAGGTCAAGGCTAGCGTGGTCCCCGTGGTAGTGGGGGCACTCGGGGCAGTAACCCCCAAACTGGGAGAGTGGCTCCAACAGATCCCAGGAACAACATTTGAAGCCTCAGTCCAGAAGAGTGCAGTCCTAGGAACAGCCAAGATACTGCGCAGAACCCTCAAACTCCCAGGCCTCTGGTAGAGGACCAGAGCTTGAGGATGACACAGTTACCACCCCACCAGGGGTGAGAAGATGTTTTTTTAATTGTTTAAATATATATATATATATATATATATATATATATATATATATATATATATATATATATAAATAAAGGGCAAGAAAAATATATAAAAATGTAAAAAAACACAAAAAAGTTAGCAGTACTGAGCCTTCACGTAGCAGCCCTGTTTTGACTAATTTAACAGTACCACACAGTTCTAATAAATTTATTCTTTGTTGGAATTGAAAGAATGGTTATGAACTACAGAAACCACCAATATAAGGCAAAACGATACGAGAAAGGAGAAATATGCAATTACTTGTACTTATTTTTGTCAGGCTTGGACAAAAGGAGAGGACCCAGATGCAGATAGAAACGGTTTAGACAGGCTTTTATTTCTGAATCAGCTTTTGTCTTCTTCAGAAGTAGTGACAAATAAAAAAGGCTGCAAAACTCTTGACTCGTCTAGAAGACGAGGGCTAAGAAATCAAAACCAACAAGAAAGCAATTGAACAAAAAACACTCCTACGGAGGAAAAACTTCTATATCTGCTCTACCCTTAGAAAAACACATACGATATGAAAATTACAAAGAAAGGCGCTCTCAAGGAGGATCGAGGTAAACAGGCTACAAACTTAAACTACTCTATTATGCAATATAAAAGGTACAAACAAAAGATCACTCCACAAGGAGGAAAATCAAAAGGCTGAGAAAAGCTCTACACTGAAACAAAGAAACACTGACCAAAAACTTTATGCAACACAAAATCACTCTTCTTCAGAGGTACAAAAATGATTTCAGAGATACAAACTTGGCGACGAATCAATGGCAAGGCTATGGTACGGGGCTTGAGGTACTCGAGGGGACGAAACACTCTGGCAACGAGACAGGGGAAGACACAGACTATATAGACATCAGGAGAGGGAGCACAGGTGAGAACAATCAGGGATTAGGGGAGACATCAGACTGGTGACACAGGAGGAAGGGCAAGTGACCTGAAATGAGAGGAGAGTTACTTTTCAAAATAAAACATAAAATCCACAAGACAGAAAACCCAAGACAGGACGGCCCTCACCGCGGTGTGACAATTTTTTTATATAAATATGCTTGTAAACATTCACTTTAATATACAATTGTACTTGTAATCACTTATTTATCATGCACATAATGTTAGAATATTACATGGTTAAAATATGTATCAGGCACTAGTATTCCTGGTCTAGGAGGAATACAAAGGAGTAATGGTCATTTTAAGGACCTGGCGGCTGCCATTTTGAAAATGGGGCCTTTCTGAGTATTACACTTTGGTAATTTTTTAGTACGTTTATAAGTACATCTGATACTACTATAATCCACTGAGAAACCTTTTGTTAGAATTTTTTTGGGGTCAAGTCATATTTGCACCTGATTATATCTGAATGACACTCTTTCTGCTTTACTAATTTCACATCTCCTGCAGTCAAGAATGTCAGTTTTTTAACTGTATTTCTCGTCTTTTATCGTACAGTACATACAAACCCCTATACACATGTACATGCACACAAGTTAAACAATAACATAATAACCTAAAATATCATAATGAAATAAATCAATAGAATTAAATCAATAAAGAAAATACATTTTTGAAAGAAGTTCATAGTACATGTCCACATACAATAGCAATATGAAAAATAAATTAAAAGAGGAAGAGATGTAGGAGAGAGAGAGTTGTACATTGCACCAAAACTATTCATTTGTCCCAGTCTTCCATATTGTTTGGTCCATTATTGGTCTCCCTCCATACACCTCCTTCCTTACTAAACACAGCAGGCTTTATGTTCCTTCATACACCATTGCATTGTTTACCAGAAAAAAAACATGCTGTATTGGGCGGCATCGTAGTACTGTCCCCCTCACAGAACAAGGGTTCTGGGTTTGCTTTAGGGTTCTCCGGCTTCCTCAAATACATCCAGATTAGGTTAATTGCTTACTCTAAATTGCCTGTATGTATGAATGGTTGTCAGCTCTGTGATAACCTAGGGACCTGTCCAGGGTGTACCCCGCCTCTCACCAAGTGTCAGCTGGGATCACCTCCAGCCAGCTGCAACCCTCTAAAGGATAAGCAGTTACACGTAATGGATGGATTGGTTTCACAGCACTCTGTTCTTAGTTTTAGTTGTAAAAATGGTCTAAAATTTACTGCATTTACTCCCATTACTCTTAGCGATGCTGGACAGTTGGCTTGAATTTCATCTGCAGTCAATACAGGCAACCCTGATGCAATCGGCTGAGAGCCACCAGTTAATACGGTTTGTTCCATTTGTGATGGCGACCAAATGATGGTTACTTTGTGTTCATTAGGTTTCCTTTGTAACACCATTTTAAAAATACAACATATAACCTCAGCTTCGCGAAATAGTTAGCTATGAGATGCATTAGTTTTGCTCAACCAGATAAGATTGGAATTGTGCAGTGATACAAGGATATGAGTTGATTGATACAGTACAGTTGATGGACATTTTTGGGGAGGCGGGGACTGTAGTGAGCGGAAGCTCAGCTCTGTGCGAGGCTGTTTTGGGCTTTGTTCCTCCATCTGAGCACCAGGATGGCTGGAGTCGGGCCCCAGCAGCTAACACTGACACTCAGGCCCCACAGAGCAGAAAGTTAATACTGCGACAGATGTGTCGCCTCCGTGCTGCCTCCCGGCCATGCAGAGACCCCACTCCACCCCTCCTCCTACTCCATCCTTGACATCCTCCTTCTCCTGCCCACTTCTCCCTCTTCCTCACATTTGTTCTGCATCTCTCTCAGTAATGAAGCAGTATAGAGCTTAGGAATAAAAACAATAATGCTGTGTGATCAGTCAAAGCACTCCAAGAGAGGTGACGACTATTATGTTCACATCAGTTCCCTATGAATACTGCACAAACTCTCTGCTCTGATGAAGGCCACAATATGGTGTAGAAACTCGACTGTTTTTTTTGTTGTTTTTTTTAAACATATACATTTGCACTGTTTAGCATATTGAAAATGTGACCTACATTGGAAACAGTATAGAGTGCATTTTAAAGAATAAATGCAATATTTTATGTATTTTTCCTTCAATACCAACTGTAAAGCTTGGTGGTATCAACACAAAAAAAATGTCAACGTAAATGTAATCATTATCCTTAACCTAACTGTATGCAGTTGTATTAAGCCCAAACATGATGTTTTTACTAAATTTAACTAAGTGGTTTTGCTGCTTTAACATTAGTTTTAGAGTAATGTCATCACGACTGACAGAAAAAAGTTCAGGCGCAAATGATACTTGTATTTGAAATTAAGTAGTTTCAAAGTTGTACAGACCGGCGCAGACAAAATGGAAAATATGTGTCGATATACACAAATCAATATTTTGGCAAATTCATGACCTGCTATGAGACTATATTGGTTGAGCTGACACAGGTTCTTCACTTGTCTTATTCTTGCAAGAAGCACAGACATCCAGTTAAAGGATGTATTTCGTAATTATGTTTATGTCCGCTAGTAAGTATTGTGTTTGGATCAAAGGCTGATAATCCCCTCTCATACAGAATTAGATCATCTAAATTCTAAATAGCAAAAAAAAAAGAATAGGTTATTTTTTAAATGAAGACCCTATATAAAATATCCTATTCTTCCTGTTAAATGGTGTTGCTGTTATCTACATTAAGAGTTGGTGCCGCTGTGATGAAGTTACCACCTTGCCAAAGTGATCCTCAGCTCCCCTTTCCTCTTTCACTCCGACGTTTTCCTCCGACATCGATCACATTCTCAATTTTCTTTACTCCTCCTTTTCCTCCGTTTTAACTAGACTGTCTCTCTCTCTCACTCACTGACTCCCTTTGACTTCATCCCGTTTTCCACTGCTTCACTTGTCCTCTCTTCCGTGGCAGCGGTTCGGCAGGACACTGATGTGCGATGAGCTTTTCTGAAAGGTCCCAGGAGTTCAGCGTCAGTGCTGAGCCTTCCTCTCCACTCGCTCTCCTCTGTTTCCACTTCCAGAAGTCCTCTCGCTCCCCCCCTTCTAGCAGCCTCCCTCCCCCACACCCCCCACCTCCATTCACATCACACGAGTCACGGAGATTGACAGCCTCCCCAAAGAGTGAGAGCTGGAACAGATGGAATATGAATGGTTCACTCGTGTATGAAAAAGGTGTCTGGGTGAAGGAAGTGGTGTAGGGGGACCCTCAATTGCGAGTTAAGTATGACTAAATCCCATTGTAACCACCGCCCCTTCCCTCACTCACTCACACTCACGCACACGCACACACACACATGCATGCACACACGCAGACACACATGCATGCACGCACACGCACATACACACACACTTTCACTGCCATAGAAAAAAGGAAATGAGGCTTTAAAGAGACAGTGACAAATAATGGCCTGGCTTCTATTTTCTTTCAAAAAGATGAATTATAATATACATGATTAATAAAATGCTTTCTTTTTGCACTGCAGTTTAGTGACAGCACATTGTCTATCCTAAATCTCTCTCTCGCTTCTATATGGATTTATTTCACACAGGACACATCCCAGAATCAGTGAAGGTCGAGACCTCGTACTGCTTATCTTCAGTATCTGACACATACTTTTTATAAGAGGTAGACAAAGTCATTGTGATGTCAGCCATTGGTTTGTGGACTACTGTTTTGAAGGCATTTTGGCCTTTTGCCATCTTGGATTTTGGCCATCGCCATCTTGGAATTTTTGACCAGAGGAGTTGCCCCCTGATGACAAGCAGAGTCAATGTAAGTCAAAGGCACTTCTGCATTGGCCTCACTTTTCATAGCAGAAGGTTGTACCTGGTCCTGAACATGTGCAGTGTCCAGGCTCACTTTCTGAAGTGGATGCATTACACTGGATAAGGTAAAGGCCACTTAGTTGGTCACTCATCAGTTTGCTATCAACCCAGCAGTTTACGAGTGGCATCAGGAGAAACAGCAGAGCTACTGGCACAAGAAGTGGGTCTATTCCTGCATTCCCCAAAAAGTACAAAAATATTGTCATCAAAATGTAGTTCATATGTTGATCAATTTATCTCACGTAACCTGTACAGCAAATCAAATGATTTAATAAATATAGTGCAGTAAAAAGTACAGTATTTACTCAAGATATAGTCGAATAGAAGTATAATATAACTAAAATGTAGATACTCAATTACAAGTACACTTAAGTACAGCAATTGTAAATGTACTTAGTTACATCCCACCAATGTTAATATAAATAAATTTGATTACCTTCTTTCCCAACTCAAATGAATGTGATAGCAGTTGTGAAATATTCTGTTTCTACTGAATATAATACTTTTAGAGCTATTACTATTACATAACAATTCATAATTAATGTGGAAACCAAATTGTTATTTTTTCATTTTTAACACTTTTAAATGTAAATACGGTGCATAAAAAAGCATAATAATAGAGCTTGTTTATCAACGTTTTCCATCTGGATGTCCTTGAGTCCTGGAAACGTCCCTGGAAGAAACTGTAAATTAAGGGACAATTAAGGTAGTGTGAGATTCATCGTCATAGTTACAAAAAAAAGAGAAAAAGCATAAAATGTCAGTTTGAAACAGGGAAATGAACAGCGGCCTGTGTTAAAGTGCAATGGTTTGCCGTGAAATGCTGTTTGAGTCTGAGTTTGACTTCTCAACTGGGTAAAACTTGACTGTTTTCATTTTATAATTAGGACTATGAATGTGCTTTTTTTTTTCATAAATGCAGAATCATTGCCACCAGTGACGCTACACATTAACAATTCACATCAAGCCAGGTTTTCTCATGATTCCAGGCAACATAATACCTCACCAAAATGAGCTAATGTCTATTAGCACAGATCCTTCTTGTTGAGCCCCGCTTGCAGTGTTGCTTACTGTTTCTGCACTGATACTGTTTGACATAATGTTAAATCCCAAAAGTCCCCAAATCCAGCAGGAAACAACACCAAGTTAATGGAGCTGAAATCAGACGCTATTAAGATTTTTAAAAACACCTAAACTTTTTCCTGCCAATTACAGCTGCGATTTTAGCCTCTACTCCCTCTGTTAAGGGCAAAAATTGTGTATCCTTCTCATCTTGGTATGCCGGCGCTGTTCCTTAATGTGTAACCGTCGTTTTTTGTCCCCGCTATGATCCACAACCGTTTCCCTTTGCAGCTGCAGTGGCAACGTTAACACCATGTGGCTGTGGTCTGCAGCTTCTCCACAAAGCATCACCCCTAAACAAATGTCCTCAGAAATATCTGGGATGTGAAGACGGCAGAGACAGGGAGGGAGAGGGGTGTGGGCTGGGGGTGGGGAGGAGGGAGCGCATATTCCCATCCAGCCGTCTGTCGGCCACACAGGGCCTGTTTTTGAATTTCTGATCAAAAGTTGCAGCGGAGACCACCGCCGAATCACGGCCTCCCAAACATCTGCTGTCATATCGCTCTGAATAATTTATTTGTTGATCCGACTGAATGTATGTATCCGTCTCCCTTTCTCTCCTGAGCCCATTTGCGAGTGTGCGCCGATGTGTGCGCTTGTATCCTTAGAAAATAAAATGCTTCAATCAACAACAACAACAACAAAATGATCTGCTGGTTTGAGGAAAGGCTGCGCGACGCAAATAGAGCAGGATGGAATTGTTCGCGCACACACAAAAGCACATACACATGCACACACGCTGAGGCCGACTCCACTTATTCTAGCAGTGGGCCGCCATATTTCTGCAGCCGTTTCCATTCAGGGCGTTTCGGCACAGCTGAAACGCGGGGCCTTATTTCAGCTCCAGTATGGTCGCTAAGTGGCACATCTCATTAGAATGATTTAGGCAAACTGGAAATGATATTACAATAATTTCAAAAACACTATCAGTGGTTTCATCCTCCCAAATGATCATTTAAGTCCTGCTTGTAATGGCTATGAGACTGTTAGCTGGGTTATTCATTTCAAACTGTGTTAAGCACAGCACGCACAGCCATTAGGGCCCAGTGTCGGTATACTTATGCTTACTGAAATTAGATTGCGTGAGGAAATAGAGTTATCAAGCGGCAAAACATCCATCGATCAGCCGCCTCTGCTGCTGCTTCGCTAAACTAAAACAACATCGTTAAGACTCCAACTTTGAGATGGAGAAAGTTAGGTGAGATCTTGGCGTAACGGTGCAGTGATTCCACCTGAGGTTTCCTGCACACACACATACACACACACACACACACACACACACACACATGCTAATATCCAAGTGTGTGTGAGTGTGCTAATTGGTTAAAGCCCATTGTCGTTTGCTTCTTGTTAGCTGCCACCCCCCAGCCCCCCCTCGCCTCACTTCCTCTACTTGCTGCTATGTACAACACTGCTGTCAACAGCATTTGCTGAGGCGTTAACAAACTTTTACCCCCTCCCCATCTCCCCACCCCTCTACTGCGATGAGCTTTGAAGGAGGTGGGGGTGCAGTGGGGGTGACAGCCACACTTTTTGATAACAAACGCCCCGACGCTTAATGTGATTGATAGGGCTCAGTTCTTCTCACACTCCGCTCCATTTATCTTGAGTAGCCAGAGTTGGGCATCAGTGTGTGTGTGTGTGTGTGTGTGTGTGAGAAAGGAAATTTAGGGTGGTGGTGGTGGTGGGGGGATCTGTATGTCCCCTGGCATCTATTTGCTTTTAACCGCTAAGTCATTACGACCTAATACATGTAGATTGTGATGGGGAAAGGGGGGAGGGAGGGGGAATGGGTGGAGGGGAGATCAGTGGAGTGTTATGGAGGCAAGCAGATGCTCGCCTCTGGAGTTATTACATACAGAGATGATTAGTGGTGGGTGTGTGTGTGTCTGATGGAAGGCCTTCAAGCTCGAAGAGACCGAGGCAAAAGGTATTTCATTTGGAGTTAATTTGCATATTTTATGAGGAGACTCGAAGCCTGGCGGTCGGGTTTGAGCTTGACGGATGACAGGAAACAGGAGTGAAATGGGATGTGGGGAGGGGCAGCGGACTCTCCCACCGACCCCCTGCTGCCACGGCTCCAAAACACTGATCTGGAATAAGGAACGGAATCCATCCACTGACCTTTTGCATTTCTTCTGGATTTTTCTGGTCACGACACAAACCTTCGAGAGGATCCGTCGACACAGCTCATGAGCAAACACACCTTTTAAAATCCTTCTTTTGGGAGGGAATAAAAGATATTCCATCCAAAGACCAGCTGCCAGAGAATCATATTCTTAATGAGCAATGCGGAGAGAGTAAACTTCTCCGTGTGCCGGAGCCCAGGAGAGTTGGACTCAGTGCGCACACATGCGTGATTACATTAAGAATCTACAAACAAATACATTTCCTCTGCTGCTCTCTGCCGCTCTGTCAATTGCATGAAAAAAAAAGTATAAAAATATCTCTGACGGCACAAAGTAAAGCAGCGGGGAATGGGGATGGTTGTGTGGAGTTTAGGCATCTCTAACAACTTCCTGTAATTGCGATTTATTGAGAAGGAAGCGGAGGGTAAAGATTTTGAAATTATAAGCTATTATGTGCCAGAGAGAGTAAGCGAGGTGGGGGGTTGGCGACATAAAATACAGCTGACAAGCCAAGGCAAATTAGCCCAGGACCATTACAAAAATCACTTAATTGCCGGCAATTCTGTCAGGTCAATTGACTCTAATTGAAAAAAAAGAGAGAGGGAATGACAAAAAAGAATATTATGGCAGAGAGAAGGAAGTGCATCGGATGAGGTGAGCGTTCAGGAAACAGAAGATGATTGGAGATCATAATGCAGTTCTTCACCACCGCCTCTGACATGATGTAACTCACCATTGGCAGCGTGATGCAGGGAACTTTGATTGACATTCTTATTAAAACATCTAGTGATTAACAAGTTATAATACTGGAAATATGTGACAATACAGAATGCAGATGTGAAGAACTCATTCAGCCCATTTTCAACTGTTAGCATACAAGTGGTGTCACTGTTCTCTATGAACGTAATTTCTAGTAGTGCTGGGAGGTAACTAAGGACTTTTACTCAAACACAGGGTTTTGTTGTACTTCTACTTCCCTACATTTTGGATATCAATATTACTCCACTACATTTATTTGACAACATCGTCCTTCAGATCATACATAAATGGTGACTAAGAGAAACTAACAATGGTATCTTTTTATTAAGCAGCAATGTATTAGAGATCACATTAAAGATTAACTACACATTTCAACTTTTTTTTTTCCAACTACAAACTAAATTATATGACTGTACTTTGATTAACTATATATATGTCCCCACAAACACACACACACAATAGAGAATAATACAAGATATGTTGTTGGGTTGTCAGGTATCAGAGCGAAATGGACAGATTTGTGATAGCCAAAAAAGCGAATAAGAGTGGACGATGGTGGTGGTAATTTACGGACGCAGGACAGAGTGATGACGGACATGGAGGATGAGGATGAAAGCGAGGATGACAAAGGGGCAGTGGTAGGTGAGGAGAACAGAGAAAGGAGGAGGAGGGGAGAGGAGAAGAGAGAAAGGCAGCATTGGAGAGCGAGTGAAGCAGAGTTTAGAGGACAAGAAGGGAGGAAGAGGAGAGGAATACAGAAGTGGGGAGTGAGTGAGGCGGAGAAGAAGGGAGGAAGAGGAGAAGAAGACAGGAGTGGGGAGTGAGTGAGGAGGAGAAAAAGGGAGGGAGGGGAGTGGAAGACAGGAGTTGAGAGTGAATGAGGAGGAGTTTAGAGGAGAGGAAGACAGGAGTGGAGAGTGAGGAGGAGGAGTTTAGAGGAGAGGAAGAGGAGGAAGACAGGAGTGGAGAGTGAAGGAGAGGAGAACAGAAGGAGAGAGAAAACATATTTAGTAAGTTAAGAGACAGTTGTAAGAGTATACTGTATACAACTATACACTGTGCTACAATTCTCAGTTACACTCTTGTAAATCCACAGATGTTCTCTGTGGTGGATTTGTATTGTTTTTTGTGCTTGTTGTTTGGCACTTCATTTCATTAAAAGTAGTTAAATATGCTTGTGTTTGTTTTATGATAAACGTTTAGTAACATGCATTCGACAATATGTAGTGTATCAGCACGGCCACGGGAACAGTACATCTATTATAGTATTATTTGTTGGTGTCAGAATTCACTAGCACCTCCTATAAACAATCAGACCCCCCATTGCCCCCCCAATAATAATTTTCTGGTGCCGCCGCTGCTTATAAGGGTCACTGATCAGTATCTGGTGAGATGAAATGAGCTAAAATGATGGAAAGCTGAATAAAAGTAGAGCTGCTACAATAGTGGGTCACTTCCATTTGAGCTCTCTGGAATTGAACTGAGCAGTATGTGTGTGTTGTCTTTTCTTCCTAAGCCACACATGTGATGTATGAGGACCTGATTGAAAGCACAGGATAGGCATCTTCTGATCAACACAGATAGAAGATGATTAATAGCTTCACTGATCAGCCAATCACCAGCCAACACAAAGGAATAATCAGTTAATTGATCGTGGCATAGAGTTGTCTGGGTTAGTGTATGTTTTCGGGCTTTTATGCATGTGCGTGTGTTTGTCTGTGTGTGTGTGTGTGTGTGTGTGTGTGTGGCGTAAAGGCAGCTTCCATTCATGAAAAAACAAAACAAGGGTATCAGTAAGATAGGATGGTCAGTGATGTGGTAGTGTACAGGACAATATCTATGGTAACCAAAAACACACAATTTGGGAGTGAAACAAGAACAAATGATTTCCTCTTCCCTTGTATATTATTAACAGTGAGTACGGCTCAGGAAACTCACCATCTGTAATAATTGTTACCTTATTAACATATGTCAGCCAGCCGTCTTCTGCTGGAAAACCAGTAAAATAATCAGGTGTCCAGATGATCCACATTCTTTGATTCAGTAAGAGACCCAGAGAAAGGGAAGTAAGAGTGTCTTTATTTTCTGTAGTGTGAGTATTTCCCAGTGAGATGGAAAATTTGAGTGGTGTACAGTTACAAGAGGGATTTAAATAAAATCTTTTCATTTGATTTGACCACTAAAAACATGGCCGTTCTGAGAATGTAATGCGATACTGAGCTACAGAGGACCCTTAAAACTGTAATCTTAGGTGGATCGATGTTATATTATTGGTTGGTACTAATGTTACGTAAGCATATATCCTACTTTGTTTAACAGGAAGTAAAGATCACTGGAATTTGATATCAAAATAGGAATACATTTATTTTTTTAGATATTTTCTGTATATTATAAATAGATGCACAATATGACTGAGATGATATCTAACAGGGTGAAACGTTTTTTTATACCTTCCAGTGCATTTTCATGCATGCTAGTTCAGGGCTGTCGCTCTGCACTGCTCTCATACGGTGGTTGCTGTGCCATGACAGTGTAGGACCCACCTTTAAGTTCCCCCCCAAGGAAAACACCCATTGTTAGCACTGTTAGCGGTGGGGTGGGGGGAAAAAATAGATTCTGAAATACATCATAATGCGGACGTGGACGATTCGGAATTGATTTCCAAATGTCAAAAATCCATTATTTTTATTGTGTATTGTTTACAGAACGCAAAAGGCAGAACTCGGAAATGCAGCGCCCGGACAGTCTGTGGCATTGCACAACAGAAGCACGGCTGAGAGAGAAATCCGACCGGCCCCCGCTGCATCCAATAATGTTTCATCATTCATGGCCAAAATAAACACTTTACTTCACATTACTGCTTTGTACATGTTGTGAACGTCCGAGAGCAGCAGGAAACTAAACGGCGTCCTGTCTGAGTTTCTACCTTTACCCGGAGGGGGGTCGGTGAATCTCATAGTGCTGTATTCACAGCAGCGGTCGCTATCAAAATAAGACATTGTGAGTTCATTACAATTTCGGATAAATAGTATGCTGAAGTAACGACGATTAGTAAAATGTCCTAAGTCATGGTTTGTAAGTCTGTCCGTAAAGACGATACGCAAATAACCTTAAAAATGCTTGTTTTGGCATTCGGCTCGCTCAGAGCTAAGCTAGGCTAACGTCATAGCGGTTACGTAAACACTCAACATTAAGTCGTCTGGGCATTTTCATATATAGGCTACAGTATACTGTTTTTCTCTCAGGGATATGCTCATCACCTGTAACAGGAGGATTTTGTGTTCATAGAAAGTAATATCTACTTGTAACAAAGAAAAGTCTCACAATTCCCCGAAGTGCCGCTGTGTTGGAGTTTACCCCGGTGGATGAGAGGATCGCCTCCATACGCCTGCGGGTTATGGGGGGGGGGGGAACTCTGACTGTTGTTTGTGCATATGCACCAAACAGCTGTTCGGAGTATTCGGCAAAGCAGCAGTTGTGGGAGGAGTTCGGAGTAGCTATTGAGAAGGACTTTCGGTCGGCACCAAGGTGCTTCTGGAAAACCGTCCGGCACCACTGAAGGGGGGAACCATCCAAACTGTATACAGTAAGGATGGGACACTGTTGACCTTAACTGAGGAGGTAATCAGGCGGTGGAAGGAGCACTTTGAGAAACTCCTGAATCCGACCGACACGCCCCTCGGTAGAGGCAGAGTTGGAAGCTGATGGAGGATCATTGTCAATTTCCCTGGTGGAAGTCACTGAGTTAGTCAAACAATTCCTCAGTGGCAAAGCCCCGGGGATTGATGAAATCCGTCCAGAAATGCTGAAGGCTTTGGTGGTGGAGTGTCTGTTTTAGTTGAGACGTCTCTTCAACATTGCGTGGAAGTCCGGGACAGTGCCCAAGGAGTGGCAGATCCGGGGTGGTAGTCCTTCTGTTCAAAAAGAGGGACTAGAGAGTGTGTACCAAATACAGGGGTATCACACTACTCCAAGATACTGGAAAGGAGGGTTCGGCCGGTTCCGTCCTGGCCGTGGAACAACGGACCAACTCTTTACTCTGGCGAGGATCCTGGAGGGGGCCTGGGAATATGCCCATCCAGTCTACATGTGTTTTGTGGACATGGAGAAGGCATATGACCGGGTGCCCCGGGATATTTTGTGGGATGTGCTGCGGGAGTTGGGGTGAGGGGGTCACTTCTTAGGGCCATCCAATCTCTGTTCTCCCCAAAGCGAGAGCTGTGCTCGGGTACTCGGTAGTAAGTCGAAATTGTTTCCAGTGGGGGTTGGCCTCTGCCAGGGCTGCGCTTTGTCACCAATCAAGTTCCTGATATTCATGGACAGGATATCGAGGCGTAGTCGGGGGTTTGGAGTTCGGTGTTCTGCGGATCGCATCACTGCTTTTTGCAGATGATGTGGTCCTGCTGGCTTCATTGTTCTGTGACCTCCAGTCACTGGATTGATTCACAGCTGAATGTGAAGCGGTCAGGATGAGGATCAGCACCTCTAAATCTGAGGCCATGGTGCTCAGCAGGAAACCGGTGGATTGCCTGCCCCGGGCAGGGAATGAGTCCTTACCCCAAGTGAAGGAGGTCAAGTACCTCGGGGTCTTGTTTGCGAGTGATGGGGCAATTGAACGTGAGATTGGCCGGAGAATCGGAGCAGCAGGGGCGGTACTGCTCCGTTGTGACGAAAAGAGAGCTGAGCCGGAAGGCAAAGCTCGTAATCTACCGGTCAATCTTCGTCCCTACCCTCACCTATGGTCATGAGGGATGGGTCATGACCGAAAGAGCTAGATGGCGAGTACAAGCGGCCGAAATGAGTTTTCCTCAGGAGGGTGGCTGGCGCTCTCCCTTAGAGATAGGGTGAGAAGCTCAGTCATCCGCGAGGGACTCGGAGTAGAGCCGCTGCTCCTTTGCATTGAAAGGAGACAGTAGAGGTGGTTCGGGCAACTGGTAATAATGCCCCCTGGGCGCCTCCCTAGGGAGGTGTTTCAGGCGCGACCAGCTGGGAGGAGGCCACGGGGAAGACCCAGGTCTAGGTGGAGAGATTATATCTCCACACTGGCCTGGGAACGCCTCGGGATCCCCCAGTCAGAGTTGGCTGATGTGGCCCGGGAAAGTGAAGTTTGGGGTCCCCTCTTACAGCGGATAATCGGTTGAAGATGGGATGAAGATGAGATGTTCTAAACATGAGTTTATGTCTCAATCACTATTTTAAAGTTTTCAATACAGCATGATGTTCATTTAGTAAATTATGGGCCCATTTAGAGTCAAATAGACCATAAAGAAGGATATGTTCTTGGGCGTGGCCACCTTGTGAGTGACAGGTCACTATCACAGCCTCACTACTGTTGTTTCCACGCTACCAATGCAATTAGAACAAGAATTAGAAGCCAGATGGAGCCAGGTGCAGTAAGGCTGCTGCTCGGGGGTGCCGCTCTGCCGTTTTTGTCGGATCCACCCGTCCATCCTCCACAGTCCAAGTATGGTCATTTCTATTGAATGGTTGCAAATATTCTGTTATGTTTTAACTATGGATTAGGGCTGCACGATTATGGCCAAAATGATAATCACGATTATTTTGATCAATATTGTAATCACGATTATTCGTCACGATTATTCATTATGTTCGGTAAAACATGTCTTTTTATTGCACTTTTTTTAAGAAACATTATGTGGACAAATCTTCACATTGAAACTTAAAATAATCATAAATTATAAATAATAAAATAAAATTTACCCAAGATAAAGGGCAAAAATTAAATATGCCATTGCAAAGTGCAATCATAAAGTGCAAACAAATGAAAAAAATGAAGCCTATGCAGACATACAATGGAAGTGGAGCCCTTACGAGGCACAAGCTGCTCCTCACCTCCAGATGCTGCTCCGACATCGCGTCTCACACTCTCATGCGTCTCACACACGCTCTCACACTGTTATGGTACAGACACACCAACTCCGGCAGCGACGGATACGGACGGAACGGATGGTCGAACGCACGGCGAGTGGGCGCTTCTGTGTTCAAGTTGGATCAATTGGATAGACGTCCTGGGAAGTGGGCGGGACTTGAGTTTCGCTCTGCCGTTTCCAACATGGCGGCCGGGCCACAAACGATCTCATTTTACAGTTAAACTACACGCTAAAGCATGTTTCTGAAAACATTTGAGGCGGGAAATGTGTAGTGCAGTAACATAATCTGGATTCATATTTGATCAACACTGCCTAGTTTGATAGTTTGAACGAAGTTTCTGGAGCCGGCGGCATTGCGTTGGACGGACGTCATTTGCATAAAGTTCAATCTATCGAACTTTATGCAAATTCACATACGGCGACAGGGCCGCCAATTCGACGTGCCGTATCCATCATGCGGAGCTCCTGCTCTACATAGGAATGGGATCCGTTGATTTGACGTCCGTTGCCGGAGTTGGTGTGTCTGTACCTTTATATCATTTGAGGCTGCCGCTGCTGCAGGGTTCGCTCGCTTGCAGTTTAGGCAGCTTAATGAAGCCCTAACCTTTCGGTCGCCCCCTGGTGGTCGGCTGACTATTGGGTTGAGAAAATCGCCGACGATCACCTTAATTTAATCGTGGCAGCCAAAATCGTGATCGTGATTAAAATTCGATTAATTGTGCAGCCCTACTATGGATTGGACCCAAGTGCAGAAGCAGACAAGCTGGATAACGATTTTAAAAGGAAAGGGTTCATTTGGAATGATCATGATCAAGTGTTCGGGGATGTTGGTCTGGGCAAGGTCTGGGATTTCCAGGCAGGTGGTGTCTGAGGGAGGAATTATGGCAGGAAAAAACTCACACGTCACATTGCAGATTAAAACCTAGTTTTAAAGATAGACTGAAAACTTTTATGTTCATCATAGCTTTCTGCTAAATCTTTTAATGTCTGCACTGTTTTTAATTATTGCAAATATGTTTTTATTCTCCTTTTCTTTCTGTAATGCATTTTTAATTTTGCCTTTATTTTCTTTTAATTCTTCTATTTTTTTTTTACTTTGTTGTATGATGTGAAGCACTTTGAGTCTGCCTTGTGTATGAAATGTGCTATACAAATAAAGTTGCCTTGCCTTGCCTTCATAGTTTCCAGATCAAAGGTGAGCCAAATAGTTAACTACCACATGTGGAAGAAACAATTGGGCGAAGAGTAACTGTGATGAATCACAGATATGTCTCGTCAGGTGCCAATCAGGATAGGAAGTAGCCACGCCCACCAAACACTCAGCAGGGGGGGATCATAGAAGTCCACAAAGCAATGAGTAATGTCACAATGAATATGACCACTTATTGTATACAGTGTATATGCTTCTTTGCCATTTTCACACAGGGTCAAATTAGACCTTTTGAGACGCTGGTTCTGGTCCTTGGGCTGTGTGTTTAAACCCTTCCTAAAAGGGAGTAACAAACAACAATTATTGACAGAGTTAACAAAATTACTATAAATTATGACATTCAGGTACATTTATCATAGTCATGAGCTTTAAAAATTAAAAATATATAAATCTTAAAATGTTATCCATAAATCACAACCTCTTACCACTCACACACACTCAATTATTTCACAGTTTCAGACAGTCACACCCCGCCTGTCTATATCTGTATGCTGACATGCCACTGCTTCTATTATGCGCAGAGGTGTATTCTTAGTGTGTACACACACACACACACACAGACACAAATCCACACACATACACTAGGTCTTTACATATGTTTGACTGTTAAAGAGAAGCCAACGCTGGGGTGGTGGCCGCCCTCCCAAGGCCTATTGTACTTCAACAGCACCTACAGGAATCAAATATGAACAAAGGACAGCGGGAGAGATATAATGGCATATAGAGGAGGGAGACAGAGAGAGAGAGAGAGAGAGAGAGTCAGAGAGAAGAAGAAGAATATGGGGCAAGGAAGTCGCTGACACTCCACTTCAAAGTGGTGCTGAGGTTCCACATACACAACACACTTTGGTCACTTCATCATTATGTCGACTGTGAGCTGAGCTGTGAGTGACACTGTGTGACTCTATGTGACTGTGTGTCTTCTTTTAACCTTTATTTACCCAGAAAAGTTGACAGAGCTCTGTGCAGTTTTCACACATTCATACTGGAAGCTGCCCAGTACAACCAGTCTGCTGCCGGTGATGACTGCACAAGGGTGGTTGGAGGTTTAAGGGCCATTGAAAACAACTCCAGAACATAAGGGAGAGAGAGAGAGAGAGAGAGAGAGAGAGAGAGAGAGAGAGAGAGGAATGTTAAAATGTTTGTAGTAAGTATGGCAGATTATCAGTGTCTTTTCTTGACAGATTTGCAAGAAAATAGATCATACGCCGAAACTATCGCTAAAGCTTTTGCATTGCGTCAGAAGTAAAACTGTTTTGGATTCATGCATGACCAGATTTTCAAACTCCCAACTGAGGATCTTTATAGTTCAGCTAAAACGTAATTTCCAGATCATCTATCTTCTGTATGGTGACATATTTCCCAGCAAGGCAGGATAGGCAGACGGGACATAACATTGGGAGGAATTTTATATGATCCTTGACAAGATTAGCTCACGACGTCTCTCCCACTAAAAGTTGCAGATTGCTGGATAGATGGATGTCATGATATTATTAGTGAAAACTGGCTGGTTATAGCTGATGTAAGCATGCATCATATAAAACATTGGATTTTGATATTAAAATATAAGGACATTGTTTTTTTGTTGTTAAATAGGTGAACAATATGACTTGGGATGTCATCTACAAGGGTTAAAAAGCATTTTAATTTTAGATCAAATTTAAGTGTAGCCTACTGCACATTCATGTATGTGCACAAGTTGTCGCTTACTATATGACGGTCCACATGCGTTTTGATCAGAATCACAACATGGACAAGTGACTCAGCAGATGAAAAATTATGTTGTGTTTCCCAAAATGCTCTTTAGGAAAGACCGACTTCATCTCCAACATGATAGCTAACTGCTAGCATACTGACAAGACCTTAAAGAAAGAGCCGCAAGCGTCACAGCAACAGCCTTGACAACGACACATGAATTTTATTGACACACATTCCGACAAATCAATGTTCAATTCAGACACATGGTGCATTGATTCCTTTTTTTTATATTGGGTTAGGTCATAATGCATGGGACAGAACAGGATAAATGTCAAGGTAAGCTCTCAAAACAAGGATGATTTTATTATAATTTTAATTGTGGTGGAACCGGGACAGTTTGGTATATTGGGGACGGGAGTGAAACCAGGACACGTCTGGACAAACTGGGACATCTGGTCACTGTATTCAGGCTCCACTGAGCAACTTTTATCGGAATTAAGTCTCTCATTATACATCCAAAAGACCTTTGTCAACTTCTACCAACCAGCAATGTAGCACTGAGCCGATCCCAGCTGATATTGGGCGAAGGCAGGGTGCAACTTCCATCATGGAGGATGAATTTATTTTTCCCATTCACTGCAATTGATTTCACATACACACGTCTTCTATATTTCTACAGGAGCTCTTTCAGTTCTGAGAAAATAACCATGAAGATAACACACTGATGCCATACTTAATTCAACTCGGAGGTACCATGTTATTATTATTATACTTTTTATCTGTTTTGAGTCCCCTAACTTTGTGTACAAGTACTTAATCGCTTAGGTTCCTCTCTAAGCATATTTTTAAATGCTGTATTTTCCAGATTTATAGATGAGTGGCTCTTTGTGGACATTGACAGCTCATGTTTGACAGACAAAAAAATGGGCACCCAAATACATTTGGGTCCAACAGGGCTAGCCGCTGGACACACAATTGCTGGACACTAAATTGCTCAATAATTAGCATTGATCAACAACTTTGCCAACCCCCCTATTGATAAATTATGTTCATTTTGTGCAACAAGGCAGCACAATGTGTACTCGGTGCATAGTTAACACATGTTAAAACCTCCGACACATTCCTATTTTAACTTACTTCGGATGATGCAGTTTGAAAGCTGTGTGGGCACTGTGATACAGCATGTAACAATCTGTGCCTTTGCGTGCCACAGTGCCACAGTGCAAATACATTCTGCTAGCATGTGAAACATCCATAAAGTGTTACGACAATCACCTCAGCGCTTTGCCTCTTCCCCGTCGCTCTGCTGCCCTGAAACAGTGGCCATTAACATTTGAAGCAGGAGCAGAAAAAAAGCCTCTAATTGGTGCTCCGGTGATACCACAGGCCTGATATTCTGTGGAAAGCAGGGCTTTGGAGGGCCATTAATTAACCTTAGTGCTATGATTACTACTTACATTAGAGGGGAATACATTAGAGGTGGCAGCGGGCCCCTTTTTTTTGCCCTGCACTTCAGAGGGGCCCCGACGGAGCGCTCCATGCCCCCGCGAGCCACGACATGTTACCGGGGAAGCAACTAATTAGATGTCAAAAATTCATAAGGCCTCTCTTTAATATTGCATATCTATCCCTGGCCTGTCACTTCAAAACAAGGGGGATTGCATAAACAGGGCGACCGCAACAACCACCCCCCCCTTCATGCTCCTCACCCCCCATCCCCGTCATGGGAGTTGGGAGAGGAGGGTGGGGTGGATTGTACTGCTGATGAGGGATAAGAGGCAGGGGGGTGACAGCGCGCTTGAAGGTGAAGAGGAGGAGAGGGAAGACAGAGGAAAGAAGACATAAAGAGAAAGAAGAAAGAGACAATCAAAGAAAGTTCCTTGACAAATCCCACAGAGGATGGCTCTGCCACATTATCAAGTCTTCCTCTCTATAGCTACCATACAACACACAAAGCATCAGAGAGGAAGGCTGAACCTGCCAAACTCTGGCCACCTTTCTTTCACCTGAGGTTCAGCGTTATCATGCAAATAAATCGTGGACGTCAGTCAGGATGAGCTTGATTTACTGAGGGCAAAGTCATGTAAGGGCATTTGGAAGAGGAAGGCCAAATTTATTGTTTAACTGGTGTTTTTTTGTGATTACCTCTAAACTTTTGTGTGCACAGAGATAGTGCTCTCAAAGAAAACACAAGAATGATCATAAAGAGTAACACTGGTAACCACAACCTTTGAGATGTTCAAAGCATAGACTGTATATACACTATATTGCCAAAAGTATTCAGTCAGCCATCCAAATTGAAATCACATGTTCCAAAACCTTCCATGGCCACAGACGTATACAATCAAGCACCTAGGCATGCAGACTGTTTCTACAAACATTTGTGAAAGAATGGGTCACTCTCAGGAGCTCAGTGAACTCCAGCGTGGTACTGTGATAGGATGCCACCTGTGCAACAAGTCCAGTCGTGAAATTTCTTCGTTCCGAAATATTCCACAGATAACTGTCAGTGGTATTATAACAAAATGGAAGCGTTTAGGAACGACAGAAACTCAGCCACGAAGTGGTAGGCCACGTAAAATGATGGAGCAGGGTCAGCGGATGCTGAGGCACATAGTGCGCAGAGGTCGCCAACTTTCTTCAGAGTCCATTGCTACAGACCTCCAAACGTCATGTGGCCTTCAGATTAGCTCAAGAACAGTGCATAGAGAGCTTCATGGAATCGGTTTCCATGGCTGAGCAGCTACATCCAAGCCATACATCAGCAAATGCTATGAAAACCGTTGGATGCAGTGGTCTAAAGCACGCCGCCACTGGACTCTAGAGCAGTGGAGACACGTTCTCTGGAGTGACAAATTGTGCTTCTCCATTTGACAATCTGATGTATGAGTGTGGGTTTGGCGGTTGCCAGGAGAATGGTACTTGTCTGACTGCATTGTGCCATGTGTAAAGTTCGGTGGAGGAGGGGTTATAGTGTGGGGTTGTTTTTCAGGAGCTGGGCTTGGCCCCTTAGTTCCAGTGATAGGACACCTGAATGCTTCAGCATAGCAAGAGATGTTCCCAACTTTGTGGGAACAGTTTGGGGATGGCCCCTTCCTGTTCCAACACAACACGAGTTTGGTGTGGATGAACTTGACTGACCTGCACAGAATCCTGACCTCAACCCAATAGAACACCTCTGGGATGAATTAGAGGAGAGGCTGGGAGCCAGGCATCAGTGTGTGACCTCACAAATACGCTTCAGGAAGAATGGTCAAAAGTTACCATAAACACACCCCAAAACCTTGTGGAAAGCCTTCCAGAAGAATTGAAGCTGTTATAGCTGCAAAGGGTGGACCGACGTCATATTAAACCCTATGGATTAAGAATGAGATGTCACTTAAGTTCATATGCGAGTCAAGGCAGGTGAGCAAATACTTTTGGCAATAAAGTGTAAGTAATGGACGCAGTCATCAAGACTTCACCCATTGGTTTGTGGACTATGGTGTTGAAGCCTCAAATTCAGCATTTTCACCATTTCCATCTTGAATGTTGGCCTTTGTCTTTTTGGATTATTTGCAACCAGTGAATGAAGTGAACTGGACTCCAAGGAGCAATGATTGGATCTGAATTACACATTTGGAAGAGTGGCACCCCAAGCTGCAACCTTACTTAGTTGAGTTCAGAGTGAGTCCAGTGACAATATCTGCTTGCTTTCGAGATAATCATTCAGTCTACACTCTTCACTCACCTGTTCTCACATCTGCAGCTAGTCTAATCGACAGTATATAGTATATAAGCTGCCCCTGCTCACTCATTCATTGTCAGATTTGCCTCGCATCCATTCCTTCCATCACTGATCTACGGATTGATCGTCCGGCTTCGACCCTGCTTTGTCCCGACCATCCCTGCTTGTCTCTGTTCCGGTACTCCTCAACCTTCTGATCGCGACGAAGATTTCTTGATAGGTGGTCTTTTTCAAGATTTTTGACCTGTGGACTCGCTGTTTCAGTCTCCAGTTTCATGGACTGACTTCCTTTTTGAATACCGTAGCCATCTTCTCCAGTATTGCTTTTGGGTCCAACACAGCCCTGTGTCAGCACCATCTGGTCAGGAATGGACTGGGCACCATCCAGAACTCCACAAGACTGCTTTGAGAAGATTGAGGGCATCCTGCAATAGCCACTCAACTCAACTCAAACTTTATTTGCACATTTTAAACAACCAGCGGTCGATCAAAGTGCTGTACAAGTCAATACAATAGAATTAAAAAAATACAATATTAAATACAGTACACAGGTGTCTTCCTCAGACTGAATTAAAACCCATTGAGAAACGGTGGGTCTTCACTAAAGATTTAAAAGCCTCTAGGATCTGAGCTGATCTAATATGTGAGGGCAGGCTATTCCAAAGCCTAGGGCAGCCACCGCAAAGGCTCGGTCACCTCTTGTTTTTAGTCTAGTCCTGGGGACATCCAGTGGCAGTAGATTAGCACGTGAAGACAGCATGAAGTGATGATGGGCGTCATCTGCAGAAGCCACTCAGTGGCGACTCAAGCTCAGGCTTTAACCAAGGTGGCCACCCAGATGCATGAACCAGCTGGCTGCTCAACCTCCTTCCCCAGCCCCACCGACTCCCGCACCCTCTCCACCAAGGTACACTCCTGAGCCCCAGGCGGGGACTCCCGGACTCTATGCTTGTGCCCCTGTGAACTGTTAGCTGTGTCAGCGCTTCAATACTCCACCACCCTCCAGCGCACCCGTGGAGTCTTGTTCTTACTCCCAGGAGAAATTGACTGTCGGACAGACGTTTCAAAAATCTTCTTCTGTTATGTTTTAATCACCACTTTGAAGAGTAAACGTAAGTGGACGATGGTAAAGTGAATTTAGGCCTGTGACACTTGAATAGTATTTTAGTTCGGCTATTAGGCTATTTGTCATTTGCCTGTGTGCCAGTGAGCGATTTTATTTGGCCCGTTATCATTTTTGTTCGACATAAATCCAGCTGTTAACATTTCTGTTAGATCGTTGACTGGTCGTTATTTTCTAAATGGATCTGAATCTGCTACCTGTTTACCTCAGATTGTGTTTACTGCATTCGGGTTCAAAAAAATTCAGGAGTTACCTAATCTTGTTTGGTGCTCATATAAAGGCTACCTGGGCTGGGTAGGTGTGCATTTTGATTAATATGTTATGTGATCAAAAAAAAAAAAAAAAAAATTAATAAAGCGCTATGTGGCATTGCTAACTGTCTTTATTGTTATATTGCTAACTGTCTTTATTGTAGTTCATTTGGTTGGATGACTGACGTTATTCATCATTGTCACAACTTCTCGGTGCGTTTAAAGGAGGCTGTGTGTGTCAGTTAAGTTGCAGCATGTGCGAGGCGCTGCAAACGGCTTTTCATTTTTGGTAACGCATGAGTACTCTAACGCGTTACTTTTATTCACAGGTAACGCTGTAACGTAACTGATTACTTTTAATTGATGGTAACGTAATAACCTAATTAACTACTTTCCAAAGTAACTATGCCCAACACTGTTCAGCAGCCCCTTCACCATTGTAACAGTTGTCAATCCAGTGGAGTCAAGGCACAAGTTGCCCCATTAAATGCCCCCCTCCCTTGTGGCCCTCCCAGCTCCTCAACCCCAAAAGAATATTGAATTAAGTGTTTTTTTAAAATGACCAAAAGGCCTCTAAAACCTGACCAGGCAATGCCATCTTAAAAGGACATTAATGTTCACCAGCCTCCCTCTCCAATTTATGCAGCATTACAGGACTTTATGAGAGTCAGTCCTGTCCATAATTGCAAAAAAGGGGGATGTTTTTACTAAACACTAAACCCATCCAACAAAGAAAACAAAATGTTTGTTTGAAGGTGATCCTCCTTGTCTGTGCTTCATTCACGTTCCGGATTTAAAGCAACAGCAATAACAATTACTTCTTCCTGTCATGTTGTGGGCTGTTTGCATGCGCCCAGACAATTCAGTCATTCTTGGGTGAAGTCTGATTGTTACACCGTGGGATGCACCACTGCTTTACTGTGAGGACACATTTCAGAAAAGTCTCAAGTCATCTGTCTAAATACATTTCCTCCACTGTCTGTTTATGTTGGCTCACATGACGTATCAGCATTCATTTTCTGTGTGGCTTTATGGAGATGATCAGTCAAACTGATTATAATGGGGGAAATAAGGAAGAGGGAGCAATGCAAGCTAAAAAGCTATTTGATTTTCAATGAGATTTGATGGAAATAAAATATCTTTAACAGTTGTAACTAGGGTTGGGCATCGAGATCCCCTAACCTCCGGTTCCAGAACCGTTAAGAAGCTGTTGGAATTGCGATCCTTTTTTTTCGGTTCTTAAATGTCCGCACTACTTTGTTTGTTTTACTCCGCTCGGCGTGCGGAGACTCCGCGATAGAACGAAGAACGTCACTCACTCAACATGGATGGCAGAAGAAAACGCCGCTCGAAAGTCTGGCTTAATTTTAATTTGAACAAAGATGGATTAGCACAGTGCAACATATGTGGAAAACTACGCGCTACTTAGTAACACGTTACTGTAGTCGGACTACTTTTTTCAGTAACGAGTAGTCTAACGCGCTACTATTGCCAAACCAGTAGTCAGATTAAATGTACTTATCCAAATACACGGCGCGTTACTATTTTTGTCTAAAAAAAAAAGATCTGCTTTCTTCTTGCGTCTCGGGGGTGACGTATGTTAGCCGACACCTTCACGGACGGTCGCGTGTAGTCGCTATACCGGCAGAAACGTAAACAATGGAGGGGGAGAGATACGCATTTTCCAGCTGGAAATACAAGCATTATTTCGACTTCATCTCAGCAAAAGATGGCAACATAAAGGTTCATTGTACACTCTGTGTTAACAACAAAGTGTTGTCTACTTTCAAGACTACAACGTCAAACTTGAAAAAACCTTTAGAGTCACAGCATGGCACAACCACATTAAAAGAGCAGGTCCCGCCCGATGACGGTGAAAAGGCGCAGCATGTGAATAAACAAGACGAGTTCTCGATTTCACGGAGCTCCTGCTAACACAGTCTGTGCTGAAATGCGAGCAGAGTCTCTCTTGACAGTGTTTAGTGGAGAAATGTCTCGCTGCTTGCTGGCCCCGCCCCCTCCCTTCATCATCACGCTGCTCATACTTGAGGACTGTGCTCATTTGTTTCATAAAACCAATCCTTGCTGCTCTAATGCCGGTTCAATATTTATAAAATGTTCATTCATGATGTTAATGCCATTACAATATGCAAAAATAATTATTTAAGTTAAGTGAAGTCAAGAAAGACTGTCTTTATTTTTCTATATAAAAACATGTATCTTCTATCAGGACATGGTTTTCAAGTGCAACTTAAAATGTCAGTGGATACATTGTTGATGTTACTGTTAAAAAAAGCACGTCAATAAAGTCACTATTGGCAAAAATCGGTAGTCGGCAGTTGTTGAATGTAACTAATAAAGTAACTTGTAATCTAACTTAGTTACTTTTAAAATCAAGTAGTCAGTAACTTAACTAAGTTACCTTTTAAAGGAGTAGTCAGTAGTCAGATTACTTTTTCAAAGTAACTGTGGCAACACTGGACCTGTTGACCTGCACCTCAAAGAATCAGAATTGAGAATCGTTTAGAACAGGAATCGAAACAGAGGATCGGGATCGGAATCGGTAAAATCCAAACGATGCCCAACCCTAGTTGTAACACAGTGTAAAGGTAGATTTGTTTGCATTAGGACTGTCAAGTGAACAACCTGGCAAAAACAGATAAAGCTCACTTAAATAGCAAGTGTTAGACATCTCCTCATGGGTGTGCCTCTATTAGATAATAGCCCCTTGTACATTTCACAACTCCAAAAGTTTTGTACAGTGGCCCCTGAAGGGCAAACTTCAATAACATTAACAAAAACACAGTGAAAAAAGAAAAATACAATGACATTAACAAAAACACAACATGTTTTGATGTGGAGATGAACGATAGATTGTGGCGAGCATTCGCCAAGCAGTTTGGTATCGGGGACGTACTGCAGCCACTGTTCAGGTGCAGTCCCAGTAGTTCTGGAAATCAGACCTTAAGTCCACCTGGACCCGATCAGGATCGTTTGAAAATAATCGGTCATCCAGCAGTGACGACGATGTAGTGATCATTATCATTATTGAAAGAGGAAAATGAATGAATGAAGCTGCGCAACGATCCTGCTAACTGCTGGATGACATTATTTTCAACGATCCCGGTTGGGTCCATGTGGACTTCAGGGGGTCGGTGGTCCAGTACTACTGGGACCACACATCAGAAAGAAGACCACCGATCTCCACGATCCAACTGCTGCGCTGCTCTTTTTCGTTTTTCATGAAGTAAGTCGATCACATAATCTTCCTCCCTGCTGATGAATTTTCACAAGTGGTCATTTCTCTGTGTGAGAAATACTAGGTGTGAGCATGTGAACAGGTTGAAATGTGTGCTTGAGAGCCCTGTGTAACCGCTCTGTCACAATGAGTGTTGTAATGCTGACAAATACAATACATCTCTTTATCTGATGCTAAATGATGGCCGTCCGAGCCGTAAGCCTTTCTGGGAGAAGTTAATGTGGTTGTGTTTTTGTTAATGTTGTTGTGTTTTTCTTTTTGTGGTTGTGTTTTTGTTAATGTTGTGTTTTTGTTAATGCCATTGTGTTTCTTTCTATCGTAACTACAATTTGAAAGAGGATTAGAACGAGAAGTTTTTTTCTGAACAAATTGCGGTGAATGCTGGATGCTTAAAAGCTGAAGCTATTAGTATGAATGTCATTGAAATGTTGAATAATTCCAAATATATGTCCTAAATATATTTTAAAGTTTGTTGAAATGCTGACGCTAAACTACAATGCTATCTTAAATGTGTACAAAGAAGGAAAAATAAATTAATATTAATTTATTTTATAATAATTAATATTGGACATGAAAAAATGGACATGATTTTAATTTTATGAATGTCCTTGAAAAGTTGACTTAATGAATTTGTCACACACCGACTGATGTTGGACAGGAAAGCCTGGCTCTCAGTCTCCACTCTTAATTCATCCCAAAGGTGTCATGTCAAGACAGTTTGCTAAAACGATGCATTACTGTGCCTTCAGTTGTGTTGTTCTCACCCAGCAAACCTGTGACATGGACAAGAAGTAGAAGAAGAAACAGCTAAAAAGACAAGTATAATTGAACATTTGTACATAAAAATGAATCTTATATAATTTGACTCTAATAACCTCCACTTGAATTTCTCTTGGGATCAATAAAGTATCTATCTATCTATCTATCTATCTATCTATCTATCTATCTATCTATCTATCTATCTATCTATCTATCTATCTATCTATCTATCTATCTACTAAGTCCAAGATGTTTACCAGTGTGTGAGATGGGAAGTTTTAAACACAATACATTAAATGTTGGCACCACTAAGCATAAAATGACCATCTGTAAGCTGTTGTTACGCTTGTTAATGAAAAGGTGACTCAGCATTTATTTACATTTTTGTTTTTTAACTTAGAAGCCATGTAAGTTTTCAGTCCCATCTGGTCCTGTCAGAAGTTTATGTACGTTGATTTAAATTCTATTCAGAAATGACTTAAATCACCTAAATACTGGTGTTTCCAAACATTTGTGTATGATGTAGCTTTGAGTTCTTTCAGCAAACCGAATCATGCCCCCCTCCAACATACAAGTGTGTCTGTAAAATCAAATACACACCTGCATTTCTTTCCATATGCTGCCTACATCAACCATCCATCCATTGTCGCGGGGGGGGGGGGGGGGGGGGGGAGGCTGGAGCCGATCCCAGCTGTCATTGGGCGAAGGCAGGGTACACCCTGGACAGGACACCAGTCTATCACAGGGCCCCTACATCAACCAGAGGAGTTCAATTCAATTGGTCATGTTATGCATACCTGTATCCATTCCAAGTTGAATTAAGTGACACATCTCTACTGCTGGCCACTGAAGCAAAAAAATTTGCCTGCCGGCCCAGTGAAAGGTCAGCGCGGAGGTGTAAGAAAGGGACGGTCACATTTCTCTTACCATGAACTTTGTCTTAATGCGAGTCAGCCTTGACAAGAATCAGACAAGGGAGGTACGCTTGGTTATTTCAATACGCATCCTCCATGCTCTTTAACTGAGACATACACTATCACAGAGTTACAGTGTTTTCAAGAGGTAACACAGTCGCTATTCCTTATGTTTTGTTTCATGTGCACAGTTTATCCATCGTGCTACCTGCGCTAACTGCAGCAAACAGATAGCATCAGACTCTGTCATTAGGTTAATTGGAAATCAGCCAGCTTCTTGGAGACATGCATTTTAGTTCAACTTGTTCATTTAACTCTCTTTACTTATTATAGAGATAAACACACTATCAACAAAACAAAACACCAAAATAGCTTGTAATGTTATATGCTATTCACTAATTGGATGCATTGCTTGTTGTTCTTGAGTTCGCACTCTCCTCGTTGTTTTCCACTTGGATGTTGTATATCTCATTGATATGAATTTAATTATTCAATAATTGTATTCCCTTGGGTACATTAACCTAAAGCAAATGAATTAAGTTCACTATGGGCTTCTGATCTAATTCGTTTTCAAATAGTTTTTAAATGAAACAAGATGAGCTGATGCCCTTTGCAATTTGACATTTCTGATTACAGCGCAGTGTGTATTTCAAAAGAGGAATTCAATTTAAAGTTCTTTGGGGGTGCCAAACTAATACAAGCATGGACTCCTTACCTGCAGTTTTTATATATATATATATATATATATATATATACACACACACTGGAGGTGGAGGTAGCGGTTTTGTCATGGCTTGATAGACATGGCTGTCCATATTTGTTTATTTTAGGAGATAATCAGTCTTTCGAAGCATGAACTCTTATCTTTCCCCGTGGAGGAAAAAAAAACAGCAGCAGATAAGGAAAAGATGCAAAAGTTTCATTCAATCCATTTTCTTGTGTGATGCGCAGCCTAAAATCTCCCTCTATCACTCCCAGGAAGCTCCTCGGGCTCACGTGACCACCTCTTATCAGCCCTGGCGTCGGGGGTCACGAGACAGCCGTCAGATTGTACGGCAAGCGTTAGCTCGTCACCCCAAGGATTTTGATACTTCCATTTCCATAAACAAGAAGCCGATTCCAGTGCCTCGCCTGGAGTAAAGCAATTACCATGAAGTTTTCTAAGTGATGGGCTGACAATCACAACTCCTCGTTGAGTTGAGGTTCCCCGCACTAAGAGCAATTATTTTTCTGCTTTTTTGTTGACTCCTGCCTTTCAACGGCATTAACACTACACTTTAAGAGCAAAGTAGTTTAATATCAAGGCATGAAGATGATCTTCAAAGCAAATTTATTCAGGGGGAAATTTCCTTAAACTGTTGACAGTGGTGCAATGCAGCTCAAAGAAATAATTTACATAACAGGCACAGTTAGTAAATTGACAAGTATCCATGCACTACTTTGCTGTGTCTCTTGGTTTAAATTGTCACCAGCAAAATTTGCAGCAGAGACTCCGCTAAAGGAGCCCCATCATTAAAACCCAGCCGGCCACCACACCACCGTCGCTTATTTCAAAGAAAAAGTGTCTGGACTTTGGTCTCTTCTTCCCCATTACACTGGGAAAGATCAGAAACTTTTCGTCTTCTTCGGGAGGCCATCTCTGAAACTGGCCCAGCGCCTTCAAATGATTTACCCCATTAAGGAGCCAATCAGGTATAATGAAGCGCGGGGCAAACCCTGTGACTGAGCCAGATAAATTATTTACTGGGACTTGTCATCCATCTCCCATCGAGGTGCCGCAGTCACAGAGGAGCTGCAAGACACATGAAGGCTTTCCAGGGTGGAGAGACTCCGCAAAGCTGGTGACGAGAACCCCCCCTACCCTCCACTCCACTCCACTGAGGTCCACCTCCCACATCCTTTCCTCCCTCGCTTCCTCCTTCTCCTCCCCTCAGTCACCCCCTCATCCTCAAATCAAACAACCCTCCCAACCCCACCCCTCATTCTCCCCACCTGTCAGACATTGGGAGATAGAGGGATGGAGCCGGCACCACTTCGTTACCAGCCTCTCACTTGGAGGTTTCAAACAGATTTCAGCTAATGAGGGAGCATTTAGAAACTCAGGGATGGCGACACCTAGAAGAGGAGGGAGATGAACGAGGGATGGGGGTAGGCTACTTTACAGCAGTGGGCACGCACATATACAGTACACACACACACACACACACAACATAAAAACCCGCTGCATCCTCACACCTTGTTTCGTGCATGTGTAACCCACACACACACGGATGGTGTACACTCACCTGTACACACTCTCTCTCACACACAGCTCGGGGTTGTCAGTGCAGGTGAACAAAGTGAATAGAATATGTGACTGACAATAAAGATTTCTTTTAACATCAGTGGGAGGAAGGGGGGCGGAGCGGGAGTGTAGGGGAGGTGAGTCTGGGGAGACAGGCTGTAGAAGTTCACATTACTCTGAGGGACCCGTCGGCTGCATATGCCATCTTTAATAACGAAGCCTTGCCAAACTGGCACCCAGTCAGCCAACCAGGAGAGCGCAAAGTGAGGGAAGAAACCCAGTAAACCTATTATTTCAAACCTCTGTCTTTTTTCTCTTCCTCTTTACTCCCACCACCCCCCACCCCCATTTCCTTTAAATGTGAGTTTTAATAGACACTGCTAAATATCCTACTGCCGTCTCCTTAAAGTTTAATTTGCCCACTTTTCTTTCACTCCTGCATCCCTATTACGGAGCCATGGCGCCAGCCGCAAACAGGGCATTATTATTTCATATTATAAAAACCATTCTTTTTAGATGAAGGGAAGAGGAGTAACGGCTGTGGAAATATTTTCATGGTACAGTTATAATGGCAGGTTGGGAAGTGAGAAAGAGAGGACCCACTTTTTCTATGACTAATATCCTCTGTGTTAACTGGATGGCAAGGCTTATTTACTGTTTTCAAGAGTTCCAGTATTTTCCAGTAGTTATGTGAAAAGTTTGTTGAAGGTGTATTGAAGGTGTTTGTGTAGGATTATTGGTAAATATATATATATATAAAAATGACGTTTGAGTCCCCACCTTTGGATACCAAGTCCTGGCTCTGTATCCTTAGCTGGGGAACCGTTCAAAATTACCACATTAAAAATAAAAGATGTGAGTTTGGACTTGAGATTGAGACGGCAACACAAGCTAGACTATATTTAGGGTTTGGTTACCTGAAAGTTTCTAAAATGATTCAGTTTTAGATTGGAAACAATCAAAAGCCGATTCTTGGAAAGAGACAAGATGTGCACATGGCAGTTCTGGCAGTACATGTATATATTCTCTAGCCCAAACGTAAGTCAGCTGCAGAGGGAGGAGTGCAGAGATGGAAGCTGGGCTAACCCAGCTAGGGCTTAAGGCTACTACACTATCTGACATTATTTAGATGGAAATTGATTTAAGATGGATGGAATGAGACCTCGGGGCTAAGAAGCAACAGGTTGGTCCCACATCTTTACAGTGTCCTGGCTGCATTCGGAAAGTATTTTTTTCTTAGGAAGGTTCCTAATGGAATAAATGACCTGGAAGTAAGTGCCATGATAGGAGCTGGTTGAATTCTCTTAAATGCTTAGTAAAGGTGCTTCAGCACTACATTTCATATCTCCCGTAGCATCGGAAACACCTTCCTTTACGAAAGGAAAGGAGATAACAGCACCCCACTATTCCTTGCGACAGTTTAATTTGTATTAATTTATTTCAATCATGGTATGAATAGTTGAAACTAAAATAAGAAATAAAATGAAATCAAAGTAAACTGTCAATAAACAGATTCTTATAAACAACATTAATAATACACATAAACAAATATGACATCTCCAAAAAGGAGTGAAATCGATCCTTTATTGAATACAGTCTATGGTTGTGCCACATCCAGATTGGGCGTACCTCCACCGTAATTCATGGTCCTCAGAGTATTAATACACATACACCTATAATGCATTTGTTGGCTGTAGACTGGGAGGTCCAGAACAGCCCATAAAGTCAGCTTTTAAAGCCAGAAATGTCAGCATTCTTTGAAATCATTACTGAGTCAACAGTCCTATTTACACCTTTAAATTATTGTTCAATGTCCCCCTGACTCCTCCATCTGATTTGTGTTTTGTCCTGGTGGCACCATCAGTGTTCGGCTTAGAATAGAATGACCTACACACACACACACACACACACACACACACACACACATGAATCTAGCTTTCCAGCAAGCACACTCTCTCTAATTAGCTATTAACACATTCTTTTGTGCAGGCCTCTCTTTATTTATAGGCCCTCTCTTGCCAAACAGCAGATCCCCGCGCCAGAATCAGATGGAAACAGAGCATGAGGTGCACCGGGAGCCGCAGCAACTTGATAAACGGGGTGTTATAGTTCAAGACTAATCGACTGATTAGCCAAAGCACTCCTAATGGCTTTTCAAAAGAACAGGTCAGATCACATTGAAGTGCTGTCATCAAACCCTCTGTTTCTCTTAGGTTGCCTTATACCAAGTTTTTAATTTTCACACTTTGGAGACGTTTTTTTTTTTTTCGATCCAACTCTGATTTTCTCTGAGAATTTGGTACTTTGGTATTGGTATTTTGGTAGTTAAACAGCTGTTATTGAACTTGGGTTTTGTCCAGAAAAATGTTTTTATCAAAATGAATTTGTTAAATTTGATGGAAATACTGAAAGACAAATTGTCAAAGCTCAAAATCTGAATAATTTGCCATGCACAATGGACTTTTTTTTTGTGGTACTTAGAGGTGTCAAAAAATCTATACAAAAAATGTAGTATTGGATTATATACTAATTTGCACAAGTACCGACTTCACACTCAACTTCAACCACCAAGCGCTGCAGCAGGCAGCTCTGCCCCTCACTAGCAGCTAAACACATGAACGCTATTTCACGTTCACAACAATGAGCTAGCTGATCATGGTAAGTGCTGCTGCTGGAGGGCCTTCGCTACCAGTTTACAGGAAATAAAAATAGCAAAAGTGCTGTTTCATAGTATTTTGCATACGAGGCAAATGACCATGGAAAGGCTAAGGATGTCGACAAGCCATTATGCTAACAATGCTAAAGTGGTGGCAACGAAGTCGAGTAGTACAACAAAGTTGCACTCAGAAAGAAGACTCTGGGTACAGCTTGAGGCGGCTGCATCTCTGCTCATTGTGAACAACTATCTGTTAGACACCAGAATTTATTGTGTGAACAGGAATCCGAGCAGAACGCAAATGCATCAATGTATAATTCTTTCCCTTGGTTTAGACCAAATTAACCATTTAGAAATCAAAATGGTGCAGGGCTTCTTAACAGGAGCTCACAAACCAATGGGTGGCGTTGCAGTGTTTATATTATATTTAGCAAAAGACAACAAGCACTGATGACTTCCACTTCCAAACGTTTAAAGACACTATCCTGAGTGTGAACTTAAGTATCTGCCTCAAGTGAGAAAATATATTTTAAACAGTTTTGTATCTGTGGTCAGATATTTTTTTTACTCAGGATTCCAATCTTTGTGTTAAGCTAGGCCACATATGTCAAAGACTGGACGCTCTTCACACATGACCCAACGTAATTACAGAGACAGGCACATTTAAAAAAAAAAAAAAAAAAAAAAGAACTTGAAGGTTTTTTTTTTAAACTGTCTTGTCTCTCCTTTAAAACCTATTTCACTGTCACTCTCTCTCTCTCTCTCTCTCTCTCTCTCACCTCCTCCTCTATGAGAGTGGTAATCAGGCTTGATGGCTGATTCTTTTCATAAATTTTAGTATCTCCTTATTTCAGGCTTTGCTGCCTCTCGGCTGCCATTAGTCCCCCGCAGGCAACCGAGCCCATCTCCCTTACATGCCACTTCTGTTATGAGGTTTTCCTTCGCTCACAGCATTACTGCCTGCCAGGCATCCTAGGTGGGGCTTTCAGCTACAGAACAAATATGTCATTCCTTTGTCAGGATACCTCCCTCTTGATGTTTATTTTTTTATTCTCTAACAGACATAGCACCCTTTTTAAAGAGGCTATGTTGAACTGATTTAAGGTGATATCAAAATCCACTGTAGTCTGCCGTCACAAAACATACACATGTATATTGTATAGCGGGGTGTCTCAGATTTTATGGAGTCTGTGTCTGAGTCGGGGGAGTCATTTTGTGAATGATGGACTGCGAGTGAAATGCTGGAGTGGAGAAATGTGAGAATGGGGAAGATTGCAGATAGAGGCGTTCAAACATCTGTGGCATTAAAAAGCTCAGTATGTGTGTCCTTATGTCTGTGAGGACACACGCTCCTACAAACCTGTATTTGACCCATATATGTTTTTCAATGTTGATGCTGATATTTTAGTCCAGTATCTCTCGAAATACACTCATATTGGACAATTTGAGTGGTAATGTTTGGTGCTTATGCAGGAGGTAGTGTGTCTGTTATAGTGTGAAGCAGAATGTAACGATGTGGAGATATTATCAGTTTAAAAACATTGTCACTGAACTTCTCGATTGTTGTAATTGAAGATAACATTATGTTCCATATGAAGAAAATCTTGAAGCTTCATTCAGTATTAATATATATTTTTTGTAGGTTAATTTTAAATGCTAACAAGCTCACAATGACAATGCCAACATGTTGTTTATTCGGTGTGATCTTTACCATGTTAACCATCTTAGTTAGCATTTGCTAATTAGCACTAGATGTTTTCGGTCAAACGTATGTTTTGATGTGATATTGGGTACTAGAAACTATTATGGGTCATTCTGTGTCATTTCATCAAATGCCTCCCACCTGACCATCTCAGAATGTACTGAAAGAATTTGAGTACAAAGACACACTTGTTAGTAGGACAAATCCAAAATATTAGGTCTCTACTGTCAACAGTATTCTCATGAAACCTCATTGAATAAAGGGTAGTTTAGACAGTCATACTCTAAAAAGCCAACTTTAAACGGCAATATCTGGAAAACTATCTCACCTGTGGCCTTCAAAATTTCTACAGTGTTTATCTGTTACTAATAGCCTCCAGACATGGAATATCAGGGGTGAATGAAACCTAGTATGGTAGGTACTTAAAATGAGGCTTGTTGAAATAAAGTAGTACATTTGAAGAGTGGCTGAGCTCCCATTGCAGATAAAAGACTTCTATCACTTCTGCCTCTACCTCTGGGGTTAGCTTAAACATTCTACAAAATATGGTCTCTTTCAGATGATTAGTTTCACAGATATTAAGGCTCAAAAATGGAAGTAAACACATCTTTGCCCAACTTCAGAGCCATATTCCAAAAAACTGACAAGTATCAGGTCCAAACGTACTTTTTTTGAAAGATCATATTCTTGTTAAAATCATATAAAAAAATCAGGAGGGTGTTTTGCCTCATTTTGTCGCAGTGATTTTTTAAAATCCTGATATTGGTGGGGTTTTTGTGGCTGGTTTTGGTACTGCATGTCCTAAAAGCCTACCAGTAAACATCACAGCAGGGCAATTCAATTGTGTTTTTTACCATTTACCAAAGACTTACATGTGGCTAAATGTTACTGATAAATTTAGCCTTACGAAAACATTAAAATGTAGCACAGTTGTAGAGGCAATAAGTCCTTGAATGTGAGTTAAACATGCTGAAAGCAGCTTTTAATGTCTTAAACCATGAACAAACATAGCATAATATTGAAAACTGTATATTTTGTCATACTTTAAGTATATAAATAAAATATAAATAATCAAATAATAATCTTAATTTGAGCATAAAGATTTTACATTACAGTAGAAAAGTCTCCAAAGTTTGATATTGAACAGTTTGTCTCTATGCTCACTATGAGGGATCACACATTTTTCATCTTTTAGATCCAATTCCTTCGTCACATTCATTAATTTGGCAGTCACTTTACAAATGGTCTAATGTACATTTCTGCTCTGTTGTGCTCATCTTTTTTGATGGCATACATGCGCCCAGTTTCTGTAGAGGGAACGTCAAATCTTGCAATGCTATGCTGCAGTGGGACATTACACATGAAGTTGGGCAAAGATGTGTTTACTTCCATTTTTTAGCCTTAATATCTGTGAAACTAATCATCTAAGAGAAACTTTATTTTGTAGAATGTTTAAGCTAACCCCAGAGATAGAGGCAGCATTGATAGAAGTCTTTTATCTGCAAAAATGGGAGCTCAGCTACTCTTCAAATGTACTACTTTATTTCAACAAGCCACATTTTAAGTACCTACCATACTAGGTTATCATTGAGCTACACCCCTGATATTCCATGTCTGGATGCCACAGGTGAGATAGTTTTCCAGATATTGCTGTTTAAAAATGGCTTTTCAGAGTATGATGCCAAAAACCGTCTAAACTACCCTTCATTCAATGATGTTTAATGAGAAAACTATTGACAGTAGAGATCTAATATTTTGGATTTGTCCTATTACCAAGTGTGTCTTTGTACTTGAATGACCCTTATTCATAATTTATTAATATAATTCAAGGGAACATGACTGTACTTAGGAGTGATATACAAACGAGTATTAATAAAGCAGCAGTGATGATATAGTGTAGTAATGTCTGTGTGTGTTGTTATCAGAGCTTCTCTTTTCTTTGATGACATAGCCATGCCAGCAGCACATCTTTTTCTTGCATGATAGTGCATATGAATGTGCAACAGTGGCTAGCGCATGGTTGCAGCTCTTCACTGATTACAGCTGATAACGTCATCAACTGTGATAGCGTAGTACCCACCTTCCAGTTCCTCTTCAGATAAACCATCTCACTCCAGTGCGACAAATAACTCAGTTTGAAGATTTGGAGCTCTAACCAAGCAATGGCGCTCTACGTTCCCCTCGGGTGTCACTTAATCATGTGTCAGTGTGATGGCCGCAGTAGCAACCCCACAATGAATTGACCCACTAACTCATTTGTTTTTACTTGCGTTGGGTTTCTTTATACAGTAATCATACACAGAAATATAACTGGACACAGGTTTTCAGTTGCATATCACACATTTTATTAGTAGTTATGACAAGATAGTTTATAATTTGTAGTGCACACATTTAGGTTACTTCTTTGTCATTTATGTTATTTAATTGTCTTTGAAATTAAATGTATTCTTTTGAGTTAACAACAAAAGGAGGCCGAGCTCAATCAGCTTCACTTATGCACTGATTGCTGCTGAGTGGACTATACCACAGGCTTCCTGCATCAGAGGGAGGGGCCGTGCTTAATGATTTTACAGTTTAATGTTACTTCAGTGAAAATTATTATAATAATATTGATGATTATTTTTCGTTTATTAGTATCGGGTAGATTTAGTTATAGTTATGATTGTGTTATTTTAGTTTTGTTAAAATAGTTATGTCTTTGTTAATCCCCATTTGTCTAAAATGGCGTGATCAACCACTATATATGTGAACCCTCATGGTTAGAGGTGGTAAATCCAAGTCAGTGTGCTCACTCATGGATTTAACTCACTTAAGTCACTTGAGTCTCTTGAGTGAGTCAGTGCCACCCAGATTATAGGAATCATATCTATAAAAACTAAACAAGCTGTTTTTGTTTTGGGAAAATAAGGATAACAATATAATTATTATTAATTATGTCTCTAATTATATTCATGTTATTTTTCATATGTGTGTGAAGTAAAAAAAAAAGCATTTTCATTAAAATTAAATTGTATTTTATTATTTATTATTTAATTTTGAAAGGATGATTTATGTTTTTGAAGTCTAATCTGCTCCTTAAAAATCAGTGGTTTAAGTTTCAAGGAAGCATATTCACTCTGTCAGGCTACGCGAGTATGGTCTGTTGTTATGGTTGTTGGGGTTGTAGCAGGAACAGATTTGGTTATCAACAGTTAATTATTAATGTTGATATGATTATCGATATTAATAATTATATTTAATATACTATCATGATATAATCATGAATAAACGGGGCACCACCCTGGGATCAGGGAAAAGATAATCTAAAACTGTATTCAGTCTCAATATAAAGGTTTTATACTCAAATGCCAAGGATCGTGATCATTGGCATAGAAGCATAAAAGCAATCTAACAATTAAAAAGGCGTGAAATTCAAGCACTAGCCTTCACAACCTGCTGTTATCCAGTGACGTATACACAACAAGCACAAGAGACCGCTAGTTATAATATGATAAGTTTTATTAAAATCAGTAATAATGATCACAATCAATAACACTGCAATTAACAAAGCCTTATTACCTAACTACCTAACACACAAAGCTAAGCTACAGAAGACACACGTGGAGTGTGTGTGTGTGTGTGTGTGTGTGTGTGTGTGTGTGTGCGTGTAGAGAGAGAGAGGGAGAGAGAGAGAGATATGGTCGGGCGCGACCACCAGATGGAGCTATTCCTCACGGCGTTCAGGGGCGGAGCCACTGAAGATGGAGGGAGTAGCGAGAGAGAGAGAGGTGGAGCTATGTCCGTAATGTCCGCAGCTGGAAACAGCTGGCGGAGGATGTGTGTGGGTTAGCGGGACACAAACAAAGAGAGGGGAAGAATGTGCGCGCGATATTTCTGAGGGACAGAAAGCGTGCCGCTATCACACGGGCTCGCGTGAATGAACTGGCGTTTATTCCGCGAGACCGGTCTTTTAACTGATAGTAGAGGCTTTCTGAGCTCACGAATATGGCGGAGGTTAGTCGAAAACACTGTTACAGAAATCAACCCAGCTGCGTGGGTCCACGATCAGTATTCAAATACAGCAGCACATGAACAAACGGACTCGGCGGTCCGCGATCAGAACGTAAAACACATTAACAAGAATTACAAGCATGTCCTACACTATCACTTATGTCTCTGCCCAGACTGATAGCCTCTTACTGGTGTCGTTGCGTAGGTTGCGAGTCCGTCCTGGCGTTTGCGACGGTAATTCGTGAGTCCCGGCGTTCGCGGGAGACGTGGCGAGTCGGCTTAGTCCAGGCGAGAGCGGAGCAGGTTTCCTCTCGTTGGTCAAGCTCGAATAAAGAAAACAGTCCGTGTTTCTTTCTTCCACGGACGGCGATATAATCGCGGCTTGGCGATTAAGTCAGCTTCCTTCAGACAGCGTCTGGTAGCTGGACGGCAGGAACCGGCTTGGTTCCTCTTGTTGCAGCGGTGGCTGCGGGGCCGTGTCCACCTCCTGTTGGTGGACGGGTCGCCTCCCGTGGCAACGTGGTGTTGCGATGGAAGCGCTGGAACCAGCGCCCGGGTAGGAGCGTAAGCTGGTGTAAGAAAGTAAGAGTAAGAGAGCGTTCTCTAGGCGGCTTCGGTTTATAAAGCTCCCCAGGGACCACCTGGGTGTACCTGTTGTGACGTCACATTTCTCACTTGGGTGAGAAGTGAAACTAAAAGGGAAACCAAAGTGTAGTTTTAATCTCCTTTGTTCCTTTGTCCTGGCCGCATGTGTAGGCTTTTGTAGGCCGCATTGTGTAGTCCTAACGGTTAGGTCCCCAACATGGTGGAACTTTCATTGATTGATCCATGTGTGGATAATAACTAATGACTCCTGTCTATGTTTAACCCATCCATCTCACCTCCCTCTCTCCCAGTGTGGACTTTCTCTATTCTTATACTATGTCTGATGCTCTACCCATAATGCAGCAGGTGTTGCATACAAAACTGCTAAATGAGTGTCCATGCTATTAGGCTGATTATTTGATGCCTTGATAGTGAGGAAGGGTTGGATAAACAACCATAGCTATGTCAGCACATTTGCTGTAGTTTGTATTGTTACTGCTATGAGCTGCCATGTTGACACCTGTTGAGAGGCAACCGAAACGTCCCTAATCTTGTACTCTGCACCTTAAATTTCATGACAGATACCAATGTCATGGTGGCACTAATGGTAACGTGGAAGGTACTTTCCAATAGTTTTGGCCCCATCATTCATCCAGCACAAAGCGGTGCCGGCCCTATGTGAATTGCGGCTTGGTCTCCTAAAAATGCCATTCTCTGAAACTAAACTGCATTGTGAATTACATTTCAAGGGAAACTGCTTTTGTTCTGGATTACATTTGCTTTTGACATATAACAAATAAGTTTATGAGTTTACGTGTCAAAAACAGAGGGCTTTAACCAGAAGACTGATGCTAGTGTCCCGTTCCGAGTAGCTTTGTCATGTTTTTGTTTTGTTTCAATTTTGTAGTCATTTTAAGTCGAATCATGATGATTTTTACTCAACTTAACTATTCATTTTGTTGCCTAAACATAACTATGTTTTTCATACTTAGAGGAGCGATACAAACAATGTATTAATACAGCAGCAATGATGATATAGTGTAGTAATGTCTCTCTCCGTGTGTGTTGTTATCAGAACTTCTCCTTTCTTTGATGACATAGCCATGCCAGCAGCATGTTTTTGTAGCATGTTACAACCATGTATAACTGTTCTGCCTTAAGTTTAGGTTTCCCTGGAAAGGTATTTGAGCAGTGTAGTTTAGTTGTATGGGAACGTCATCTTTTAGGAGACAGAGTTGTGTATTACTAGAGTCAGACATAGTCATAATTTTCATACGCGCCAAAGCAAATAAAGAATAAATGATTTATTTTAAATGTGTTTTTGTATCCTGTATTTTATTTTCCATCAGGCTCTAGTTTTCACTTATCTACTATGATCGTGACATAGATCGTTTTCTCAGGTCACTAACAATAATCCTATTGTCCCACGTAAATGCTTAAATCGTACGCAAGATCAAAGCCCTTTTCAACTGGCGAGGGGTAGGTAGAGACGAGGAAAATTGTGCCTGATAAGCGTTTATTTGAGTTCTAATTTGTGCATCTAATTGTTGTATCCTGCCGACAATGCCCAGTTTGTAGCAGCAATTACATAACACACAAAGTCAGAAACTTTTCTTGTAAGGTTTGGACTCACAGCACAGTCAAAGAATGAACTGGCTATAATGAGCCCAGAATGGTGTGTCAGTGTTTTATACACACTGATAACTGCAATGTCAGGGAAAGGGTGCAAAGCATGTTGTTATCACATGATGGTACATGACACACACATGTACTGTATACAGCATATAGCAGCGTCTTTGAACAAAGCATAAGGTTCTACATAAGGACTAAATGAGAAATGGGACTTTCCATCCAAAAGATATTTTTAACATCATGATTGATGGAGCGTAAGGCAACGTAGCAGGGTTGAATGAAATCAATGACCATTTTCAAAATACTTCCATCAGAGAAGTGAAACTGCAAGTTGTTCTTGTTCTCTAAAGTCAGTTAATGTTATTTTCAAATACAGTAGAGCAACAGTGGAGATTGTACACATGGGGCAGCGTGCATCTACAGGTTAACTAAAGGAAGTGTGGCATTATCAATGGTCTATATACAATGCATTTCTATCAGCAAACAGAGCATGACTATATAATACCAATATAATTTTAAAAAAATCCTTTTTTTAATCATCGCAAAAATGCAGCAAAGTCAGAAACAGGTAGAGTGGAGGAGGGGTCAGAACAAAGACAGATAAGAAAAAGATTGGTTGAGAAAAAAAAAAAACAAAGGAGTTGAAAACAGGGCAAAAAAAATATATGAGTAAAATTCACTCTGAACATTGATCTCTCCTACATGAGTGGCCTTTATGTCAAAATCTAGTTCGAGGACATCGGTTATTAAGGGTTTGGGCATACATGTTCCATATTTCTGATGTTCATTTGTACACAAACACTGTAATACACATAATCCACGGAGAGCGGGAGGACCCTAGTGCTTCTCGTTTGTCCTGGGCCTCCAAACAGGCCCCGAACGTTGCTACAAAGTGTGGGTGCAGTCTGAGTAATTTACTTAAATACCCTGTTCGTTTAGACTGGGGGCAACTGAATATGATGATGGTCATTCACAATACAATTAGTGATAATTTGAATCTAAATTAGTAGTCGTGTAATCCACAGAATGTGCAACTATTTTGATAAATGTTTAAGGCAATTTTTGGATATAAACAAAGAATAGAAGACAAAAGACTTGGCTATAATGACAATTATTTGAAATATTTCTGCCTGAATGAATCCCTAAATTACCACGTTTTCACACATACCCCACATACAAAGATGCACATACAACCAATCCAAATCCTATCGGATTGGTTGATTGGTAAATACCAGAATCAACTTCTGCCATGGGGCTGCACGGTGGTGTAGTGGGTAGCACTCTCGCCTCACAGCAAGAGGGTCCCGGCTTCCATTCCCGGGTCGGCCCCAGGCTCCTTCTGTGTGTAGTTTGCATGTTCTCCCCGTGTAAGCGTGGGTTCTCTCTGGGTTCTCCGGCTTCCTCCCACAGTCCAAAGACATGCATGGGGATAGGTTAATTGGTGACTCTAAATTGCCCGTAGGTGTGAATGTGAGCGTGAATGGTTGTTTGTCTCTATATGTCGGCCCTGCGATAGACTGGCGACCTGTCCAGGGTGTACCCTGCCTTCGCCCAATGAAAGCTGGGATCGGCTCCAGCCCCCCCGCAACCCTGAATACAGGATAAGCGGTAGACAATGGATGGATGGAACTTCTGCCATGTGTTTTATAATTTTATCAATTGAATACTTTGTTTACATTCAGTCAAAACAGCATCATAACCAAGGTCCTTTTTTAGAAAGCTGCTTACTCAAATCATTGAAAAGGGTATTTATAGGTTGATCAATAGCTACAACATAAATCATAATTTATGTATGATAAAGTACATACAAAACACAACACCACCAGAAAAACAGTCGTATATAGGGAGGAAAAAGAGAAGTTAAAATGTGAAAGAGGAGAGGGTGTGTGTGAGAGAGAGAGAGAGAGAGAGGGGGGGGGGGAAGAAAGAAGGGGAAGACAGAAACATAAGTTAACAAACACCTCAGTGGCAGAATGAGGCAGGTGTTTAATTTGAGAATTAAGACAGTGTGAAAGTTCATAAGTATGCTAATGGCTCTGAGCCTCAGTCTGCCAGATGAAGCTTCCTCATCTGCTCTGGAGGAAGAAAATTCCACCTGAAATGTTTTCAAATAATGCAAAAGTGAATTTTGATCAATGACAAAAAATTCAAAAACCAAAAAACATTTAGTGGCATACACACAGTTGGCCCGGACCATAAATGTCAATGATTACTGTTAAGTAATATCACTACAGCACTGGACATGTGATATGTCTGCATGCTGGAATGAGTGATCCCACCAAGGCCAGCAAAACCATGCGTGTTACACCAGATTACATAGAGCCATTAAGTCTGCTGGTGACGTATATAACAAGTGGACGTCATCATCTTGACATCACCCAGTTTGTGGACTACGGTTTTGAGGCCTCAATTTTTGCATTTTGGCCGTCGTCATCTTGGAATTTTTGCAACCAATGAAGGAAGTGACCATATTAGGACTGTGGAGGAGCAACATGTGATGAAGTGGAAGAATGCATCTGGTTAGCTTCCATAATTCAAGATAAACTTTTCAGCTTCTTTTTTTTCAGTAACTTTTACGGCCATCGCCAAAGTCCAGGCTTTCCTTTTGCTGTTAATGTTTTGCCTGTCAAGCAGGGAGTGACGTTGGGACTCAGGTGCCCCCCCCCCCCACACACACTCTGTGACCGGCCTCTGGAGGATCCTGATTGGAGCAGCAGCGGAAGCCAATCTCCAATCGGACGACGTAATTTGTGGGAGAAGGCTACAAAGGGCCAAATTGTTTGTTAGTCGTGGCGGCTGGGATTTTCATTGAACAGCTTGCCGAATGTGATTAGACGACTGATTTTCATCAGTTAGCCCCATTAAGTCAGGAGTGCTGGGTTTTTGTGTGTTCTGTTTTATTTGAGACTGACAGGTAGGCTTTTCATGTGTGGAGTAACCCTCGTATTCGGGTCCTCTTTTGGTTTTCTATTTTTTTGCCTTTACCATACTCGTAGGCCCTTCCAAAACTCTGATTTAGTTGCCTCTATCTGTCCTTATTTTGTTGCTGGGTTGTCCATTACTTTTCTACTTGCAGTAGTAGCGTGGTAGCAATGCTGTGGTAGCGACCCAACAATCACAAGGTAGCCCCCCGCCTGTCAACAAATAGAAAACAAAAAAATAGGAAAACACACAAAACTAAATGATACTATAACAAACTGACACTTAAAGTTAATGAAAATAATTGGCATGATACAATACAAATCACAACAAAGACAAGGATCTCATGCAACTGGGATTTTGTAAAGATAAGAGTGTTACTTAGGTATGGATGCTGGTTCAGCTTTACCTGCCATTGCCTAATAACAACCACTTGAAGACAGGTCTGCTTAATTTGCATATTCAGGCTAGTTGAAATATATAAGAAATTTGAGTGTCAGCATTAACATTCTCCTCCTGTTGTCCTGATGTTGCTGAATCAGAAATGAAGGAAACAAAAAATGTATCCTGTGTCTCTGGTCACCAGAGCTCTACGATAGTAGCTCATATTAGTACAGAGAGCATTTAAGTGTAGAAATGTATGTGTATAAACCAGATACTGTCTTTGGAACAAACATCAACATCTCTGCCATATTATATCTTTGATGACGTTATTTTGAGTGTTGATGGGACAGCTATGATGTCTATCAATCCAAATTCCATTCAGAAAACAAAAGTTTTTGCTTGTCATCTTGTCATCATACAGACCTTAAAAAGCACGACTTCAGACTTTTCCGTAATCACCATCATTATGTAGTTATTTCAGCATCCTTTTTATCCATTTATTGCAATTAAATCACAGCGAAATAATTTATTTTGGGTTCATACAGCTGTGGTTAACCAGCGGACGTGTGTCTTGCTAGATACAGTGTATACAGCTTGAAGAAATTCACCGCATACCTCACGTACATAGCCGCAATAGTGGTTGTTTCAGCCATGATTGATGAAACGTGTCGATGTTTATATGAAGGTAGGCCCCGCCTCCTCTCTGTGCGCCTAGTGCAAGTTACATGCATACAAATAAAGACATAAAAACTTGTGGTCAAACTTTTGTGAGTAATACGAGAACCTCCTTTGTGTTTGTTGTGAACACACCTTCAGTGTGTAAGTTAATGAGTGAGTGAGCGAATGATAAATCAGTCAGTCAATGAATGTGTGATAGACAGGCCATTCCAAAATCAGCTTGCATCAAGACTTCTAACGTGTCCCCCCTGTGCACGTGAGTGTGTGCAGTGTGTGAGCAGGCTGGAGAAAGTGCAGCACGTCCCGGAGTTGGCAGTGGAGGTCTGCGGTGCAGGGAGGCGTGGATGGCTGGGACGGCCGGGTGTGTGTTGGGGCCCCCGGGGTGTGGCCCTGTCCTCGTTGCTGCAGATTTATTGTCCTCAATAAGCATCTCCATGCTGGCTGCCAAGACCCAAGTCAGCGGCTAATTAAAACCTTTCACTGGAATCCCTGTGAAGTTGCAGACACTCCGCCAGCAGCCAGCCGCATACCTCTGCACACCGCAAACACACACACACACTGTGTGTATGTGGGGGGTATCTATGTCCTGTACATGCTTGGGCATGGAATCACACTCTCAGACATGTGCATTTTCTAACTGCAGACAGGCTCATATGCAATGACGAATCAGTCGGGTTGTACCATCTCTATCTTTCACACAAACATGATGAATGTTTCATGAGCTTTTAATATCCTAGTCCTATCTGAAGTTGCACATTGCAGCACGATGACTACTAAGGAAGAAACACTACCAATGTGTTGTTCTAAAAAAATAACCCTCCAAATTTCAAAGTAAAAACCGTATTTAAGTCCATTCTGGGGAAATACATTTTTATCAACTCTATATTTCTTACCATGTGGCAGACAATGACGGTTGGTCCATCGCATTGATCAGACTGAAATATTATTTCAACAGCTATTTGATGCATTGTCAGGAATTGTATTACTTTTCATTAAGCACTATAGTCATGGAACATTCTTATTATAGTAATTATTATTATTGTTGTTTGGTAAGGCAGATGGAGAGCTGCCCTTTGGCAAGGCACTGAACTCCCAACTGTGTGTTTATTTTGACCTACATGTAGACACTGACAGGTTTTCATCAATCATGGCTGAAATAATCACTATCGCTGCTTTGCAAGTCCCAGATATGGCGGGAAACCAAACGGTGAATTTCACCAAGCTGCATTCACTGTCTTGCAAGACACACATCTGGTTTACCACAACTGGATAAACCCAAAATAAACTATTTAGCTGTGAATACATAATTATGGTGATTTGTAAAAAGTCTGAAGGCTGTTCTCATAAACTGTGGCTGTACCTTCAAAAATGATTTCACTTTAATTCATATATAACCCAAGTAATGAATTTGAATGTAATCCTTATAATCGCTTACCAGGAAGGTGACATGCTATAAAGAGCCACAAAGTTAGCATAGGGAGAAGAATTGGATCAAAGAGTCATGGTGTGTCGGGGAGCTCCCCACCGACCTGAAGACAAAACTTGCTATTTCCCACTGAAAACACCCAGAAGGCTCGTCTGCAGCATGTGTACAGTGTATGTCAGGGAGAGCGAGAATGAGAAGCCCAGAGGCCACAGGGAAAATCGGTTGTAGCCGCCAACCACAAAGCCTGGTGAGACTGCAGACCATCACTTTATACGCTCCCACATACACACTGACAGCACTGCCTCAAGAGTCAGCACAACCCGCTACATAACTGCTACCAGAGCTCTGTAAATTCCTAGAAGGCTGAACTAAAGCATTGACATTTGCTCTGCAAACTCCCTGCTGGCTGAGCAAACCTTTACAAAAAAGATTCAAATGAACATCCAGAGTCTATCCCAGGTTTAGTGTGAAAAGCTTGTACAGGAGCTCCCACATGTCAGCTGTTCAAGGAATATGCAAAATGATATTGTTGTTGCAAACATCAGTCTGCATTTGTGAATGCTGCTCCATGAACCTCTACATGTGGGTCTGAACTACAATGACCATCAATCACAAGGTACAACCTAAAGGATACTCTGCTTTGTGGTCTATTTGTCTCCAAACGGAACCACAATTTACTAAGGATGCACACACACCAGGCCCATTTTTCCCATACCGTGCCGAAGCATGGTTGTCCCCTCCCCTATCCCCCAACTGTGCCTAAGCACGATCACCTCTTGAACATACGTCATCATTTCGCACAAGCATGGCATTACATAGTTTCCAAGAAGCGGCGTATTAGTCATCACAATAGACAACAACACAGGACGGGGGTGTCGCCCTATGTACCAGTCCAATTTAACTCCGGGTCCGCTCACACCACAACTCTGAGGCATGCTCAAGCCCAACCCAGAATCCATCTGTGTCTTGCACAGTCATCATCAGTATTTTCAGTCAAACATAGGCTCAATGGGTGGAACAGCCTATGAGTTATACGTCATGTCAATTATGCATACCTCCAAGGCCGAGGAAGTGTACCAAGCTTAAGCACAGTATGGAGCACTCACACTTGTCAAACAAACTGGCTTTGGGGCTCAAACGTACTTGGGCATGGTATAGATTGTAGTGTGAGTGCAACCTAAATGAACATCATGCTGTATTGAAGAAGACTTGGAACTAGTGATTAAGACCATAAACTCAGTCACTAAACTAAGTCACAACAGCATAAGCTTCACTAAAATTACTGTAGCACAAAGGCAATGTAAGATTATGTTAAGGCCACAAAACCACATGACTTTGGTCTTGTGGTTGACAGTACTATGTTTCTTTGTCTGTTGCATATACACACTAATTTGTTGGAAAGGGGAATGCAGTAACACGTGTTATCCGGCTTTTCTATAGATTATTCCCACCGCAACGTTTTGTCTATGTATTACAGAATGGCTATGCTTTACCTTCACTATTAATGTTAGTTTCTGCTCATGTGCTCAATGGTATCAGCTGGAAATACTTGGATGTCACATCACACCCGAGCCAGCCTGAGCCATCAGCGAAATAAGTGGCTGCTTAGGGCCCCTGCAGCAAAAATAAAGGGGTGGTACTGTTGGGAAGCTACTGTTATAAGTTATTTGATTTGAAATGTTGGTCTGCTGCACTTTTGTCTCACATTATGCATTTTTATGTAAACAGTAAAAGCATTTGTATTCATATATTTTTTATTGAACAGTATGTGTATGTTGCATCTTACATTAGTCAACTTGTTAATAGTAAATGCATTTTCTCCTTTTAAGTTCAACATTTTAAGCATGCAACTAGGTACTGCAGTGTATTTTTATTTTAGGAAACCATAAAAGGGTAAAGGGGCTGCACGGTGGTGTAGTATTGTTGGGTTTGCTTCTGGGTTTGGTGAAAGGTGAATGGTATAAACAGCACTGAGAAGATGGAGAGGGCCCTGAGTCAAATCCTTCTTTGGGCCCCATGAAGGATTAGGCCGCATTTTCTAAATGTATCCATTTATCCACTTGAATTAGAATAAAGATGCACCATGAATAGATGTTAAAAAAGGTTAATGGCAAACATTCTGGCAGAATATGCTGTATTTATTCCAACTCTCCCGACCTACCAGAGTACTAACAGAGATTCTCCAGATGATAGGGCGTGGTTTCGACAGCTTCCTTTTGTTTCCACAAATCTCTGCAAATCCAGTGATGAATCTCAGCTCAGATGTGCTTTCTGAATTCTTTTAGAGAAGATTAAAGATGAAGGAAGATCAAATTTACCCATTCTTTCCTTCCTCTCTAATGTCAAGCAGCAAGCAACAAACGACACAATAAAGAGGAGTGGATGAGTTATGAAAAAAGAGCGTCTTCGCGTTAGATGCAGGCAACATCACTGGAAAGTGGAGATGTGGAAAAGATGTCAGGGTTCACGAGAGGGGGATGTGTGTCTACATCTACGTGTGTGTGTGTGTGTGTGTGAACTGTCTTTGCATGTGTGCTGCAGTACAAACTCATGCAGTGTTCAGGGCTTTCATAGACAGAAGTGAGAAAAAAAATCACAAAAACGTTCCACACTGCTCATGAATTTTCACATGCAGGAAGTTGAGGAAACCTTTTGGTGCTACTAAAGTTGTAAAGACTGCTCACAGAAAAGAAACTTCACAGGGTCCTGATCAGCCCGAACAACTATAATTTGTACTGGGCTGCTAAAAACAAAGTGCTGCCACCTTCCCAGCCTGTTTCAAGTAAAACACAAAACAAAAGTGAAATCTACATGGAATATATGTTTTCATATATGTTGTCTTTTTAATATTTTCTGAAAAGAAAGCTAGAACTTATATATACTGTAATACTGTTATTGCTTATTGAGACACTGATGCAAATGTATATGGTGTATGAGCAGAAAAGACATTTTAAGTATAGTAAGTTGACTCATTTGTCCCTGTAAAATGGTTTAAATTGGACGCATGAAGAGACATTTAACGGGCAGTAAACACCATCTCAACCAAAACTCTTGTATGCTTTTTTTTTTAAAAATGATCCTCAATCTGCCCAAGAGTGCCGGAAGAACTAATTATTTTCTCTAATTATATCGGCGAAATATTTAAATCCTCTTCAATCCTCAAAAATTGTTACATTGATATTTTAAAATAGACCTTTCCATGTTCAGTTTGACCATGAAGAGAGCTGTCAACATGTTGAATCCCCCTCCCTCCCTTCCCTGAAGCTTCTAGGCTGTAAATGTGCACCAACCTTTTCTTTCCAGTAATAAAGATAGTTCCTGCTCGAAAAAGCGAATAACAGCTCATTTCCCCTTGGGGGGCTGTGTAATGCTTCAGCCTTTTTACATCCAAAATCTCCAAAGGTTGCATTTCCTCCCTCTTTACACAAAAAAATAAGTAAATAAATAAAACCAAAAAATAAATTAAAAAATATGAGCGTAAAGCACAAAACAAAATATCTCCCTTTCATTGAAACTATTTGTTTCTTCGACGCTGTCAAGCCTACTCCACTCTGACAGCATGCGGGCCAGAATCAGGGTTACATTTTTGTCAGTACAAAGTAATTTAGCCAAGAGGCACATGCTCAAAGATTTATGGGTGAATCAGTGTTAGGGGTGAGCTTCTCGATGTCCTACAAACAGCATCTTCGTGGAGAGAAGCCACTGCTTTTCTGTAGCGTATTTACATGCAAACGGTGTCAGGCAGCTGTGAAATGTTTGAGCAATGCCTAACATGTAGATGGAGGTGCATAACCCACCAGGATTATGAACAATGTGGCTTTTTTTTAAACCAAGTGGTCAGTCTTCTCTGCTCTGGCGTCCTCTAGAATATATGCAATGTCGTTAGCATGTCTCCACATTGCCCATTTGTGTGAATGAGAGTGTCCATATTCCAACGTCTCCTCTAAGCCTTTAGACCTGAACCCTCAGGGACTTAACTGACATCACTTGGTAAATGGTTGAGTGTGAAAGGCTGTGAGGGCTTGAAATAGTATGAATACAAATGGGACAGTACCGGATGTGTCATGTTACTTTGGTGACAAGACAACATGTGTGTTTTTACCTTTTACCTAAAACAAATTCTAGAAGGAAAATTTAAATATGATGAATATAGCAGGTGTGTAGTCTTATTATATTATATTTTCTCTAATTTCAAGTGTTTTATGTTCCATTTCTAATATGAATTTATGAAAACAATATGCACTCCTCTTTGTTTACCTTTTTATTTCATTCCTCCCGGCTTCCCCCTGTACCCGTGTTTAACATCACAATGCTATGATTTGTCGGCGAGGCAAGGTGCAGAAATGCGAACTTATGGAAAGTGTTCATAAAGGGCTCAAAAGGTCTACAAAAGAGCCCTCAAGCAGTCAATTATTCTACAGTGGGACAGAACTAAACCAGCACAGACTTAACATGAACGCAACTTAAATTCTGTGTTGGGATTGGACATGTCAGCCATGTGATCGACTGGCGACCTGTACAAGATGTACCCTGCTTTCGCCCAATGTCAGCTTGAAATTGGCTCCAGCCACCCCTTGACCCTGAACAGGATCAACGGTGATTGAAAATTATATATATTATATATATATATATATATATATATATATATATATATATATATATATATATATATATATATATAATTAAGTATAAGTTATGGAAAATGTAAAGGGTTCACGCTAAAGTGATATTATATCATGAAAGTAGGGCATTTAAGTTGAAGCAACCAATTTATTGACACAAAAGCCAGCAATAGTGGTGTGTATACCACAACAAAAAATGCCAATGTCTCAATAACTTGTAATGTGGACTTCTATGCCAATCTGTTACTCTTCCAGTCTCTCTGTATCTCTGTTGCAACCTGCTGATGACACTCTGGGCCCTAGTTTCGTAGACCAGGCGTAGTCGACGCGCAGCGCACCTGCGCCACACCGACGGGGTGTGTCCGCCTAGACTGCAAGTTTCGTGCACCGCGCAGGCTCGCGCAGGCACTCCTCCCGTCACTCCCACCCGCGCAAATGGGAAAGAAGGAGGAGAAGAAGGCGTGAGTGGGAGACGAGGAGGAGACAAGGCATGGAGTGGGATTAACACACCCGATTCAGATCTTCACCAATCAAATGAGCTCCTCTCCTCACCTTTAATGCGTTAGGGGAGGTGCAGTGCAAGTTTCGTCACTTGACAACCCAATTACAGAAGCAGTGCCGCCGCTCCCACCATGCTCATCACGCGCTGTGGCGTGCGTATAGTCATAATAAGTATAATGCCGATATTATATCACTATAGAAAATGTAGGCACATTTTAGGCATGTCTATCACAAAACAGGGTCAGTGCGCACAGCAGTAGACATAATAGTGGAGAACCTGGTGCTTGCACGAGCCGGCCGGGCCATTCATCATCATCATCACCGTCTTCATCATCTGCGCTCCACAGCTGCAACACCAGCGTGCCATCCGCCTTTGATCTGACGTCAGATGTGACGGGACAATCTATCTAGATATAAATTCACGTGTTGATTCAATTAATTGCATTAAATAGTGCTTGTTGTGATTATTTATTGCATTTAAATGTGCCTGGAACTGTGGAAACCTGCCTGTGAGGTCGGCGCAGACAATCCACCAAACTGCGGCTGGTCGAAACTTGCATTACGCCGGCTCCGCCACCCTTCGCTAAGCCACGAAACTCGGGCCCATTGTGACACTCTGAGCTCAGTGGCCACTTCCCTCTGAGAACATCCTGTTTAAAGCCTCACAATGGCGAGGTACTGTTGATCAATCGTTAGGTATCGTCTTGGTCTCATGACGTCAAAATGACGTCAAACAGCATGATGAATTGGACTGTTTAAATACCAATTCTAATTGAACCAGGAAATTCATTGGTCGATTCAAGGATCAAACACCTGTTGTGAATTTTGCCATTCAGCACCGTGTTAGAGAACAGCAAGTTGTGAAAAAAAGTACAGAAACTTTAGAGAAGGTCAAATTAAATTTACCTGTAAAGGCTATAGTGCATTTTAGGTTCATCCTGAAATTTCACCTGAAAGCCGAACATCCCTAACTTTATATGTATTATATATATATATTGAACGATAAACCGATGCGACTGGATATTCGGTTCAACAAGTGAGAGATACGGTTGCATTGGTAGCACTCTCCTCAGTCAATACGAATTATCAATGAATTCCTAGATGAATCGGTTATAGAGTCATGGATCGGGTATCGCCAGACTTTGAAGCAGTTGGTGGAATGACACCAGCGTCTCTAAAACAACGCGAGAGCTGAAGCTGCCCGCGAAACGCCGTAGCTGCCTAGCTGGTATGAGTGATAAACAAGGGACAACACGGAAAATGGAGGAGGTGGAGGTGGAGAGGCACTCCGCGACCGCACGTGACAGATGGATGGCTTTGAATGTCAATCGCTTTTCTCTCAACTTGCACCACAAGAGGCGGCCGCAGCACGGGTAGCGTCCACGACACTGTCCTGACCACCATCCAACGATTCAGCCAGACTTTTTTTTGGTCCATGTCTAAAAATAAATACATTGACATGTGATTTTGTTGTTCTGTTTTTTTTGCCAGTGCCATACAGCCACAATGCTTGGGGAAATGTGGTATTTTACATATTTGAAAAGAAACTATTGTACTGTCACTTTCATAGAATTGGCTTATTTATTTTATAAAATATCTACAACTAATATTAAACATAGAATCAAATTGTATCGTTCTTACACTGTATGGAATCGATTTGAATCAAATTGGTCTGTAATAAAAGGATATCGTTTTTGAATCGAATCGTAACCTGTGTATCTAGATGCATATTGAATCGTTTATCACAGAGAGATGTGCAACCCTAATATATATATTAGGGCTGTCAAAATTAACATGTTAACTCAGGTAATTAATTTGTGGAATAAGAGTATTAATGGAAGTTCGATAAGTTTATTCTAACTGTGTAATTGATAGCATAGTTAAAAAGTTGTTAATCAATAATATCCCTACTGCAACCTCTGCTTTTTTTGTATTGGGAAAACACAAAGTTTAATGTTTTCAAAGTTATTGTTAGAACTGTAGTGGTATATATTGATTTGTTTGACAACCCTGAGAGCAAAAGACATGGAGCTAAAGCAGCAACACCAACAAAACATAGACATGAGCAAACCAACACAGAACTGACCTTGACAAAGAGAAACACAAAGACTAAAGACAGAGGAAACGTATTACACGCTAAAACACGGATGAGGAGACATGAGGGAGGGCTGGGAAGTGATTGGACCAAACGAAGGGAACAGAGCAAGTCTGATGAGAATAAAACAACACAGGTGATACAGAGAAAAAGGAGGGAAAACCACAAAGGCTGGAAGTCAAACAAAAACAGGACACAAGATGCGGGGAACTTCTAAATAAAACAGGAAATTAACTAAACAAAATAACTAACTAAAAGAATCTTTAGGTTATTTGCATAACCCCGGTTCTCTAAGTAGCATGAGTGAGTGTCTCACTATGGGTAACGCCCCCTGCGTGCCCTCAACAGAAGCTCTTTATTACATTACGCCATAGGCTGGCCCTGATGACGTGAATGTCGTAGGGCGAACCGCCCTTCCCTATTTAAGGGGCAGACATGCTGTCATTCATCATTCAAAATATTGAGCCCACCTCTTCCTCGCTTCACACCAGCAAGGAGGGTGGTCTGCTGAGACACTCACTCATGCTACTTAGGTTATGCAAATAACCTAAAGTTCTCTTTCATAGCATTCGTTTCGTGTGTCACTATGGGATATACTGACTCCCGGATTGCTCGAGAACCCATGACCATAACCAACACTAGTAGTGGATTTATTCCTGTGAATAACCACCGCCAGCTGACACCCCTATGCTCAGCACTGCATGAGCTAAGGAAGGAGCTGTAACGTCCAGGCTGTTGAAACGAGCAAAAGTCAGAAAAAAACAGCTGGCGGCAGCATAAATATCCTGAATTGAGACTCCTCTGAAAAGGGCCCAGGATGATGCCAATCCCCTAGTAGAGTGTGCAAGCAGACCTGCTGAAGGTTGCGAGCCACCACTAGTGTAAGCCAGTGCGATGGCCCCCACTATCCACTGGGACAGTCTCTGTTTTGAGACTGGTTTCCCTTTATGCGGCTTAGCCCAGGACACAAACATCTTATCAGATCTTCTAAAAATTGCTGTCCTGTCCACATATACCCGCAGAGCCCGGACCGGACACAAGGTGTGTAGCTGTTCTTGCTCTGCAGAAGTAAAAGGTGGAGGGTTGAAAGCTTTCAGCTCTATAGGTGTGCAGGCACCCATCACTTTAGGAATGAAAGCTGGGTTAGGACGGACTTAGCAGAGGTCAGGGCCATCAGTAAGGCAGTCTTTACGGACACCATTTTCATGACCACCTGTCACAGGGGTTCAAAGGGTGCCTTTGAGATAGCCTCTAGGACTGTCGGCAGATCCCATGATGGTGTCATAGACCTCACTGAGGGTAATTTTCTCCGTGCCCCCTTCATAAACCGACACACCAGTGGGTGTTGTCCCACTGTGTGACCGTCAAAACCCACATGGCAAGCGGTAATAGTTGCCAAATACACCTTTATAGTGGAAAACGCTCTTCCCTTTTCTAGTAAACTCTGTAAAAACGACAAGATCGTCGATACAGAGCACTGAAAAGGAATGATATTCTCAAGCCTGCACTAATCCTAAAACACCCGCCACTTGCAGTCATAGAGAGACCTAGTGGACGGGGCCCTTGCACTCTGGATTGTGTCGATTACATTCTGAGGAAGCCCTACAGCTGTCAGATTGGACCTCTCAGGGGCCAAACCCAAAGAGCCAGTCTCTCTGGGTAAGGGTGGAACACTTCTCCACGCGCCTGTGTCAACAGATCTCTGTGGAGTGGTAGAGGAGCCGGCTGGCCGTCCAGGAGCTGTATTATGTCCGCCAGCCAGTGCTTCCCTGTCCACCGCGGGGCTATCAGGATAAGTGGTAGGCCCTCCCCTCTGACTCTCACCAGAGTCGGAGCTATCAACTCAATTGGAGGAAATGCATATAGTAGAACCTGTGGCCACTTGTGTGCCAATGCGTCCACTCCTAGAGGAGCTGTCTGATCGTGGAGAGAGAAAAACCTGGAGCACTGATTGTTCTCCAGAGACGCAAAGAGGTCTATCTCCGCCTGACCGTAACTCTCCCACATCAGTTTTATCATCTCCGGGTGCAACTTCCCCTCTGCATAAAGCAGGTCGCCCCTTGAGAGCAAATCCGCCCCGTGATTTGACACCCCTGGTACATGAGTCGCTCTTAGAGACTAAAAATGGGCATAGCTCCATATAATCAATCTGTGTGCCAGTGTGTTTCAGTTTGGTGGACCTGAGGCCCCCCTGTTTGTTGATGTATGCCACCACCGTAGTGTTGTCTGACTGGACTAAAACACGGTGGTCCTTCAGAAAAGGAAGAAAATGTCGTAGGACCAGATGTACAGCCATTAGTTCCAGACAATTTATGTGAATCGAGTGTGGTGGGATGTTCCACCTGCCATTCACTGACCTGCCCTCGTAGGTCCTCCCCCCCAGCCTGTCAGGGATGCGTCTGTTGAGACCACTCTCCTGGCTGGTATTGCTCCCATTGGCGCTCCCTGGGTCAGAAAACCCGGGCTCCTCCAATGACGTATTGCTGCAGCGCACGCCACAGACACTCTGAGTCTGCGGTGCCCGTGACGCTGTGGATCCATCCCATGTGAGGCCACCCAGTGTTGAATTCCCCTCATATATAGACGGCCAAGTGGGACGACCACCAGTGCCGACGGCATCAGCCCCAGTAGCCTCTGACATAGTTTTAGTGAGACAGACTCCCCTCTGTGAAAACGGCTCAGACACGCTGTGAGTGATGTCACTCTCTCCGGCGTGAGAGTCGCTCATGCCAGGCATGAGTCTAGGTGTAATCCTATGAATGCGATCCTGTGCGTTGGGGACAGTACACTCTTCCACATTTATCCTGAAACCCAGTTTCGCAATGTGGTCTGCAAGTATTCGAGTGTGAGTGGCTGTCTCCTGCCGTGAGGATGCTGCTATTAGCCAGTCGTCTATGTACGTCGCCACACCTATGCCCCTCTCTCTCACGGGGCATAACGCTTACCTTTTACAAACACACGCGGGCTGAGTGAGAGGCCGAAAGGGAGAACGAGATATTCGTAGGAAACCCCCTGATAGGCAAAACACAGGTATTTCCTGTGTGGAGGATATATGGGGACGTGGAAATATGCATCCTTCAGGTCGATTGACGTGAACCAGTCCCCCTGGTGCACGAAACGCAGAAGCGACGTGTGAGTCAACATTCTGAATTTATACTTTCTGAGATATCTGTTCAAGGCTCTGAGGTCTAAAATGGCTCGGATGCTTCTCCCCCCTTTCTTCGGGATTATGAAGTATCTCGAATAAAACCCGTCCTGGCTCTGACCAGGCGGGACTATTCGTATGGCTCCTTTTTCCAGTAGAGTTTGGATCTCTTCTTGCAAAATACGAGCTGACTCTCCCTGATCCTTGGAATAAATGATTTCTTCGAATTGTGGTGGAATGATAGCAAACTGAAGCCTGTAGCCCTTGTTTATCGTTCTCACCACCCATTCTGAATTTGTACAAGCACTCCACTCTTTTACTCTCTGCGAGAGGAGACTGACTGGCCAGCTCACTGTTTGTGTGTCGGCATCTTCCTGCGGCGTCGCCTGCCGCGCCGTCACACTTTCGCCTCTGACCCGGGGAGCAAGCGCTCTTCCCCTCGGGTTTATGTGGGAGGCTGTGACCATCAGCAATTTTCTTTTTGTTTTTGCTTTTAACTTTGACTGCGCCCTCGGCATTTTGCCTGGTTGCGACAGTCGGGGATACTTTATTGTGGTGTGACAACTGAGTGTACTTGTGAGACACATGTGTGGAAACATGAACATAACTCTGTCCCATTTCCTCACTGGGGACTCTCTGTCTCGGTTGGAGCTGGTCCCTGCTGTGAACGCAGCTGCAGACTTGTCCCACCGAACGCCGCCTCGAACTGAAACGGAGGGGGGACTTGAACAGTTGAGGCGAGAAGAGCGGTGCCTAGCTCTTTTGCCACTAGTGCGTCAGGTTGGTCTCTTCCTCCTCCGCACACCCTGAGCGGGTGGAGGGGGTCGCTGGCCATCCTGGGCGGTTCCCTGGTTCGCTGGCCTCCTCACCCAAGGGGTCTTCACCTGCTTTCCCGGGCAGACAGAGCTTTAGGGCTTAATTTTCCCTTTTCTTTTCCTCGCATCTCTTCTTCTTTTTCTTCTTCATCAAGAATACAGCTGAGCCAAAGAGACCCTGGGGGACAACCAGTGTGTCAAGGAGGTCCTCTTTATCTCTCGTGGCGAGATTGGTGAGGTTTAACCACCTGGCTCTCTCCTGTAAGACCCTCAAGCCCATTGCTCTGCCCGTGGCCTGGACCGCAAACTTTATTGAGGTGAAAGCAGTGGTCGGTGTCTACGCAGATCTCTTCCCACAGCTTCGCATTCGGCTTTGCCGTCATTTCTTCCTCCAGTTCTGCCTGATAGGCCATAAGGAGCGAGGATGCATTCATGGCTCGGACAGTGAGGGCAGCCGCCTTGTAGCTCTTGTCCGTCAGACTGGACTGAAAGCGGTCGGCTTTTGAGGGCATGGAGGCCCCTGATGCCGACACCGAGGCATTGGGTTGAAGATGAGACGCCACCACCTGCTCCACCTGCGGTATCTGACGCAGCCCGTGTGCATCCATCCCTTCGCAGTCCAGAAGAGAGCCTCCCGGGATAGGATGCTTGTCTCTGTATGGCTTGGCTCTCCATGTAGCGGCCAGCTCATCCAGGAGTTCTGGGGAGACAGGAAGTAGCTGTTTTGCCATTTTCTTCATCTTGGGCAGCCTTTTTCCGTCATAGCGAGACTTGGTCGCCTCCGCTTGCACTGCTGGCCATGGGATGTTCAGCTTTGCAGCCACGCGTTTACACACCTCCTGCATGTCCAAGTCCAGTTAAGTTGGCGGCGGAGCTGTTCCCTCTACAGCCGTGGGCTTTGCAGCCCGGCTCGATGGCGCTAACAAGGTGTCGTCCTCCTCATCGTCATCAGAGACTAATGCGGCGTTCACACCGAACGCGATAGACGCGAATTGAGCGGCGACTCTACATTGAAAACCAATGTAAATGGCGCGATGACACGCGATTCAGCTCTATAGGTGTGCAGGCACCCATCACTTTAGGAATGAAAGCTGGGTTAGGACGGACTTAGCAGAGGTCAGGGCCATCAGTAAGGCAGTCTTTACGGACACCATTTTCATGTCCACCTGTCACAGGGGTTCAAAGGGTGCCTTTGAGATAGCCTCTAGGACTGTCGGCAGATCCCATGATGGTGTCATAGACCTCACTGAGGGTAATTTTCTCCGTGCCCCCTTCATAAACCGACACACCAGTGGGTGTTGTCCCACTGTGTGACCGTCAAAACCCACATGGCAAGCGGTAATAGTTGCCAAATACACCTTTATAGTGGAAAAAGCTCTTCCCTTTTCTAGTAAACTCTGTAAAAACGACAAGATCGTCGATACAGAGCACTGAAAAGGAATGATATTCTCAAGCCTGCACTAATCCTAAAACACCCGCCACTTGCAGTCATAGAGAGACCTAGTGGACGGGGCCCTTGCACTCTGGATTGTGTCGATTACATTCTGAGGAAGCCCTACAGCTGTCAGATTGGACCTCTCAGGGGCCAAACCCAAAGAGCCAGTCTCTCTGGGTAAGGGTGGAACACTTCTCCACGCGCCTGTGTCAACAGATCTCTGTGGAGTGGTAGAGGAGCCGGCTGGCCGTCCAGGAGCTGTATTATGTCCGCCAGCCAGTGCTTCCCTGTCCACCGCGGGGCTATCAGGATAAGTGGTAGGCCCTCCCCTCTGACTCTCGCCAGAGTCGGAGCTATCAACTCAATTGGAGGAAATGCATATAGTAGAACCTGTGGCCACTTGTGTGCCAATGCGTCCACTCCTAGAGGAGCTGTCTGATCGTGGAGAGAGAAAAACCTGGAGCACTGATTGTTCTCCAGAGACGCAAAGAGGTCTATCTCCGCCTGACCGTAACTCTCCCACATTAGTTTTATCATCTCCGGGTGCAACTTCCCCTCTGCATAAAGCAGGTCGCCCCTTGAGAGCAGCCTGGACGTTGAGAGCGAAAAGTTCGATATTTTCAACTTTATTCGCGCCGCGTCAGACGCGGCGCGAATAAAGTTGAAAATATCGAACTTTTCAGGCGGCATCGCGCCGCGACATCCAATCAGCGACGAGTTCAAGCCGCCAGACAGATGAGCTGAGATGGACGGACTGCATTACCAAACCCGACTCGGGAAGACCGGACCCCGGCGCGAGGGGGGCCGTACCGGCCTCACACCGTCAGGGCTGAGCGTCGATCAGAAGGACTCAGGCCCCCGCGCGACACCAGGCAATCGGTCTTCCGTACGCCACATTTCCCACGTCCGCCCGCCCGCCCGTCGGACGGGGATTCGGCGCGGGCTCTTGCCTCTTCGCTCGCCGCTACTGAGGGAATCCTAGATAGTTTATTTTCCTCCGCTTAGTAATGTGCTTAAATTCAGCGGGTTGTCTCATCTGATCTGAGGTCGAATGTGGCCCCGACTCTGGCGAGAGGTGCGAGGGACGTGGCTGCCGAAGGAGGCTCACGGACTCTGGCATCGGGTACCCCGAGGCGGAGGAGGAGGGTCCGCCGACGTGACCCGCCGGCTCCCCTCAAAAATGAGCGTCATGCGCGAATGGCGCGAATGAAGCGAATGAAGCGAAAGACGCGAATGACGCGAATAGCCCAAAATGATCAAGCGGCGCAATGCACGCGTCTCACGCGATTGTATTCGCGTCTATCGCGTTCGGTGTGAACGCCGCATAACAGCTCCGAGTCGCCCTCGGATCCGCTGTCCATAACATTCAGAAGCAGCCTCGGCACGTACACTGGCTCGGGCGGCTCCTCAGTGTAGGCATCTGCCGTGAGGCAGGTCTCAGCTCTTGCGGCAGAGGGCGAAGCTTATCAAGCATGTCGCCCCAGCTTGTTCCCGCTTCTGCGTCTGGCTCCCCGCTAGCCGTTAGCTTTGGTCGCTCTTGTGGCGATTCCGCCGTTCCCAAGAGAGGGTCTTCCCCCGAAAGGTTAACCTGACGCGCTAGCCGTCGCCGTAGCAGCTTGAGGGAAAATCGCACACAGTGGATGCACTCGCCTGGTGAGGCTAGAGCAGCTTGAGCGTGTTGCACACCCAGGCAGGTTGCACACATCGGATGAGTGTCCCACTGTGAAATGTTATTACCGCACGGACAGACTCGCGTCTGCCGCATACTACCCTCCATAGCGGGGGTCGATGGTATTCCTTCCGAAGCCATAGTTAGCTACCTGCCGGTGCGCTAGCTAGTTAGCTCCGTTTGCCGAGTCGCGTAAACAGTTGCGGGCGGCTGTGTCCATTAGCTTTATACTTGTACCGTAGCTGTGAAGCAGGGGTGTGGTATAAAGTGCAGTATTGCTACTGTTCCACTGCCAAATTTGTGAAAAATATTTCTATTTTCCTCTTTATTACGGGGAAACAGTGATGTTGCTCCGTGTGGTTTGTGTAAACATTAGCCTCGGGGAGTATCACTACTTCGTGGGCTAATGCTTAAAAGACTTGGGTATTGCTACCTAGCCTATCGGGAGTATTGCTACTCTCCGTAGCTCTATTGCTAGCGCCGAGTATTTCTAGTCAACAGCTAGTTTGGGGCAGTTAACTAGAATTGCTTCTAGATGGCTGCCCCGTATGAGCTGCCCTACAGACAGAACAGCGACCAAGAGCCGAGCGTTCGGCGACCGAGTTGGTTGCGCGTCTATGAACAGTTAAGCTAGGCTCCGATGAAGCTGCTCCGTTCGGGGCTTCGGCTTCTGTGAAGCGAGAAGAGGTTTTTGAATGATGAATGACAGCATGTCGGCCCCTTAAATAGGGAAGGGCGGGTCGCCCTACGACATTCACGTCATCAGGGCCAGCCTATGGGCTGGCGTAATGTAATAAAGAGCTTCTGTTGAGGGCATGCAGGGGGTGTTACCCATAGTGAGACACGAAACTAATGCTATGAAAGAGAACTCAAGTTCATACCAACTTTCTGTTAGCATCTAAACTGAAGTTAGCTCAGTGGCACAAATTGTTTATACTGTTTCTGCCTGCTAAACTGTCAATCAAGTATGGACACATCAGGTACGGTAAAACTTCTCATATATTTCCAAATATAAAAACAGTTTTTATTCACATTGGTCCTAAAAAATAATAAAACATTTTTAAAAAATCACTTTGGCATTATTTCTGACAAAAAGGTAGAAACAGCATTGTGCTCTTTTGATCTCACTGTTAACATAATGATTTTCTGCTCTGTGATCAGACCAAAATACACACAAATATGCACACTCGTCAACCCTAACTCCAGAATCAGTGCAACACAGACGGACAAAGCGTGAAAATGAAAAATGCACAGGTCACACTGTGCCTAACTTTGTTTCTGTGTGTGCGTTTCTGTGTGTGAGGCTGTGTGTGGGTGTGTGTGCATGCGTGTGTACGTGCACAGAAAGCCATGTTGATGTTCTCCCTGTGACATGTTGTTTATCACAATGCAGACTCTTATTATATATTTAAAGGACCTTTGAAATGATTATGAGCTTTTGGTCCATGAGCCCCCGAGTAGAGGAAAAAACAAAAAAGGAGGGAGTGAGAGAGCATAAGGCAGAACAGGGAGAGAGAGGGAAAGAGAACATGAGAATGAAGGGCGAGGAAACGTCTCCAGAGCAAAACAAAAGGAGAACAAACAAACGCATCCCTTTTAGAGAAACAAGATAATAGAAGAAGAGGAGGGAGAAGGAGGTGGAGAAGGAGGGGGGGGCAATCTTTGTTGTCACTAGCTGTTGTTAGTGCATACCGTCACTTTTGGCTTCCCCCGCTTTTTACTTTTTCAACGACACAAAATGTGAGACTCAAAAGCGGCATTTGAAGTCAGAGGAAGAACACATAGACCTAAGAGCGCGCTGAGCTCAGCGAAACAGCGGCGGCATTTGAAGTGCTCAGCTGTGAGATGCATTCAGGGCCTATATGCTTAGCAAAAATATGAATTATACATAAACAAAAGGAGGGGGCAGACGAGGCGCGATGATCAGAGTGGAGTGGAGGAGGTTGGAACCTGGGGAGGCAGAAGTGTGGATGATCAGGCCTGTTACATGAGGCAGATTACATGGAGTGATGTTCCAGCTGATCACAACATCAGGCAGCAGGAGAGAAGCACTCTACCCCTGACTCTCACCTCTGTATCCATATTCATCACCGTAGACTCCTCCCGAGATAGTCCGTTTTGCTTTAATTGATAGGACAGTTTGAGAGTGAAAGGAGGAAAGAGAGGGGGACGATATGCAGAAATGGCCACTGCTCGTATTTGAACCGCTGCAGTGACCACTTGGCCTCAGTACATGCGACGCCTACTCTACTGACTGAGCTATCCGGCACCCCACCTTTTAGAAAATTTGAATGGATTTTCTTTTAAATATGCTATTATATCATATGTTCATATTGAATACAAGGAACTTAAATTAATTGTAAAAAGCCCTGGAATATAAATTGACATATCTATTTGAAGGAATTGTTCCTTTTGAACTTTCACTTTGCCTCAATGTATTCATAAAAAAAAAGTATTAGTTTGAGCATTTTAAAGCAAAGCATAGCTTTTTTCAGGGGATTGCAAGGAATATCTGGTGCTTCAAAAATGTGCTCCTTTCCCATTCAGAGAAACATCCATATCAGATTGCACATCATTTGCAGGCATTTAGATTTGACAGGCCTCCACTGGAAGTGATGTTTCTACTGTTCACATCAATATTCCTAACAAGGAAATCTCAAATTCTCTAAGACAGAAGTCTTCAAATATTGACAGTGTAGTTGGCCAAAAGTGTGACATACAATAGACTAAACTACAAATGTGGGATGATCTTGATCCATGGCTCAATGTCTCTGTTCAGTTCTCAGACTGCAATAGCTGGTTCGGTGAAGGTGAATTTGGAAAAGAGCTATATTGAAAAACTGACTCCAAATGGCATACCAGTCATTTGATGTCATAGTAAAGACTGTTTGAGTTACAGGGAAACATCAGATTGCAATATACGGACCAAGATTTTGGCAACAAATTCTTCAATCTGAATTCTACCTCTGAACTTCAGGAACAATCGAGGTAGTCAACCAGCACATAAGTCCACCTTTGATCAGTGCCGCTGATACCACATTATCTAATATCCATTCACTTAAATCAAAGGTTTCTTTGGCATCAAATCAAACAACAAGCTTCTCGTGATCAGCAGTGGCCAAAGGAATTTCAAATTCCCAGATTTTCCTATGACACGGAGCTGCAGAAATAGCCAAAACATGTTGACTGTCAGTTCCCGAATCAAGTCTGACATCCTGCATAGACTAGGAGAGGAAATATACCAATACAGAGCCTACCCAAAGGATGCACATTGCTTGAAAGAGCCTTGATTCCTTCAATGGCTGCTACGGTTGGAAACAGCGATTGAAGTACAAAATGGGAAACTCCAGGACCCAGCTGAAGTTGTAGGGGTGTCTAGAGTTGTCAGCAAAATTCCCTGAAATCCAAACCTACTACAGATGCTTTCCCTGCTAAAAAAGTGAAGAGGCCAAAACGAGCTTAAGGCAACTTTTACCAATCCTTCCTGGTTGGGGAGACTCTGGAAAGCCTTGAGAAAGAGAGGCTTCAGCTTCTGTCAGAGATCGGGTTAAGGAACAATGAAAGGGTCATTGCAGACAAAATGGCACGTTTGTATCGGATGGCAGGTGAACCAAGAACCCAGCATCAAAGACTTCCAAGACAGATGGCCGGCACCGTTCCAACAGAATGAGGTTATATTGTACAGCATTCTTATGTCGTTACTTTGATAAACTGGGATTGTTCATTGGCTAAGGCCAGTTGCAATTCCTAAAAGTCAGAATTCAATATCCACTGTCATTTTTCAATGCAGTGTTTCAGAGACTCATGACTGCTCGTCTGGCAGAAATTCATGGCCCAGTTGGATGTCGACACAAGTCAGCTTGAAACGTTGAAACTCGAATGTTGTCCTAGAATGAGAACATTCTTCTTTGGAGAGAGTGTGTACTGACAACTCTCATCATCTATCTGGGAGAAGATCCAGATGACTTGATTGAGAAATAGTAATGCATGTCAGCAGATCTTGACAAAGGGACACAGAAACATTTTAAGACACTTAGGAGACTGGGCTGTTACTATTTACACTTTAAGTGAAAGTGATACCTTTTAGTTGATTATACAAGATTAAAGGAATAGTTTTGACACTTTGAATCTTCTTTCTTTGATGGTCAGATTGATATCACTCTCTCAAGCTGGTTGTGGTGACATGCAGCGAAGGAATTGTCCAGCACATAACAGAGTGTCACATCAACCAAACGACCCCAAATCTATATAGTCTGATGCCTTTTGTCATAATTCAATGAGTCATGGTCATGACTATTTTGCCATAATCTGTCATTTTTTTTGCAGTCCAGCAAAAAACAATATATTGCAGTGGTAGATTTGATTCTTCTCATCAAGATGCACAGTTGTGTTTATGGAGATTTTTTTTAGTCTCTTTCTCTCATTCTGCCTTCAAAGTAGGGCTGTAGCGATACACTAATCTCACGATACGATACAATATCCGATATTCAGCTCACGATACGATATAAATCACGATATTCAGTCAACGATACAATTCGATACGATTCGATATAATTCGATACACTTACATCATTTTCTGAAAGATTTAAAAGGTACAGTGTGATTTTGGTGACATGTTGTGAGTGTTCCATTTACTTGGATTGAATTAATATCAACTGAAAGAATCAATTACACAATATATGGCTCTGACTGAGAGTCTCCAGCTTGCAAATGCTGGGCAAAATAAATGTGGTGAGAAATAAGTTACATTTATTGAAGTGCAAACTGTAACTTACAAAGCACACACACACACAGTGGCGCTGCCAGCCGGAATCCTGTACACTGTGCATACTTTTTTTGAAGGTGGGCTAGATATTTAAATTTCAGCGGGCGACACCAAACAACGTCTGCCCAAGCAAGTCAGAGCTTTTCTTTCGCGTGACCTGGAGAGACGCAGCCGCATTTGACAGGACGATCGCGCGTGTGTGCGCAATTACGCATAGCGTGTGTTGGCCCCTCTCCAGTACGCAATACAGCTCGGCTCTAGTCTCGTCACTTCTCTGCTGCTGAGCACTGTGGGCCGAGCCGCTGCATGTCCCTCTCATACCGTACTGTGCGTGTGTGTCCAAGCGTGTGTGTGCGTGCGTGGAGTGCTCACAAGCGTGCGCTTGTGTTTAGGGCGGGGAAGGAGGGCACAAAAAAATATTTGCACCGGGGCCTATCACCATGATATACATTGTATTTTGCCGTTTCTGTGCATACATTGAAATTGAATCCTGGCGGCGCCACTGCGCGCACACACACAGAGCAACGGAGTGGGCTGGCTACGGGGCGGGGGGTGGAGTTTTGGGTTTCTACAGTAATATGGCTTATTAATTTCATGAGGTTATTTACTTACCCACGATGAAAAAATAGCTCTGAATGAATAACAGCTGAGCAGAAGCACTTGTCGACCGTCGCGGAGAAATACGCGTCTGGTCTGAACTGGGGGGCAGCGGATCATGTGTGATTTTCGTGGCCGTGACGCTTTGCAGCAGCTGGTATGAACCTGGCGTCATTCCGGCGTGAACCGGGCGGCCGCTGAAGCACCGCGAACGAAGCACGCTTCCTTTCGCCTTTGTTAACCGACAGTGTAGTTCAGACCAGACGCGAAGCGCCGCGATCCTGCGCGGCCGTCTCTCGGGACTTAATGTATCGATACTCGTGGCTAAAAAATCGATACTTTCTGTGGAAACAAAATATCGATTTATATCACAGAATCGATAAAATCACCCAGCCCTACTTCAAAGGGTAGTTCAAAAGGCAATGGCAACACAAATGTGTTCATGTATATATACATTTTTTATTTGATTTAACGATTAACATATTCTAAAAAAAAAAAATACTTATACATCATCCATAATGTGTTACTGTTTAGAGCTCACAAGGACTTGTGGTAATGTTGGGTTTGTTGTATTTGTTTATTACAACTGTAAATTTTCAAGAGTGTACAAAGGTGCTTATATTTGTGTACCATTTTACTTCCATTTACGAAGCAATTGGTTACAGTGAATACTAGTATGATACATGAAGAGGCTTGAAATTGACTTGTAATTGATTAATCTGCCTTCATAGACATATATAAAACATCAAAATGTCAATCAATTTCCATCAATAATCAGCAAATACAAATTTTTTGCAGAACGTTGACTGGCTCTAGCTGTTTCGGTATTCGAATGATTTTGCTCTCACCCGGTTTTGCACTTGTCAACACTTGTGATCACGCTGTAGAGCATGTGTTGAAACTGCATATTTGCATTATCTTCTGTTGCACTGTACTATGCTGAAGTTAAATAAATGCTGTCCTATCTATTAACTGTGGTGTAATGTATGCATATGTTTTGAAAAAAAGGACAATGCAGGTTTTATCCATTTTATGCATGAGTTAGTTTTTTACATAATTAAAAGTAAAGAAATGCATAGGATTTGAAAATTGTAATTTTAAGTATATTGGAAAAATAAAATTGTGCACTTAGGTAACCTAGAGAAAAAAAATCCTGAGACCACACAAGTAGGTTGATTTTAAGCAGGATTTTACTTCAGTTGAAGGCATATAATAGAGTTGCAGCGATTGGAAACTTGCATTAATGACAACTTTTGATTTGAAACAAACCAGATTAATAAAAAAATATATGACTCAAAGCAATTGTGTTACATAATTTGATTTGGGAAAACTTAATTTAAAAATGTGTTACCAATTGAAGTAATTATTGTAATTGGTCCAACAATTTTCTTTTTTCAGTTTAATTAACCCTTTCACAGCTAACCGACAAATAATTCTGCCAATTCTACCAGAGAAAAAGAATAAAAAATGTATGGAAAAGAACAATTCATTTTTATGTATTTTAATACAACATGCACAATACAACACCTTAGAGGAGATGCTGATACAGTTACACTTATTTTAATTTATATTATTTTCCAAAACTTAAAGGTCCCATATTATACTGTTTTTCATCAATTTCACACAGCTGTCAGAGGTCCAACAACACTGTATTCCGTTTCTGTGCCTGCACCTTTAAATGCTAATGAGCTCCATCTCTCAACGACTACTTGGAGAGCCACGGAGAGGATGCCGCTTACGCTAGCGGTAGCATGCACCATGTTTACTGTGGGTGTATCGCTATGGCTCGCCTTTGTAGCTCAGGTGAAGTTGCTGGGTCCCGTATGGTTGGGACAGCTCCTTTACTGATACTGCGGAAATCTTTAAAGGGTACTGTGAGGGAAATTCCTCATCATGTATCTCTGTGGGCAAATGGCTGTTTGTCCTCAATGTGTATTGCAGGACCATTTGCCACCAGGGGCGTCACCAAATAAGCCCTTTGATGCAGGATAAGACAATGACCCTTTGATCAAAGACAACATCTGGGGACACCTGGAAGGGGGGCTGCAGGATGTCAGACCTATATGTAAATTCAACTGCATTGTAAGTGCCCATAGAAACTGTGACTCTTCAGTCATTCCTGCGTCGCACTGGGGATGGCTCATGCTGCAGCATTAAAAGATCTTCAGATTCGGATATTATGTCTACTGGTATTTCATTGCCAACTCTCACCTGCACTAGACTAAACTGGTATTTCAGTTGCAACGACAGTACCTTAAGACCCACTAATTTAAGCTGGCGTTTGGGTAGACCTCTGTCTCTGTTTTAAATTGCTTGTGTGTATATCTGTGCATGTATGCTTTGTTTTTATTATAACTGTTGCACTTTGTTTATGGTGAAGCACTTTGTGATTTTATCTGTGAAAAGCACCATATTTTATTTATTTTACTTACTTATTTTTATGAGGGTCAATGTCGAGGCAAAGCCAGCTTTGTACTGACCTTCATTACTGTAGCAGTCCGAAGTGAAGTGGTTAGCACACACAAACAAGCTAACACGAACCATAGCCGGCACATTGTCATTATAAAATGAAACGCAACCACTGTCTCTTCTGTTCTTCTGTAGCTGGGACAGAATATAAGCACTTATGTTGATTTGTACAACCAACAACAGAGCAATTTGCGTGTCTAGCTCTGAGCGATGACATTGTGAAACACTGCTATCTCACTGCTGTCTCACCACAAGACGGTGATGAACGTCCCCTCTCGGATATCTCCTATCATCGCGCAGAGGAGTTTGGCCTATGCAAATGACTCCCTTCGTTACGTAACGACAGGAGCTGAATCTAAACAGCCGGTAGGACTGCTGTTTTGCCAGTGGGTGGGCTGCAGAGACCATGCTAGAATCACTTGTTTTTTCTCATTCTGGGAGTTGACAGGCTCAGGGAGGACCAGTTTATAGGTGAAGAGACCAGAGAAAAAGTTTTTCATAATATGGGACCTTTAAGAATCCCTTCTTTGGTAGGTAATAATGATTTGTCATATTTATACATATACATAACCAACACACCTTAAATGCCTCCCCTAATGTTCCAGTATTAACCCTAGAAGAAATAGGTTAATAGGAAAAAAAACAGATTAATTAAATTAATATATTTTTAAAAAGTAAGAAAAGAAAAAGAGAAGACGACTAGAGCTCTGGCATCACCTTTATAACTGGATAAAATAAATAGTAAACATGTAAAATAAAAAAAAGCTGAAAGAAAATAGCTGGCACACTTTAAAGGTCAGCTCACCTCAACTGTAGAACCTAAGGACTAAAGCCTTCATTTTAATCAGCAGGTTGGAAGAGGCCGCTGAATAAGATGCAGGAACTGAGGAGTTGTAGTATTTATTCACTGACATACAAACTGCACTAGCCAGTGGCGGTTTCAGCTTGAATGGCGCCCTGGGCGAATGCCTCCTGAAGGGCGCCCCCTGCTACAAGGTTAATTGACCTATATGGTGACGTGACGTGCAAATAAGTGATAGAAAACTGAGCAAATGTCAACAGTTTTAGAAAAACATTTTTTGCAAGCTCCTCACAGCTGTATTACTGCTAACTTCATACTCATCACACAAATGCTATTTGTCTCGACTGGATACCCGCAAACATTACGCTGAGCCTGCAGTACGCTGCCGGAAACAGTCTACCAGACCGACACACAGCTGACAACATCCCAGGTAAACTAATTGATGCAGTGAAGACTTACTGGGAAGTTGTCTGTATGTGTCCACGACAATGAACCTAAAATCATGGCTGCCAACTCTCCCATAGGTGCGAATCAGGGTCTCAGTTGCTTGTTTTGCTCACATGCTGCTTTGTGTGATAAATAATGGATTTAATCTGTTTATGCATCAGTTATCATTGCAGCTGGGCAGCTTGTTAGGCACTTCAACCAAAGCACCCTGGCTCTAATTTTGTCGGTTAATGATCACTTAACAAAGGTTTCCTATCAGTCAGGAAAATAATTCTCGCATCCCTACCTCTAAGGTTATTTAATTATTGATAACATTCATATTTGATTAATTACTTATATTTTTTCTGCAAGTTGTATGCAAATTAAAATAACAACCTGTTAGAATTCTATTGATATTGATATTCTATTGATATTGTCCTAATTATCAGTATATCATTAGTGCATATTCTTTCCAGGACAGTTTGACTTCAAAAAAGTAAAAAAAAAAAAAAAATGTCTTGTGTTAGATTATTGACCACATTTATATTCAGAAGTATTTAACTAATATTTTGAGTTTGGAGCTCATTTGGAGTCAAAACCTTTTCAAGATTTCTGTAGTTACAGTTGTATGTATTTTAAACCTTTTACAGTTCCTAATCCCCAAATTTAAGTGAATGTGCACATACTTTATATGTCATAAAGCTATACCACAACAAAGACGTTAATTCAATTCAGTGTTTAGAGTTGGTTTTCTGCACATCGGCAGCACTTGTCTTGCCTGACTGTCTCTGGGAACTTTGAGGAGAATGCTTCGTCTTCCATCTTCTTTTTTTCCCCCCTTTCTCCTTCGGTGGCTGAACACAATAGCTCTCCGCCCGGCCCTGCCAATCCCACAATGCCTGGTGGTGGGTCTGGCAATAATTCAGGGCAGGACTAAACAGCTGGCTCCCTGACAGGAGAGCTGCCAAGAGCTGGCAATGAGCGGCAGGCTGCTAACCCTTTCACATTTTTAATTAGACCCACACAGCCATGTCTTTGAGCCATCATAAATATACTAGTGACATGCCGAGCGTCATTTGTTCAGAAATATTCACTTACAAAATACTGGGCTCAAAGTTCTTGTTTTTTCCCCTTTGCATCAAGCTTGCAACAATATCTTCAAGTGTGGGAGTCACACAAACAGGAGCAAGAGGGTTTTTTTTTTTATTTAATTTGATGAAAGACAATGGGAACTAGACCCTTGGGTTGGTTTTCATCACTGATTCACTGGTTATCTCCCATAATAATGGTCAGATTTCATTGACATAATGATTGCTAGACTTTATCATTCATTTTTGAAAACCTCCTCCCTACCCGTGCAACTCTCAGAACTTTTAAACCTCTCACCATCTCACAGAAGCACTGACATATAGTGCATCGTATCATGGCAACTCAAGGCTCTCCTGACCTGTACAGAGGACGTAAGGCATGCTTGTACAGTATGAAGCCTGTCCAGCTCCACAGGCCACGGGCACGGTGGTACCTCATAATACCGTGGCCCTATGAAGTAAGTCCAGGAAACAATAGGAGC